>JAYESD010000002.1:281761732-282961732 GCA_036927565.1 Tuctoria greenei | reverse complement strand
ATTGAGCTCTTGGTTTGATTCTCTAACACACTCCTGCGATTTATTTGTAATTTTTTGAGTGTGTTCTTGGTGGTATTTTGTGTTGTAATCCAAGGGAGCTCTCAGTGTGTGAGAAAGCCCCTTGAATTCGGTTATTCACCCCTTTGAGATAAGTGGAAGAGGATTGGCCTTCGTGGCGATCCGACGAGGGTAGGGTTGGAGAAGACCCAGCCCTTTTGTGGGCTCCTCAACGTGGATGTAGGTTGCCTTTGTGGGAACCAAACCACGGGATAAATCTCTTGTGTTCTCTGTTGTGTTCATTATTCTTACTTCATATCAATCTAGGGTTACAAACTGATCTTGATTACTCTATGTTGAAATATCAAGTATAAGTTTGATTGGTGATATAACCTGATTCATAACTTTGTGACACTTTGTTTAATCGTATACTTCCACTGTATATATTGAAAAATAAAGTTAATCGATCAAACCAAATCAATCTAGTCCATATACACCGGACTAGTCCGCACTTTACCGGAATAGTCCGATTTCTCTGTTTTTGAACTGGTTGTTAAGTGTTGTAGGATCCGACAATTTTCAAAAAGGTCTATTCACCCCCCTCTAGGACAAATTCACATAGATCGACAGTGCGACGCCGCGCAGCCTCCATGGCCCGCCGTCGGCCGCCGTCCGTGCCACCCATGCCCGACCAAGCCACCCGATGTATTCCTCGCACCATAGCGCACGTCTCTGTGAATTTTCCGCCACAAAATCCCGCACCAACGCATCCCTCACCAAGCGCCGCCCTAACTCGCTGCGCCGGCTCACCGCCGACTGTCGTGGGTGCCTTTCCGGCCCTTCCAAGGCCACTAAGGGATTCCCCATCCCCTTGAACGCGTGCCCGACATATCCTTTGGAAGGCATACCGTGCAAAGCCGCTGCCGGCGCGCTGCCCTGACCGGCGCTTCTCCGCCTCCTCTGTTCGGTGAGGACGAGAGCTCGTTGCTCACGTGGCGCACGCGTGGCAGCCACGTAGGCCCACCTCATCACACTGAAACGCCCGGTCAGCGCCACATACACATGGTCTACCACACAGCACACGCACCGTAAATGCACTCGGTCCATGGACCACAAGTCCTAGCACACCCTGCCACACTGGCCCGCTGGACCTACTAGTCAGCCTGATCACCCAGGCTAAACACACACACGCACGGTAAAATGCTAAACACACACACATGCTGTTCACCCAGGCCCACAGCCAGCCTGACCACTCGATGTTAAAATACTAGGTACACCTAGACTGTGTACACAGAACCATATAAACTATATTTCTTAATATTAGAAAATTATGGAAAAATACCTAAAAATCATGGACTATTTGTAGAACATAATAGGAGTGACTTATAGAAGAAATTAATTGTATATATTGCGGTAGATATCATTAGCTTACCTATAATGAAATAATAATTAAGAAATTACATGTTAATGCTCTAAATTGATAATCATTATAGGAAATAATTATCTTGGAGTTCCCTAGAGTTATATAATAATTATCATAACCTAAAAACAGTAACTAATGACAAAGTAAATTGTAAAATATATGAGACTCGGTGTTAGCTAATAGAATCATTTGATTAATTGGAAATTAGGAAAAGACTCACCTCTAGTCTCCAAATTTAGAAATCACCTAGCAAATAATTATCTAAACTTGTAGAAATATTATTTTATGCCTACAAAATAATATAAGTAATGATTACATAAAAATAAATTATTTGATGGTAAAGTAATTATTATCATTATCGAAAAACCATTTAAATAACTATTAATAATTAAAATTCACGTACAGGCCCCTAATAAAATAATTTCACTACTAATAATTACCCGAAAATCCCTAGAAAATATTGCTATGCATATCCCATATAATACAAGTAGAAACTGGCTAATATTAAATATAGGCTAGGGAATTGATTATGATTCCTATAGGAAAACCAAGTGAATAATTATAATTAGTTAAATACACATAGAAGCTTTCACTAAATAATCTCCCAATATATGACCTCCTAAACATTCCAAGGAATATATTACTAGGGCTTTAGGATAGTAATTGACCAAAATAACATATAGGACAAGAACTAACTTGTGTCATGGTAAAAAGGTAATTGGGGAGCTAATGGACAATAGAAACTCCATGTAAATTTTGAATAGAATGAACCCTACCCTAGTAACCCCCTGAAGTCTTAATATCCAGACACTAAAGAAATACAATAAGTTCATAACCTCTAGGGTATATTAAGAAATTAAGAAATGGAATAAGTTAATAATTCATACACTAGTCTTCACTAGAAATATTACCTTAAGTCCAAACACGTTAGGACTCATGCTTAACCTATAAAATACGCGAGACTTACATTAGTAGAACTTAAGTGAACATACTAATATGAAAATAAGATAATTATATAGAATATCCATATAAATAATGTTTGACGCGTTGACCACAGAATATCTAATCTATGGTATGAACTAGTTAACCATAATTATCATAAATCATGTAAATGACTACAAGCTTGAAGAAAATCGTGCTAAACATCAAGTATGGGTGTCTTATCATCCGTAACAACTTAAAGGCATTATCAGGAACATGTAGTGTAACAAAATTGCGAGCTAGACAGTTAAACTAAGGTACCAATAAAAATAATTATAGATGTTCAGCGACCATTTAGATGACCAGCGAAATAATAACATTTCCAAATAAGCCACCAGTAGAATACCATATTCTCCGATAAACCTTATAAGAATATTATCAACCGCGTTATTGAATGATTGTTTATATTTAATCGAGTTTTATTTGGATTTCTTGGATCTTTATCGATGAACGTATTTGCTTCGCATAGCTACGCACTTAGTAATCGGATAGTTCGCAAAGGAGATATTCAGAACCCGGATCACGAAGAATAAGACAAGGACTTTGATAAACCATTGTAAAGGCAAGCTCTAACTCCTTGATCATATTTCATCTATGTTTTGCAATCGCACCTATGGCCTGTTTTCATTGCATGAATGTATGTATATTTTAAAATGTTGTTATGCTATGAACCACTTGATGTGGTAGCATGAGCTATGTTGATGACTGAATGTCAATGTTAGCTACTAGTCAACGATAAACAGTAACACATTAGTTACTAGCTATCAATGGCTTGAAACAAGACACTGTATCAGTTACGATAATAGCAGTAACTATCACAGTCCCCTCCTTGACCTTGACAACACAACCCCTTGACAACATACTAGCTTCATCGTTGCGCTATAGCAGTGACGTGAGCACCTCCTTGTTAGTACTATGCTTAGGAACCCCTGCGATGTTTGCATCGCGAACCACTACACACAGTATACATGATTGTGAAATGTGTTAAAAGGTGTTTGGTGGTGTGGGTTAGGATATGGGTGGGAGATTAATAAACCTTGTGTGTGAAGGGGAAGGGTGGTCGAGGCAGGTATTTTCACAACCCGAATTTTAACAAACAGCAGAAATCACTCCTAATTAAAATTTTTGAATAAATCTCGAGCGATCAATAATGGTCAACCTAAATTCTGGTCATATAAGTATTATTAATTTTCAAGCCAGAGGAAATAAGCCAATACGGATAAGTGCAAGTGCAAACACACTCCTATCTTCCTTAACACTTGAAACCTAATATTAAATAATACCTACAAAAGTACATATGTGGATATGGGAGCCTAATTAATAATTTAGAATATGAAAAATATATCAAATTGTACTATAACAATTCAAAAGGATAACTATATTCTAAAATACAAACGTACTCAAACAAGAATTATTACTCAGAACCAAATTACAATTTAAAACTGAAATTCCAATTCAATTGTGTGAGAAAATTTGGGAGATTAAGGAAACACTATAAAACAGGCATAAAAAGACTTAGGTGCGAATCAAATTCGGATTATAGATGAAATATAAAACAAAACAAAAAGGTACTCTAAGAAAATAGGATACGTACATAAAGCAAGTCTGAATTCGATTTGGATTCAAATTAGATTGGGAATCAACATCAAACCAGAAATTAAATTAGAAAGGCAAGGAAAATAGATAAAAATAGAAACAGGGCAAGTAGCCCACTTCACCTGAGCCGGCCCGCTTCTTCCTCCTCCCCTCCTTTTCCCTCGGCCCAGCACGGCCTGTCTTCCATCTCCTTCTTCCCCCTCTGTTCCATTTCAAGACCGACCGCACCTCCGTGAAACCGGCGACAGGACATAGACTGTCGCTCCCCCCTGCACCATGTCGCGTCACCTGTCACTGCCATGCCCTTCCCGCCTTCACCTCGCCGCCTAGCCATCAAGGCTCCGACGACCGTAGTTTGCCCCGCGTACCGCCTCAACTCGCTTCAAAAGCAGCGCCCAACACCGCCTTCCTCAATTGCTCGATGGCAGCTCTGGGCCTCGGGAAATCCTGTCGGCGCGCCATCTCCTCCGTGTGTCTCGTCCACCTCGCAATGTGACGCTACCAATGTCGCGCCAGCTGCGCACCACCCGAGCGCCAGCCTCGTGTCCGTCGAACCGCCTTCGCCCGCTGCCTCACTCGTCCCGCTATAAAACGGCCTCCCCACCACCTTTCTCTTGCTAAACATCTCACCCCTATCCAACCTCCTTACTCGTGCACACAGCACGCCGCACCAAGCTCCCCTCGCCTCCAATTTGGATGGACATTTGCGGAGCTCCTCTATTCTTCCCCGGCGACGGCAGGGCACCCGTTCCCACGTTGGTGAGCCACTGTCATCCAATTACTTTCGTGCAAATCTTCCTTGCTTCATGAGATAGCTAGAACAAGCAATGTTTAGAAGTTTGGCTCGCCGTAGCCTGGATTAGCAGTAACCCTAGCCGTGCCCGCCGTGCGCCACCGCCCACCGCCGCGCGCCATAGCCGCCGGTGAGCTATGAGCTCTTTCCACCCGTGCAACTTTGCCCGTAAGACGCGCCTTGACATGTAGACCGTGATGGTATACTTCGTTTGGGAGGTGGAGCTAGGGAACGTAGACCTCACCAATCTGACGCTGTGTCGCCGTCGCCCCTCGCGCCGTCGGCAGCCGTGGGGCGTCCCCCGACTCGGCCAAGTGTGCCAGACCATTCCCTACTCTCTCTAGTACTCTCCAAGACGCATGGAGCAAGTTGCTAGCATCTGCGCTCGCCTCCCCACCTTGCGACACCTTCCCCTGCCGCCGGCGCACGTCGACGGCCGCCTTGGGTACCGCCCTGGCCAGACCGAATGCACCATCACGTTCACCGAGCTCGGGAACACACACCCGACATGCTATTTCATCGAGATCTTGCACGCACGAGTAGATCGACGACGTGCCGCCATTCACCACCGCCACGGCCCGCCGCCGTCTGCCATTGATGCCATCCTTGCCCGACCAAGTTGTCCCATGCATTCTTCGCACCATCGCACACATACCAGTGAGCTTGTCGCTCCAAAAACCCGCACCTACGCCTCCTTCACCAAGCGCCGCCACCTCCAGCCGCCGCGCGCCATCGTCGGCGGCCACGGGCGTCTCTCCGGCCTGGTTGCGCTCGCCAAGGGATTACCCAGACCCTAGGACGCGCTCCCGATATACCCGTTGGAGGGCATACTGTGCAAAGACGCCGCCGGCGGTGCCGCTCTGGCCGGCGCTCCCCCGCCTCCTCTGTTCGGTGAGGATGTGAACTCGCCGCCCACGTGGCGCATACGTGGCGGCCACATGGATGCCACTCAAGCAAGCGGCCCCACATCGCCACCCAGTCACTGCCACACATGCAGCCTCGCGGTTCGCACTTTGGTGCACCCGGTTCATATGCACCAGTGGCACACAGACACTGACCATTTGGACCAACACGTCATCCAGAGCACAGGCAAAGAAAAATTGCTACGTGCAGACGCCTAGAGCAGGGTCCCACAAATCAGACCTTGCTGCAGTATCGAAACTGCTAAAGCCACTTGCTTACTGTACACAGACTTTTAGAAAATGCATTCCTGAGAATAGAAAATTCTAGAAAAATCCCTAAAAATCACTGATTGCTTGTAGATCATATTAAGAGTGGTTTATAAAAGAAATTAATTGTACATACTATGGTAGATATTATTAGCTTATCTAAAATGAAATAGTAATAAAGAAATTAAAAATAAATCATGTTAATTGTTCCCTAAAATAACTATCTAGGAGTTCCATAAAATTATATAATGATTGTTATACCATAGAAATGGCGGTGAGTGACCTTAGTAAACTACATAAAATGATAGACTTAGTATTAATTAATAAAAAATCATTTAATCAACTAGGAAATTTGGGAAAACCTATATTTAGCCTCCAAATTTGACAATCTCTCCAAAAATAATAATCTAGGGGTATAAGAGATATTAATTGACATAAACAGTATTATTCAACCATTAAAGGGTATCGAGTAGTAAATACTTAACATCCCTATAGGAGAATTAGTTAAATTGCCAACAGTTAGAAGAAACTCACGTATAAACCTTAGATGGGCTAACTTCCTCATAAATGATCATCTAAAGTCCCTAGAAAATGTTATCTGACATATCTAATATAATGCACATGGTGATAGGCTAATATAAATTATGGGATAGAAAAGTAATTATCATTCCCATAGAAAAATTGTGTAGGTACTCATATTAACAAAGTGCACGTATAAGCTAATAATTAATACCCTCATAAACAGTGTTCTCAATATTTCTAGGAAGATACTATTAGAACTTTAGAATTAAGAGTGACTAAAATAAAATATGGGATAACTGATTGATTATCATCCGCATTATAGAAAGTAATTAGGGAACTAGTAAATAATAAAAACTCACATGCACGCTCTGAATAAAGCAATAAACTCACTAGTTACTCTTTGAGGTCTTAATAGCCATACGCTATAGAAGTTCTAAACCAAGTTCAGGACTTTACACATTGAGAAAACAATAGATTAATAAATGATATATGTTAACGAGTCCAACACTAGTTGTCATTAAAAATATTGAGTTGGCTCGAGAATAATAGAACCAATGCTTAGACTCTAAAATAAGTGAGTCTTACATTAATAAGACTTTAGTGGATATACTATTGTGAAGATAAGACAATTATAAGGAAGTCTCATAAAGGTTATGGCTAACTCGTTGCCCGTAACATAAGTAATTTATAACATAAACTAGTGAATTAATCGTAATGGTCATAAACCCTGTAAATAACTAGAAGACCGTTAGGATCGTCGTAACCTTCCAATGACCATTTGGTTGACCAAAGAAATAGTAATGTTTCCAGATAAGCCACCAGTAGAATGACGTATTCTCCGATAAGCCTCCTCAGGATCTTAGAAACCATGCTAATGAATGATTGTTTGTATTTATCGGAATTTTATTTGGATTTCTTGGATCTTCATCGATAAATCATATTTTCTTCGCGTAGCTACATACTTAGTAATCGGAGAGTTCGGGAAGGAGATATTCAAGACCCGGATCTCGAAGAACAAGATAAGGACTTTGGTAAATGACTGTAAATGCAAGTTGTAACTCCTTGATCATATTTCACCAATGTTTTGCAATCACACCTATGGCCTATTTTCATTGCATGACTGTATGTCTATTTTAAAATATTGTTATGCTATGAACCACTTGATGTGGTAGCATGAGCTATGTTGATGACTGAGTATCGGTGTTAGCTACTAGCCAACGATGAACAGCAACACATAAGTTACTCGCTATCAATGGCTTGAAACAAGACACTGTATCAGTTACGATAATAGCAGTGACTATCACAATCCACTCCTTGACCTTGACAACACAACCCTTTGACAACCTAACAGTTTCATCATTGCGCTATAGCAGCGATGTGAGCACCTCCTTGTTAGTATTATGCTTAGGAACCCCTACGATGTTTGCATCGCGAACCACTACACACTGTATACATGATTGTGAAATGTGTTAAAAGGTGTTTGGTGGTGTGAGTTAGGATATGGGTGGGATATTAATGAACTGTGTGTGTGAAGGGGATGGGTGGTAGAGGCGGGTATGGTGATGTGATGCTGCGGGCTCCCTAAGAGGTATACCAGCTACGACTGTGTATTCGGTGTAACCCACTGATTGGCGTTGAGTGCTTCAGTAATAGTCCGATGACCATGTTTTCCGGACTAGCCTTGTGCTAAGTACTTCAGTTTAGTTCGATGCTAGGTGTTCCGAACTATTCCTCTAGCCAAGGACGGATGGAGCCGCCTCAGCAATATAAGGACCGGTTCATTTGACCTCAACATAGTGATTTCGTACAACCACATAACCTGTATGGGCAGGACTCGCCCTACCTTTCTGGTAACTGCCACATGAGAAAACCTGTAGAGACATGGAGGGCACGGTGGACCAGGAAATGGCATGGAGATCGAGGGTCGTCTGGTGTTTGGTTGGATAGTGAATGTCCGAATATCCCTGCGTCGGGCCGATGTGTGAATGTGGGGTTACTCGGGGAAGATGGGATGAGTGTCATGTCATACCCTGGCTAGGTGTGCATGGCTTGTGGGTAAAGTGTACAAACTCTGCAGAGTCTTAATCTATCCGGATAGCTGTTGTCACAGTCTTGGTACACTATGCTTTGGGCTCCTATTGATTAGCATTAGTACAACTCCTTGAAGTGTGTGTGTGTGTGGGTGGCCGATGATGCCTTGTTTCGGGAAAGAGTTGGCATGCGTGCCAGAGTCGTTAGGGCCAGGGGTCCGAAGACTCATTTAAAACTGAGGGAACTAGCGGGATGGTCTGAAACTCCCCCCGGGCCCACCAACAATAATAATACTGATTCAACTACTTCTCTCTATTATTGCAAAACTCTTTTCAAAGAGAACCTTGCATAAAATGCTTTTCGACAAAACTAAGCCGTATGGCCTCTCCTTGCTACAAGCCCCAATGCATGAAACACCTCCCCTTGAGTAGTGTTAGGGCTTGCGGAGTACCTTATGTACTCACTCTTGCTTTATATGTGGTTTTATCAGAAGACAAAGAAGCTGAAGCGTGTGAGGATGACGATTAGGTCTAGTCCTACTTCCCAAGTCCGCCTGTTGGGCATGGCGCCGTTCTACTCCACTATTTTGAAGATTTTTTTTCTATTTTGGTGGTCATCTCTGACCACATCCAATGTAATTTAGAACATGGTTGTATGACTTTTATTAATTATAAATAAATATTCGTTGTATGGATCTCGATCTATTCTGTTGTGCGTACCAATTACTGATCCATGGATTGGTACGGGATGCACAAGTGGGCCCCAAAAGGCGGGTCCTGACAGAGTGGTATCAGAGCCATACTTGGCCGTAGGACGAAACCCTAGAGTCATCCTATACCCTAAACATATATTTTGAAAAGTATAAAACTATTTATGAAAGAATCTCTCTCTTCTATATTCTGTCTGCACTTACCTCTTTCTATGTTGAAAACTCATTTCTATCCTATCAATGATTTCACCAACCCCCTCAATACACTTCGATCATTCAAGTGTAAGATGGACACCAATACGGTATGCGATGTTTGAACCATGCAACATCTACACCAGAGGATTCGAGGATGCGATCAGTCAAACGACCTCCTAACCAGTTCAAGAGAGTACATAAAGATAAAAGAAGCAATTACTCTACTAAGGCTACTAGAAGATGTCATCGTCACGTATCAACAACGAAACCAGATCCATCGGAAGAGCAACCACGTGGAACCCTATCTTCCTCAGTCACATTGATAGAATCCTAGAATGATCGTAGTGTCCATGATTAGAATGGCTTAGCCTATAGTGACCTAGAATAAGCCACGAATAGAACGATTAATAGTATAATATATAAGTTTGTAACCTAGTTATGTTTGGGTGTGATTCGCTGGTTTTAATTTGGTTCTTTGATTGAGTGAAATTGTGTGCTCTAATACCAACATAGATCAATAATCAAATGAAAGAAGATAAGTTGGGTGTTTAATAAAATAAATACATATGGAATGCGTGTACATATATACCTACACACGTATACCCATATGTATATCAAATATAATGCACCAATAAGAATACACAATATAAAATTTAATATATATGCAAACAAACGTATATATGTAAGGATAATAATAACGACTAAAACAAAATCTTCCACTCCTCTCTTCCTACCATATCAACGAAATACACATTCAGAAGCTTATCCCTGTTCAAGCTCACCATGAGCACACTGCTCATGCAGGAACACCGTCTCGATCCAAGCACTCCAGTTAACCCTCAAAGTCATTAAATAAATATTAAATACATAAATAAACCAAACAAAACAAAAGAAAACTTCAAATAATAATAATAGTAATAATAATAATAATAATAATAATAATAATAATAATAATAATAATAATAATGAACCCGCACTAACGAGGAAAAAAACATAGTAGTTCCAATCCTATTTAAGTGGGGTAGGATTTTAGCAGACTTAAAAGATCATAAGATAAACGGTGTCGATCATACCCTCATGTATTGGTTGGCACACCGACAAGGATTTACACCCTGTGCCAACCAAAAGGTCACCACAGTGAATCATGTTGAGATAACGATAAGAAGTCAGCCGCATGAGCACACGGCAGAACCCATGACACACAGTTTGAGAGCTACACCCATGGGATGAGTGTCAGTATTGTGCTCATGCTTGGATGTATTTTTGGGATGAATGATAGAAATGCCATCGGACAAATACACAAGGTATTTGATCAGTCTTACTCCCCGAGCAGCGCTAATAGCAAATCAACCCTACCCGATGAACCCAAATGGACTGACCAAATACAAGGAGCAAACCAGTGAGCCATAAGGGATGAGATTTATCCATCTGAGTTCTCACCTTATGAAGCTCCAGTGTTGTTATCAAGGAAGAATGAAGACAACATAAGGACATGAGTTGGCTACCAAACATCGAAAAAAACAGCCTCATAAATACTTGCCATCTCAGATCCACAACTTATTTAACGGATTAAAATAAGAAAGGGGTTAAGGACATCTACAAGGTTGAACTGAGGTCACATGAGTACCAACTCAAGGTCAGAAACGCTAACGTCATAAGGCTAGTATCCATGACTCGATATGGACAACACGATTTTCGCGGTGATGCCTCTTGTACTAACCAACCCATTAGCCTGCATCGTGAAGTTCAATGGGCAAGATGGTGATAAAGGAACAAGGAGTAAGCATTTCTCGGACAAGCCTCGAAGGCCACGATCATAGTGGTGGGACCCACAAAGACAGAAGTTTTCACTTCTAGAGACCTGATATGGTACAAAACATCAATAAGCGCATATACGATCAAAGAGGAAATAGCATCATTCCTTGACCCCATCGGTATTGAGGACATCAGCGGACACCACAACCGAGAACAACTAGGAAGAATGAGAAGCAAACAACCGCAGTAGGAATCGACCCATCACGGGAGTGACTGCACGTACCATATGGAGACATCAGTTAGAGGTATAAACAGATTTTGGAAACAAAGCATTTTGGCCCCACTGACCAGACAAAACATTTGAGAAAAATAGGAGGCATGACTTAATATTCTGAGAAATGTACAAGAAAGTCTGATATACGTTTGTATTCGCGTATCATCACCCAGACAAGCACTTGAGAATATCCGATTTCCAAGTATCATTTGATGCAAAAGACCAATGACTAGATGTCGATAACTAGTTGTACAAATACCCGAACTTGTGGCACGAAACAGAGATGTCAAGATCGAGAAACGACAATCTAAAGGTAGTGAAGATAACCTTAGAAAAAAGTTGTACCTACCTATGACAGACTTCGAATCTCGAGGATGAGATTATATTTAAGTGGGGTAGATCTGTCACAACCCGAATTTTAACAAACAGTAGAAATCACTCCTAATTAAAAATTTTGAATAAATCTCGAGCGATCAATAATGGTCAACCTAAAGTCTGGTCATATAAGTATTATTAATTTTCAAGCCAGAGGAAATAAGCCAATACGGATAAGTGCAAGTGCAAACACACTCCTATCTTCCTTAACACTTGAAACCTAATATTAAATAATACCTACAAAAGTACATATGTGGATACGGGAGCCTAATTAATAATTTAGAATATGACAAATATATCAAATAGTACTATATCTATTCAAAAGGATAACTATATTCTAAAATACAAACGTACTCAAACAAGAATTATTGCTCAGAACAAAATTACAATTTAAAACTGAAATTCCAATTCAATTGTGTGAGAAAATTTGGGAGATTAAGGAAACACTATAAAACATGCATAAAAAGACTTGGGTGCGAATCGAATTCGGATTATAGATGAAATATAAAACAAAACAAAAAGGTACTCTAAGAAAATAGGAAACATACATAAAGCAAGTCTGAATTCGATTTGGATTCAAATTAGATTGGGAATCAACATCAAACCAGAAATTAAATTAGAAAGGCAAGGAAAATAGATAAAAATAGAAACAGGGCAAGTAGCCCATTTCACCTGAGCCGGCCCACTTCTTCCTCCTCCCCTCCTTTTCCCTCGGCCCAGGCGGCCCGTCTTCCATCTCCTTCTTTCTCCCCTGTTCCATTTCGAGACCGACCGCATCTCCGTGAAAACCGGTGACAGGACATAGCCCGTCGCTCAGCCCTACGCCATGTCGCGTCACCCGTCACCGCCATGCCCTTCCTGCCTTCTCCTCGCCGCCTAGCCATCATGGCTCCGACGACCATAGTTCGCCCTGCGTGCCGCCTCAACTCGCTCCAAAAGCAGCGCCTGACACCGCCTTCCTCAATTGCTCGATGGCAGCTCTGGGCCTCGGGAAATCCTGTCGGCGCACCATCTCCTCCATGCGTCTCGTCCACCGATGTGACGCTGCCAATGCCGCGCCAGCTACGCACCACCCGAGCACCAGCCTCGCGTCCGTCAAACCGCCTTCGCCCGATGCCTCACTCGCCTCACTATAAAATGACCTCTCCACCTCCTTTCTCCCGCAAACATCTCACCCCTGTCCACCCTCCTTACTCGTGCACTCAGCACGCCGCACCAAGCTCCCCTCGCCTCCAATTTGGATGGACATTTGCGGAGCTCCTCTGTTCTTCCCCGGCGACGGCAGGGCAACCGTTCCCACATTGGTGAGCCACTGTCATCCAATTACTTTCGTGCAAATCTTCCTTGCTTCGTGAGATAGCTAGAACAAGCAATGTTTAGAAGTTTGGCTCACCGTAGCCTGGATTAGCGGCAACCCTAGCTGTACCCGCCGTTCGCCACCACCCATCGCCACGCGCCATAGCCGCCGGTGAGCTATGAGCTCTTTCTACCCGTGCAACTTTGCCCGTAAGCTGCGCCTTGACATGTAGAACGTGATGGTATACTTCGTTTGGGAGGTGGATCTAGGGAACGTAGACCTCACCGAGCTGACGCCGTGTCACCGTCGCCACTCGCGCCGCCGGTAGCCGTGGGGTGTCACCCGACTCGATCAAGTGTGCCAGACCATTCCCTACTCTCTCTAGTACTCTCCAAGACGCATGGAGCAAGTTGCAAGCATCCGCGCTCGCCTCCCCACCTTGCGACCCCTTCCCCTGTCGCCGGCGCACGTCAATGACCGCCTTGGGTACCGCCCTGGCCAGACCGAATGCACCATCACGTTCACCGTGCTCGGGAACACACACCCGACACGCTGTTTCGCCGAGATCTCGCACGCACGAGTAGATCGACGATGCGCCGCCGTTCACCACTGCCATGGCCCGCTGCCGTCCGCCATTGATGCCATCCTTGCCCGGCCAAGTTGTCCCACACATTCTTCGCACCATCGTGCACATACCAGTGAGCTTGTCGCTCCAAAAACCCGCACCTACGCCTCCTTCACCAAGCGCCGCCGCCTCCAGCCGCCGCGCGCCATCGTCGGCGGCCACGGGCGCCTCTCCGGCCTGGTTGTGCTTGCCAAGGTATTACCCATACCCTAGGATGCGCGCCCGATATACCCGTTGGAGGGCATACCGCGCAAAGACGCCGCCGGCGAGCCGCTCTGGCCGGCGTTCTCCTGCCTCCTCTGTTCAGTGAGGACGTGAACTCGCCGCCCACGTGGTGCATACGTGGCGGCCACATGGATGCCACGCAAGCAAGCGGCCCCACATCGCCACCCAGTCAACGCCACACATGCAGCCTCGGGGTTCGCACTTGGGTGCACCCGGTTCATATGCACCAGAGGCACACAGACACTGACCATTTGGACCCACACGTCATCCAGAGCACAGGCAAAGAAAAATTGCTACGTGCACACGCCTAGAGCAGGGTCCCACAAATCAACCCTTGCTGCAGTATCTAAACTGCTAAAGCCACTTGCTTACTGTACACAGACTTTTAGAAAATGCATTCCTGAGAATAGAAAATTCTAGAAAAATCCCTAAAAATCACTGATTGCTTGTAGATCATATTAAGGGTGGTTTATAAAAGAAATTAATTGTACATACTATGGTAGATATTATTAGCTTATCTAAAATGAAATAGTAATAAGGAAATTAAAAATAAATCATGTTAATTATTCCCTAAAATAACTATCTAGGACTTCTATAAAATTATATAATGATTGTTATACCATAGAAATGGTGGTGAGTGACCTTAGTAAACAACATAAAATGATAGACTTAGTATTAACTAATAAAAAAATCATTTAATCAACTAGGAAAATTGGGAAAACCTATATTTAGCTTCCAAATTTGACAATCTCTCCAAAAATAATAATCTAGGTGTATAAGACATATTAGTTGACATAAACAGTATTATTCAACCATTAAAGGGTATAGAGTAGTAAATACTTAACATCCCTATAGGAGAAGTAGTTAAATTGCCAACAGTTAGAAGAAAATCACGTATAAACCTTAGATGGGCTAACTTCCTCATAAATGATCATCTAAAGTCCCTAGAAAATGTTATCTGACATATGTAATATAATGCACATGGTTATAGGCTAATATAAATTATGGGATAGAAAAGTAATTTTCATTCCCATAGAAAAATCGTGTAGGTACTCATATTAACAAAGTGCACGTATAAGCTTATAATTAATCCCCTCATAAACAATGCTCTAAATATTTCTAGGAAAATACTATTAGAACTTTAGAATGAAGAGTGACTAAAATAAAATATGGGATAACTGACTGATTATCATCCCCATTATAGAAAGTAATTAGAGAACTAGTAAATAATAAAAACTCACGTGCACGCTCTGAATAAAGCAATAAACTCACTAGTTACTCTTTGAGGTCTTAATAGCCATACTCTATAGAAGTTCTAAACCAAGTTCATGACTTTACACATTGAGAAAACAATAGATTAATAAATGATATAAGTTAACGAGTCCTACACTAGTTGTCGTTAAAAATATTGAGTTGGCTCGAGAATAATAGAACCAATGCTTAGACTCTAAAATAAGTGAGTCTTACATTAATAAGACTTTAGTAGATATACTATTGTGAAGATAAGACAATTATAAGGAAGTCTCATAAAGGTTATGGCTAAATCGTTGCCCGTAACATAAGTAATTTATAACATAAACTAGTGAATTAATCGTAATGGTCATAAACCCTGTAAATAACTAGAAGACCGTTAGGATCGTCGTAACCTTCCAATGACCATTTGGTTGACCAAATAAATAGTAATGTTTCCAGATAAGCCACCAGTAGAATGATGTATTCTACGATAAGCCTCCGCATGATCTTAGAAATCGTGCTAATGAATGATTGTTTGTATTTATCGGAATTTTATTTGGACTTCTTGGATCTTCATCGATAAATCGTATTTTTTTCACGTAGCTACGTACTTAGTAATCGGAGAGTTCGGGAAGGAGATATTCAAAACCCGGATCACGAAGAAGAAGATAAGGACTTTGGTAAACCACTGTAAAGGCAAGCTCTAACTCCTTGATCATATTTCACCTATGTTTTGCAATCGCACCTATGGCCTGTTTTCATTGCATGACTGTATGTCTATTTTAAAATATTGTTATGCTATGAACCACTTGATGTGGTAGCATGATCTATGTTGATGACTGAGTATCGGTGTTAGCTACTAGCCAATGATGAACAGTAACACATAAGTTACTCGCTATCAATGGCTTGAAACAAGACATTGTATCAGTTACGATAATAGCAGTGACTATCACAATCCCCTCCTTGACCTTGACAACACAACCCCTTGACAACCTAACAGCTTCATCACTGCGCTATAGCAGCGATGTGAGCACGTCCTTGTTAGTATTATGCTTAGGAACCCCTGCGATGTTCGCATCGCGAACCACTACACACTGTATACATGATTGTGAAATGTGTTAAAAGGTGTTTGGTGGTGTGAGTTAGGATATGGGTGGGATATTAATGAACTGTGTGTGTGAAGGGGATGGGTGGTCGACGTGGGTATGGTGATGGGATGCTGCGGGCTCCCTAAGAGGTATACCAGCTGCGGCTGTGTATTCGGTGTAACCCACCGATTGGCACTGAGTGCTTCAGTAATAGTCGATGACCATGTTTTCCGGACTAGCCTTGTGCTGAGTACTTCAGTTTAGTTCGATGCTAGGTGTTCCGAACTAGTCCTCTAGCCAAGGACAGATGGAGCTGCCTCACCAATATAAGGACCGATTCATTTGACCTCAACATAGTGATTTCGTACAACCATTGAACCTGTATGGGCAGGACTCACCCTACCTTTCTGGTAACTGCCACATGAGAAAACCTGTAGAGCCATGGAGGGCACAGTGGACCTGAAAATGGCACGGAGACTGAGGGTCGTCCGGTTTCTGGCTGGGTAGTGAACGCACGAATAGCCCCTGCGTCGGGCCAAGGTGTGAATGTGGGGTTACTCGGGGAAGATGGGATGAGCATCATGTCATACCCTGGCTAGGTGTGCATGGCTTGTGAGTAAAGTGTACAAACTCTGCAGAGTCTTAATCTATCCGTATAGCTGTTGTCATAGTCTTGGCACACTATGCTTTGGGCTCCTATTGATTAGCATTAGTACAACTCCTTGAAGTGTGTGTGTGTGTGGGTGGCCGAGGCTGCCATGTTTTGGGAATGAGTTGGCATGCGTGCCAGAGTCGTTAGGGCCAGGGGTCCGAAGACTCATTTAAAACTGAGGGAACTGGCGGGATGGTCTGAAACTCCCCCAGGGCCCGCCAACAATAATAATACTGATTCAACTACTTCTCCCTCTTATTGCAAAACTATTTTCAAAGAGAAACTTGCATAAAATGCTTTTCGGCAAAACTAATCCGTATGGCCTCTCCTTGCTACAAGTCCCAATGCATGAAAACCTCCCGTTGAGTAGTGTTAGGGCTTGCGGAGTACCTTATGTACTCACTCTTGCTTTATATGTGGTGTTATCAGAAGACAAAGAAGCCGAAGCGTGTGAGGATGACGATTATGTCTAGTCCTACTTCCCAAGTCTGTCTGTTGGGCATGGCGCCATTCTACTCCACTGTTTCGAAGATTTTTTTCTATTTTGGTGGTCATCTCCGACCACATCCAATGTAATTTAGAACATCGTTGTAAGACTTCTATTGATTATAAATAAATATTCGTTGTATAGATCTCGATCTATTCTGTTGTGCGTACCAACTACTGATCCAGAGATTGGTACGGGATGCACAAGTGGGCCCCGGAAGGCGGGACCTGACAGGTATGGTGATAAGACGCCAAGGGCTCCCTAAGAGGTATACCAGCTGCAGCTGTGTATTTAGTATAACCACTGATTGGCGTTGAGTGCCTCAGTAGTAGTCCGATGACCATGTTTTCCGGACTAGCCTTGTGTTGAGTACTTCAGTTTAGTTCGATGTTGGGTGTTCTGAACTAGTCCTCTAGCCAAGGACGGATGGAGCCGCCTCAGCAATATAAGGACCGGTTCATTTGACCTCAACATAGTGATTCCGTACAACCACATAACCTGTATGGGTAGGACTCGCCCTACCTTTTCTGGTAACTGCCACATGAGAAAACCTGTAGAGCCATGGAGGGAACGGTGGACCAGGAAATGGCACGGAGACCGAGGGTCGTCCGGTATCTGGCTGGGTAGTGAACGCCCGAATAGCCCCTGCGTCGGGCCGAGGTGTGAATGTGGGGTTACTCGGGGAAGATGGGATGAGCATCATGTCATACCCTTACTAGGTGTGCATGGCTTGTGGGTATAGTGTACAAACTCTGCAGAGTCTTAATCTATCCGGATAGCTATTGTCACAGTTGAATGTGGCCTAGAGGGGGGGTGAATAGGCCTTTTGAATTTCCTGCACACTTAATAGAACCGTCAAAACTTGGTTGGTTGGACTAGTCCGGTTGTGTGGGCGGACTAGTCCGGTGTGCAAAAATTATGTGTGTTGATCAGGTGTGATTTGGTAAAATAAATTTCTTTAGCAGTGGAAATGAGAACAACTGATATTTGTACTTGATATTAATCTAAGAATGCAGGTGTAACTTATAATTGCCTTAAGTTGATGTTTAGCACTCAAGTGATCTAATGAACAAAATTTAAAGTAAATGAGACGCAAGACACACGAATTTTTCCCGAGGTTCGATCTCACCATGAGATCTACGTCCTCGTTGAGGAAGCTCACACAGAGCCGGGTCTCCAACCCTTTCCCTCTTCAAGTCACCACGAAGGCCGACTTGATTCCACTATCACGGGTAATCACCAAGTTTGTGGGGAAACCTCACACGTTGAGGGCTCCCACAAGAATTACAATGAAAGAAGTGATCAAATACACTCAAAAGTATTACAATGCAGAGTATGAGTGTAGAAAGATCAAACCCCAAGAGCTCGCAATGAAAGAACGACGATCTCCCAATCCCGAATCCAAGTGTTCAATTGATTTCACTCTTTTTGAACTTTAGATGTGTGGGGAGATGTGTTTTGGGCTCTTGGGATGAAGTGGTGGCGCTAGGGTTTCCTCTTTGATCAGTATTCGACGTGTGTGTCAATAGGAAAGCTGCGGACTCTCTATTTATAGGGTTTCCAAAAGCTAGTCATTGAAAAACCCTAACACCAGACTAGTCCGGTGCAAGTCCGGATTTGTCCGATCTCAATGTGTTTTGAAGTCCAGAAAGTGTGCCGGACTAGTCCGGTCCAACCTCGGACTAGTCCGGTGCTGTGTGAAGGTGACTCCAGAAAGTTCATCGGACTAGTCCGCGGACTAGTCCGATCTCCACGAATGGGAGATTCCAAAAAGTTCAACGGACTAGTCCGGTCCATGATCGGACTAGTCCGGTACCTCAATATGAGAGACTCCAGAAACATCAACGGACTAGTCTGGTGGATGCACGGACCGGTCCGGTCTCCTTATAAGTGGGATTCCAGATAGATGAACGGACTAGTCCGGTCCATGATCGGACTAATCCGGTGCTTTGTGAAAGTTAGGTTAATTTTAATCCCTTACCCTCGCGCAAAGTTGTGAGCTCTTGGAGTGTGTCTTTCATACACTCCCTATACATTCAAAATCTAATTTGGTCTTCCAAGCTTCATCAAAGTATCTCTCTTTGAACACCACTTCATTTTTCACCTTTTTGTGTGCATCAAGATGTTTCACTTGTTTGTCCTGCAATTATCTCAGTAGTTTCATTATGATCTCATATGTTTGTCATCAATTGGCCAAAACCCACAAGGGATATCCTAGATGCACTTACAATCTCCCCCTTTTTGGTGATTGATGACAACCATTTGAGATATCACAATTGAGAATAAAATCTTGATTTTCATAAGGTGTGCACATATGAGAATAATGATAAGTCCACAAAAAGCTTCTCACATATGCACACACCTTATGGTGGGGTGCCTAACCGATGTGTGATCAACAAGGTGTGATGAAGTATAGGTAATCAATAATGAGTGTAAAGATAATTATCCAAGCAACAATAAGCATCACACATAAGAGAAGAAATAGTGCATTACAAGGTTTTAAAATTAAGTACACATGTCCTTGATCACAAAAACATAAAGACACCAACTACTCTCAAACTATTAGTCTCAATCTCTCCTAGTCTCAATCTCTCCCCCTTTGGCATCAAGGCACCAAAAAGGGAAAAATTGAGGGGAATCACTCATCGCCACTCTCTTCCTCCGTCTCGGTCTGGTCCTCATCTTCACCACCATCATCATCATTCGCCGGAGCAGACTCTTCCTCGGAGTCCTCGAAGGCGGGCAGGGATCCCACCGGCTCAATCTCCAGCTTGTTGCAGATAGCTTTGATGTTGGCATTGACATATTGTTGATGCTTCTTCTGCCTGACTTCAATCTTGCGGCAGCAGGCAAAGATAGATGTGAGCATTTTGAGCACACCACCGGAGGGTTCATGAGCAAGTGCAGAGCCAGGAGGAGCAGCTGAAGATCTTGTTGCATTCACATCCCGAGCCTGTTTAGTCCGTACCTGGGAGCCGGACTAGTCTGCTGGCACAAGAACCCTAACAAAACTAGAATCACAACTTCTATTTAAGGGTGCAAATGAGCATGAAGGTGAAAGGAATACATCTCTGAAGCTAATGTACTTCCTTGGAATCAAGAGAAATAGGCTAGAACTAGAAAAGTTGAGAGTTTGACTTTAGGGAGAAATTTACCGAGATTTGAGGATTCGCGTTGAAGGAGCACAAATCTGTCCGGATGAGTTTGGAGAGGAGTACCAACTCGTCGAGGGGAGAATTTCCCACGGATAAAGCTTGGATTTTGAGGGCTCAACTCGAAAATCACCTTTTGGAGGCTAGGGTTTGAGAGGTGAGGGTTTAACTCAAGTGGAGGGAGATTTGAAACGGTTTTGGGTCGGCCAGCTGCTTATATAGGCAGCCGACCGGACTAGTCCGGTCAGAGGGCGAACTAGTCCGGTGTCCCTGGAAGACCTAGGAAGAGGGATTATCCGGACTAGTCCGGTGGCAAACCTGACTAGTCCGGTGTTACTGGACAAACTAAGTATTTAGAGATAACTAATAGTGATCCAAGGACAGTTTTGCAAATAATATTGGTGATTATGACCTGAAAGCACTCAACACAAAAACATGGTCATAAATTCCAAGATTTCTTCATTAAAAATAGTTTTCTTAGGAGAAAAGGAGGTGAGGGGCAGTTTTAGCAATAAAATGTAACATTTGAAGTATCAACCAGATGTGCAACGTTTCAAGCCACATTTCGAGAGTCAAGAATATTAAGTTCATTCCTAAGTTCACAAAACCTTTTCTCATCCAATGGTTTGGTAAAAATATCCGCAAGTTGTTTTTCAGTTCTAACATGTGAAATAGCACTGTCACCTTTTAATGAATGATCTCTAAGAAAATGATGACGGATATCTATGTGCTTAGTTCTTGAGTGCTCTACTGGGTTGTGTGCAATTTTTATAGCACTTTCATTGTCACGTAGAAGTGGGATATGGTTAAGATTGTAGCCGTAGTCCCTAAGGGTTTGCCGCATCCAAAGTAATTGGGTGCAACAGCTACCAACTGCAATATATTCTGCTTCTGCTGTGGAGAGGGCAATGGAGTTTTGCTTTTTAGATGACCAAGATACCAGGGACCTACCAAGAAACTGATAAGTCCCTGACGTGCTCTTTCTATCGACTTTGCATCCTGCATAGTCGGCATCGGAATATCCTATCAAGTTAAATTTGGATCCTTTGGGATACCAAAGGCCCAAGTTGGGTGTGTGCACAAGGTACCTTAGGATTCTTTTTACAGCAACTAAATGACACTCTTTAGGTGCAGCTTGAAACCTTGCACACAAGCTAACACTGAGCATAATATCTGGCCTAGATGCACATAAATAAAGTAAAGAGCCAATCATGGACCGATATACCTTTTGATCCACATTTGGACCGTCTTCATTGAGGTCGAGATGTCCATTAGTGGCCATGGGTGTCTTGATGGGCTTGGCTTTGTCCATATTGAATTTCTTGAGAATGTCTTGTGTATATTTGGTTTGGCTTATAAATGTACCTTCTCTTAGTTGCTTCACTTGAAATCCTAAGAAGAACTTTAATTCGCCCATCATTGACATCTCGAACCTATCTGTCATAATTTTGCTAGACTCTTCACAGAAGGATTTGTTAGTTGATCCAAAGATAATGTCATCAATGTAAATTTGACATACAAATAAATGATCATCACAATGTTTAGTGAAAAGTGTATAGTCACCTTTACCAATTTTGAATCCATTCTGAATTAGAAAATCTCTAAGACACTCATACCAAGCTCGAGGAGCTTGTTTGAGGCCATAGAGAGCCTTACGCAGTTTGTAGACATGGTTGGGATACTTCGGGTCTTCGAATCCTGGTGGCTGCTCCACATAAACTTCCTCCTTGATTGGGCCGTTTAAGAAAGCGCTTTTGACGTCCATTTGATACAACTTAAAATTATGGTGAGTAGCATATGCCAATAAAATACGAATGGACTCAAGTCTAGCTACAGGAGCGAAAGTTTCATCGAAGTCCAAACCTTCGACCTGAGAATAACCTTTGGCCACCAGTCTTGCCTTATTTCTTGTTACTACTCCATGTTCATCTTGCTTGTTCCGAAAGACCCATTTAGTTCCAACTATGTTCGCCTTTGGTCTCTCCACTAGCTCCCATACTTCATTTCTCTTGAAGTTGTTCAGCTCCTCTTGCATTGCAATCACCCACTCTGGATCCCCTAAGGCTTCTTCCACCCTGTATGGTTCCAGAAAAGACACAAAAGAATAGGATTCACAGAAATTTGCAACTCAAGATCTAGTAGTTACTCCCTTAGTATCTCCAATGATGTTGTTGATAGGGTGGTCTCTTTGCACGCTCTGGTGTACTCTTGGGTGTGGAGCTTGTGTAGTTGCTTGTTCTTCGTTATCTTCATGTGCATTGTCTCCCCCTAGATCATTGCTTCCATGATGGTCCTGATGTACTTGATCTTCCTCCTCTTGATCTTGTGCAAGGGCTCCCCCTTGATCATTGCCTTCGTGTTGAGGTTCATCTTGTGCATTTGAGTCGAATGTTTGCTCTTGTGGTAAGATATCGCCAAGTCCCATTTTCTTCAGTGCTTCATATGGAGCTTCCTCTTCATCTAGCACACACTTATCAATTTGCTCCACTTGTGAGCCGTTAGATTCATCGAACACTACGTCATGTGGTACTTCAACAAGGCCGGACACCTTGTTGAAGACACGATAGGCGTAGGCATTTGATTCATAACCGAGCAAGAATCCTTCATCGGACTTCGAAGCGAACTTTGAGGCCCTCTGTTTCTTGTTCAGAATAAAACATTTGCAACCAAAAACTTTAAAATAAGAAACATTAGGCTTTTTACCGGTAAGGAGCTCATATGGAGTTTTCTTCAGTAGTCGATGGAGGTACAGTCGATTAGTGGCATGGCAAGCGGTGTTCACCACTTCTGCCCAAAATCGATCTGATGTCTTGTATTCATCCAACATAGTTCTTGCCATTTCGATCAATGTTCTGTTCTTCCTTTCGGCCACTCCATTTTGTTGAGGGGAGTAGGGTGCTGAGAATTCATGCTTTATCCCTTCTTCATCGAGAAACTCTTCAACTTGGAGATTCTTGAATTCTGTCCCGTTGTCACTTCTGATGTTCTTTATGGTTGATGAGAATTCGTTCTGAGCTCTTTTTAAGAACTTCTTGAGGATCCCCTGAGTTTCTGATTTATCATACAAGAAAAATACCCAGGTAAATCTTGAAAAATCATCAACAATTACTAAACCGTATTTGTTACCGCCGATGCTGATGTACGAAACTGGACCAAAAAGATCCATGTGGAGAAGTGCCAGCGGTCTTGCGGTAGTCATCACATTCTTGGCGGGGTGTGGTGCTCCGACTTGTTTTCCCGCTTGACAAGCGCTGCACGACCTGTCCTTTTCAAAAACCACATCCTTAAGACCACAGATGTGACCACCTTTTAGAAGTTTCTGCAGATTTCTCATCCCAACATGGGCTAGCCGTTTATGCCACAGCCATCCCATGCTGGTTTTAGCAATCAAGCAAGTGTTGAGTTCGGCTTTATCTTTGTTGAAGTCAACTAGATAGAGCTTGCCCTTCAACATTCCCTTGAATGCAATCGAGCCATTGCTTCTTCTAAAAACAGTCACACCCTCATTAGTTAATAAACAGTTGTAGCCTTTGTCGCATAGTTGGGATATTGACAAGAGGTTATAATCTAGAGAATCTACATGTAAAACATTTGATAAGGTATGTTGAGAGGATATTTCAATGTTACCGCTACCAAGGACCTTTCCTTAGCTGTTGTCTCCAAAGTATATGCCTTCACCTGGATCCTTGTTGTACTCGTACTCCACAAACATACCTCTCTCTCCGGTCATGTGATTTGTGCATCCGCTATCAAGTACCCATTTTGTTCCACCGGAGGAGTAAGCCTGCAAAAAAGAATTATTCCTTGGTTTTAGGTACCCAAGCTTGCTTGGGTCCTCTCAGGTTAGTCACAAGAGTCTTGGGCACCCACACACAAGTTTTCTAGTTCTTGTGGCGTGGCCCTGTATATTTGGCAATGACTCTTCCATTTTTTGCTTTCATAAGAACATAAGAAGCATTAAATGTTTGAAACAATATTTGTGGTTCAGATTCATGAGATTTTTCCTTGACAAAGACAATTCTATTCTTAGCATTATTAGAATTAGGCATGTGTTTGTTCTTATCAAAACCAAGGCCATCTTTGACATTAGGAGGTCTAATGACCATATATGCACTGCGTGCATATTTGATCTTCTCCTTATCAAAGATGCCGCTTGGAGGGGCATGCATATTACGAGAAGTTGATGTATTAGAAATAATATTCTTCTTACTAGAGCAAGTGCAAGTTCCGATTGTTGTCGAACTCATATCTTTGGAGAAAGAGCTCTTGGAGGAAGAGGAGTCACTTTGCTTGAGCGACTCAACTTGCACCTCAAGGATCTTGTTAACTTTTGACAAGTTAGCAAGTTCTTCCTTGATTGCAATATGCGAGTCTTCTAGCTTTGAGTAAGTTTCCTTACTCAAGGCTAGCTCAACTTCAAGCGTATTGTTCTTCTCTCTTTCAAGCTCGAGAAGCTTTTCAACTTCTTGATATCTCTTCCTTTCACGGATGAGCATATCTTCTTGTCGATCAAGAAGTTCTTCCTTCTCAAAAATTTTGTTCGACAACATTTCCATTTTCTTTAGAGCAATTTTACTTAGTCCTCTAAACATTACTTCGTTATCGCTAGAGCTGTCAAAGTCATGAATAGAGGAATTTAGCGTAGGAGGAGTGAGCCGTACCTTTTTCTTGCCTTCCTTAGCCATAAGGCAAGTGTGGTTGTTCATGTCCCATCCTCCCATGTTTGGAAAGAGTGTGGCCTTCATAGTAGGTTTCTTGATTGCAATAGTGGCCATCTCTTCTTCTTCATCGTAGGAGGACTCGTCGTTTGAGTCCCACTCCTTGCCAATGTGAGCTTGATGGATTTGTCTTCTTTTTCTGAAATTTTTCTTTTCTTGAGATCTTGTTTCCTTCTTCTTTTTGTTTTCTTCATAGGGGCAGTCCATCATGAAGTGACCATACTCTCCGCAGTTGTAGCAAGTGCGTCGAGCCTTGGATTTTCCTTTGTCCTTGCTTTTGCCCTCATTTGAGTTGTTGTCGTGTCTTCTTTTCATCATTCGCTTGAACTTCTTGATAAAGAGTTCCATTTCCTCATCATCAAGATCGATGCTCTCATCACTTGTATGTCCATCGTCTTGATCTTCATGAGCTTCTTTGAGTTTGGGTCGGCATGTAGCTTTGAGAGCGACCTCTTTCCTTTTGGAGGAAGTGAGTTCGGCCAAGTCTTTGACGTATTTTGCCTCTTTCTCCATCATCTCATGATTTATGATCTTCCCCAACAACTCATCGGGAGTCATTTTGTGAAAACCGGGGCTTTCTCTAATCATTGAGCAAAGAGTGACATTTCTTGGCATGAAGGCTCTAATCATTCTCTTGACTACCTCGTGATTCGTCCATTTCTTACTTCCATAGGCACGTATCTTGTTGATGAGTGCCTTCATCCGGTTGTACATGTCTTGAGGTGATTCACCTTCTTCAATAGCGAATCTCCCCCACTCTCCTTCAAGCATTTCGATTTTTGCTTCACGAACCGATCTATTTCCTTTGTGAGTTGTCTTAAGTGTATCCCAGATTTCCTTTGCACTTTCTAAGCCATCAATCTTGGTGAATTCCTCCCTGCTTAATGATGACGTGATCACAACGACGGCTTGTGCATTTCTGTGAATCTCTTGTTCTTGTTCTGGGGTGAGTTCTTCATCCGTGTTCGGGATATCTATACCAGTGCAAACGATGTGCCATAGACTAGGATTTAGGGATATTAGATGCATCTTCATGTTGTACTTCCACATTGTATAGCCGCTTCCGTCAAACTGTGGAGGTTTTCCCATAGGAATGGAAAGATAATGGTTGTTTGAATTGAGACGGTTGTAGTTGTAAGGCTGTCGGGAGTAGTCGTGATGACCGCTCCCCGTCGTCTTCTCTTCTTCTTTTCCTTTTTGTCCTAGCAGTTTCTTTCTCAGAAGTGCCTTCAATTGTCGCACTTCTTCATCATCGTGTGGGCTCTCTTTCAGCACATCAAAAGCTTTAGTTTCTTGTTCCTCCTCATTAATGTTCATCTTCGAGATTTCGTTGTTCTTCTCAGAGGCCATTGATCTCTCCGAGATGTGAGTCTCGTTGGTGGAGAATTTGGCTCTGATACCAATTGAATGTGGCCTAGAGGGGGGGGGGGGTGAATAGGCCTTTTGAATTTCCTGCACACTTAATAGAACCGTCAAAACTTGGTTGGCCGGACTAGTCCGGTTGTGTGGGCGGACTAGTCCGGTGTGCAAAAATTATGTATGTTGATCAGGTGTGATTTGGGAAAATAAATTTCTTTAGCAGCGGAAATGAGAACAACTGATATTTGTACTTGAGATTAATCTAAGAATGCAGGTGTAACTTATAATTGCCTTAAGTTGATGTTTAGCACTCAAGTGATCTAATGAACAAAATTTAAAGTAAATGATATGCAAGACACACGAATTTTTGCCGAGGTTGGATCTCACCACGAGATCTACGTCCTCGTTGAGGAAGCTCACACAGAGTCGGGTCTCCAACCCTTTCCCTCTTCAAGTCACCACGAAGGCCGACTTGATTCCACTATCACGGGTAATCACCAAGTTTGTGGGGCAACCTCACACGTTGAGGGCTCCCACGAGAATTACAATGAAAGAAGTGATCAAATACACTCAAAAGTATTACAATGCAGAGTATGAGTGTAGAAAGATCAAACTCCAAGAGCTCGCAATGAAAGAACGACGATCTCCCAATCCCGAATCCAAGTGTTCAATTGATTTCACTCTTTTTGAACTTTAGATGTGTGGGGAGATGTGTTTTGGGCTCTTGGGACGAAGTGGCGGCGCTAGGGTTTCCTCTTTGATCAGTATTTGACGTGTGTGTCAATAGGAAAGCCGCAGACTCTCTATTTATAGGGTTTCCAAAAGCTAGCCGTTGAAAAACACTAACACCGGACTAGTCCGGTGCAAGTCCGGACTTGTCCGGTCTCAATGTGTTTTGAAGTCCAAAAAGTCTGCCGGACTAGTCCCGTCCCACCTCGGACTAGTCCGGTGCTGTGTGAAGGTGACTCCAGAAAGTTCATCGGACTAGTCCGATCTCCACGAATGGGAGATTCCAGAAAGTTCAACGGACTAGTCCGGTCCATGATCGGACTAGTCCGGTACCTCAATATGAGAGACTCCAGAAACATCAACGGACTAGTCCGGTGGATGCACGGACTGGTCCGGTCTCCTTGTAAGTGGGATTCCAGAAAGATGAACAGACTAGTCTGGTCCATGATCGGACTAGTCCGGTGCTTTGTGAAAGTTAGGTTAATTTTAATCCCTTACCCTCGCGCAAAGTTGTGAGCTCTTGGAGTGTGTCTTTCATACACTCCCTATACATTCAAAATCTAATTTGGTCTTCCAAGCTTCATCAAAGTATCTCTCTTTGAACACCACTTCATTTTTCACCTTTTTGTTTGCATCAAGATGTTTCACTTGTTTGTCCTGCAATCATCTCAGTAGTTTCATTAGAATATCATATGTTTGTCATTAATTGGCCAAAACCCACAAGGGATATCCTAGATGCACTTAAAACAGTCTTGGCACACTATGCTTTGGGCTCCTATTGATTAGTATTAGCACATCTCCTTGAAGTGTGTGTATGAGTGGTCGAGGCCACCGTGTTTTGGGAAAGAGTTGGCATGCATGCCGGAGTCGTCAGGGCCTTGGGTCCGAAGACTCATCTAAAAGTAAGGGAACTGGCGGGATGGTTTGAAACTCCCCCAGGGCCCGCCAACAATAATAATACTGATTCAACTACTTCTCCCTCTTATTGCAAAACTCTTTTCAAAGAGAACCTTGTATAAAATGCTTTTTGGCAAAACTAAGTCGTATGGCCTCTCCTTGCTACAAGCCCCAATGCATGAAACACCTCCCCTTGAGTAGTGTTAGGGCTTGCGGAGTACCTTATGTACTCACTCTTGCTTTATATGTGGTTTTATCAGAGGACAAAGAAGCTGAAGCGTGTGAGGATGATGACTAGGTCTAGTCCTACTTCCCAAGTCTGTCTGTTGGGCATGGCGCCGTTCTGCTCCGCTATTTCTGAGGATTTATCTGTTCTAGTGGCCATCCACGGCCATGTCCAATGTAATTTAGATCATGTTTGTAAGACTTATATTGTTTATATATAAATAATTGTTGTATGGATCTCGATCTATTCTGTTGTGCGTACCAACTACTGATCCAAGGATTGGTACGAGATGCACAAGTGGACCCACGGAAGGCGGGTCCTGATAGAGTGTTATCAGAGCCTTACTTGGCCGTAGGACGAAACCTTAGCGTCATCCTAGTTCCTGAACCCATATTTTGAAGATTATAAACTATTTATGAAAAAATCTTTCTCTTCTATGTTCTTTCTGCACTTATCTCCTTCTATGTAGAAAACTCAACTTTATCCTATCAATGATTTCACCAACCCCCTCAATACACTTTGATCATTCAAGAGCAAGATGGACACCAACGCGATACGCAAGGTTGGAACCGTGCAACATCTGCACCGGACCATTCGAAGACTCGATCAGACAAACAACCTTCCAATCAATTCAAGAGAATGCTTAAAGATAAAGGAAGCAATTAGGCTACTCGAAAGATGACATCGTCACGTATCAAGAACGACATCACGTTCGATGGAAGACCAACCATGTGCAACTCTACATTCTCCAGTCACATTGATAGAATCCTAAAATGACCGTAGTGCCCACGAGTAGAATGGTTTGACCTATAGTGATGTAGAGTAAGCCACAAATAGAACGATTAATAAAATAATATATAAGTTTGTAATCTAGTTATGATTGAGTGTGATTCGCTGATTTTCATTTGGTTCTTTGATTGAGTGAACTTGTGTGCTCTAATACTAACACATATCAATAATCAAATGAAAGAAGATAAGTTGGGTGTTTAATAAAATCAATACATATGGAATGCGTGTATATATATACCTACACACGTATGCCCATATGTATATCAAATATAATGCACCAATAATAATACACAATATAATATCTAATATATATGCAAATGAACATATATACGTGAAGATAATAATAGCGACCAAAACAAAATCTTTCACTCCTCTCTACCTACCAGATCTACAAAATACCCATTCAGAAATGTATCCCTGTTCGAGCTCACCATGAGCACACTGCTCATGGACGAACACCGTCTCGATCCAAGTACTCCAATTAACTCTCAAAGTCAATAAATAAATAATTAAATACATAAATAAACCAAACAAAACCAAACAGAACTACTAATAATAAAATATAAATTTATCAATAATAATAGTAATAGAAATAATGATAATAATAATAAACCCGCACTAATGAATAAAAAAATATAGTAGTTAAAATCCTATTTAAGTGGGGTAGGATTTCAATGGATCAAAAAGCCCATAAAACAAACGGTGTGGATCATACCCTCATGGATTGGTTGGCACACCCGCAAGGATATACACCATCTGCCAACCGCAAGTTACTATAGGGAATAATGTTGAGATAATGGTAAGAGGTCAGCCGCAAGAGCCCCATGGAATCCGTGATGCGTAGTTTGGGAGCTACGCCTATGGAACGAGTGTCGGAAATATATACATGCTCAGATATAGATCTGGAAGGATTACAAGGAATGAACCATACATAGGCGAGAAGTTTCTGACCGCATCAACATCCAAAGCAACACTGAGGGCAAAGAGATCCTGTCAGATGGACACATATTGGTTGACCAAACACAAGGTATTTTCTGACTAAGTTCAACACCTTAGGGAACCCAGTGTTGTGGTCAAGCAGAAAGAAAACAAGCTCTGAACATGCATCATCTACCGAACATCAGATGAAGTAGCGGAAAACACCTATCACCTTGAGTCCATGACTTGCTTAACCAGTTAAGAGAGTTAGGTACACCTGTGATTTAGGGTCAAGTTAATACTAATTCAAGATCATATATGCTCACATCATGAAGTCGGTGCTCGCGACCTAATGTGGAAAATATGAGTTTTCACGGTAACGTTCTTCGCACTGACCAACACATCAGTCTGCTTCTTGAGCCGTATGGGCAAGATAGCAGTAGATGAGATAGCAGCAAACCTTCCTTGGACAAACCCTAAAAGACAAAGTCATGGTAGTGGACCCCACAAAGTCTAAAGATGTCACCTTCTGAGACCCCGTACGGTACAGAGTATCGAGCAACATTAATATGGTCAGAGATGATAGAACGTCATTCTATGGCTCCGCCCATAGTAAGGACCCTAAGATACAGAAATCAGAACCCGAGGTAGTCAACGGTAACAATAAACAAATAACCACCGTAAGAATTCACCCACCGTTGTAATGATTGTGTGTACCCTACGGAGGCACCAGTGTGGGATACAAACAAGTTTCTGGAACTAAGGTATGTTGCCTCCATGACCAGTCGGACCAGTTAAGATAATAGGAGCCACAACATAATACCATGAATACCAGACAAGGACCTTAAATACATACCCATCAAGGTGCCATCACACACAAGACACGTAAAAAAATCCTAAAGGGCAAGTACTGCTGGATGCATTGGATCAACAGACCGATGTGGCATAATGAGAACTAACTGTACGAATACTCGAACTTGTGGCACAGTAGATGAGGGCAACTGCAGTACAGTGATGCCAAGATCAAGGAACGACCATCTCACGGCACTGAAGATAACCTTAGGAAATAAATCCCTACCTACCTAAGACGACCTTTGAATCTCGAGGACGAGATTCTATTTAAGTGGGATAGATCTGTCACAGCCCGAATTTTAGAAAATAATAAAAATCACTCCTAATTAAATTTTTTTGATATCTTTAACTAGATCCTAATAAAAATAATAACAGTACATAAAAAGCTTAAGGCATTTAAATCACATAATCCTTTTTTAAAGGAAACAGGTATGTGGACCTATATGCACAACAAAGAACTTAAATATAAACGATTAAGCCAAGTGATAATATGTCTAACCATATGAGTAATGAATTAATTGAATACAAATATACTCGAATGTGAAATTACTAAAAAAGAACCAAATCCAAATTCGATCTGAAATGTAGTAACTAAATAATATATATTATGGCATATATGTATGCATACACATATTTGAGAGTCAAAAGATAAATTATGTATAATGAATAGATCAAGTTCACGACTACCAAGGGATCTAGATAAATTCAAATTTTAATGAAAACAGATGATCCAAAAACACCCCGTACTAAATCTATCTCTGAACATAAACTCATACAAAACTTAGTAGGAAATAATATTTACATGAAATATCTAGAATTGTACTCTGATAGCAAAGCAAACTAGAATCAAACTCAAATTCAAATTCAAACCCAAATGGAAATTAAATAGACAAAGGGAGGGAAACCAGCTGAAAATAAGAAAATAGAATTTGGCCCAGTTCCCTTGCTCGGCCCACTCCACTACTCCCTCCCCGCGGCCCAACCGGCCCACTCCCTTTTTTTCCTGGCGTGTGGCCCAACCCATTACTGTACCGCCTTCTTCCTCCTCCCACCGCCTCTGTCTAATCCCCCGACAAAAGCCGACCGTGCTCGAGAAAACAGCGACAAGATGCGAGCCCGTCATGTCGCCCGTCACCGTCCGTCCTCATCCACCCCCGTCCCCTCCCAGCTTCGCCTAGGCGCACCATCATGGCCCTATTGAACGCGTGCGCCAAGGAACCAGGCGCCACCGCCCCTTTTCCATGAATTCCACCGACGCCAACCTCTTTGAGTCCCATCCTTCATCCCATAGCCCCCACCTTTTCCACCTCGTCGCGAGCAGCACCGCCTGAGTCTTGTCATGCCTGCGCCCGACGAAACGCGTGCGCCAAGCAAGCCGCGCCACCACCTCTACCACCTCCCATGCACCGCCTTGCGAACCACCATACTACGGCTATAAAGGGAGCCCCACCTTGCCCATTTGCTCGCTCAGTACTTACTCTCAGCCCCACCGCACCCCACTGAGCTCGCGCAGCCCTCCCTAATCGACAATTCGGAATTCCCCCTTTCTTCCATGCCGTCGGCAACCTCGCTCGTTCCAACGTGTCGAAGGGGAGGTAATTCAATTAAACTTCCCCATTGTTTCCTTATGGTGTAGGACATGTAGAACACACGTTTCTTGGCCACATAGAACACTACCGAGTAGATCTCGATGGCCCCTCATCGGCGCTGCCACACACCGTAGCCGCCGGCGAGCTAGGAGATCATTCAACCCAATTCTCCTTGCCAATTAGATTTGCTGTAGTCCATAGTTAGTATAGGTATAACACTATGTGGCGGAACATGTTCGGGAGTGAGAACGCGACGCACCACCGTCCGCTCTGCCGCCGTCAGCCGTCGCCCGCCGCCGTTCAACCCTTACCGACCGGTACGAGTGCCCCAAAACCCTTATCACATGCTGGAACGCGTCACCGGCAAGCCTTCATGATGTATTGAAGCACGCACGCATAGATCGACAGCGCGACGCCGCGCGCGGCCGCCATGGCCCGCCACCGGCCGCCGTCTGTGCCACCCATGCCCGGCCAAGCCACCCGACGTATTCCTCACACCATAGCACACGTCTCTGTGAATTTTCCGCCGCAAAATCCCGCATCGACGCATCCCTCACCGAGCGCCACCCCAACTCGCCGCGATGGCTCACCGCCGGTCGTCGTGGGTGCCTTTTTGGCCTTGCCAAGGCCACTAAGGGATTCCCCATCCCCTTGAACGTGTGCCCGACATATCCTTTGGAAGGCATACCGTGCAAAGCCGCCGTCGGCGCGCTGCCCTGATCGGCGCTCCTCCGCCTCCTCTGTTCGGTGAGGACGTGAGCTCGCTGCTCACGGGGCGCACACGTGGCAGCCACGTAGGCCCACCTCATCACACTAAAACGCCCCATCAGCGCCACATACGCATGGTTTACCACACAACACACGCACCGTAAATGCACTCGGTCCATGGACCACCAGTCCTAGCACACCCTGCCACACTGGCCCGCTGGACCTACTAGTCAGCCTGATCACCCAGGCTAAACACACACATGCACGCTAAAATGCTAAACACACACACGCTGTTCACCCAGGCCCACAGCCAGCCTGACCACTCGACGTTAAAATACTAGGTACACCCAGACTGTGTACATAGAACCATATAAACTGCATTTCTTAATATTAGAAAATTATGGAAAAATACCTAAAAATCATGGACTATTTGTAGAACATAATGGGAGTGACTTATAGAAGAAATTAATTGTATATATTGCGGTAGATATCATTAGCTTACCTAAAATGAAATAATAATTAAGAAATTAAAAAGGAATCATCTTAATGCTCTAAATTGATAATCATTATAGGAAATAATTATCTTGGAGTTCCCTACAGTTATATAATAATTATCATAACCTAAAAATAGTAATTAATGACAAAGTAAATTGTAAAATATATGGGACTCGGTGTTAGCTAATAGAATCATTTGATTAATTAGGAAATTAGGAAAAGACTCACCTCTAGTCTCCCACTACAACAATCTCGATAATAGACGAGGGCCGAAAACCGTCGTCAATAAGCTAAAACCGTCGTCTATAAAGAATAGACGACGGTTTTTCCTTATAGACGACGGTTTCCGGCCGTCAACGTTTATTAGTCAACTATAAGCTTATAGACGACGGTTACCGTCGTCTATAAAATAATTGACGACGGTGCTCACTGGCCGTCGTCAATAACCATAGATGGCCACGTGGCACCGGGTGGAGGTTATAGACGATGGTCTGTTGAAACCGTCGTCTATTGTTGAACCAATAGACGACGGTGCCGCCGGAACCGTCGTCTATTGATGAACTTGTAGACGACGGCCTTACAGAAACCGTCGTCTATAAGTGACCTAATAGACGACGGTACAGCAAAACCGTCGTCTATTAGATTTCTAATTTTTTTTAAAAAATTAAAAATAGTACACTGGCTCGATGGCCAGATCACACAGGCAGCAGGATACAAATATACAGATCAGCAAGACAGAAATACACACAAAAGCACATAAACTCTACACATAAACTCTTCACGAGTCCGGGAGCCACAATCATCAAAGTTTACATAAGCATACACAAGAAACACTCTCGAAACCTCGTAGCCGCCGACCGAACTTTGCCTTCTTTCCTTGCAAAACAACATTCAAAGAAAAACATCTTATATCAGGGTGAGCTAATGGAGGCAAAGAGAGTAATAGAGTCAAAGTTCAAGGATCTTGCAAACATAAATAAGATGTGTGACCAAGTAAAAGACTACCTAACAAATGCATATATCTAACATCCCAAAATGTAAAGAAGATAAGTAAAAGACTATCAAGTCTAGCAAACTCAAGAACAAAGTTGAATTCTATGGCATCATTCGACTCATGTATTGAAGCACAAAAATCTCAAGCTACATCTACACTCAAGAAAAGGCGAAGAACCACTACTTACCATCATTTCAAGAGCCGCCGCCGCTACCCCGTCCGCTGCCATCGGAGTTCAGAAAGTCGTCCTCCCGCCCTTGTCCAAAAGCAGGAGTTTGGGGCGACGGAGTTTGAGCCTGCGTCCTCGATCCCTGTCAAGTGCAAGTTGAGTACAAAAATGCATATTTTACTAAATTTGAACAAACTTAACTAACTTAAGGACTTTTTGTACCTCTGCTCCCGTCGTCGGCATAGGTGGCATCTCCATCGGTGGCGGCGCCCACTGCGGAAAGGCAGCAGGCTGTCCTGCTGCTATAGCCTGCAAATACAAAGGAAATCATTATACAAGTCATTTATATATTAAAAATGTTATGTACAATTATCAAAACATACCTGCATGGCAGCTTGCCACTGTAGCATGAACGAGGTTTGATACTCGTCTCTAGCCCGAAGCGCCGCAGCCTGCATCTCGTCTCTAGTCCGAAGCGCCTCGTCCCTACTCCTGAGTGCTTCTTGCGTCCTCTGGAGCTCCTCACGAACGCTCTGAAGCTCCAGATCTCGACTTGTGTGGCTGCTGCTGGAGCCGGCATACTGCGATGAAGAGGCTCTCGAGCAAGCTCGCGCCTGCCTCGAGTCAACCGCTCCATCGAGGACGCCTAACCTGCACGACGGAGTAAGATTATCAGTATCTTATATCTCAAACTTCATGATAGTAAACTGAAAACAACAAAACTTACCGTCCGTGAGGTTTACCGCCACCGCTTCCATAAACGGCTTCGAGGACGACAGGAGCGCCCAACCAATCATAACCCTCGCCTCGAAGCTTTTGCACCTCCTCTCGGTACTTTGCCTGCAAATAGAGGAACATAATCTCAATATCATTAATAATTAAAGACAATTCAATTAACATTACAAAATAACTCACCACATGCTGAGTCGACTTCTGGGAAGACAGCTGGTCAGGCTGCGACGGGTCACTTCCCAAATGACCCCTCACCCACACCTCCATAGGTGCTGGCTCCCGACCGGTCTCACGCTCCTATCGTTACATGTTAGAACAATGATGTATTATAAAATCACTTAATTAGAATTTGAATCACACTTACCATCCGTTTAGCAAGACGTACGAAGCCGTCCCCACCCAAATGGTGTTTCCCGTCCGTCCCTCTACACTCGCGACGGGTTTTAGAGACGTCCTGGAAGCCCTGGCTCGCCCAACGGGCACACAGAGCACGGTACGCGTCCGGACGAGTGTCCAGCCACGCTACGCTGACCTGAATGAAAACATTGATCACAATCGGATAATAAAGCAAAGTAAAAATAAATACAGTACCTCTAAGTATTGCGCCTCAGTGAGGTACTTGTCCGCCACGTCCCTGAACTGCCCCGGCTCACCCTCGTCCGGATGCAGCTTGAAGTACGACTTCGTAGCTTGAATCCGAGCAGTCGAGAGTGACTGCGTCACGCACTTCCTTGAGACGTTATGGAAGACTAGACGTGCCTGATCCAACTGTGACGCCTCGTCCTCCAAACGGTAGCGTGCCTGAAGAAGAAACATACAAGTAAATGTATATAACCCATAATAGATTGATTATTACTATACAAATATTCTTAATTCTTACCATGAAGTCGTGCCAGACAGCCTCCTGGTGGTTGCCGTAGGCAACGTCCTGGGCCGTAGCATAATCTTCCCAAGAAGTAGCGGCAGCTCCGTTCACTACACCGGGGTAGTGCAAACGGACAAGACGACCAAGGACACCGTTTACCTGCTGGTGGTGTCCCTGACCCGTGAAGGAACAGTCATACCAAGACCTGGTACATGATTCTCAATTAATACATATAGTTAAGTCTAAGAATATCTATATTGACTCGTTACAAATTTACTTACCTGTCACCAACCGGACGAATAACAATCCGATCATTTGGATTTGCAGGAGCCGGAGGAGGAGCCACGTAGTGCGTCTTCCTACGTCGTGGCTGTGGAACCTCCGAACCCGCCTCCGCAGCAGGCTCAAAAGGAGCCTCTGAAGTAGGCTCCAAAGGAGCCTCAGAAGTAGGCTCCAAAGGAGCCTCAGAAGTAGGCTCCAAAGGTGCCTCCAAGGAACCCGTAGCCTCGGAGTCCTCAAACGTAGAGTCATCCTAACAGTTTTAAAGATTTGTATTATTAATAAAGAATTACTTGTATAATTTTTGTAATTAGATATCATTTACCTGCGGCGAACACTGTGACGGCTCTGGTAAAGAGGACCTCAACTGAGTCCGTCTACTCCCGCTAGACTGACTGCCCGAGAAGACAGAGTCTCTGTCCGCCCTCGGGGGCAGTAAGCCTCGTGCTCGTGACTCCCGTCGTCTGCTACTCGACGACATCCTGTTGAAAGTACAATTTGCTAATGAACTTCAAGAAAAAATATAGAAAAGAAAAGAAGAGATGATTGATACGTTACTTGTACTCAATTTTCAAAATTCATCAATGTCACGATCATGTACTCTACTTCTTAAACTGGACCATCGATCCTGTGTCGTTGTTGTTGTTTGACGTTTTCGTTTTCGCATCTCACGAGTCTCTACATCTTCTGCATCTCCAACTAAGTCATCGAGTCCTAAACCAGGCTCGACGACAAAAGAGTTCGGCAACTCTTCTTCTTGGTAAACAACATCAACCTCATCAACGTACCCAGAATTATCTGGTGTATATAACCGCTCACGAGGATTCACTTTGTGTACAACCCACCAAGCTTTAAGCTTTTCACATGGATAATGTAGATAATACACTTGCTCGACTTGGTGTGCTAGTACGAATGTGTCGAACCCTCGAAGTCGTTCCTTGTGTTTGACTTCTACCATGCCAAATTGATTTTCTCGAATTCCATTGTTATGATCGAACCAATCACAGTCAAAGAAGACTACTTTAAGGACTTTATTCCCGGCAAAACTGAATTCAAGGATTTTTTTAATAATCCCATAATAATTGGTTTCACGTCCTTCGGCATCAACGGCCCTAGTCACAACTCCAGTATTAGAAGTTGCCCTTAGAGGACGAAGAGCTTCAAATTCAGCTGATCGGAATCGGAACCCATTGACATCGTATCGACCAAAGCTTTTAACTTTGATTGATCCGTATGACAGTTGGCGCAAATCTTCATGGACATCAGCTTGTTTTGTGCACTGTCCAACATATGAAGTTTATTTTCAGTTACAACATATCACATAATTACTAAGATAAACAAGATAAGAGAACATTACATGATTTCGGAACCAAGTTTGGAAGTTAGGCCCTCCATTTACTCCATAATGACGCATAGATTGTACTTGCTTGCTTGTAGGTTGCTGCCTAGATTTCCAATTTTGTTGATCAAACTCACTAAATAAGAAAAAAATATGATGATTAGCACATATGTGTACACGTTAATTAGTATAGACATCGAACAAACACTTACTGAAAATATTTGTCCATCCCGTCTATGTTAGCGTACATGTAGAGCAAAGCAGCTGTCTTTTGATCTGTTGAAGCATCGTAGCTCGTGCTTGAACCAACAGTGGTGCCTCTTGTTTGAAAAATGTTAAGGTCGCTACAAGGAGATTGTTCATCCATATTGTACCGCAACGTGGAAGCATTAATGTTGTTATGTTCTGCGAAATAGACACTTGAAAAGTATCCTACTTCTTGAAGTGTAAATGCTTCAGCGATACAACCTTCAACCCTTGCCCTATTGCGAACCATTGGTTTCAGACATCTAAGTGCTCTTTCAATATGGTACATCCATCGATACTGAACAGGACCACCAACTTTAGCTTCATACGGAAGATGGATTAGAAGGTGTTGCATTGGGTTGAAGAAACCTGGAGGGAAAACTTTTTCCATCTTACATAAAAGCACTGGTATCTCTCTTTCCAACTTCTCCATCATCTCCTTTGAGATTTCTTTAGCACAAAGTTGTCTATAAAAATAGCTGAGTTCGGCTAATACCTTCCAAACTGCATCATCAAGGTACCCACGAAACATAACCGGCAGAAGTCTTTCCATGATTATGTGATAATCATGACTCTTCAACCCGGTAAGATTTCCAGTCTTAACATTCACGGCTCTTCTCAAACTAGCAGCATAACCGTCTGGGAATTTCAACTTTTTCAACCACCTGAAGACTTCTTTCTTTTCTTTTGGTCGAAGACAGAACGAAGCACGTGGTTTGCCACCAGCTTCGGAGAGCTCAAGAGTTGGACGGTTACAAATCTCTGCCAAATCCTTTCGAGCTTTTATATTGTCTTTTGTTTTACCCGTCATATCTAAACAAGTGCTTATGATGCATTCGCCCATGTTACGTTCTTGGTGCATGACATCAATGTTATGCATTAGAATTAAGGACTTCACATACGGTAGCTCCCATAGTGCACATATGTGAGTCCAATTATGCTCTTCTCCGTAACCAACAAAGTATCCAGGACGAGCTTCATCTTGCACTAGCTTGTTCAACCCTTCCGCAATCTCCGAACCGTTGAGACGGCGCGGTGGTCCCTTTTTTACAACGGTATCCTTCCTGAAGGCATTTTTTTGTTGCCTGAACACGTGATTTGGCGGTAACCATCGTCTATGACAATCAAAGTAGCATATTTTGCCACCATGACTTAGACGAAAACATTCCGTGTCCGAAGCACATATCGGACATGTCAAGCGACCATGAGTGCTCCAACCAGAAAACATGCCGTAAGCGGGGAAATCATGAACAGACCATAAGTAAGCGGCTCGAAGGTTGAATTTCTGTTTTTTGTAAGAGTCATACGCTTCGATACCTGTCCATAACATTTTCAACTCCTCAATTAATGGCTGCAACATCACGTTCAGTCGTGAACCAGGATGATCCGGTCCTGGTACAATAAGGCTGAGGAACATGAACTCATACTTCATACAAAGAGATGGTGGCAAGTTGTACGGAATAACGAACACAGGCCAACAAGAGTACGGTGTGGCGTTTGTACTGAACGGTGAGAAGCCATCTGTCGCCAACCCGATGCGAATATTTCTCGCATCCTTGGCGAAATCTGGATCGAAGCGGTCAAGCGCCTTCCATGCCTCACCGTCAGACGGGTGCACCATCATTGCATTGTTCTCACGTACACCTTCTTTGTGCCACCTCATGTGTCTAGCTGTTTTCTTGGAGAGAAACAAACGCTTCAGTCTGGGTGTGACTGGCAAGTAGCGAAGCTGCTTCTGTGCGACTTCAGTCATTACTTTTGCACCGTCCTCATTAACAACTTCAACAAATCTCGCTTTATCACATTTTAAGCACTTGTTCTCGTTGGCATGCTCCTTCCAGAAAAGCATGCAGTTGTCGGGACACATATCAATCTTCTCATATTTCATTCCAAGACCAGAAATCAATTTCTTAGACTGATACATATCTTTAGGCAGTTTATGGGGATGTGGAAAGGCATCGCTGATCAAGTTGATGAGTTCGTTGTAGCAGTTGTTAGAAAAGAAATACTTAGATTTAATTGCCATAAATCTAGTCATGAAAGTGAGGACTGTCATTGTTGTGTTTGCATGCAACGGCTCTTCTGAAGCTTTGAGAAGCATGTAAAATGCTTCAGCCTCTGTTGTAGGAGGATCCTCTGTCAATTCAGGATTTATGGCCTCAAGCATCTCATCCATCCTATCGACCCCTGTGTTGTCATCCACATCTAGATCTTCTACGACTTGTGAAGGTGTCTCACCGTGAAAAGTCCACACCTCATAACGTTGCATGAAACCATTTCGACACAAGTGAAACGTCAACGTCACTTTGTCAAAACACTTCGCATTCTGACATTTCATACATGGGCACCGCACCTTACTGTTGTTTGACAACGAGAAAGCTCGTTCTATGAAACCATTTGTCTTGGTGAACCAATCTTCTGAGTGTCTACCATCCTTTTTCCAACCAGTATACATCCAACTGCGGTCTTCAGCCATTTTTCAGAGTACACCTTTTGAAACAGATAAATACTTATTAGTTTCATTGTTACGTTATGTCACGGCCCTACAACCTAGGCAGATAGATCCTAAACCCACCCAAGAGTGACCGAGCGGAGCGTGCTCATGACGAGACGCGTGATCCGGATTCGAACGAAATTTCGGCAGCATAACCCCGCTGTTCTCCACTGCACGCCCAGAAATGGTGCAGCAGAGAACAACAGGGTTATGCCGTCGAAATCTCGTCCAAATCCGGACCCGCGACTCGTCACAAGCCACGCCCCCTCGGTCACTCTCAGGCTGTCCAAAAAGGGACAATTCCGAACCTCCACGTCTCACATGCCAATGGCATGTGAGACGTGACGATCCGAAACGGGTAACACATTGCTATAGGTTACGTTGCTCATTTTCAATTTCAAGTAATTTAAGAGAGAGGAAAGAACGAGAGAAAGAGTGAGAGGAAAGTTAATCGCAGGTCCAGCTCCACCATCCACGCAATCGCGGGTCATTGACGTCATCACCAACCCGTTCGCTTCTGTGCCACCTTTATGAATAACTTATCACTACAACAGTCTATACGGCACGAACGCATTTATTGCGTGTCGTGCCGTGTCGGGTCGGGCCAGGCCAGCCTGAAACAATAATATTTATTTGGGGAAAGGGTCATCACGTCAGAACAACACCAGATCTACGACAACAAAAATGAAGCACTAGAAACACGTAGAGATCAAAACGAAATCCATAAAGACGAGGAGATGCGAGGAGCTAGAAGCGCAGCCGCAAATGGAGTTGAGACATCGTCGAGGAGTCCTGGTTTATATAGGAAGCCACGAGTGCCCGCGGATGAAACCCTAGCTCCCGCGGGCCGTGATGAACGGTCGGATACAGAAGACCACGTTGCCCCGGAAGATTCTAGAGTGGCCTGGGAGAAGTGGCCCGCGGCGGCGTTAGTTTGGGCCGCATCTTAACCAATCTAGGCCCAGTGTGTGCCCATTTCATCTTTAGATCCATGCTAGGTCTTCTCTCTGGACTCTGAATGAGTCAGCGATGGTAGCGCGAGAATCGGTCACGCCCACGCCCGTGCATGGCGTGCACGATGCCACGTGAAGATATAGCAGCGTGAGATGCGGTTGCATGGAGCCGTCTAAGCCAAGCGATTCCGCACGATGCTACAGTACTTTGGAATCCAAGTATGCGATTCCTCTTCCTGAAAGACGTCAATCGTGCAAATCTAATCGTGTGAAACAACCAACGTACGGGCATTCAGAACGCGGTACCGTATACTGTACTGGGCAAAGAATGCAGTTGTGTAAACAAAAATGACGAGAAGCAGAACCACGATCTACTACATTGACAAGATATCAAAAGCTTTCCACGAAAAAGAATTATTTTATTGAATGGACAATTATCAACAATAAGTGACAATTAAACCTTGCTGCATGCAGCTGAGATCTTAACAACGACTTTGAGTATATCTATAATTAACTAACCCAAACTGCTAAATCAATGGACAAATGATCCATTAAATCACCGTATATACGCGGTACCGTATATGTAGCATCTAGCTAGCATTTGAAACTACAATTTGAATCAATTAAATCACATGAATCAAACATTTGAATCAATTAAATGACTTCAATCAATTGGTAAGAGGAGAGAAGTGGGGATACTCGGAGGTGGAGCTCGGTGCCGACGGGGGAGGAGCCGCGGGGGCGACGGCGGCGCGTGAGGCGCGGGGGGAGACGACGGCGCGCCTCCCGGAGGCACGGCGGCGCGCAGACCGGCGGCGACGGCGGCGCGGCGACGCGCCCAGCGCGGGGGCGACGGCGGCGCACGACACGGAGAGGGCGGCGCGGGGCTGCGGGAGGAGGAGCGCGGCGCGGCGGCGCGGGGGGCGGGAGGAGGAGCGCGGCGCGGCGGGCGGGGGGCGCGGCGTGGTGCGGAGGCGCAGGGCGGCGGAGCGCGGCGCGGCGGAGCACGGCGCAGGGCGGCGGGGCACGGGCCAAATGAGGGCGCCGCGCGGCGTATAAACCTCCCAATAGACGACGGTGTGGAGAAACCGTCGTCTACAAAGACTTGGGCCGACCTAGGTTCTGGCCCATTACTTATAATAGACGACGGTGACCTAAAACCGTCGTCTATAAAGTATTAATTGACGACGGCTAGGACCACCGTCGTCCGTTACGACTCGGGTGGGCCCTGTTAGCACTGTAATAGACGACGGTGTCCTTGAACCGTCGTCTATTACGGCTAGTAGATGACGGTTAATACTAACCGTCGTCTATTAAGTCTTTATTGACGACGGTGACATTTAGCCGTCGTCTATAACTTTAAAGACGACGGCACCGTCGTCTATAACTTTAGCCGTCGTCTATTTTCGTGTTTCCTGTAGTGTCCAAATTTAGAAATCACCTAGCAAATAATTATCTAAACTTGTAGAAATATTATTTTATGCCTACAAAATAATTTAAGTAATGATTACATAAAAAGAAATTATTTGATAGTAAAGTAATTATTATCATTATCGGAAAACCATTTAAATAACTATTAATAATTAAAATTCACGTACATGCCCCTAATAAAATAATTTCACTACTAATAATTACCCAAAAATCCCTAGAAAATATTGCTATGCATATCCCATATAATACAAGTAGAAACTGGCTAATATTAAATATAGGCTAGGGAATTGATTATCATTCCTATAGGAAAACCAAGTGAATAATTATAGTTAGTTAAATACACATAGAAGCTCCCACTAAATAATCTCCCAATATATGACCTCCTAAACATTCCAAGGAATATATTACTAGGGCTTTAGGATAGTAAACATATAGTACAAGAACTAACTTGTGTCATGGTAAAAAGGTAATTAGGGAGCTAATCGACAATAGAAACTCCATGTAAGTTTTGAATAGAATGAACCCTACCCTAGTAACCCCCTGAAGTCTTAATATCCAAATACTAAAGAAATACAATAAGTTCATAACCTCTAGGGTAAATTAAGAAATTAAGAAATGGAATAAGTTAATATTTCATACACTAGTCTTCACTAGAAATATTTCCTTAAGTCCAAACACGTTAGGACTCATGCTTAACCTCTAAAATACGCGAGACTTACATTAGTAGAACTTAAGTGAACATACTAATATGAAAATAAGATAATTATATAGAATACCCATATAAATAATGTTTGACGTGTTGACCACAGAATATGTAATCTATGGTATGAACTAGTTAACCATAATTATCATAAATCATGTAAATGACTACAAGCTTGAAGAAAATCATGCTAAACATCAAGTATGGGTGTCTTATCATCCGTAACAACTTAAAGGCATTATCAGGAACATGTAGTGTAACAAAATTGAGAGCTAGACAGTTAAACTAAGGGACCAATAAAAATAATTATAGATGTTCTGCGACCATTTAGATGACCAGCGAAATAATAACGTTTCCAAATAAGCCACCAGTAGAATACCATATTCTCCGATGAACCTTATAAGAATATTAGCAACCGCGTTATTGAATGATTGTTTATATTTAATCGAGTTTTATTTGGATTTCTTGGATCTTTATCGATGAACGTATTTGCTTCACGTAGCTACGTACTTAGTAATCGGAGAGTTCACGAAGGAGATATTCAAGACCCGGATCACGAAGAACAAGACAAGGACTTTGATAAACCACTGTAAGGCAAGCTCTAACTCCTTGATCATATTTCACCTATGTTTTGCAATCGCACCTATGGCGTGTTTTCATTGCATGAACGTATGTATATTTTGAAATGTTGTTATGCTATGAACCACTTGATGTGGTAGCATGAGATATGTTGATGACTGAATGTCGGTGTTAGCTACTAGCCAACGATAAACAGTAACACAGTAGTTACTCGCTAGCAATGGCTTGAAACAAGACATAGTATCAGTTACAATAATAGCAGTGACTATCACAGTCCCCTCCTTGACCTTGACAACACAACCCCTTGACAACCTACTAGCTTCATCGCTGCGCTATAGCAGTGATGTGAGCACCTCCTTGTTAGTACTATGCTTAGGAACCCCTGCGATGTTCGCATCGCGAACCACTACACACAGTATACATGATTGTGAAATGTGTTAAAAGGTGTTTGGTGGTGTGAGTTAGGATATGGGTGGGAGATTAATGAACTGTGTGTGTGAAGGGGAAGGGTGGTCGAGGCGGGTATGGTGATGGGATGCCGAGGGCTCCCTAAGAAGTACACCAGGTGCGGTTGTATATTCGGTGTAATCACCGATTGGCGCTGAGTGCCTTAGTAGTAGTCCGATGACCATGTTTTCCGGACTAGCCTTGTGCTGAGTACTTCAGTTTAGTTCGATGCTGGGTGTTCCGAACTAGTCCTCTAGCCAAGGACAGATGGAGCCGCCTCACTAATATAAGGATCGGTTCATTTGACCTCAACATAGTGATTTCGTACAACCACAGAACCTGTATGGGCAGGACTCGCCCTACCTTTCTGGTAACTGCCACATGAGAAAACCTATAGAGCCATGGAGGGCACGGTGGACCAGGAAATGGCATGGAGACCGAGGGTCGTCTGGTGTCTGGCTGGGTAGTGAATGCCCGAATAGCCCATGCATCGGGCCGAGGTGTGAATGTGGGGTTACTCGGGGAAGATGGGATGAGCGTCATGTCATACCCTGGCTAGGTGTGCATGGCTTGTGGGTAAAGTGTACAAACTCTGCAGAGTCTTAATCTATTCGGATAGCTGTTGTCACAGTCTTGGCACACTATGCTTTGGGCTCCTATTGATTAGTATTAGCACATCTCCTTGAAGTGTGTGTGTGGGTGGCCGAGGCCACCGTGTTTTGGGAAAGAGTTAGCATGCGTGCCGGAGTCGTCAGGGCCTTGGTTCCGAAGACTCATCTAAAAGTAAGGGAACTGGCGGGATGGTTTGAAACTACCCTAGGGCCCGCCAACAATAATAATACTGATTCAAATACTTCTCCCTCTTATTGCAAAACTCTTTTCAAAGAGAACCTTGCATAAAACGCTTTTTGGCAAAACTAAGTCGTATGGCCTCTCCTTGCTACAAGCCCCAACGCATGAAACACCTCCCCTTGAGTAGTGTTAGGGCTTGCGGAGTACCTTATGTACTCACTCTTGCTTTATATGTGGTTTTATTAGAGGACAAAGAAGCTGAAGCATGTGAGGATGACGACTAGGTCTAGTCCTACTTCCCAAGTCTGCCTGTTGGGCATGACGCCGTTCTGCTCTGCTGTTTCTGAGGATTTATCTGTTTTAGTGGCCATCCACGGCCACGTCCAATGTAGTTTAGATCATGTTTGTAAGACTTATATTTTTTATAAATAAATAATCATTGTATGGATCTCGATCTATTCTGTTGTGCGTACCAACTACTGATCCAGGGATTGGTACGAGATGCACAAGTGGACCCATGGAAGGCGGGTCCTGAAACTTTTGGTTACTTATGTAATGATTCAAAAAATATCTTGCAGTTCTTGGTACGACTCGTCTTTCACCGGTGGTAGACACCACCGACTAGTCACTACAGGAAATGATGAATAAGGTGTCGGTCCTGTTAGAGGCGTCAGCCCTGACGCATTTAAATCGACTAGGAGTGTCGATTTAGAAAAATGGACACCCGTAAACTAAATGCGTCGGCCAAACTTAAGAAACCGAAGCACTTAATAAATGTGTCGGTTCAACTGACGCTCTTACTAAATGAGACGGCTCAACCGGCGTTTCTAAGAGCGGGCCCGACCGCTCAAACTCTAAGAGTGTCTGCCCTTGTCCTGGCTGACGCTCTTATGTGGGCCCCACGCAAAATCCCAAAATGCGCCACACCTTTCTTCGTGCGCGCTGCTTCACTTCCTCATAAACCCTCGCACACGCTCCTCCGTGTGTCGTGTCTGCCGCCCTTCGCTGCTCGCCGCCTCCGTGCGCTGACTCGTGGCCTGTCGCCACCGTCGCCCGCCGCCTCTGCAGTCACCGTCGCCCGCTGCCTCCGCCGCCTGCCGCCTCTAGCGCCCGTCGCCTCCGGCCACCCGTCCACCGCGCGCCCTGTCTGCATCACCCCTATCCGCAGCGCCCCCCATCTGCGGCGCCCTGGTCCGCAGCGCTCTAGTCTGCGGCACCCCTCATTTGCGGCGCCCTCTGTCCACGGTGCCTCCCATCTGCGGCACCCCGGTACGCAACACCCTAGTCTGCAGCACCCTCTATCCGCGGCGCCCCCGTCCGCAGCGCCCCTCCATCCGCGACGCGTCGCCAATTTGCTGCCAAGGAAAAATTTGTACATTTGAGGTCGTATTTTTGTGCTCTATGTGTGATCTTGTTTGGTGCATGAGTTTGTATATGTGATGTTGTATGTGTGAGCTTGATTCATAGTTAATGTGTATGTGTAAGCTTAATTAATAGTTAATCCTCAAATTACATGCAAATTTACATGTTTAACTTGTATACGTGAGCATGATTAATAGTTTGTCGTAAATTAACTTGTATGAATAGGTAATTTAACTTGTATGTATATGTGAGCATGTTTAGCTTCTAATAGTCTCTAAATATGTGTGACTCGTTAGTGTGAATAGGTATAAGCTGAAAAATGGGTAACGATCGTAAGGTGATGTATGATGGATGGAGTTCAAATGGTGTGTACACTTTGGAATGGGCTCATATTGCAAATGTGTTCGTGAACCAAGCATTTCCTAGTGGTGCTAATTTTGTGAAGTGTATGTGTAGAAAGTGCCAAAATCGTAGGCGTCTGGAGAAGTCTGAATTGATGGTGCACCTTTGCAAGCACGGATTTATGCCGGACTACCTAGTGTGACGTGAGCATGGGGAGATGGATCATGTTGTTGAGTTGGACGGAAACGAGAATGAAGATTGGACGTATGAAATGACGGCGGATGTTGGTCGAGAGTATGAAGAGCGGTCATCGCCGAATGAGATCAAGAAGTTTTATAAGCTTCTTGCCACCTCGGAAGAAAATGTGTATGAGGTCACCAATATGACCGTTCTGCAGGCGATCACACGACTTATGGGGTTGAAGTCTAAGTATAATTTTACTAACAATTGCTACAATGGGATCATGAATTTCATCTTTAATCTCCTTCCGTCAAATCATAAGATGCCGACAGACATATATCAGTCTAAGAAGCTTTTTGCTGGTATGGGCATGAGTTATGAGAAGATTGATGCGTGCGAGAATAATTGCATGTTATTTTGGAAGGAACACAAGAACAATACTCATCGTATGCATTGCAAAGCATCTAGACATGTGAAGGTTCTGAATGATGATGGAGAAGAAATAAGTACGAAAGTACCGATCAAACAACTTTGGTACATGCCTATCACGTCCAGGATGAAACGGTTGTTTCTATCCCAAGAAACAACAAAGGAGATGGGTGGCATTTAGAAGGAATACGCGAGAGTGATGACAAAGATATCATAGTGCATCCTTCGGATGGCGCGACATGGCAACTCTAGACCGTTTTGATTCGGAGTTTGGTAGACATCCAAGAAATGTTCGTCTTGGGTTGTCAACAGATGGTTTTACTTCTTTCAGCACTAGTAATAGTTCATACTCTTGTTGGCCTGGTTTTATCATACTTTACAATCTCCCTCCCAACATGTGCATGAAATAAGGATACATATTCCTCGTGGCCATCATTGCTGGTCCTAAACATCCTAGGACAAAAATCAATGTGTTTATGCAACCGTTGATTGAGGACTTGAAAGAGCTATGGCAAGGTGTAAAGGAATATGACAGTCATCTAAAATATGAATTTACTTACGTGTCGCGTATCTATGGTCTATACATGATTTTTTGGCATATGACACTTGGGCTATGTCGGTACCCTCAAGACTAGGTACCCCCGCATACAAGAAGAAGCTCTGGACCCGGCGTCCCTGCTGAGGCATCCTCTGGAGTTGCCTCACGTCCTTCGGCTCCAGGCCCTTGCTCCCACCAAGGAGGGCTCCGGAGCTGGCACACGTCCTTCGACTTCAGGCCCTTACTCCTACCAAGGAGGGCTTCGAAGCTGCCACGCGGCCTCCGACATCAAGCCCTCGCTCCCACCAAGGAGGGCTCCAGAGCTGCAGTGAGTCCCACGACCTGCAATAAGTCATGGGCCCCAGAGAGTAAAGGGCGGTGTGTCATGTCTAGTCGCGCAATGAAGGCGCGCCTTCCCCAGCCGCACGATGCTGCACACACCCCCTCTCAGGTACCGTTGTGTTCAATCACATCACAGTGAAGGCGCCGCAAGCCTACCCCACACCATATAGTGGGTAGCTTACGGGGCAAGACGGATGGGACGTTCCCTGCCATCATCAACGACTACGCATAGCCACTCGCGTTCGACATGACAAGACGACGGGTCTTCAAGCTGTGTTCAGAGGAAGCGTACGCAAGAAACCTTATATATTGTACAGGATAAGATCTCCCCAGGGCCACCTGTCGAGCCCCGGGCTCCACTTGTAAGCTGTCCGGCCTTGGACTATAGAAGGACTGGGCAGCCATCGACTTAGACATATATTCTCTGGTCCACACAGAGAAGACTCAAAATCCCCAATACTATAGGATTGAATAGCACGTGAAAAGCTACCAGAGGGGGGTGAATGGTAGATTTAAAAAACTTACGCAGCGGAAACAATTAAATCCCAACCCCTTCGGCAGAAAAACGATCTGTTAAAGAAATCGTGTGTGAGACTAATCTAAACGTGTTTTACCATGACAAAAGTGATAGATATCAGAGAGAATCAAGTCACGAAGAAAACACAAGAAGAATCACTCAAATCCGTCGAGAGAAACTCAAGTTATGATCGATAGATTGAACAACGATCAATTTGTTCTAGCGAGTAGAAAACAGTTCTGTAACTCTGCAAAGAAACTCATGTAGATACAAAAACACAAATCCAATGACTGTGAAATTTTCACAGATGATAGAAAAACAAGTTGTGATGACAAAACAAAAAGAATCACGTCGATTGGATATGTAAAACTCGAGTTATGACAAAACCACCGATGAAAGGTAGTACTGAACAGATAACTCGACGAGTAAAACTTGTCTAGAACAAGTCGGATAAACAAGGCACAAAAGTTCCTTTCAACCACAATCTTTATTCAATAGAGAACAATAGGAACAGTCCAAAAATCGTCGTGCAACCCCCTATGTTGCATCCACGAGTCTTGACCTTCCCTTGCTTTTATAACCAGCCCGCAGGCCAACTCAACTCAGATCCGGATTCTGATCCTACCCTGATAACGAATCCCATCTAACCATAACTGCTCAAGATCTTCCTATACGCAGATAGAAACAATCTTGAGACTTCCTAACAAACCAGGAACACATCCCGTATTTCCAAACACAACTCAACTTTCGTGCAGCACACGAAATCTACCGTAACCAACTCGATATTTCCATACCGAGCCATAACAACCTTAGCCAACAGCTGAAGTCATCATCCAGTACGATCTGATCCTTCCAATCAGATCTTCCTTCCATAACCCATCTTTAGAACCATGTTGCCACGTCATGCACCGCATGCATATGTGCGAACACCTTCCTTCGACCTTCATATGCACTGCCCTTGATTCAATCATCATGCGCGACCTCCTGACCCGCTCAACCACAATTCCTCCTGAACTTGGTTGTTGGAACCTCATCTCCTCCCTGAGACTAGTCCAAGGGATCCTGTCACCAGCCATGACTTGAACTCAAGCAACACCTGCACATGAATAAACAAACAATCCATACGAGCCCAAGTCCGCGACTTGACTCTTGTCAGTTCCGAACACAACACCTTATGTGAGCACTTCACATAAGCATGTTGCAAAACCAGAATAAAACGATATCAACCATATCAACCAAAATGCACCAAAAACTTAGCAAATGAATACTAAGCAATCTTTCCAACAATGTAGAGCAAGTTTGAAACTTTGCAAATGAAAAGCAGAAGCACTGCGGTCAAGTTCCGCACCTTGCTAGAGCAAACCGGACCTTGAGCTGGAGCTTACCAAATCTAGTAGAGCCTAGTGCCGGAGCTTACCAAAACTAGTTGTAAGGATTGAAACGCCCAAGAGGGGGGGCTGAATTGGGCTTTTTAAATTTTAAGGCAATCTAAAAACTTTAATTGTTAAGCCCAATTCCCTATGCAAGTCAACTACGCAATCAAGAGAGTTAAGTGCGGAATAGTAAAAACGTAATCGTAAAGGGGTAGAGAGAGGAATGCAAACGCTCGAAGACGCGGAGACACGGCAATTTTTCCTGTGGTTCGGTAAGATCACTAGGATCTTCCTACATCCACGTTGTGGCACCCACCAAAGGGTATTGCCACTCCCAAGTCACCAAGACGAGGGAATCCACTAACTTTCTCCGTTCGCCATCTCCGGCAAGGTGGAGCTCAAACCTTGTACAACTTCGATGCTTCGGGCTTCCACAATTGTCTCGGCAAGCTCCGGAGCAATCTCTCTACTCTCCTCTTGATACAAGATGAATGCAATCACCAAGAATGCACTCCCTCACGGCTCTCACTGGTCTAGAGACTCCACTCACCCAGAGAGGACGCACACAAGCATCTCTCTAGCTAGGTCTAGCCTATATCTTGAGGTGTAGATGGACGGAAAGAGTGTGTAAATGATTGTTCTAGGTCTTGGACACTTGAGGATGTGTAGGCATGCTCTGGTTGTCAAGTGTTGTCGAAATGACTGGTGGAAGGGGGTTAAATAGCCAGCCCAACTGAATTAGCTGTTGAAAAAGTTGGCTGATTACTTTTTCTGTGTACATCGGATGATCCGATGACCACCTTTTCTTAGCATCGGTCTAATTAGATTAGCTGACGTCACTGTGTCAGAAGTGACCATTATTCGACCGATGCTGCCCCTTCTCAATCATCGGATGATCTGGTGAGCTTTGTCTTCAGATTTGGTCCAGAAATAATGTTTCTGTTGAATTAGACCGATGTACACTTTGCTTCTGCATCGGATGATCCGGTGAGTGTTTCTCCAGAATTGTTGAGACAAATTAATCTTTCTGTTGAACTTCACCGATGTCCACTTGTCTCTAGCATCGGTTGATCCGGTGTGCACTTCATTCTGAGGTCTTCTTCTTCTGTTGAGCCCCAATCGACCGATGTGTGCATTTTCCAGAACATCGGACGATCTGGTGAGTGTAATTTGTTTGCTTCGAGTTGAACTTTTAGAAGCTTCTCGAGTGACCTCTTTGACACTTGTTGCAAATAATGTTCTGATGAATATTGATCTTCTTGTGTTGCCAATTTTGATAGAATAGAGTCGTTGTGTGAGTTCTTCATTTAGCCTTCTTGAGAATTGAATAACCCCCTTAAAATAGGTCGTTTGAGGGGTCTCCATTCGTATCCAGTGAGTGGTAGCTGATTTGAATAGATAGTCGTTAACGCTGGATGTGATATACGTGAAACCTTGCATCCACAAACTCATTAGTAATTACGAATGGTTGTCATTAATCACCAAAACCATACCTCACGGGGGCCTAGATGCTTTCAATCTCCCCCTTTTTGGTGATTGATGACAACACAACGAATAGAGCATAGAAGTAAATGAATTTAATAACGCAATGCTCATAAAAGATTGTAACTGGAACAAAATGCAACACAAGGAGCTCGAAGGCTCAAACAGTGATCAAATAAGTCATGAAAGGGCACACTGAATTACAATAGAAGCAAAAGATAACAAGCAAATGACAATAAGTCCAAAAAGATAAAGGTAAAACTCCCCAAACTCCCCCTAAGACCAAGACTGACTCCCCCTAGAGCTAAACTCCCCCTGACTCTAACTCTTCTCCCCCTTTGGCATCAAGACACCAGAAAGGGAAGATGAGTACCTAGGACTCCGGAGCACTCGGGGCGACGGTGAAGCGGTCGACGTCGGCGGTGCTGTCGTCGGAGCTGCTCGAGGTGGAGGTCGCAGGTGCTGGCGCTGGAGCGGGAGGAGCTGGAGCTGCTGACGCTGCTGGGGGATCTGCTGGGACTGCTGGCGCCAGCGGAGAAGGTACTGCCGGTGGAGGTGAGAACTGGAATGGAATTGTCGAGGCTAGTAGAGGTGACATGTTGAAGCTTGGTATGAGCGACGCCGGTGCTGGAGCTGCAGTAGGTGCCAGCGGAGAAGCTGCTGGAGCCTGACCAAGACCCGACTGCTGAGGCAGAAGGGCTATCCCGGTCTGCTGGTAGAGGTTGGTGATCAACCCCAGGATGCCCATCATAGCCTGTTGAGTCTGCTGCTGCTGGTCCAGGGTCCTCCGGTGCATCTGATCCACCAGGCTCGTGAAGCGGTCAGTGTCCTCTCGCCTCTGGCGGGCGATCTCCAACTGCATCTCCTGCTGCTGTCTCTGTAGCTCCGCGAGCCGTGCAGCCTGCTCCGCTCGGGCCTGCTCAGCTGCAAGCCTGTCCTGGCGCTGCTGCTCGACCATCTGCTGGAGCAGCGAGGTGAGCTCTGACGGCTGTGACACCTGAGCCTCGGACACTGGAGGTGGTGGAGCAGTCGAACCTCCCGCCTCCGCGTCGTGCTGCCTCGGAGAAGGAGGTGGAGGAGGAAAGTACTCCTCGACGCTGTCGCTGGTGTCGCTGTCCGACCAGACGTGCTCCAGTCCTCCACCATGTGCCTCTGCCTGGGCGAGCGCCTCGTCCTCCTGGGCTAGCTCGGTCCAGTCCTCCTCGGAGAGTCGAGCTCTGACCTAACGCTCGACTGGACGGCCAAGGCGGCGGTCTCCAGGAGTGGGCACTCGGTAGTGGCCGAACCGAGTGGCGTGGAGCTCTGTCAGGGGAGCAGTGGCTGGCGAGTCCTCAGGTGCTAGCAGGAACAGCAGACGGCAGATCCAATGCCCGTAGACCAACTGCCTCAACATCCCAACTCCGTCAGTGATCACGTCCTCCATCTCGCAGATCAAGATGTCCACGATATCAAATTCCATCCCGTTCATCACATAGAACAGGATGGTCTGCTGGAGGCTCGTGAAGCCCTCTAGGTAGCCGGACCTCGGTAGAAGGGTACGCCTGAGGATGTGGTGAACTGTCCGAGCGGCTGGAGTGAGGAGAGCTGGCACCCTCGGCTGGTCTGGCGTGAAAGGAGGGGTGAACAGACCTCTGATCTCCTCAAACGGCGGTGACACTCCCCCTGTCAGCGGCCTCCTCGGCGGGTCGGCTCCTCCGTAGACCACCTCGTGCAGACAAGTGAGGTGTGTGTCCACTCCAAGCAGCTGTGCCAGTCGCTCTCGAGACACGGTGTGCTGCTGCCCCAGAAACATGAAGTGGATCGAGCGCCGACCCTCTGAGATATAGAGAGTGGCGTAGAAGACTCGAACCCACTCCTCCACGTAAGCGCTCCTCTGGCGTGAGAGCAGCTCCACAAGGCCTCTGTACCTCTCGAAGAATGGCCTGATCTCGTGTCCAACTGCTGTTGCAAGCTGATTCCAGTCGATGTAAGTGTGCTGGAACAGCTTATGGCCCCAACGCCTGTACGTCTCGTACAGGGACGCCTGAGTCAGGGTACAAAAGCGGGGATCAACCCTAGTGTCCCTGGGCTGCGGGAACCACTCCTCTGGCAATGCTGTCCATCTGAGCTTCTTCAGTTGTTTTGCCTTGAACTTGCGATAGTCTGTAAGCCTGACATCCTCAGCAACTCTGGCAGCGGTATCCATCTCGTAGATGGCCCTCTGGGCCTCTCTGTCCTCTGCGCGGTCGGCAGCAGTGGGGCGCTCACTCGCGGTGGGGGTCTGACCTCCCCCTCGGATCCTAACGGTGCGCCGGCGAACCAGTGGCATCACCGCAGTCTCCTCCTCATCCTCAGAGTCGTCGGGTGGCACGGGCTGCACTGTGGGCCACTGCTGCCTCTGCCGAGACTCGCGGAGCTGCAATGAACCGCGATGGCCGCGCTCACGCACCTCGGCGGCGCGAGCGGCCAACTCTGCCCGGCGAGCTTCCTTCGAGAGCTTTTGTTTCTTCGCTGCGGGCTCCTCGATGGCCTTGCCTTTTCCCTTGCGATCACGGCCCATCTTGATGCAAAGAAGAGGGCTAGGGTTAGTGGAAAGATGATCGACGAGAAACAAGGACGGATGTCGCACGGCACGATACACACCTTAGCGACGAAAAGGATCACATGAACGACGAACGGTGACGCAGTTATCGGGACGATGTCGCGTGGTTCGTGGGAACCCTAGCGACGAAAATCGTCGAACGGAAGGAGGGCTGCCGGCGGTGAGGTGGAGAGACGACGAGGTGGTGATGGAGAGGTGACGACGATGGTGGCGCCCTGAAGAGGTGGCGGCGGCGGCGTGGTCTGAGGCTGCGGCGATGGAGGCGCGGCGGCGGCGCGAGGAGGTGGCGGCGCGGCGGCGGCGGGAGGCGCGGCGGCGGTGGAAGCGCGGCGGCGGTGCGAGGAGGTGGCGGCGCGGAGTGAAGAAGACGAAGCGCCCGTACATCTTTAAATGGGAACCCGATGACCTAACGGTTACGCGAACACCGGATCGACCGATGCGCATCGGGGGGGTCATCGGTCGAGTTCAACAGAGAGTTGGTCCAAAAACTCTCTTTGCACACCGGATGATCCGACGTTGCTACGTCGATCATCGGTCGAATTCTGCAGGGTAACAGAGGATTGAACATCGGATGCTCCGATGTTTCCTGAAATAAACTCATCGGTCGATTTCTTGGTTCTGACTGATTTGTTCGATGAACTGAAGCATCAATAGATCCGATGTAGCTGCTGATCCTAGCATCAGATAATCCGATGACTACAGAAAACCTAAGAACACCCATAAATGTCCGTTGACTAAAAACACACAAAGAGAAAACGAGTCTTAGGACCTTTTGGGCACCTCCTAACCCCTAATAATAGGCTTTTCAATATAGTGCCACATAATGGCTAAGCCCTTAAACAAATAGAGCACACAAGGAAAAATTAGGAGGGAAAAACCAAGAAAATGTAAGGTCCATGCTTTGTGAGCTAGAGTATGGAGACTTCTATCTCTTTAAAGCATGTTCCTTTAGAATTTTGCTCTTTCCACATCATATGAGTTAAGATATTGCATTTCAAACAAGTCTTCTTCTCATGATGTGGGTTCCCCTTTGTGACAATCTACCGTATGCAATGCCAAACAAGTTAATGCAAGATATTAGATGAGTGCAAGTTTTATATGGCAGGAATTATGCAAGGCATAAAATAAATCTATCTTGCCAAGTTTAAACCTTCCAAAGGCTTCCTCAGGGAAAACTATTTCTAGCTCGCCCCTATCCTTTGGGAGTTAGGCAAGACCTATATGATATGCAACCTTACATGAACATGGCAACTTACATGACGTTAGATGCATCTAGCACATTTAATTCACTTCTAAGTCTAGAAAAAGTTTTCTCATCAAGTGGTTTGGTGAAGATATCCGCCAATTGTTCTTCGGACCTAACACCTTGCAATGAGATGTCTCCCTTAGCCTCATGGTCCCGCAAGAAGTGATGGTGAATATCAATGTGCTTGGTGCGGGAGTGTTGAACGGGGTTTCTAGCTATCTTAACCGCACTTTCATTGTCACAAAGGAGAGGCACACAACCAAACTTAATTCCAAAGTCCAAAAGGGTTTGCTTCATATATAGAATTTGGGCACAACATGCACCGGCCGCTATATACTCCACCTCCGCGGTGGACAAAGCCACGGAATTTTGCTTTTTGCTAGACCAAGATACTAGGGAACGCCCAAGTAGGTGGCACCCTCCGGAGGTACTCTTGCGGTCCACACGACATCCGGCAAAGTCCGAATCCGAGTAGCCTAAGAGATGAAAACTAGCGTTCTTGGGGTACCACAAACCTATACTTGGGGTATGCTTGAGATACCGAAGTATCCTAAAGACCGCCTTCTTGTGCGATTCTTTAGGTGCCGCTTGAAAGCGAGCACACAAGCACACACTAAACATAATATCGGGCCTAGATGCGGTAAGATATAACAATGAGCCAATCATGGAACGGTAATGAGATTGATCAATAGGTTTACCGTCCATGTCCGCGTTGAGATGGCAATTTGTCACCATTGGAGTGCTTCTTGAGCTACAATCTCCCATCTCAAATTTCTTCAAGAGGTCCTTTGTGTACTTCTCTTGATAGATGAAGGTCCCCTCTTGAAGTTGCTTGATTTGAAATCCTAGGAAGAAGTTGAGCTCTCCAATCATTGACATCTCGAATTCCCTAGACATCATTTTGCCAAACTCATGGCTAAGAGCTTTGTTAGTTGAGCCAAAAATAATGTCATCAACGTAAATTTGACAAAGAAATAAATCTCCGTCGATGTCCTTGGTGAAGAGTGTAGTATCCACCCTCCCGATCTTGAATCCTTGCATGACTAGGAAATCCCTTAGTCGTTCATACCACGCCCTAGGTGCTTGCTTGAGTCCGTAGAGCGCCTTGTGTAACCTATACACATGATTAGGATTCCTCGGATCTTCAAACCCGGGAGGTTGCTCAACATAAACAAGCTCGTTAATATAGCCATTAAGAAAGGCACTTTTCACATCCATTTGATAAAGCATTATGTTATGATGTGAAGCAAAAGCAAGGAGTATATGAATAGCTTCTAACCGAGCGACCGGAGCGAATGTCTCTCCAAAGTCTAGTCCTTCAACTTGCGCAAAACCCTTGGCCACAAGTCTTGCCTTGTTGTGGACCACAACACCATTCTCATCTTGCTTGTTGCGGTACACCCACTTCGTTCCGATGACGTTCTTGTCCTTGGGTCGCTCCTCCAACACCCAAACTTCGTTGCGGGTGAAGTTGTTGAGTTCTTCTTGCATTGCCATCACCCAATTTGGATCTTGAAGTGCTTCCTCGATGCGAGTGGGTTCTACACACGAAACAAACGAGTAGTGCTCACAAAACGAAGCGACATGGCGAGAACGAGTACTTACTCCCCGTGACAGACTTCCGATTATTTGATCCATCGGATGCGCCTTGGAGATGCGCCCATGCCTCATGAGTGGTTGTGAAGCACTTGGCGGTGGTGATGCGTTTTGCTCGTCTTGTGGATGGACTTGATCTTGGACTTCTTCTTCTTCATCTAGATGTTGTAGGACTTGTGAATCTTGCGTAGGCAATGGATCATCTTTTTCTTCTTCTTCGTCAACTTGAGGCGCCATGGAGGTGTCGATGTTAGGATTTGAGGCTCCCCCTTGATCATGGCTCTCCTCAACTTCGGGCTTGATGTCTCCAATGGTCATGTTCTTCATGGCTTCTCGCAGAGGCTCATCATATATATCATCATGACCAAAACTCTCCTCTTGGGAGCCATTAGTCTCATCAAACTCAACATCACAACTTTCTTCAACTAACCCGGAGGTTTGGTTGAATACTCGATATGCTTTTGAGTTTGATGCATAACCAAGAAAAATACCAACATCACACCTTCTTTCAAACTTACCAAGCCTCTTCTTGCGGTAGATGTAGCACTTGCATCCGAAGACTCGGAAGTAGGAGATGTTGGGCTTTCTCCCAATGAGGAGCTCATAGGGGGTCTTTTGAAGTAGTCGATGAAGATAGATCCTATTAGCGGCATGGCACGCCGTGTTGATTGCTTCGGCCCAAAACTTCTCCGACGTGCCATAGTCATCAAGCATTGCTCTTGCAAGGGTGATGAGAGTCTTGTTCTTCCTTTCAACGACACCATTTTGTTGAGGGGTGTATGTGGCCGAAAACTCGTGCTTCACGCCTTCACGGTCACACCACTCCCCAATGTTGTAGTTCTTGAACTCGGTGTCGTTGTCACTCCGGACCTTGATGATGGGAAGTTGAAATTCCCTTTGAGCTCGTTTTGCAAAGGTCTTGAAGACTTCCGGAGTTTCACCCTTGTCACCTAGAAACAAAGTCCAAGCATATCGAGAATAATCATCAACAATAACGACACAATAGAGGTTACTGCCAAGACTTTGGTATGTGGACGGTCCGAAGAGGTCCATGTGAAGCAGTTCAAGTGGCTTGGAGGTTGACACCATTGTCTTCATCGGATGGTGCGAGGCAACTTGCTTCCCGGCTTGACATGCGCTAAAAAGCTTGTTCTTCTCAAATGTGACGTCCTTCACGCCGGTCACCATCCCAAGCTTGAATGACTTCTTGAGCTTGCTCATCCCTATGTGAGCAATGCGTCGATGCCATAGCCAACCCAAACTTGTCTTGGTGAAAAGACAAGTGGTCAAGCTAGCGTTCTTGTTGGAGAAGTCCACCAAGTAAAGATGTCCATGCCTAAACCCCTTGAAGATTAGTTCTTTGCTAGACTCACTAGACACCACAACACCATTCTTGTCAAATGTGCACGTTAGTCCAAGATCACATAATTGAGCAATAGAGAGTAAATTGAAACTAAGAGACTTAACATAAAGCACGTTAGAGATAGACAAATCATTAGAAATAGCAATTTTACCTAAACCAATTACCTTCCCCTTTGAGTTATCACCAAAGGTGACTTGTTCGTGATTTCCGGGGTCCTCTATGGAGGTGAACATACCATCATTGTCGGTCATGTGTTGAGTGCACCCACTATCGAGTACCCAATGTTTTCCTCTGGCTTTGTAGTTCACCTACACACATGAAGTTAGTTTTTGAGTTTAGGAACCCAAGCCAACTTAGGTCCTTGTATGTGTGATACAAGTGATTTTGGGACCCAAAGTTGCTTGGGGAGCTTCCCCTTCATGCCCTTGATGTCTTTGCCGATGAACTTTGCCTTCACCTTCCCACCTACTTTGCTCAATAGATAATAGTGATTATCAAAGGTAGATGTATAGTTAGGAGGCAATTTGGGAGAAGGACGATTAGGAAGAGGACACTCCCTTGTGTGATGTCCGGTGACCTCACAGTGTTGGCAATAGGAACCAACTTCCTTGATGAAGCTTGTCCTAAGCTCCGGTGAGGGCACCTTCCCTTTGTTTGGCACCGGGAAGGATCCAAGTCCTCTCTTGTTGAAGCCTTTGGCTTGTTGGAAGAGGATTTCCTTATGCTTGTCCTCTCCCTTGGTTAGTCTTGCCACGCTAGCATGGAGACTTTCAATCTCGTCCATTAGCTCCTTCTCCCTAGCATTTGCTTTCAACGGCAAAGACTCATGCAAATTGTTAGTGGCATGTGAACTAGCGGGTATTTTGCCATCAAGGGTTTCTTTCTTCAAGTTTTTCAATTTTAGTTCAATAGCTTCATAAGCAAGGTTAAGTACTTGATGCTCTTGAACCAACTCATTGTGCTTGTCCAAGAGTGCTTGATGAGCTAAGTCAAGCTCATGGTGATCAAGCTTGATTTGAGCCTTCTCTTCCTCAATTTGCTTGACATGAGACTTGAGCATGTCATGCTCCTTAAGTATGCTTTCATACTTGTCATGCAAATTGAGGTTAGCACTCTCAAGCTTAGCACGAGCTTGTTCAAGTGCCTTAACCTTGCCCTTTTCCCTTTTTATGATGGCATGATATTCATTAATCATAGATGCTAATTCATCGGGAGAAAGTTCATCATCATCACTAGAGTCATCACATACCTTGGTGTTACCTTTCGCCATGAGGCACATGGGCGGTGGGGGAAGAGGTGAGTCATCCTTGTTGACGATAGCGAGGCTTGCCAAGTTTTCTTCCTCATCTTCACTATCATCGTCACTTGTTTCCTCATCGGTGACCCACTCATTGGCTTCGCACATGAAGACCTTTTGAGGCCCTCTTCTCTTCTTTGGAAAGAGCTTGGTCTTCTTGCCTTTGTCAAATTTGTTCTTTCCAAAGGAGCACTTGGGCTTGACCTCTTCTTCATCTTCATCACTTTCTTCTAGCTTTCGATGCTTTCCCTTGTGGTTGTCCTTCCTCTTGTCCGGTTTTGGACAATCATATGAAATGTGGCCTTGATCACCACAATTATAGCATATCTTGTTTTCATCTTTTCTTGGAAGGAAGGCTTTCTTCTTGGGATCAAAGGAGTAACCCTTCTTTGCGATCTTGGAGTTTAACCGTGAGAATTTCCTCATCATCAATGCAAGCTCGTCATCATCATCTTCGCTTGTTGCTTGCTCTTCTTCACATGAGCTAGGCTCAACTACTTTCTTCTTCTTGGGAGTTGTATTCTTGGTTGAGGCCTTGAGAGCAATGGTCTTTGACGATGACTCCTCCATCATTCCAAGAACGCTCATCTCATGAGCATGAATTTCTCCAATAAGCTCTGAGACTTCAATGTTGTCAAGCGATTCCTTTTGGAGCATTGAATTGATAATGTTGTACTTGGGCTTGGGTAGAAGCATGAGGATCTTGCGGTTAATAAGTCCCTTACCAAGAGAGGCAATGTCAAGTGCGTTAATCTCCTCAATGAGTACATTTAAACGGGAAAACATTTGGTTAACATTCTCATGAGGAAGCATTTTGAATTCATCATACTTGGATTTAAGCAAGTGATATTTGAGTTCTTTAACACGAGATGAGCCCTCATGTATTTCAATTAAACATGCCCAAATTTCACATGCTTTCTCTTTACTAGCAATTCTAGCAAATACGTCTTGACTTATGCATTCGTAGATAGCATTTCTAGCCTTAGCATCCCATTTTAGTTGATCACCAACATAATTGAGATCTCCAAATCCCGCATGGGTCGCTTCCCAAACTTCGGGAGCAATAGCCTCTAGGTAGGCACGCATGTGTGCTTTCCAATAGGCAAAGTTCTTGCCCTCGAAGGTGGGAACCGAACCCCCATTCTTGGCCATTTAAGCTCTCTAGCGGTGAAGCTAGAATGATCCTATGAGCAACCTTGCTCTGATACCAATTGTAAGGATCGAAACGCCCAAGAGGGGGGGGTGAATTGGGCTTTTTAAATTTTAAGACAATCTAAAAACTTTAATTGTTAAGCCCAATTCCCTATGCAAGTCAACTACGCAATCAAGAGAGTTAAGTGCGGAATAGTAAAAACGTAATCGTAAAGGGGTAGGGAGAGGAATGCAAACACTCGAAGACGCGGAGACACGGTAATTTTTCCCGTGGTTCGGTAAGATCACTAGGATCTTCCTACATCCACGTTGTGGCACCCACCAAAGGGTATTGCCACTCCCAAGTCACCAAGACGAGGGAATCCAATAACTTTCTCCGTTCGCCATCTCCGGCAAGGTGGAGCTCAAACCTTGTACAACTTCGATGCTCCGGGCTTCCACAATTGTCTCGGCAAGCTCCGGAGCAATCTCTCTACTCTCCTCTTGATACAAGATGAATGCAATCACCAAGAATGCACTCCCTCACGGCTCTCACTGGTCTAGAGACTCCACTCACCCAGAGAGGACGCACACAAGCTTCTCTCTAGCTAGGTCTAGCCTATATCTTGAGGTGTAGATGGACGAAAAGAGTGTGTAAATGATTGTTCTAGGTCTTGGACACTTGAGGATGTGTAGGCATGCTCTGGTTGTCAAGTGTTGTCGAAATGACTGGTGGAAGGGGGTTAAATAGCCAGCCCAACTGAATTAGCCGTTGAAAAAGTTGGTTGATTACTTTTTCTGTGTACATCGGATGATCCGATGACCACCTTTTCTGAGCATCGGTCTAATTAGATTAGCTGACGTCACTGTGTCAGAAGTGACCGTTATTCGACCGATGCTGCCCCTTCTCAATCATCGGATGATACGGTGAGCTTTGTCTTCAGATTTGGTCCAGAAATAATGTTTCTGTTGAATTAGACCGATGTACACTTTGCTTCTGCATCGGATGATCCAGTGAGTGTTTCTCCAGAATTGTTGAGACAAATTAATCTTTCTGTTGAACTTCACCGATGTCCACTTGTCTCTAGCATCGGTTGATCCGGTGTGCACTTCATTCTGAGGTCTTCTTCTTCTGTTGAGCCCCAATCGACCGATGTGTGCATTTTCCAGAACATCGGACGATCCGGTGAGTGTAATTTGTTTGCTTCGAGTTGAACTTTTAGAAGCTTCTCGAGTGACCTCTTTGACACTTGTTGCAAATAATGTTCTGATGAATATTGATCTTCTTGTGTTGCCAATTTTGATAGAATAGAGTCGTTGTGTGAGTTCTTCATTTAGCCTTCTTGAGAATTGAATAACCCCCTTAAAATAGGTCGTTTGAGGGGTCTCCATTCGTATCCAATGAGTGGTAGATGATTTGAATAGATAGTCGTTAACGCTGGATGTGATATACGTGAAACCTTGCATCCACAAACTCATTAGTAATTACGAATGGTTGTCATTAATCACCAAAACCATACCTCACGGGGGCCTAGATGCTTTCACTAGTATAACCAAGCTCCCGCCGGAGCTTACAAAACTAGCAGAACTAGTCAACCAGAAACCCGGAACTAGATAAAGTAAGTCAGAGCTTAGCAAAAACATGTCGGAGCTATCAAAGACATGCCAGAGCTAAAGACAAAGCTCACTGGAGCTAACCAAAGCTAGTCGTACCTTGCCAACAAGTCAGACCTAGCATCGAATGTATCCGGAGCTACCCAAAACAAGCCGGACCTACGGTCGGACCTTGCTGTAGCTCGGAGCTAGAGTCAGACCTTGATAAAGAGGTGTTTTGGTGATATTCGAAACATTTATCGTCAAAACAAGTGTATTCACTACAAGACAATGTATTCAGCACACATAGGTCTTACAATCTCCCCCTTGATGAATGCATTGGCAACACTTAAAATCTGAACATTGGCTTATTCACATAAAAGTTTTGAAGACAATTTCTCCCCCTTTGTAAATCCTCTCTCTTCATGCTTATCTCTCCCCCTTTATTATCTCTCCCCTTTATTATCTCTCCTTATGCACATATTCTCTCCCTCTTCATGCTTATCTCTCTCTGAGAAGAATCATGCCAATGTGTGATTAATTTCTCCCCCTTTGACATTGTATTCAACAAGATTCAAAAGACAAATTTACAATATTATAAGCATATAAATAGATTATCTCTCCCCCTTTAGTTGTTATGAGCATATTATAACATATACATATAAACAAAGCTCATCCAAGTCATGCTATCAAGTAACTTACACTATCACATCAATGAGATACATAAAGTAGTGTAAGCCATGCTAAAGATCAAATGTAATTTTCAATTTAAGCAAGTCATGATCTCACAAACTTAACTATTTCAAAATCTGAAAGCATGACACTAGTTGCTGCATTTTATTATTTTTCAAAGCAAAAATTTAGATCATTATGATATTTGCAAGAGGTTATATGTGCATCTGCCTTATTTTAACCAACCAAGCCAAGTCTATGTCATTTGACAATCAGAACCTTAAGGACATGGTTTTAGTCTTACACAACTTCTTCCAAGTTCATATCTAAGTGCAATGATAAGCCATCTCAACAGAAGAAGTCGATGCATGCATATTCTCTTGATCTTTTCTCAATTTATATTTGTTCATAAAAACTCAACATGTGAGTTGATTACTTTATTAATCCTTAATGATTAAAAGCACTTGTGAACATGCAACAAGTTCAAAACAGCAAGAAAGTTCGATCATGACCAGATTTTAGTGTAAGTAATTATTCCAATTACTAGTCATGGCAAAAACTACAAAATGTATTACATGAGTAATGTAGAAGAACTTTCAGCATATAAAAGGAATCACAAGTCATATATGTATGAAATACTATGCTCAAATTATTTTAGTTCAGATTCACACATAGATTTCCCAAGTTTTGAAAACTCCCCCTCAATTTAAGCCATGAGGGTGCATAACCCCTATTTCACTATGAATGTAACAAAAACGAGTGAAATCCAAATGTTCTGTAAAAATGTCAGCCAATTGTTGTTCGGTATCTACATGGTGAAGCACAATGCTTCCTTTTTCAACATTATCATGGAGAAAGTGATACCTAATGTCAATGTGCTTAGTTCTAGAATGTTGCACGGGTTTTTTAGCAATGCAAATGGCACTAGTGTTATCATAGAACAGTGGAACACTATCTAGATCAACCCCATAGTCCTTAAGTGTTTGAACATTCCAAAGAATTTGTGAACAAGCACTAGCAGCAGCTACATATTCAGATTCGGCTGTGGATTGTGCGATTGAACTTTGTTTTCTAGAGGACCAAGCAACAAGTGAGTTACCAAGAAAATGACAAGCACCAAAAGTACTTTTCCTATCAATCCTACAACCTCCAAAATCAGCATTGGAAAAAGCTTTCAAAGTAACGGCCGAGGAAGAAGGAAGAAAAATGCCAAATCTTGAGTTCCATGTAAGTACCTGAGAATCCTTTTGACGGCTTGACGATGCGAAGCACGTGGGGAGGCTTGAAAACGTGCACAAAGACATACGCTGAATTGTATGTCCGATCTTGATGTCGTGAGGTACAAAAGTGATCCAATCATGCTTCTATATTCTTTTTGATCAACTGGTTCACCATCTTCATCAAGTTCAAGTGTTGTTGTTGTACTCATTGGTGTCCGAAGAGGCTTGGTTTTGTCCATGTTGAAGCGTCTTAGGAGGTCTTTTGTATACTTTGTTTGATGCACAAGGTACCCTCCTTGGTTTGCTTGATTTGCAGCCCCAAAAAGTAAGTGAGTTCACCCATCATACTCATTTCAAATTCGGAACTCATCATTGCTGAAAACTTGGACACAAGATCATGAGAAGCACAACCAAAGATAATATCATCCACATACACTTGAATGAATAATGAGTCATTGCCATGCTTAAGCACAAAAAGAGTTTTATCTATCTTGCCCATGGTAAAACCCTTTTCAAGTAATAATGTTTTTAACCTATCATACCATGCTCTAGGAGCTTGTTTGAGACCGTACAGGGCTTTGGACAGTTTGTAAACATGATTAGGAAAATCTGGATTTTCAAAATCGGGTGGTTGCTTGATATAAACCTCCTCATCTATGTAGCCATTAAGAAAAACACTTTTAACATCCATTTGATATAACTTGAAACGTTTAGATGCAGCAAAGGCTAATAAAATTCTTATGGCTTCTAATCTAGCAACAGGAGCAAAAGTTTCATCAAAATCTAGACCTTCTATTTGAGTGAAACCTTGAGCAACCAATCTAGTCTTATTCCTAATCACAAACCCATCCTCACTTTGTTTATTTTTAAACACACATTTAGTTCCAATTGAAGTGTGACCTTGAGGTGGAGGTACATGTTTCCAAACATTATTTCTTTCAAAATTTTCTAACTCTTCTTGCATGGCAATAATCCAAGATTCATTAGTGAGTGCGTGTGATATATCTTTCGGTTCAAAAGAAGCAACAAAAGCAGAATGAGCATGAGAGTTTGGATCGAAAAACCTGGACCGTGTGACTCGTTCATGCAAGCTTCCAATAATCTGTTCTAAGGGGTGATCTTTGTTAATCCATGGGGGAACAAATGTATCAACAAGCTTCTTCTTCATTAGTTTCATCGCAGATTGAGGAGCTTGTGGCTTGTGGTCGATCAGGACCAGCATCGGTGATAGCCAGAGCTTGTTCAATGTTCGGAGTTGGACACGTGTCAGCTTCGGAACTATTAGGTAGTATCACCGGCTCTTCTTCTTCTTCGAAAATATCCTCCCCCTGAGGATATGGATCTGGTCCTGCAATACCGGAGCTAGTACCTGAGCTAGCTTCATGAAAAGAAACTTCACAAGTCTCTACAATTTTGTTAGTTCCAAGCAAAAGCATACGGTATCCCCTAGTGTGAGATGGGTAACCAAGAAACATGCCATCTACGGATATAGCTTCAAATTTATCAAGATTACCATGTTTCTTAAAAAAGCATTTGCCACCAAAAACCCTGAAGTGTGAGACACTAGGCCTATGTACAAACCGAAGCTCATATGGTGTTTTTCCTAGCTTTGCACGCAAGAAAATATGGTTTGAAACATAGCAGGCAGTTTCAATTGCATCTGTCCAAAATTTTCTAGGAGTTTGGTATTCATCGAGCATAGTCCTAGCCATCTCCACTAAGGTTATGTTTTTCCTTTCTACAACACCGTTTTGTTGAGGAACATATTGTGAAGAAAATTGATGTTCTATTCCATGTTCAGTACAAAAGTGATCAAAGAATTGGTTTTTAAATTCAGTTCCATTATCACTTCTAATTGCTCTTAAGGATCCTGGGTGATCAACTAATAGTCTAAGAATTAAAGTCCTAAGATGAGTAAAAGCTTCATTCTTAGATGCCATGAAGTAAACCCAAGAATATCTGGAATAGTCATCAACAATTACAAGCACGTACCATTTTCCTCCAAAGGATTGAACTCGTGCTGGACCAACGGTGTCAACGTGCAAAAGTTGACTAGGTCCAGTTGTCATAGTAATCGTAAGAGGAGCATGTGAACCTGCAACCATCTTAGCATGTCTACACGAAAAGCATACAATATCTTTGTCTCCTTTGAGTTTAGGCAAACCACGTATGCGATCAAGAGCACTAATACGAGTGAGGTGATCAAAGCCTACGTGACCAAGTCTACGATGCCAGAAAAATAGCTCTTTTGAATCATTTGCAACGAGACACTTATGCTCAGAAGTTGACATATCAAAATCAGCTTTAAAAACTCTTCCAAAGCGAGACATGTTAAACAAAAGCTCACTATTTGAATTTACAACCTTGCAACAATTTTTAGTGAAAGTTATTTCCAAATTCTCATCAAGCAATTGAGAAACAGAAAGCAGGTTGTACTTCAAATTTTTAACAAGTGCCACATCTTTTAGAGTGTAGTGATCATTTACTCTAACCGATCCTTTAGCAATAATACGAGTTGAGGAATTATCGGCAAAAGTGACATTTTCTACACGTGATACATAAGAGAGGGAGGAGAACCATTCTCTATTACTGGTCATGTGGCGTGAGCATCCAGAATCCACAATCCATATGTTCTCCTTCCTCAAGCGTGATACCTGCACAGAAGCACAATACGTCGATGACTCAATACTGGGGTTAGTCAATAAGCATTTTGGAATCCAGTACTGAGCCATGCGACGTCCAATAGGAACAACACGCGAAAGCTGTGACAAAACAGCAGGTTTATGAATCAAGGTTCGAGGTTTTCTGTTCTTAACAATTGATTTAGAAGTTGTTACTCATTTAGAGCGAAAACCAGTAGCTCCGGAGGTAAAAGCAGAAGGTCCGGAGACAAAAACTGAAGCTCCGGAGGGAACAACAGAAGGTCCGGGAGCTCTCGAAGCTATCGGAGCTACCGAAGCTGATTTTGCAAATTTCTTATCAGAAGGTCCGAAGACTACCTTTTCAAATTTCTGACTCATTAATGCAGGTTGCAAGTTTCTAATTTTAGGTTTAGCATGAAAGTTATGAGATCTAGCAGACATTTTATCCTTTTTAATTTGTTTAGCTAGTCTATAACAAAAATATATGACATGACCATCTCTACCACAGTAGGTACAATGAAATTTCACTTTGTGTTCATGTATAGATGAGCACCCAACATTAGAAACAGAGTTAGAAAGCACTCCTGCAGATTTAAAAATCACATCCTTTTGTTTAGGGACAGTTTTGATTAAACCTCCTCCAAATGATTTTACAATTTGAGGTGGATGTGTTTTAGCATGAGCATGAGAATCAAAACCTAAACTAGTTTTATCATTACAAGATTTGGATGAACTCAATAGCAAGTTTAGATTTCTGTTCCCAACACAAAACCGCTCTAGTGTCCTATTCATGTTATCAAGTTTATTGGACAAATTAAGGCAATTTTCACATGAAGTTTTCCTTTCAATTTGCAGTTGGAACAATATTTAACTTCATGGGAACGTAAAGCATTGTTCAATATAGAAATTTCATTCAAAGCATCTTGTAGTTTCTTATCAAGATTTTCACATGCAGAACAATGCAAATCATCTGTAGAATAAGAAGTATCTTCTAAGTTTTTATCATTAAGTGCAGCAAGCTTTTTGTTCTTTTCAATTTCTTCGTCAAGTCTATCTAGAGTGGAGCAGTGTGCACTTCTTAATGTTGACAATTGTTCATAGATTAGGTCACATGAGAGACATGCATCATCACTAGGAATCAAAGATTTTAACCGGTTGATTTCTGGTTCTAGTGATTCAATTTTAACAGCATTATCCCTAAGCTTTTTGTCCTTTTTCTTGACAATAACAGTTGCACGAGAAATATCATCACACATTTCATTACAGGTAGAACATACCTCATCATCGTCACTGTTGTGTTCTGCATCCTCCTGACTTGATCTTGGTCTTGTTTTGCCAGCCATGAAGCATATGTTGGCCAGTTCATCATCATCTTCATCACTTTCAAAGTCTATGTCACTTGAACTGAGCTCTTGAAGCGCGGTTATGAAGCTGTTAATCATCTTGCGCCCTATGGTACCCTTCTTATTTTTGTTGGAATTTCCAGAGGAGGTTTGGACCTTGCTCTATTTTTCTTCACGGGTAGTCGGACCTGAAAGGTTAGGGCATTCTGTACGAAAGTGTCCTGTCTTACCACATTCAAAACAGTGTTGAGGTCCGGAGCTTCCTCTCCTTCTAGTTCTCACATTTTGCAATGCTTTTGAGAATCTAGTAGAGATGAGTGCCAACTCCTCTTCTGGAAATTCTTCGATATGCTCCAGGCTTAGTGAGGACAACAGAGCAAGAGTATTGCAAGATGATGATTGGCTGGAGCTAGACATATCACGTGGTGAGACAAATGCAATAGACTTGTTTGGGTTCTTACATGCTAAGATGTCAATTTCATGAGTTTTTAGTTTAGAATAAAGCACATTTAAGGTAAGTGTACTCATGACAGTAGATTCACGGATAGATGTAACTTTCAGCTCCCAAATTGACATGTCTAATGCACTAAGAAGTTGCCTAGCATTCTCAGCATCAAGAAAGTTAACATTGACACTACGTAAGTTGCTGAGAATTTTATTGAAGCGAGCAAAGAGGTCATCGATGGACTCACCAGATTGCATCTCGAAACGCATATATTCCTTTTTGAACATATCTTGTTTTACCTCCTTGATTGTGTTGGAGCCTTCATGATAATCGCAGAGATCTCTCCAAACATCGTATGCTGATCGGAGGTGTGCGACACGATCAAAGTCGCTTTGAGTGAGTCCTTGTATGATCAAGTTGCGAGCCTTGTTGTTGTTGTCGACGTCCCATAGGTTTGTAGCCGTAACTTGATCGTTTGGTGGCACTTTGTAAGGCTTATATACCTTCTCCCATATTGCGAAGCCTTGTGCCTGGATAAAAGCCTCCATGTGTGCCTTCCATACCTGAAAATCAATACCAGCAAACACACAAGGTTTGGCGGAGTATTTCTCCATGATGATTAGTCAAAAACACGTGCAAATCACAATGATTAGAGCACCGTGGCTCTGATACCAATTGTAGGATCGAAGAGCACGTGAAAATCTACCAGAGGGGGGTGAATGGTAGATTTAAAAATCTTACACAGCGGAAATAATTAAATTTCAACCCCTTCAGCAGAAAAATGATCTGTTAAAGAAATCGTGTGTGAGACTAATCTAAAGGTGTTTTACTGTGACAAAAGTGATAGATATCAAAAGGAATCAAGTCTAAGAAAACACAAGAATAATCACTCAAATCCGTCAAGAGAAACTCAAGTTATGATCGATAGATTGAACAACGATCAATTTGTTCTACCAAGTAGAAAACAATTTTGTAACTCTGCAAAGAAACTCGTGTAGATACAAAAACACAAATCCAATGACTGTGAAATTTTCAGAGATGATAGAAAAGCAAGTTGTGATGACAACACAAAAAGAATCACGTCGATTGGATATGTAAAACTCGAGTTATGACAAAACCACCGATGAAAGGTAGTACTGAACAGACAACTCGACGAGTAAAACTTGTCTGGAACAATTCGGACGAACAAGGCACAAAAGTTCCTTTCAACCACGAACTTTATTCAATAGAGAACAATAGTAACAGTCCAAAAATCATCGTGCAACCCCCTCTGTTGCATCCATGAGTCTTGGCCTTCCCTTGCTTTTATAACCAGCCCGTAGGCCAACTCAACCCAGATCTGGATTCTAATCCTACCCTGATCACGAATCCCATCTAACCATAACTGCTCAAGATCTTCCTATACGCAGATAAAAACAATCTCGAGACTTCCTAACAAACCAGGAACACATCTTGTATTCCCAAACACAACTCAACTTTCGTGCAGCACACGAAATCTACCGTAACCAACTCGATATTTCCATACCGAGCCATAACCGACTTAGCCAGCAGCTGAAGTCATCATCCAGTACGATCTGATCCTTCCAATCATATCTTCATTCCATAACCCGTCTTCAGAACCATGTTTCCACGTCATGCACTGCATGCATACGTGCGAACACCTTCCTTCGACCTTCATATGCACTGCCCTTGATTCAATCATCCTGCGCGACCTCCTGACCCGCTCAACCACAATTCCTCCTAAACTTGGTTGTTGGAACCTCATCTCCTCCCTGAGACTAGTCCAAGGGATCCTGTCACCAGCCATGACTTGAACTCAAGCAACACCTGCACATGAATAAACAAACAATCCATACGAGCCCAAGTCCGCGACTTGACTCTTGTCAGTTCCGAACACAACACCTTATGTGAGCACTTCACATAAGCATGTTGCAAAACCAGAATAAAACGATATCAACCATATCAACCAAAATGCACCAAAAACTTAGCAAATGAATACTAAGCAATCTTTCCAACAATGTAGAGCAAGTTTGAAACTTTGCAAATGAAAAGCAGAAGCACTGCGGTCAAGTTCCGGACCTAGCTAGAGCAAACCGGACCTTAAGCCGGAGCTTACCAAAGCTAGTAGAGCCTAGCGCCGGAGCTTACCAAAACTAGTATAACCAAGCTCTCGCCAAAGCTTACAAAACTAGCAGAACTAGTCAACCAAAAACCCGGAACTAGATAAAGTAAGTCGGAGCTTAGCAAAAACATGTCGGAGCTATAAAAGACATGCCACAGCTAAAGACAAAGCTCACCGGAGCTAAACAAAGCTAGTCGGACCTTGCCAACAAGTCGGGCCTAGCATCAAACGTACCCGGAGCTACCAAAACAAGTCGGACCTACGGTCGGACCTTGCTGTAGCTCGGAGCTAGAGTCGGACCTTGATAAAGAGGTGTTTTGGTGATATTTGAAACTTTTATCGTCAAAACAAGTGTATTCACTACAAGCCAATGTATTCAGCACACATAGGTCTTACATATACACACACACTCGCATACACACTCACCAAGCAATACAATCCACCGTGGAGTAGGGTGTTACGCTCCTTGCAGCCCGAACCACGTAAAAACTCCACTATCTCATACTCTTCCACTGGAACACTAGTTTGAGGCCTAAACCCCGTCGAACAAGAACCTCCACGGGCTGCTCCTTAGCAGATCCGAGGGGAAGTGTCGCATTGACCCTTTGACATTTGGTGTGCCAGGTAGGGGTTTTTCCCTCAAAAAAGTGGTAGCGCTTTCACCACCATGGTGTTCATTAAGCCTGCGAGTAGCAGCAAGATCAAGCCACAAAAGGCCGATCAGCTCCGGCACCACCTAGGGGGCCTGCCGTCGATGTTTCTACAATGACGATGGGCGACGTTAGAGCAGCCAGCTCCGACACCACCCAAGGGGCTTGCCGGCGACGTTTCTACAACGACGATGGGCGACGCTGAAGCAGCCAGTTCCGGCACCACCCAGGGGGCCTACCGTCGACATTTGTATTGCGACGATGGGCGACGCCAGAACAGCAAGCTCCGGCACCATCCAAGGGGCCTGCCATCGATGTTTCTACAAGCGATGATGGGCGACGCCAGAGCAGCCAACTCCGGCACCACCCAGGGGACCTGCCGTCAACGTTTCTACAAGCAACGATGGGCGACGCCGGAGCGGCTAGCTCTGGCACCACCCAGAGGGCCTGTCATCGACGTTTCTACAGCAACGATTGGCGATGCCGGAGCATCCAGATCTGACACCTCTCAGGGGGCGCACCGTCGACATTTCTTAGAATTGATCGTGGGCGCCGCTGGAGCATCCTGCTCTGGCATCTCATAGGGGGGGCCGCTGTTTACGTTTCGCACGTTGAGGGTGGGCACCGCGTTGGTTTGGTGGCTACCTCGTTGCCATCGCCGCCAGCGTCAACTATCCATGCTCCCGCGCTCTGCCGGGGGCCCACCAACAACATCCTGCGACTAAGTGGTAGGCGTGCCCAACCAGTTGGCCACACCTACCAGGGGGTCTCTAAGGGCTCTCATGGGCAGGACGTCAAGCGGTTTCCCGCCACCACGGCAACAACGACGTCACCAAGGCGTTATGGTAAGTTCAACCCAAAGATCCGCTGTAAGTTTTACTTTTGGCACGGTGAGAGGTCCAGAGTATGCATTCTGCTTAGTCTGGTCCTGCACTCTAAGCGTGTACACTTTGCCTCCCCAGCGCCACTTCGGTAAAGCTTCACCCTGGGCGTAGTGGTAGGATAATTTTTTTTCTAAAAAAGGTGTCACAGCATCTAGAAGCAGCGCTCGAAGCAACTAAGTTCCGGTGGGTCCAGTCCAGGGTGTTTAGCCTGCTTAGCATGGTTCCATACCCTAAGCCAATACATTTTTCCTCCCATGTCATCTGAAGCGGGTCGTTGCCTTCTTGTAGAGTCTGCCTCCTCCTATGATTATCAAGCTAAAAAAAACACTGTCTTGCCCTATGCTTCGTTTGTGTTCATTTAATTATGCATTAATTTTATGATCATCAAATTATGCTTGTTCTCACATATTCTCTGTCATATGCACGGGCACTCTCTCCGTGTCTCGCGCCTAGTGGAGTTATGCAATCCTGCTGCTGGCGGGTCTGCTTGAGATTCATGTGATGTATTTGGGTTCTTTGGTTGCTTCCCTGCTCGGGAGCCTGTGGCGCCGAATGGTCACTTCCCTGAAAAGCTAACGCCCATGGGAGGTCCGGAAGGTACAGTCTGCTTATCCTGATCCTGCACCCTAAGCATGTACATTCTGCCTCTTCGGCGCTAACGACTGAGTACGGGGGGTCGGACGGCACACACTCCTAAGCAGGGCGATAACCATAATCCGGACGTCGCACTGAATTACCCACGCACCATAAGCGTGGCTCGGGACCGTAAGACATAACGAGACTAAAAGCAGGAAGGGAGTAACCGATGAGCAAAATTATTTACATTAAGCTTTAATTTTTTGCTTACTTTCGCATATCGTCTGCCATATGCCTGGTTACATTTCTCTTGTCTCGTCCTAGTTGGAGTTGTGCTATCCTACTAAAGGCGTATCTGCATGAGGTACTTACAATATTTTTGGGGTCTGATGATCATTTTCTTGGTCAGGGTCCATGGTGTCGAATGGTTCTAACTCCTAAAAGGCTAACACCGAGCTGGAGGTCCAGGGTGTGCAGCTTGTTTGACCTGGTTCTATACCCTAAGCATGCGCACCTTGCCTCCCAATGTTGACAGCTGAGTACAGAAGGTCGGACAGCTCATGCCCTGAGTAAGGCAATGACCTGTCACACCCGGTTTTATTAAGAATAAAACCAGCTGCATAATACATGTATGCCAGGATCAGTTTCACCATACATGTACGACAATTAGTGATAAACAGTTCTATATCGGATACAAACAACAATGATACCTTGAAAAGTGTTTTGAAATAGCAGCGGAAGAGACAAATCTTTAGAGCAAACACAGGCAAATCGACTGGCAGCTACGCGACCTTCAGACACATCGTCTTCAATTTGCACTTTTCTTCATTAGATCTTCTCTTCACTGAGCATATCAAAAGTACAACAAAGCAAGTGTGAGTACCATCTCGTGGTACTCAGCAAGTGTGGGAAATAAATGACATGAAGGCCAAATCAAAGGAAAGGCTCATAGTGGTTTAAGCACTAAGAATTAAACTTAATCTTAGCTTTCATTAGCAACCAACATCTAGGTGAATAATCCCAACCATAACAGAATAATAAGATAAAGAACCAATCTCAATGTCCATTCTCAACCTCCATTCCAACCATTGACTAATTATGAATTTGGCACCAAGTCGCTCTTATCCGTGAGCACGGCTGTCATGACAGTTTTCCAATTTCTGCAGAGAGTGTACCCTTTACCCACAAGCAGTAATTTCATCCCATGTTGCCAGGTGGACTAAGTAAACCTCCCTGATGCCAGTGGCGGCCAACCACATTTCACACTTCCGTAGGTGTGTGGCCAGGAGATCACTACATGGTCTTTACAAAGGTACTCCCAACTAGTGCTAGCCCACTGAGGTTTCACCGCTGAGGCATTTCCAAAGTAATCCTCCACCTCATAGGCCCCCTCTTGAGCCTTGCGGTTCTCAGAGCAGTACCCCTGCATCATTCCACGCACCATCCAACTACTAGGATTTCATCGGGAGAAACCTAATTAATTGACCAAGCCGCCCCATCTCAGTCTCGTGGTGGTACTATAAAGCTTAGTGGCTTCCTCTATAAACTGGTCCTTAGAATCCGGCGATGTCAAACTCAATCCCGAGTCTCGTGCAAACTTCACCATACCAAACCATCCAACTGTCAGATTCATACCAATTACTTCATCATTCCCAATGTAACATAATGATCATAATTAATAATATAATCATGTGTCCATATTTCCATCCCAACTACTAAGCATGGCTAAGCGTGATTGAAATACCCAAAACCATCCAATTTAACTCGGGCGACAAGGAATTATATGGAATAGATAAATAAATAGGATTCACATTAATTAAGCATGCAACTAAGTATAATTCTTAAAATAGGCACAAGATGGTCAAGGACACTTGCCTCTTATTAAATAGCTGCTCAGTTCTTCTTGATGAAATCTTGATCTTTGGAGTCTTCGTGTTGCTTCTTGATCGAGATACAAATGCGTATAAACTACTAATAAAAGAAAAATAAAAACATTCAAGAACAATACACCAAAACATACTCATAAGCATAAAATTCTACACTAATATATCCCTACGACGTATTTATTATTTTTCATAGCCAAAGAAATGCATTCACCATTTATTTTCTATTTTTAGTATTTATTTATAAGCTAAAAACATTTTTAATGAATTCCCCATAGCCAAAATATATTTTATATGCATTTTAGAAATTTTGTTTTAGCTTAAAAGATTTATAAATAATTTCCTACTATTTCTACATTTATTCTCCATTTTTAATATTCATAGCTAAAAACATTTTTATTAAATTTTTCATTGTCAAAATATAATTCATATGCATCTATAGTTTATTTCAGCCTAAGAAGATTTAATACTAATTTTTATATTATTTTCTATATTTATTTTACCACTTATAAGTATTTTGCACTACTAAATGCATTTTTAAACAATAATAAAAAATTAAATAATAATTCATGGGCTTAAATGCAAGTTTTACATATTTCCATATTGTTGACATAATTACCATCATGTCCAGGGGTGTTTTTATTAAGAGCAGGGGCCTATCTGCAAATCTCCATTTCCTTTTCTTTTTCTTATTTATTTTTCTATACAAAAATCGGTGAACCGAGTTCATGCCTCATGGACCAAGGGAATAATGGGCGGGTCTATGTCCATGGTGGACCGGGAGGAGTACCCCTTCGCCCTTCTAATCTGGGCCATAGGATTTTAAATGGATGTCTTAGATTTAAATAAAATGAAGGGGTATGTTCAATCTAATATGGACCATTAAGGCAAGATCCAATGGCTAGGAAACAAAAGAAGCCATAGTCTTCTTCTACCTCTAGCCAGGACGGCTGTGCCGCCATGGCCACCGGCCATAGCACGCGGGAGCACGCAATCCAAGCGAAAAAATGCCTAAACTAGTCCCTGACTACCAAAACCGAAGGAGGAGCATACCTAGAACTCACCTAGCAAGGTTGTAGACACCAAAACGGCGCTGCAAGGGAGCAACAACGTTGAAGGTTGACGGTTGCTATGGTGGATGTCGCGGTGGTGCCTCGGTGGCGATTCTTCGACGCCTCCTTGCCCAGGGCATGTTCTAGGGCACGGGAAACACTATTTATGCATCATCAGAAGAGGAGATCGAGTGGAAACACGAGAACGATGGCGACACTAGTGGTGGCGGTTGGTTTTCACTGTGGAAGGAATATGGGAGGAGTGAATGAGAATTTGAAGGAGAAACGGTTGCTTGATGTTGTGTGGTTGCTATGGAACGTGGGCTATGTGGGAAGGGGCACGAGATGGGCAAGAATTGGCGTGGCGGTTGTCGGAACGCGGCTTGCATGCGACCTGTTTGATGAAATACCTGCAAGGCGTGTGGTTGGAGGAAGAAAGAGATGACAGTTGGGGCCCGCATGCAGTGTGTGAGAGAGAGAGAAGGGGAAAATAACGGGTGTTACAATTCTACCCCCCTTAAACGGAATCTCGCCCCGAGATTCTAGTGAAGATCTAGATTTAAGTCACAAGTTTAACATTTTTTTACAATTTTCTTATTTAGGTGTTAAATAATTTATTTTAAAAATTTCAAAGTTTAGTATATCTCACAATGCAAGAATAAAACATGATGAATTCGTTCAAAAAAATTGTTTTAAGAACGTATTTTATTAATACTCAATTTTACGTCTTATTATTATAATATATATTTTATTCTTACTCTTATATTTTATTTTGTATATAGCTATTGTTTTATTGTCAACAAAATTATTACTTAATGAGGTTCTACTACATGTGATAAGGTTTTATTTGTCCTTTCTAGATTTTTTCATCATATTTTCTAGCACTTATAATTTGCATTTTTCACGCAAAAACACACATGATGAAATATGTTGATTTAGTTAAATTTAAAGTATTATCACAAAAAAACACACATTATTTTTATGTTCTACATTCTTATTCCTTTTCTTCTTATTATTGTTTTGAACTTGGCCTCAATTTTCCTTTGTGGGTTTTAATTTAAAACTTTTCGGTTCAAATGCATTGTAATGATTAATATTTGTTATTATTATTTTTTTGTTAAATATTGTGTTTACACGACCATACCCCGGATGCTGTCGCACCGAATTACCCATGCCCCATATCTTAGCTAAGGATCGTAAACCATAATGAAACTAAAGAGCAGGGAAGTGGTGACCGATGAGCGGAAATACTTTTGTCTATCGTATGTGCAGGACATACAGGGAGCTGTCGTCGACGTTCTACACGTCCATCGTAGCCACCAGCGTCACTTCTCCGGCTCTGGCGCCCTCCAAGAGGGCCACCGGTGTCGTCGACGTTTCTCCGAGCTCCAGCGCCCCCAAGGGGGCTGCCGGCACCACTTCTTCGAGCTCTGGCGCTCCCACGGGGACTGCCGGTGACGCTTCTTCGAGCTCTGGCGCCCCCCAAGGGGGTCGCTGGCGTCACTTCTCCGAGCTCCGGCGTCCCCAAGGGGGCCGCTAACGTCACTTCTTCGAGCTTGGCGTCCCAAACGGGACCGCTAGCGTCACTTCTCCGAGCTTTGGCGTCCCCAAGGGGGCCGTTGGCGTCACTTCTTCGAGCTTTGGCATCCCAAAGGGGGTCGCTGGAATCACTTCTCTGAGCTCCGGCATCCCCAAGGGGGCCACTGGCGTCACTTCTTCGAGCTCCAACATCCCTAAGGGGGCCGCTGGCGTCACTTCTTCGAGCTCCGGCATCCTAAAGAGGGCCGCTGGCATCACTTCTCCGAGCTCTGGCGTCCCCAAGGGGGTCGCTGGCATCACTTCTTCGAGCTCTGACGTCCCAAAGGGGGCCACTGGCATCACTTCTCCGAGCTCCGGCATCCCCAAGGGGGCCGCTGGCGTCACTTCTTCGAGCTCCAACATCCCTAAGGGGACCGCTGGCGTCAATTCTTCGAGCTCCGGCGTCCCTAAGGGGGCCACTGGCGTCACTTCTTCGAGCTCTGGCGTCCCCAAGGAGGCCACTGGCGTCACTTCTTTGAGCTCCGGCGTCCTAAAGGGGGCCGCTGGCGTCACTTCTCTGAGCTCTGGCGTCCCCAAGGGGCCGCTGACGTCACTTCTTCAAGCTCCGGCGTCCCTAAGGGGGCCGCTGGCGTCACTTCTCCAAGCTCTGGCGTCCCCAAGGGGGCCGCTGGCGTCACTTCTTCGAGCTCCGGCATCCCTAAGGGGGCCGCTGGCGTCACCTCTCCAAGCTCCAGCATCCCCAAGGGGGTCGCTGACGTCACTTCTTCGAGCTCTGGTGCCCCCAAGGGGGCCGTTGGTGTCACTTCTCGGAGCTCCGGCGACCCCAAGGGGGCCGCCGGCATCACTTCTCCGAGCTCGAGCACCCCCCCCCCAAGGGGGCTGCCGACGTCACTTCTACAAGCTCTAACACCCCCCAATGGGGCTGCCGGCGTCACTTCTCCGAGCTTCGGCGCTCCCCAAGGGGGCCGCTAGCATTACTTCTCTGAAGCTCCGGCGCCCCCCCAAGGGGCCCGCTGGCATCATTTACAGAACAAGATAAAGAACCCACCTTCAGGATCGTCATCTCTCTCGAGGTGGGCCCGGAGGCCACTTTCGGTACCCTCAAGACTAGGTACCCCCGCATACAAGAAGAAGCTTTGTACCCGGCCTCCCTACTGAGGCGTCCTCCGGAGCTGCCACGCGTCCTTCGGCTCTGGGCCCTTGCTCCCACCAAGGAGGGCTCCGGAGCTGCAACGCGTCCTTCGGCTTTGGGCCCTTACTCCCACCAAGGAGGGCTCCGGAGCTGCCACGCAGCCTCCGGCATCGAGCCCTCGCTCCCACCAAGAAGGGCTCTGGAGCTAGAGTGAGTCCCATGACCTGCAATAAGCCGTGGGCCCCGAAGAGTAAAGGGCGGTGTGTCATGTCCAGTCGCGCATTAAAGGCGCGCGCCTTCCCCAGCCACACAATGCTGCACACACCCCCTGTCAGGTACCGCTGCGTCCAATCACATCGCAGTGAAGGCGCCGCAAGCCTACCCCACACCGTCAAGTGGGTAGCTTACAATGACAAGATGGATGGGACATTCTCTACCATCACCAACGACTACGCATAGCCACTGGCGTTCGACACGGCAAGACGACATGTCTTCAAGTTGCGGTCAGAGGCATCGTACGCAAGAAACCTTAGATCTTGTATAGGATAAGATCTCCTCGAGGCCACATGTCGAGCCCCGGGCCCTGTTGACGGCTATTATATACCAATTTCATCCATCAATTTAACTCAATTATGTGAATGATTTGTCATTTCTTGCCCACATTACCTTTCTATCTAACCCAATTCCACTTGGACTTGGAGAAATATGTGTATGCAGCATTTTATGCAGGAAATGAGGAAATGTAGAGGGACCAATCCTATAAAATATCATCCCAGCCAATCAGGCAACGACACATGGCATCCCATGGATCAAATGGCCCACAAACAGAAGTATATGAGGAGATTCAAGGGTGTATCACCCATACACATCAAGGGGGCCCACTTGGCAGCCACCTGGAGGAAGCACTCCACGTTTGGAGTGCTGACCAGGTCGGCTGAACCAGGGGTTCGGCCAACCCCTTCCTGGTGCCAAACACGGTCAAACGACGAGTGTTGGCTCCTCCTGGCTTGAAGGAGTCAATGGTGACTGATTCGCGCGCTTTTGGTGGCGGGAACCAACCTCAACACTAGTATAAATAGGACCACCTACCCCTCACTTCAACACACACCACTTGAGCTTCATCTCTATTGTATACACAATCATCCATAGTCTCGGAGGAGTTAGGTTGTAGAGAGGAGAGTCTCTAGTCCCAAGTCCAAATTGGGAAAGGAGTAAGGAGTCTCTCTCTTCCCAATCCTACATTGGGAAAGGTATGGCTTATGTATTCTTTCTTGTATTTGTGACTTTATGCATAATAAAGATAGTATCTTTAGTCTCTACTTATACATATACTTGGGCAAAGCGTTTCTTGTTTGATTGTGGAGTCCATGTATGTGGAAGGTATAGCTTCTATGATTGTTTCATCATGAACATATCTCATTATCATAGAACCTATAGACCCCCACTATAGTCTAATTAATTATAACATAACTAGGTTAGTATGGATAATTATTTTGTGTATCAACATTGGTTCAATGATGATTCAGTTCATTGCCTTAGGATGGATTGTGCCTAGGATCTTAAGGTAATTACTTAATATGCTAGCATAGTGCTAGGATAGCTAAGTAGCACTGGATGTCTCGTAGACCCACAGATTGAAAAGGTAGGCAGTAGGTGGTGACAACCCTATCTATCCTTTGTAATCCTCCACGTTTGGCTATGCCACAGGCTCTTGGCGGGAGTCACCCTAGTATTGCTAGGGGTAAGCCCGTGCCCGATGTGTTGAACCACATAGCATAAGTATTCACTATTGATCTAGCTTATGGATAATTAGTTTAGACTATGTATATGTACAATAGAGCATAGTAGGAGTACCTCCATAACTCTCAACCTTAACTAACCTCTAGGATCCTCTTATCCCCTTAGACTTGAAAGCTTTTGTGTGTGTCGCACTACCTCCACTATTATGTTATCCATCCTTACTAGATTCTTACCTAGACCTTTCTACCCTTTCCACTTGATGATTGTTATATCTCTTCCCTGCCTTCCTTTGGGATCAAATAAATGACACCCTTGGGAATACTCTTAAGGGGAAATGCTACAATGATACCTCTGTGCGCGTGCGGAATTCACTCTATGACCCAATAGAACCATTAACAAGCATTTCTGACACATCAGTTGGAGATGTTTAGTTAATGGTGCCTAAGAAATACCAACAAGCATTTCTGGCACTGTTGCCGGGGATGATTTGTTAGTATATCTTAGGAGCCGTCAACAAGCATTTTTGGCGCCGTTGCCGGGGAAGGCAAATAGATATATAGCATAACTAAGTGAATAGGATAGAACCCTGGGTAGGACTGTAGTAGTATAACCATTCTTTGTTTTCGCATTTATTATGAAAACAGGGTAGTGTATGTCTGGTTTCCGCCTGCCAAAAAACTTTGTTGAAGATCTCGAATATCTTCTGAGAGACCGACCCCGTGTCGTTACTCCTCAGAAGATTTGAGCGGAAAAGCAAGCCAGCATTTCTGCACCAATAATCCAAACGCCAATGGCTCAGAAGACCCTTCGTGAGTTCTCAGCTCGCTCTGCTAACAATGTGCCTATTGGGCCCATTGTTAACACGGGGGATGTGAACTTTGAGATCAAAACTGGCCTTATCACTATGGTGCAAGCCAACCCATTCTATGGGAAGGCTAACGAGGATGCAAGTGCTCACCTGCAACAATTCCTCGAGATCTGCAGCACTTTTAAGATCAAGGATGTGTCCCCGGATGCGGTCTGTCTGAGACTGTTCCCGTTCTCTCTCCTTGGGAGAGCGAAATAGTGGTTCTACACGAATTGAAGTGCTGTAGACACTTGGGAGAAGTGTTCTACGACATTCCTCACCAAATTGTTCCCGTTGGGCAAAACCAATGCCCTATGTGGAAGGATTTCCAGCTTTCAGCAAGAGCTCAAGGAATCTATTCCCGAGGCATGGGAAAGGCTTCAAGAGTACATCCTAGCCTATCCCCACCATGGGATGGATGACTGGCTCCTTATTCAGAATTTCTATAACGGGTTGATCCCATCAGCTCGTGACCATTTGGATGCTGCTGCTGGAGGAGCCTTCTTCTCATTGATGGTGCCAAAAGCTAAAGATCTTATTGAGAAGATGGTGTCCAACATGGGATGGAACGATGAGTGTCTCCATACCAGACAGCGAGGCATGCACACCTTGAAGGAGGTGGACATGATTTCTGCAAAATTGGACCTCCTAATGAAGAAAATAGATGGACAAGCCAGTGGTGAAGTCTGTGGCAACACAGGTCATATGGGCAATGATTGCCCAGAAACTCGTGAGCATACTCTATACCTCGCCCACAATGGAAATTTCAACAACAACAATGGCTATCGTCCAGGAGGTCAAGGGTGGGGTCAACAACACCCATTCTTTCAAGGAGGGTACAACAACAATGGAAACCCTGGAAATCAGCCCAACTTGAGAGAACTTGTCATTAGCTAGCTCAAGATCAACGATGCCCTATCCAAGAAGCTGTCAGGTAATGACAAGACCCTGGAAAACATCAATGCCAAGATTGAAGGACTATCCTCAGCCTTCAAGAATCAACTAAGCTTCAACAAGATGCTCGAGATTCAGTTGGCTTGGCTAGCAGCTGCTATTCCTCCGATGGAGAATGGCGAGATGTCAGGCCACCCAGAACCCCCGATGTAAAATGTCAACATGATTTCCGTATGAGAGAGCAACTGGCAGAAGAACCCTGGATGTCCTACCATTTCATGCTCAATTGGGGCTCACCACTTTGACAAGGCACTTTGTGATTTGGGAGCAAGTGTTAGTGTGATGCCCAAGGTTGTGTTCGACCAGCTGAACTTCACAGAGCTGACTCCAACACCAATGCAACTACAACTGGCTGACTCTTCAGTCCGTTATCTAGCAGGTATTGCTGAAGACGTCCCGGTGAAGATCTGGAACTTCTTCATACCCGTTGATTTTGTGGTGCTAGACATGGACACTAAGAAAGATACACCACTCATTCTTGGGCATCCATTCCTAAGCACTGCAAAAGCTCGCATAGATGTGGGAGCTGGAGAAATCCACTTCCATATCAATGGCAAGGAGGAAAATTTTAACTTTCGGCCAAGATTAGAGCAATGCTCTATGATTCAAATCAAGTATGGGCTGAATGATAAACACATCAGAGATATCGAAGTCACACCTCTAAAGGTGGACTCACTCATTGCATTCATGAGAAGATTAATCTACAAGGAGAATTCATTGTTTCGACCACGCCGATATCCAAAGGCGACAGAATCATCTGGACCTTCCCGAAGGTCCAAGTCCACCAAGCCGCCAAAGAAGGAATGGCAGAAGAAGAAAGACAAGCCATCCGTGCCCATCCCTCCGGTCCCGGATGTGAAATGAAGACGGAGGAATGTCCATCTCATCGGACGGTGGTGAGACCTACGCCAATAGGTTAAATTGGTAGTTACCCCACTTTATTTTTCTTTCTTTCTTTTTCCACCCCATTTGGATTTTTCCCATTGCATATTTGATTTTTTTCTAGCAAGTTGAGAATGTTATATTCTCAACTATCATTTTTCTTTCTTTCTTTATTTTCAAAAGAAATTTTTTTATTTGATTTGAAAAAAGGTTTTTATTTGAAAAACAATTTTTTCTGAGCTGCACATGTGGCATTTCACCAACGTGCTAACTTTATAGTCGTTGGGGAGCCACTTGCCAAAACGAGAACCAGGGGGGGCACCTGTCAGGTCGGCCAAACCCCCTGGTCGGTCGAACAGGGGGTGGAGCCAAATTAGCTTCCCTTCCTCCAATGGCTATATTTTGAACCCCATGTGACCTTTGGAGGGTGCACCCTATAAATTGTGGCCGTGAGGAGCACCTCTCTTCACACACCACATCATTTTACACCTCCCCAAGTCACTCTCTAGCTCACCTTGTTTTTCTTGCTCTTCATTGCAACACTCTTGCTCAAATCCATCCCCCCCCCCAAAAAAAAGATTTTCTTTTGTTTGCATTTGCATTTTACACTCAAGCTTTCAAGAGGAGAAAATTCATTGAGAGTTTTGTTTTCCAAACATCGCTTCTTTTCGGATTTTTCTCGCCTTGTTTTGTTCTTGCTTGTTGAACTCAAAAAGACATGAGGAGGTTGTTTGGAAAGAGGAAGGATCCTGCAAGCTCAAGCCATGGTGAAGGTTCTAGTGCACGCCTCTCTTCCATGGGTACAAGCCCAAGGAGAAGAAGTGTGTGTGAGGACACTCCCATGGAAGAGAGAAGCAACCCACACCAACTTCTTCATGACAACGACCTCGACATACGAAGCGAAGTTGAAGATCAAGCACGCAGACTTCTCCAAGATCGTGAGTTCTGCCACACCAAGGCTTACGATCCACATTTGATCTCCGAAATAGGTATGGACTCCGAATTGCTTTCCATTTGGCATGCAATTGGATTTGATGACTTTGCTCACATAGAGGAGAAAGGTTCACGCCTTCTCACTATCCAATTCCTTTGCACGCTAAGAATAGGATTTGATGATATTACTTTTAGATTATTTCAAAAAGAATACAACATCCGATGGAAAGAATTAGGTAGCATCCTAGGCTTCCAAAAACGGTGTTTGCTAGATTTAGACAATTTGCCTAAGTTTAACAAAAAAAGTTTTTGGCATGAGCTAACTAGTGAGGTCACATGTAGGGCTCCTAGGAATAGCCACATCCAAAACCCTACCTTACGCTTCATGCATAGATGGGTGGCTATGACTATGTTCCCTAGGGTAGCTATTAGGGTTGTGCAATATGATGAATTGAAAATTTTGTTTGCCATGACTAAAAAGATAAAAGTTGCTCCAGTCAAAGCCATGATGACACAATGGTTAGATTACATTTCAAAATCACGACCAATTGAATGCACTTCATTGATTACTCATATTGCTGATAGGGTAGGAGCACTTAAATACTCTTCATTTGAATATATTGAAACTGAAAGAGAATTAATTGATGAAGACTATTTAGTGCAAGGACATACCCTTAAGCATGATCATGATGGCTCCTTGATATTTTTCTATCCCGGCTTTGTCAATGAAATTCGATTACCTAACCCGGATTTTCATTTGTACAAATGCCAGAGGCTAACCATTAATCTTCTTCCACTTGAGGAAGCAAGAAGAAGTAATGTCTCTGGCAGGGTAACAAGAAATCGTGCGAGGGCTGCAGCCACAGGCATGCCACCGATAATCTCTCTGGTCCATGAATACCAAGAGGAAGAGAACCCAACGGGTTGTGCGCCCGGATGGACTCAACCTCCGACGTATAAGACTGGGGGATCATATTGGCAAGAATGGGAAAGGGATCCACACTTATCCACTTCAAGATCTAGCAGCTTGCCCCCAACGTCCATCAGAGGATGTCGTTCCTTTTCGGCCAGAAGTCATCATGACTATAGCCAAGGAATGAAGGACCTCACTAGATGTATGGGAGAACTTGAAATGAGAAACAGTGACATCTACAGACACTCCAAGAGCATGTTCAAGGTACCCAGGATTGGCAACAACACATGGATGCTCAATCCACCAACTTCAACACGGTGCTACAACAACAACAAGCCGATCTTGCAGCGTACTTCCGTCATCAAGGGTTCAACCCTTATCACGGAGGTAGTTGAAGAACAAGCTTGGGGGAGGACCCCCACTTGAGGTAACATGTATCACATTCCTTGCATATTTATTTTCCATCCATCCATCATCCACCTTGCATCTAAAAAAAGGTTAGATTTGCTTTCATCAAATAAAGATGTGCGGTAAGAATGATTTAGAAATCACGTAGATGAAATGATGAACAGTTGCTCTGTTTTAGTTTCCTAAGTCTCTAGTTTACAACTTGCTACTCTCCGAATATTGCTTTCATTAGTTTGAAATACTTTTACCTTAATTTGGAAGTTGTGGGTAGCAAAACCTTAATCTAATTCTAGGTTGTTGCAAGATTAGAATTAGTAATAGGGATGCTAGTCCTACTTTGAAAGTAAAACTTAGATTTCCGGAGAAATTCTAAAAAGATTTAAGTTTCCCTCAATTGATTGGAAATACCTACCGAAGCCATATGATGTTCATACATAGACAAAACCTTATGCATATGTTATTTGCTTTCACATTGAGCCTAGTCAAACTAGTAGAGACCTATGTGAGAAATCATTCAACTCTTTTTGAATTCAAGACTTCACTTGCACATGTCATATTTCTACACTAGAAGTAAGCAAAAAGTCCATCATATCCACCATACCACAATAAAAAGAGAAACTCCATGTTATTCATGTTTAGCGCTCTCTTCAAAATTTATTGCAATAAAAGGGAGTAGAAGACATGGCTACAAAAAAAAAGCATGCTTACATCATAAGCATGAGAAAAAAAAGAGAAAATAAAAGTATCCATGTTTCATCCCTGCAGAAGAAAGAGAAATTATACCGAAAAGGAGTTATCTCAAGTATCCATATCCACTTCCACTCCATCACACATCCACTAGTCTTGAATCAAAAAGTTTTGATTTGAATTATCCTAAGGCTTACTCTTTTGACTTAGCAATATATGTGATGCAAATATGCCTACTTACTTTCCTTACCAAGCTCCACATACAAGCCATATTCAATGAGTAGGAATAGTAGAGGCATAATGCTTTGGTGAGGAAATATTTCCACTATCCACAAAGGAGTGATTGAGAGAATCAAATTGAGTTACTTAATATCTAAATTGAATTCTCTGGGATTTAAGTGGAACTTGATTTCTAGGCTATGTTTGCTCCATTTGCTATTCTACCTTTCAACTACTCATGAATATGAAAAAGCATAAGCCCCATGATAACTTAAGAAAGGTAGAGTATCATAGCCAATTTCTGCAATACTAGGTAGAGTATCTTGTTGTGCATTAGATACTTTTGAAAATAAGACATTGTAGCAACTCCTAATCATCAACCTAAAGTCTTGACTTTGCTCGGGACGAGCAAAGGATAGGCTTGGGGGAGTTTGTTGACGGTTGTTATATACCAATTTCATCCATCAATTTAACTCAATTATGTGGAGGATTTGTCATTTCTTGCACAAATCACCTTTCTATCTAACCCAATTCCACTTGGACTTGGAGAAATATGTGTATGCAGCATTTTATGCAGGAAATGGGGAAATGTAGAGGGATCAATCCTATAAAATATCATCCCAACCAATCAGGCGACAACACGTGGCATCCCATGGATCAAATGGCCCACAAACAGAAGTATCCGAGGAGATCCAACGGTGTATCACCCATATACATCAAGGGGGCCCACTTGGCAGCCACTTGGAGGAAGCACTCCACGTTTGGAGTGTTGACCAGGTCGGCCGAACCAGGGGTTCGGCCGACCCCTTCCTGGCACCAAACGCGGCCAAACGACGCGTGTTGGCTCCTCCTTGCTTGAACGACTGATTTGCGCGCTTTTGGTGTCGGGAACCGACCTCAACACTAGTATAAATAGGACCCCCTACCCCTCACTTCAACACACACCACTTGAGCTTCATCTCTATTGTATACACTGTAAGGATCGAATGCCCAAGAGGGGGGGGTGAATTGGGCTTCTTTTCAAAAATCAAAGCAATAAAACTTAATTACTAAAAGCCCAATTCCCTACGCAAACAACTTATGCATTCAAGTAAATAGCAACTTCGCGGTATATAAAATGCATAAGTGTAGGGTGAGAGGGAGAGAATGCAAACTCTCGAGGAGACACGAAGATTTATCCCGTGGTTCGGCAAGATCATCAAGATCTTCCTACATCCACGTTGTGGCACCCACCAAAGGGTATAGCCACACCCAAGTCACCAAGACTAGGGATCTTCACTATTCTTCTCCGTTCGCCAACCTCGGCAAGGTGGAGCTCAAGCCTTGTACAACTTGGATCCTCCAGGCTTCCACAATCGTCTTGGCAAGCTCCAGAAGTCTCTCTCAATTACAAACACCAAGGGATACTCCCTTACAGCTCTCACTACACTAGAGATTCCAATCACCAAGAATGGAGGCACACAAGCACTATCTCTAGCTAGTTCTAGCCTATCTCTTGGTGTACAAGTGGTGAAAATGATATGGAAGTGGTAGCTCAATGCCTTGAATGCTTGGTAAGGTGTAGAGTAAGTCTAAGCTTCAAATCTTGTCGAATCGACAAGTTGAAGGGGTATAAATAGCCAGCCTCCATGAAATAGCCGTTGGAAAAGTAGGCTGACATCACTGCTCTGCGAACACCGGATGATCCGATGCTCTCCCTTCAGTTATCATCGGTCAAGTTCACTTTAGCTGATGTCACTGTGTCAGATATGGCCGTTGTTAGACCGATGTTACACTTGTCTTCTCATCGGATGATCCGGTGGCACTTCCTCCAGAATTGGTTCAGACTTGATGCTTACTAGAGTGATCGATCGATGTGTATATTGTTGTACATCGGAGGATCCGATGTTACACTTGATCCAGGGATATTGCTTACTGCACTGATGGACCGATGTAACATGTCCTTTGACATCGGATGATCCGGTGAGTACTTGGTTCTGAGGTCTTCTTCTTCTGCTGAACCAACTCGACCGATGTGTTGTTCTCTGCAAACATCGATTGATCCGGTGAGTTGATTTTGTTTGCTTCGAGTTGTTCTAAGTTATTCTTTTGGAATTTTCTCGATTGACCTCTTAGACACTTGTTGTAAATATTCTTCTGATGATTGTCAAGCATTGAGTGTTGTCAATTATGGTTGAATAACTTTGACATATGAGCTTTACTTCTAATCTTCATAACATTGATTGATCTCATAAAGTGATTGTTTAGGGGTCTCCAATGATCAGTAGTTGATGTTCATATTCATATAGATTTCATTTGATTGAGTGATATGGGAGACCTTGCATCCACAAATTCATTAGCAAAATCCAATGGTTGTCATTAATCACCGAAACCATACCTCTTGGGGGCCTAGATGCTTTCAATCTCCCCCTTTTTGGTGATTGATGACAACACAACAAGTGAAGCATAATAGTAATGAATTTGATAGTACGATACTTAAGAAGATATGCAATGAGTACAAGATATGGCATATTAAACTTGAAGACTCAAAAGATGAGTACAAGATATGGCATATTAAACTTGAAGACTCAAAAGAGATTAATAACGCGAAAGCTCAATCGATCAATAACTCAAGAGAATAAGTGGCACATGAATACTCAATGAATAGCAAATGAGTAGCAAAAACACCAAATGCAAAAGATATAGATAAACACCCCCTACGGCTAGGACTCCCCATGAGACTAAGCAACCCTTCCCCTAACACCTCTCTAACTCTTCTCCCCCTTTGGCATCAAGACACCAAAAAGGAATCCGAGTGCCTAAGAACTCTGAGTGCTCGGAGCGATGACGAACTGGTCACCGTCGGGGGTGCTGTCGTCGGAGCTGCTGCCTTCTGTTGCGGCTGAGGCTGGAGTAGAAGTGGAGGGAGCTGTAGGAGCCGTAGGAGCCGTAGGAGCCGCAGTCGGTGCCTGCTGAGTCGGAGCTGCTAACAGCGGGGCACTGAAAACGGATGTCGGCGTCTGCTGGAACAACGTCGTAGCCGGCAGCGGAGAGTGGATCTGTGCGCCTGGAGCAAGCAGTGGAGACATGCTGATCATCGGGATTGGCGTGGTCGGCACTAGAGCTGCAGCTGGAGCAAGGACAGGCGGAGGTGGAGCAAAGCCTGGCAGCTACGACGGTAGGGCAATCCCGGTCTGGGTGTAGAGGTTGGTGATCAACCCCAGGATGCCCATCATCGCCTGTTGCGTCTACTGCTACTGGTCGAGGGAGCGCTGGTGCATCTGGTCTATCAGCCCAGTCAGCCTGTCTGTGTCCTCTTGCCTCTCACGGGCGATCTAGCGCTGCATCTCCTGCTGCTGCTGTTGGAACTCCAAAAGACGTGCTGCCTGCTTAGCTCGGGCCTGCTCAACTGCAAGCCGGTCCAGGCGCTACTGCTCAACCATCTGCTGGAGGAGGGATGTGAGCTTGGACAGCTGAGAGACATGTGCCTCTGACACGGGAGGTGGAGTAGGAGGTGGCACAGTCGAGCCTCCAGCCTTCGCATCGTGCTGCCTGTGTGAGGGAGGAGGTGGGAAGTACTCCTCAACGCTGTCACCCGTGTCGCTCTCGGACCATATATGCTGAAGGTCCTCACCCTGAGCCTCTGCCTGTGACAGTCTCTCATCTTCCTTCTCAAGATCTGACCAATCCTCCTCGGATAGCCGATCACGGACTTGACGCTCGACTGGACGACCAAGGCGGCGGTATCCAGGAGCTGGAGCACGGTAGTGGCTGAACCGTGTGACACTCTCGTCAGTGAGACTGTCACGCACGGCGGACTCCTCAGGAACAACCATGGAGAGCAAGTAGCTGATCCAGTGTCCAAACACAAGCTGCCTCATCATGCCAACTCCATCAGTGATCACGTCCTCCATCTCACATATGAGGATGTCCACAATATCGAACTCCATCTCGTTCATGATGTAGAACAGGAGGGTCTGCTGCAGGCTGTTGAACCCCTCTAGGTATCCGGACCTCAGCAAAAGTGTGCGGCGCAAGGCAAGGTGCACTGTGCGTGCAGCTGGAGTCAGCAGTGCCAGTACCCTCGGCTGGTCTGGAGAGAAAGACGGTGCAAACAGAGAGCGTATCTCCTCCAGTGGTGGTGCCACTCCTCCAGTGAGCGGCCTCCTCGGCGGGTCTGCCTGTCCAAACACTCTCTCCTGCAGGCAAGTGTCGTGGAGATCCACTCCTAGCAGCTGTGCCAAAGTCTATCTCGTCAAGTGATGGTGCTGGCCCATGAACATGAAGTCTATGGATCTGCGCCCTCAGAGACGTAGAGGGTGGCGTAGAATACGCGGACCCAGTCCTCCACGTAGGCACTCCTCTCATAGGACATCAGCTCCACCAGCCCTCTATACCTCTCAAAGTAGGGGCGTATCTCTGTCTCGGCTGCCAGGGCAAGCTGATCCCAATCCAGAAAGTTGTGTTGGAAGAGCTTATGGCCTCGGTGTCTATAGGTCTCGTATAGCGACGTCTGTGTCAAGGTCCAAAACCGGCTGTCCACACGTGCCTCTCTGGGCTGCGGGAACCACTCCTCAAGCAAAACGCTCCATCTGAGTCTTCTGAGCTGCTTGGCCTTCATCTTCCTGTAATCTGTCAACCGGACACCCTCACCAACACGGAGGTTGGTGTCCATCTCGTAGACGGCTCTCTGGGCCACCCAGTCCTCTCGAAGATCGGCAGCATATGGTCTTGAACGTGGTGCTGCCGCGGGATGACCCCCACGGGTCCTGGCTGAGCGCCAGTGAACAAGCGGCACTTCTGGCTCTTCTTCTTCCTCGGACTCATCTAGCACGGGAGGCTGTCTCGGACGAGCCTCGCGGATCCTCAATGATCCTCCTCGGCCACGCTCTCGCTCCTCGGCAGCGCGAGCGGCCATCAAATCCTTCTTTTCTTCCTTCGACAGCTTTTGCTTCTTTGCGGCCGGCTCCGCAATGGCCTTGCCCTTTCCCTTCTTGTCACAAGCCATTGTGATGAGACGATGCGCGAGAATGAAGTTGTGTCGGGCGCACGGTCGCGGTCGGGAACCCTAGCGGCGAAGAGACGGCGACCGTAGAGGGAGGCACCACGACGGCGTAGAGGGCGGTGGTGCGGCTGTGCCTGGGGCGGCGGCGGTGGTGCACAAGAGGCGGCGGTCGGCGACGCTTGGGTGGAGCGGCTGCGTCGGTGGAGGAGAGCGGTGGCAGCGGCGCTGGAAGAAGTGGCGGCGGCAGCGCTGCTGCGGTGGTGCGGCGGCGGCGGCGGCCAGAGGCGGCGACGGCCGGAGGGCGGCGGCGGCGTGAGGCAGGGGAGGCGTCGGGCGAAGGCGTCGGGGTCGGGGAGAGAGAAAGTGAGGAGGCGGAGCGGCGTTTAAAAAGTGGGTCCCAAACCCTAGCTTAAAATTTAACACTGGATGGACCGACGTTAAAAGATAGGAGCATCGGTCGAATGGCACAGTAAGGGTATTCAAAAAAGTACCGTTGACACTGGATGGACCGACGTGGAAGGGAATAGCATCGGTGGATTTCAGCACAGTTCCAGAAATGTGAACATCGGATACACCAATGTTTCTCATAATGAACTCGTCGGTTGATTTGTGTTACTGACTGAACTGGCTCTTGGTCTTTGAACACCAAATGATCCGATGATGGTCTGGCCTAAGCATCGGATAATCCGATGACTACAAAACAGCAACATCCCATATATGTCCTTTGACCAAACAAACAAACAATGAGAAGCACATGTCTTAGGACTTTTTGGGCAACCCCTTACCCCTCAAAAATTCTAATTGCCAATAACTTGGCTAAGCCTTAAAGCAAATAGAACACCGAGAAAATAGGAAGGAAATTATACAAATAAAATGTAAGGCCCATGCTTTGTGAGCTAGAGGATGAAGACTTCTATCTCTTTAAAGCATGTTCCTTTAGGCATTAACGCACCTAACATTTTGTTCTTTCCACATCTTATGAGTTGAGATATTGCATTTCAAACAAGTCTCTTTCTCATGAGGTGGGTTCCCCTTTGTGACAATCTACCGTATGCAACGTCAAACAATTTATAATGCAAGAGATTTAAATATGAGTGCAAGTCTATATGGCAGGCATCATGCAAGACATAAAGTAAACCTATCTTGCCAAGTTTGAACCTTTCAAAGGTTTCTTCAGGGAGAGCCACTCTCCAAGCCTTGGGGAAACCCAAAAGAACCTCCATCCCAAGCTAACCCTTGCTCACCCCTATCCTTTGAAAGTTAGACAAGACCTATATGAGATGCATTCTTACATGATCATGGCAACTTACATGGCGTTCGATGCATCTAGCACATTTAATTCACTTCTTAGCCTAGAAAAAGTTTTCAAGTGGTTTAGTGAAGATATCCACCAATTGTTCTTCGGACCTAACACCTCGCAATGAGATGTCTCCCTTAGCTTCATTGTCCCTCAAGAAATGATGGAGAATATCAATGTGCTTAGTGTGGGAGTGTTGAATGGGGTTTTTAGCTATCTTAACCGCACTTTCATTATCACAAAGGAGAGGCACACAACCAAGTTTAATACCAAAGTCCAAAAGGGTTTGCTTCATATAAAGAATTTGGGCACAACATGCACCGGCCGCAATATATTCCGCTTCCGCTGTGGACAAGGTGACGGAATTTTGCTTCTTGCTAGACCAAGATACTAGGGAACGCCCAAGCAAGTGGCACCCACCGGAGGTACTCTTGCGGTCCACACGGCATCCGGCAAAGTCTAAATCCGAGTAACCTAAGAGATGGAATTTTGCACCTTTAGGGTACCACAAGCCCACACTAGGGGTATGCTTAAGATACCTAAGTATCCTAAAGACCGCCTTCAGATGCGATTCTTTAGGTGCCGCTTGAAAGCGAGCACACAAGCATACACTAAACATGATATCGGGCCTAGATGCGGTAATATAAAGCAATGAACCAATCATAGAACGGTAGTTAGATTGATCAATAGGTTTGTCGTCCTTATCCGCGTCGAGATGACAATTTGTTGCCATTGGAGTGCTTCTTGAGCTACAATCTCCCATCTCAAACTTCTTCAAGAGGTCCTTGGTATACTTTTCTTGATAGACGAAGGTCCCCTCTTGAAGTTGCTTGATTTGAAATCCTAGGAAGAAGTTGAGCTCTCCAATCATCGACATCTCGAATTCCCTAGACATCATTTTGCCAAACTCATGGCTAAGAGCTTCGTTAGTTGAACCAAAAATAAAATCATGGACATAAATTTGACAAATGAATAATTCTTCGTCGATGTGTAGATGTTGGAACTTGAAGCTCCCCCTTGATCATGGCTCTCCTCAACTTTAGGCTTGTCACAACAACATCATTCTTGCTAAAGGTGCACGTTAGTCCAAGATCACAAAATTTGTGCAATAGAAAGCAAATTTAAACTAAGTGACTTAACATGCAACATATTTGAAATAAATAAACCATGTGAACAATACAATCTTACCCAACCGAATTACCTTCCCCTTAGAATTATCACCAAAGGTGACTTGTTCATGATTGTCGGGGGTCCTCTATGGTGGTGAACATACCATCATTGCCGGTTATATGTTGAGTGCACCCGCTATCGAGTACCCAATGCTTTCCACCGGCTTTGTAGTTCACCTACACACATGAATTCAATTTTTGATTTTTGGCACCCAAGCCAACTTAGGTCCTTGTATGTGTGATACAAGTGTCTTTGGGACCCAAAGTTGCTTGGGGAGCTTTCCCTTCATGCCCTTTATGTCCTTGCCAATGAACCTTGCTTTCACCTTGCCTTCTACTTTACTCAAGAGATAATAATGATCATTGAAAGTAGATTTGTAGTTAGTAGGCAATTTTGGAGAAGGTCGGTTAGGAAGAGGACACTCCCTTGTATGGTGACTGGTGATATCACAATGTTGGCAATAGGAACCAACTTCCTTGATGAAGCTTGTTCTTAGCTCCGGTGAGGGCACCTTTCCTTTGTTAGGCACCAGGAAGGATCCAAGTCCTCTCTTGTTGAAGGCCTTTGCTTGTTGGAAGAGGATTTCCTTGTGCTTGACTTCTCCTTTTGATAGTCTAGCCACACTAGTGCGGAGACTCTCAATTTCTTCCAACAAGTCCTTCTCCCTAGCATTTTCTTTCAAAGGCAAAGACTTGTGCAAGACATTAGTGGCATGAGAAGTAATGGATACCTTATCATTAAGAGTTTGTTTATTCATATTTTTTAACTCTTGATCAAGCACTTCATAAGCAAGGTTAAGTGTTTGATGTTCTTGTATTAACTCATTGTGCTTTCCCAAGAGTGCTTGGTGGGCTAAGTCAAGCTCATGATGATCTAGCTTGATTTGAGCCTTATCCTCCTCAATTTGCTTGACATGAGATTTGAGCGTGTCATGCTCCTTAAGTATGCTTTCATACTTGTCAAGCAAATCGAGGTTAGCACTCTCAAGCTTAGCACGAGTTTCTTCAAGAGCCTTGACCTTACTCTTTTCCCTCTTAATGATAGTGTGGTATTCATTTATTAATGAAGTTAAATCATCGGGGGAAAGCTCATCATCGCTAGAGTCATCACATACCTTGGTGTTACCTTTCACCATGAGGCACATGGGTGGTGGGTGAAGAGATGAGTCATCATTGTTGGCAATGGCAAGGCCGGCCAAACTTTCTTCCTCCGCTCCACTCTCTTCATCACTTGATTCTTCGTCGGTGACCCATTCATTTGCCTCACACATGAACACCTTTTGTGGACCATTTCTCTTCTTTGGGAAGAGTTTTGCCTTCTTTCCCTTGTCATGTCTCTTCTTCCCAAAGGATCTTGGTTTGGGTTTGTCCTATTCATCATCCTCACTATCTTCAAGCTTGCGATGCTTGCTCTTGTGGTTCTCTCTTCTTTTGTCTGGTTTTGGAAAATCATGGGAGATATGACCTTGATCACCACAATTATAACAAGTCTTGTTGTCATTTCTCTTTGGTAGAAATGCTTTCTTTTTTGGATCAAAGGTGTATCCCTTCTTGGCAATCTTGGAGTTCAAGCGAGAGAACATTCTCATCATTGATGCAAGCTCATCATCGTCATCTTCACTTGATGCTTGCTCTTCTTTACTTGGGCTAGGCTCAACCACTTTCTTTTTGTTGAGATTTGTTCTCTTGGTGGAGGCCTTTAGAGCAATTGTTTTTGAATATGATTGCTCCATCATCCCAAGTACACTCATCTCATGAGCGTGAATCTCTCCAATGAGTTCTGAAACTTCAATGTGGTCAAGAGATTCTTTTTGAAGCATGGAGTTGATGATGTTGTACTTTGGCTTGGGAAGGAGCATAAGAATCTTGCGGTTGATGAGTCCCTTGCCAAGAGAAGCAATGTCAAGAGCATTAATTTCTTCAATAAGCACATTCAAGCGAGAGAACATTTCATTGACATTTTCATGAGGTAGCATTTTAAACTCATCATACTTGGCTTTAAGCATGTGATATTTTAGTTCCTTGACACGAGAAGAACCCTCATGAATTTCTATTAAGCAAGCCCAAATTTCACAAGCCTTTTCTTTACTAGCAATCCTAGTAAACACATCTTGACTAATGCATTCATAAATTGCATTCCTAGCTTTAGCATCCCACTTAATTTGATCACCAACATAATTGTGCTCAGCAAACCCCGCGTGGGTCGCTTCCCATACTTCGGGAGCAATGGCCTCTAGATAAGCGCACATGTGTGCTTTCCAATAGGCAAAGTTCTTGCCCTCGAAGATAGGAACCGAACCCCCAACCTTGGCCATTTTAGCTCTCTAGCGGTGAAGCTAGAATGATCCAATGAGTGACCTTGCACTGATACCAATTGTAAGGATCGAATGCCCAAGAGGGGGGTGAATTGGGCTTCTTTTCAAAAATCAAAGCAACAAAACTTAATTACTAAAAGCCCAATTCCCTACGCAAACAACCTATGCATTCAAGTAAATAGCAACTTCGCGGTATATAAAATGCATAAGTCTAGGGTGAGAGGGAGAGAATGCAAACTCCCGAGGAGACACGAAGATTTATCCCGTGGTTTGGCAAGATCGTCAAGATCTTCCTATATCCACGTTGTGGCACCCACCAAAGGGTATAGCCACACCCAAGTCATCGAGACTAGGGATCTTCACTATTCTTCTTCGTTCGCCAACCTCAGCAAGGTGGAGCTCAAGCCTTGTACAACTTGGATCCTCCAGGCTTCCACAATCGTCTTGGCAAGCTCCGGAAGTCTCTCTCAATTACAAACACCAAGGTATACTCCCTTACAGCTCTCACTACACTAGAGATTCCAATCACCAAGAATGGAGGTACACAAGCACTCTCTCTAGCTAGTTCTAGCCTATCTCTTGGTGTACAAGTGGTGAAAATGATATGGAAGTGGTAGATCAATGCCTTGAATGCTTGGTAAGGTGTAGAGTAAGTCTAGGCTTCAAATCTTGTCGAATAGACAGGTTGAAGGGGTATAAATAGCCAGCCACCATGAAATAGCCATTGGAAAAGTAGGCTGACATCACTGCTCTGCGAACACCGGATGATCCGATGCTCTCCCTTCAGTTATCATCATTCAAGTTCACTTTAGCTGATGTCATTGTGTCAGATATGACCGTTGTTAGACCGATGTTACACTTGTCTTCTCATCGGATGATCCGGTGGCACTTCCTCCAGAATTGGTTCAGACTTGATGCTTACTAGAGTGATCGACCGATGTGTATATTGATGTACATCGGAGGATCCGATGTTACACTTGATATAGGGATATTGCTTACTGCACTGATGGACCGATGTAACATGTCCTTTGACATCAGATGATCCGGTGAGTACTTGGTTCTAAGGTCTTCTTCTTCTGCTGAACCAACTCGACCGATGTGTTGTTCTCTAGAAACATCGGTTGATCCGGTGAGTTGATTTTGTTTGCTTCGAGTTGTTCTAAGTGATTCTTTTGGAATTTTCTCGATTGATGAATGTGGCCTAGAGGGGGGTGAATAGGCCTTTTGAATTCCCTGCACACTTAATAGAATCGTCAAAACTTGGTTGGCCGGACTAGTCCGGTCGTGTGGGCGGACTTGTCTGGTGTGCTAAAAATATGTGTGTTGATCAAGTGTTATTTGGGAATCTAAATTTCTTTAGCGGCGGAAATGAGAACAACTGATATTTTTATTTGAGATTAATATAAGAATGCAGGTAAAACTTATAATTGCCTTAGGTTGATGTTTTAGCACTCAAGTGATCTAATGGACAAAATTTAAATGAAATAAGGCACAAGACACACAAATTTTTTCCTGAGGTTCGATCTCACCACGAGATCTACGTCCTCGTTGAGGAAGCTCACACAGAGTCGGGTCTCCAACCCTTTCCCTCTTCAAGTCACCATGAAGGCTGACTTGATTCCACTATCATGGGTAATCACCAGGTTTGTGGGGCAACCTCACACGTTGAGGGCTCCCACGAGAATTACAACGAAAGAAGTGATCAAATACACTCAAAAGTATTACAATGCAGAGTATGAGTGTAGAAAGGTCAAACCCCAAGAGCTCGCGATGAAAGAATGATGATCTCCCAATCCCGAATCCAAGTGTTCAATTGATTTCACTCTTTTTGCACTTTAGATGTGTGGGGAGATGTGTTTTGGGCTCTTGGGACGAAGTGGCGGCGCTAGGGTTTGTTCTTTGATCAGTATTCGACGTGTGTGTTTATAGGAAAGCTGTGGACTCTCTATTTATAGGGTTTCCAAAAGTAGCCGTTGAAAAACCCTAACACCGGACTAGTCCGGTGCAAGTCCGGACTTGTCCGGTCTCAGTGCATTTTGAAGTCCAGAAAGTCTGCCAGACTAGTCCGATCCGAGCTCGGACTAGTCCGGTGCTGTGTGAAAGTGAACTCCAGAAAGTTCAATGGACTAGTCCGATCTCCATATATGGGAGACTCCAGAAAGGTCAACGGACTAGTCCGGTGGTACAATGGACTAGTCCGGTCCCTCAATATGAGAGACTCCAGAAACATCAACGGACTAGTCCGGTGGACGCACGGACTAGTCCGGTCTCCCAATAAGTGAGATTCCAGAAAGATGAACGGACTAGTCCGGTCCATGATCGGACTAGTCCGGTGCTTTGTGAAAGTTAGGTTAATTTTAATCCCTTACCCTCGCGCAAAGTTGTGAGGTCTTGGAGTGTGTCTTTCATACACTCCCTATACATTCAAAATCTGATTTGGTCTTCCAACCTTCATCAAAGTATATTTCTTTGAACACCACTTCATTTTTCACCTTTTTGTGTGCACCGAGCTGTTTCACTTGTTTGTCCTGCAATCATCTCAGTGGATTCATTAGGATCTCATATGTTTGTCATCAATTGGCCAAAACCCACAAGGGATATCCTAGATGCACTTACAATCTCCCCCTTTTTGGTGATTGATGACAACCATTTGAGATATCACAATTGAGAATAAAATCTTGATTTTCATAAGGTGTGCACATATGAGAATAAAGATAAGTCCACAAAAAGCTTCTCACATATGCACACACCTTATGGTGGGGTGCCTAACAGGTGTGTGATCAACAAGGTGTGATGAAGTAAAGGTAATCAATAATGAGCATAGAGATAATCATCCAAGCAACAATAAGCATCACACATAAGAGAAGAAATAGTGAATTACAAGGTTTTAAAAATAAGTACATGTCCTTGATCACAAAAACATAAAGACACCAACTAGAGATGGTCTCAAGCTACTAGTCTCAATCTCTCCCCCTTTGGCATCAAGAAACCAAAAAGGGAAAAATTGAGGGGAATCACTCATCGCCACTCTCTTCTTCAGTCTTGGTACGGTCCTCATCTTCACCACCATAATCATCATTCGCCGGAGCAGACTCTTCCTCGAAGTCCTCGAAGGCGGGCGGGGATCCCACCGGCTCAATCTGCAGCTTGTCACAGATAGCTTTGATGTTGGCATTGACATAGTGTTGATGCTTCTTCTGCCTGACTTCAATCTTGCGACAGCAGGCAAAGATAGAGGTGAGCATTTTGAGCACACCACCGGAGGGTTCATGAGCAGGTGCAGAGCTAGGAGGAGCAGCTGAAGATCTTGTGACATTCACATCCCGAGTTTGTTTAGTCCTCCTCTCAGCTTCAGGGGAGGGAGGTGCATTAGGAGCCGAAGGTAGAGTGTACTCAGTGGGCTTTTGCGGTTTCAACCCTGTATGGTGAACATCCTTGACGAACTCAAGTCCAGTCACCTTCTCAATCATGAACATGATGTACGGGGCATACCCGCAGGATCTGTTTGGAGTGATTGAGATGTTCACAATGTCATTGTAGATGTATTCAAAGACATTAAATGGTATCCTCCCACCAATGACCTTCATTAGGGTCCTCAAGGTTCCTTGAATAGTCCCCGCATCTCCATCTTTCAGGGCTATTGTCTTCCTCAAAATTCTGTTGAGGACCACATAGAAGGGCTTCAAATATTTGCTGTTGGGAGGCACATAGGGCATCCTTGTGTCATAGAGGAAATTGAGCTCATCCTTCTCCAAGGGTTGCAAATTGTGGATGACAAGATCATGATCCAGAGTATGTTCAAGGTGAAGAATTCTTGCAAACTCATCATAAGTAACACTATACTTGGAACCATGAGTCATCCAAGTGAGACTGTCTCCATCACCACGAGCGAAGTAGAGGGTAGAGTAGAATTGGGTGATGACCTCATTGTTCCAGTCATTCTCAAAGGAAAACAGTTCCTTCAGTCCGTGCCTCTCCAGGGACTCAACCACCTCACGGAAGGCAGGATATTTCTTCGACTGCATGTACACAATGTTCACCCATTGACTCTTCACAACGGGATTCTTCATCTTCATGTACACATGCTCGTAGTAGTCAGCATGGAAGTTGCTCCAAAATCTTGGGTCTGAGCATTGCCGAGGTTGATCATACACATTAACCTGCCTGAAGTTGTCGGCAAGCCCACCCCCTTTTCCAGTGAAATCTTTACTCGAGTGCTGCCTGTTGCGGTGACTTGGGTTCTTCATCTTCAGGGGTCCAATGGGACCACTAGCAAGCCCCTTTCCTTTGTTGAGAGTCCTCTTTGGCCCTGAGGAGCTCTCGCCAGCTTTTCCTTGGGCCTTCTTAACAACCACCCTCCTTTTCTTGGGCAAGTTGTCGTCGGAGGGTGGAGAGTGCACATTTACATCATGTCTTTTCTTCATGTACCTCTCCTTGGCTCTCTTCACTTTTTCGCGTTCAACTTCTTCATCAACATGAAAGGAGCTCTCATCGGAGCTTGAAGACATCATGCCTAATAAGGAGTTCATGATTTAGATGAGAATGAACTAAGAATGAAGGAGATGTGAGGATTCAAATATCAGAGACCAGACTTGTTCGGTTTCAGAGTGCGGACTTGTCCGGTGTACCGGACTAGTCCGTATCTGGGAGCCAGACTAGTCCGGCCTCGCACAAGAACCCTAACAAAACTATGAATCACAACTTCTATCTAAGGATGCAAAGGAGCATGAAGGTTAAAGGAATACATCTCTGAAGCTAATGTACTTCCTTGGAACCAAGAGAGATAAGCTAGAACTAGAAAAGTTGAGAGTTTGATTTTTGGGAGAAATTTACCGAGATTTGAAGATTCGCGTTGAAGGAGCACGAATCTGTCCGGATGAGTTTGGAGTGGAGTATCAACTCATCTAGGGGAGGATTTCCCACGAAGAAAGCTTGGATTTTGAGGGCACAACTCGAAAATCACTTTTGGGGGCTAGGGTTTGAGAGGTGAGGGTTCAACTCAAAGTGGAGGGAGGTTTGAAATGGTTTTGGGCCGGCCAGCTGCTTATATACGCGGCCGACCGGACTAGTCCGGTCAGAGGATGGACTAGTCCGGTGCCCCTGGAAAACCTAGGAAAGAGAGACTGTCCGGACTAGTCCGGTGGCAAACCTGACTAGTCCGGTGTCCCTGGAAAAACTGAGTATTTAGAGATAACTAATAGTGATCCAAGGACAAGTTTTGCAAATAATCTTGGTAATTATGACCAGAAAGCAATCAACACAAAAAAAAGTCATAAATTCCAAGATTTCTTCATTAAAATTAGTTTTCTTAGGAGAAAAAGAGGTGAGGGGCAGTTTTAGCAATAAAATGTAACATTTGAAGTTTCAACCAGGTGTGCAACGTTTCAAGCCACATTTCGAGAGTCAAGAATATTAAGTTCATTCCTAAGTTCACAAAACCTTTTCTCATCCAATGGTTTGGTAAAAATATCTGCAAGTTGTTTTTCAGTTCTAACATGTGAAATAGCAATGTCACCTTTTAATGAATGATCTCTAAGAAAATGATGACGGATATCTATGTGCTTAGTTCTTGAGTGCTCTACCGGGTTGTGTGCAATTTTTATAGCACTTTCATTGTCACATAGAAGTGGGGTATGGTTAAGATTGTAGCCGTAGTCCCTAAGGGTTTGTCGCATCTAAAGTAGTTGTGCGCAACAGCTACCGGTTGCAATATATTCTGCTTCTGTTGTGGAAAGGGCAATGGAATTTTGCTTTTTAGATGACCAAGAGACCAGGGACCTACCAAGAAACTAACAAGTCCCTGACGTGCTCTTTCTATCGACTTTGCATCCTGCATAGTCGGCATCGGAATACCCTATCAAGTTAAATTTGGATCCTTTGGGATACCAAAGGCCCAAGTTGGGTGTGTGCACAAGGTACCTTAGGATTCTTTTTACCGCAACTAAGTGACACTCTTTAGGTGCAGCTTGAAACCTTGCACACAAGCAAACACTAAGCATAATATCTGGCCTAGATGCACATAAATAAAGTAAGGAGCCAATCATGGACCGATATACCTTTTGGTCCACATTTGGACCATCTTCATTGAGGTCGAGGTGTCCATTAGTGGCCATGGGTGTCTTGATGAGCTTGGCTTTGTCCATATTGAATTTCTTGAGAATGTCTTGTGTATATTTGGTTTGGCTTATAAATGTACCTTCTCTTAGTTGCTTCACTTGGAATCCCAAAAGAACTTCAATTCGCCCATCATTGACATCTCGAACCTATCTGTCATAATTTTGCTAAATTCTTCACAGAAGGATTTGTTAGTGGATCCAAAGATAATGTCATCAATGTAAATTTGACATACAAATAAATGATCATCACAATGTTTAGTGAAAAGTGTATAGTCAGCTTTACCAATTTTGAATCCATTCTGAATTAGAAAATCTCTAAGACACTCATACCAAGCTCGAGGAGCTTGTTTGAGGCCATAGAGAGCCTTACACAGTTTGTAGACATGGTTGGGATATTTCTGGTCTTCGAATCCTGGTGGCTGCTCCACATAAACTTCCTCCTTGGTTGGGCCATTTAAGAAAGCGCTCTTGACGTCCATTTGATACAGCTTAAAATTATGGTGAGTAGCATATGCCAATAAAATACGAATGGACTCAAGTCTAGCTACAGGAGCGAAAGTTTCATCGAAGTCCAAACCTTCGACCTGAGAATAACCTTTGGCCACCAGTCTTGCCTTATTTCTTGTTACTACTCCATGTTCATCTTGCTTGTTCCGAAAGACCCATTTGGTTCCAACTATGTTCGCCTTTGGTCTCTCCACCAGCTCCCATACTTCATTTCTCTTGAAGTTGTTCAGCTCCTCTTGCATTGCAATCACCCAGTCTGAATCCCTTAAGGCTTCTTCTACCCTGTATGGTTCCAGAAAAGACACAAAAGAATAGTATTCACAGAAATTTGCAACTCGAGATCTAGTAGTTACTCCCTTAGCAATATCTCCAATGATATTGTTGATAGGGTGGTCTCTTTGCACGCTCTGGTGTACTCTTGGGTGTGGAGCTTGTGTAGTTGCTTGTTCTTCATTGTCTTCATGTGCATTGTCTCCCCCTAGATCATTGTTTCCATGATTGTCCTGATCTTCTTGATCTTCCTCCTCTTGATCTTGTGCAAGAGCTCCCCCTTGATCATTGCCTCCGTGTTGAGGTTCATCTTGTGCATTTGACTCAAATGTTTGCTCTTGTGGTAAGATATCACAAATTCCCATTTTCTTCAGTGCTTAATATGGAGCTTCCTCTTTATCTAGCACACACATATCAACTTGCTCCACTTGTGAGCCGTTAGATTCATTGAACACTATGTCACGTTCTACTTCAACAAGGTCGTACACCTTGTTGAAGACACGATAGGTGTAGGCATTCGACTCATAACCGAGCAAGAATCCTTCATCGGACTTTGAAGCGAACTTCGAGGCCCTCTGTTTCTTGTTCAGAATAAAACATTTGCAACCAAAAACTTTAAAATAAGAAACATTAGTCTTTTTACTGGTAAGGAGCTCATATGGAGTTTTCTTCAGTAGTCGATTGAGATACAGTCGATTCGTGGCATGGCAAGCGGTGTTCACCGCTTCTGCCCAAAATCGATATGATGTCTTGTATTCATCCAACATAGTTCTTGCTGTTTCGATCAATGTTCTGTTCTTCCTTTCGGCCACTCCATTTTGTTGAGGGGAGTAGGGTGCCGAGAATTCATGCTTTATCCCTTCTTCATCGAGAAACTCTTCAACTTGGAGGTTCTTGAATTCTGTCCCGTTGTCACTTCGGATGTTCTTTATGGTTGATGAGAATTCGTTCTGAGCTCTTTTCAAGAACTTCTTGAGGATCCCCTGAGTTTTTGATTTATCATACAAGAAAAATACCCAGGTAAATCTTGAAAAATCATCAACAATTACTAAACCGTATTTGTTACCGCCGATGCTGATGTACGAAACTAGACCAAAGAGATCCATATAGAGAAGTTCCAGCAGTCTTGCGGTAGTCATCACATTCTTGGCGGGGTGTGGTGCTCCGACTTGTTTTCCTGCTTGACAAGCGCTGCACAGCCTATCTTTTTCAAAAACCACATCCTTAAGACCATGGATGTGACCACCTTTTAGAAGTTTCTGCAGATTTCTCATCCCAACATGGGCTAGCCGTCTATGCCACATCCATCCCATGTTGGTCTTAGCAACCAAGCAAGTGTTGAGTTCGACTTTATCTTTATTGAAGTCAACTATATAAAGCTTGCCCTTCAACATTCCCTTGAATGCAATCGAGCCATCGCTTCTTCTAAAAACAGTCACACCCTCATTAGTGAATAAACAGTTGTAACCTTTGTCGCATAGTTGGGATATTGACAAAAGGTTATAATCTAGAGAATCTACATGTAAAACATTTGATAAGGTATGTTGAGAGGATATTTCAATGTTACCGCTACCAAGGACCTTTCCTTGGCTGTTGTCTCCGAAGTATATGCCTTAACCTGGATCCTTCTTGTACTCGTACTCTACAAACATACCTCTCTCTCCGGTCATGTGATTTGTGCATCCACTATCAAGTACCCATTTTGTTCCACCGGAGGAGTAAGCCTACAAAAAGAATTATTCCTTGGTTTTAGGTACCCAAGCTTGCTTGGGTCCTCTCAGGTTAGTCACAAGAGTCTTGGGCACCCACACACAAGTTTTCAAGTTCTTGTGGTGTGGCCCTGTATATTTGGCAATGACTTTTCCATATTTGGCTTTCATAAGAACAAAAGAAGCGTTAAATGTATGAAACAATATTTGTGGTTCAGATTCATGGGATTTTTCCTTAACAAAGACAATTCTATTTTTAGCATGATTAGAAGTAGACATGTGTTTGATCTTATCAAAACCAAGGCCATCTTTGACATTAGGAGGTCTAGTGACCATATATGCACTGCGTGCATATTTGATCTTCTCCTTATCAAAGATGCCGCTTGGAGGGGCATGCATATTATGAGATGTTGAAGTATTAGACATAATATTCTTCTTACTAGAGCAAGTGCAAGTTCCAATTGTTGTCGAACTTATATCTTTGGAGGAGGAGCTCTTGGAGGATGAGGAGTCACTTTGCTTGAGCGACTCAACTTGCACCTCAAGGATCTTGTTAGCTTTTGACAAGTTAGCAAGTTCTTCCTTGATTGCAATATGCGAGTCTTCTAGCTTTGAGTAAGTTTCCTTACTCAAGGCTAGCTCAACTTCAAGCGACTCGTTCTTCTCTCTTTCAAGCTCGAGAAGCTTTTCAACTTCTTGATATCTATTCCTTTCACGAATGAGCATATCTTCTTGTCGGTCAAGAAGTTCTTCCTTTTCAAAGATTTCGTTCGACAACATTTCCATTTTCTTTAGAGAAATTTTACTTAGTCCTCTAAACATTTCTTCATTATCACTAGAGCTGTCAAAGTCATCAATAGAGGAATTTAGCGTAGGAGGAGTGAGCCGTACCTTTTTCTTGCCTTCCTTGGCCATAAGGCAAGTGTGGTTGTTCATGTCCCATCCTCTCATGTTTGGAAAGAGTGTGGCCTTCATAGTAGGTTTCTTGATTGCAATAGTGGCCATCCCTTCTTCTTCATCGGAGGAGGACTCGTCGTTTGAGTCCCACTCCTTGCCAATGTGAGCTTGATGGGTTTGTCTTCTTTTTCTGAAATTTTTCTTTTCTTGAGATCTTGTTTCCTTCTTCTTTTTGTTTTCTTCATAAGGGCAGTCCACCATGAAGTGACCATACTCTCCGCAGTTGTAGCAAGTGCATCGAGCCTTGGATTTTCCTTTATCCTTGCTTTTGCCTTCATTTGAGTTGTTGTCGTGTCTTCTTTTCATCATTCGCTTGAACTTCTTGATAAAGAGTACCATTTCTTCATCATCAAGATCGGTGCTCTCGTCACTTGTATGCCCATCGTCTTGATCCTCACGAGCTTCTTTGAGTTTGGGTCGGCATGTTGCTTTGAGAGCAACCTCTTTCTTTTTGGAGGAAGTGAGTTCGGCCAAGTCTTTAACGTATTGTGCCTCTTTCTCCATCATTTCATGATTTATGATCTTTCCCAACAACTCATCGGGAGTCATTTTGTGAAACCCGAGGCTTTCTCTAATCATTGAGCAAAGTGTGACATTTCTTGGCATGAAGGCTCTAATCATTCTCTTGACTACCTCGTGATCCGTCCATTTCTTACTTCCATAGGCATGTATTTTGTTGATGAGTGCCTTCATACGGTTGTACATGTCTTGAGGTGATTCGCCTTCTTCAATAGCGAATCTCCCCAACTCTCCTTCAAGCATTTCGATTCTTGCTTCATGAACCGATCTATTTCCTTCGTGAGCTGTCTTGAGTGTATCCCAGATTTCCTTTGCACTTTCTAAGCCATCAATCTTGGTGAATTCCTCTCTGCTTAGTGATGATGTGATCACGACGACGGCTTATGCATTTCTGTGAATCTCTTGTTCTTGTTCTGGGGTGAGTTCTTCATCCGTGTCCGGGATATCTATGCCAGTGCAAACAATGTGCCATAGACTAGGATTTAGGGATATTAGATGCATCTTCGTGTTGTACTTCCACATTGTATAGTCGCTTCCGTCAAACTGTGGAGGTTTTCCCATAGGAATGGAAAGATAAAGGTTGTTCGAATTGAGACGGTTGTAGTTGTAAGGCTGTCGGGAGTAGTCGTGATGACCACTCCCCGTCGTCTTCTCTTCTTCTTTTCCCTTTTGTCCTAGCAGTTTCTTTCTCAGAAGTGCCTTTAATTGTCGTACTTCTTCATCATCGTGTGGGCTCTCTTTCAGCACATCAAAAGTTTTAGTTTCTTGTTCGTCCTCATTAATGTTCATCTTCGAGATATCGTTGTTCTTCTCAGAGGCCATTGATCTCTCCGAGATGTGAGTCTCGTTGGTGGAGAACCTTGCTCTGATACCAATTGAATGTGGCCTAGAGGGGGTGAATAGGCCTTTTGAATTCCCTGCACACTTAATAGAATCGTCAAAACATGGTTGGCCGGACTAGTCCGGTCGTGTGGGCGGACTTGTCCGGTGTGCTAAAAATATGTGTGTTGATCAAGTGTTATTTGGGAATCTAAATTTCTTTAGCAGCGGAAATGAGAACAACTGATATTTTTATTTGATATTAATATAAGAATGCAGGTAAAACTTATAATTGCCTTAGGTTGATGTTTTAGCACTCAAGTGATCTAATGAACAAAATTTAAATGAAATAAGGCGCAAGACACACGAATTTTTCCCGAGGTTTGATCTCACCACGAGATCTATGACCTCGTTGAGGAAGCTCACACAGAGCCGGGTCTCCAACCCTTTCCCTCTTCAAGTCACCATGAAGGCCGACTTGATTCCACTATCACAGGTAATCACCAGGTTTGTGTGGCAACCTCACACGTTGAGGGCTCCCACAAAAATTACAACGAAAGAAGTGATCAAATACACTCAAAAGTATTACAATGCAGAGTATGAGTGTAGAAAGATCAAACCCCAAGAGCTCGCGATGAAAGAACGACGATCTCCCAATCCCGAATCCAAGTGTTCAATTGATTTCACTCTTTTTGCACTTTAGATGTGTGGGGAGATGTGTTTTGGGCTCTTGGGACGAAGTGGCGGCGCTAGGGTTTGTTCTTTGATCAGTATTCGACGTGTGTGTTTATAGGAAAGTTGTGAACTCTCTATTTATATGGTTTCCAAAAGTAGTCGTTGAAAAACCCTAACACTGGACTAGTCCGGTGCAAGTCCGGACTTGTCCGGTCTCAGTGCATTTTGAAGTCCAGAAAGTCTGCCGGACTAGTCCGATCCAAGCTCGGACTAGTCCGGTGCTGTGTGAATGTGAACTCCAGAAAGTTCAACAGACTAGTCCGCAGACTAGTCCGATCTCCACATATGGGAGACTCCAGAAAGGTCAACGGACTAGTTCGGTGGTACAACAGACTAGTCCGGTCCCTCAATATGAGAGACTCCAGAAACATCAACAGACTAGTCCGGTGGACGCACGGACTAGTCCGGTCTCCCAATAAGTGAGATTCCAGAAAGATGAACGGACTAGTCCGGTCCATAATCAGAATAGTCCGGTGCTTTGTGAAAGTTAGGTTAATTTTAATCCCTTACCCTCACGCAAAGTTGTGAGCTCTTGGAGTGTGTCTTTCATACACTCCCTATACATTCAAAATCTAATTTGGTCTTCCAAGCTTCATCAAAGTATCTTTCTTTGAACACCACTTCATTTTTCACCTTTTTGTGTGCACCGAGCTGTTTCACTTGTTTGTCCTGCAATCATCTCAGTGGATTCATTAGGATCTCATATCTTTGTCATCAATTAGCCAAAACCCACAAGGGATATCCTAGATGCACTTACAATTGACCTCTTAGACACTTGTTGTAAATATTCTTCTGATGATTGTCAAGCATTGAGTGTTGTCAATTATGGTTGAATAACTTTCACATATGAGCTTTTACTTCTAATCTTCATAAAATTGATCTCATAAAGTGATTGTTTAGGGGTCTCCAATGATCAGTAGTTGATGTTCATATTCATATAGATTTCATTTGATTGAGTGATATGGGAGACCTTGCATCCACAAATTCATTAGTAAAATCCAATGGTTGTCATTAATCACCGAAACCATACCTCATGGGGGCCTAGATGCTTTCATACACTATCATCCATAGTCTTAGAGGAGTTAGGTTGTAGAGAGGAGAGTCTCTAGTCCTAAGTCCAAATTGGTAAAGGAGTAAGGAGTTTCTCTCTTCTCAATCCTACATTGGGAAAGGTATGGCTCATGTATTCTTTCTTGTATTTGTGACTTTATGTATAATAAAGATAGTACCTTTAGTCTCTACTTATACATATACTTGGGCAAAGCGTTTCTTGTTTGATTGTGGAGTCCATGTATGTGGAAGGTATAGCTTCTATGACTGTTTCATCATGAACATATCTCATTATCATAGAACCTATAGACTCCCACTATAGTCTAGTTAATTATAACATAACTAGGTTAGTATGGATAATTATGTTGTGTACCAACATTGGTTCAATGATGATTCAATTCATTGCCTTAGGATGGATTGTGCCTAGGCTCTTAAGGTAATTACTTAATATGCTAGCATGGTGCTAGGATAGCTAAGTAGCATTGGATGTCTCGTAGACCCACGGATTGAAGAGGTAGACAGTAAGTGGTGACAGCCCTATCTGTCCTTTGTAATCCTCCACGTTCGGCTATGCCACAGGCTCTTGGCGGGAGTCGCCCTAGTATTGCTAGGGGTAAGCCTGTGCCCGATGTGTTGAACCACATAGAATAAGTATTCACTATTGATCTAGCTTATGGATAATTAGTTAGACTATGTATATGTACAATAGAGCATAGTAGGAGTACCTCCATAACTCTCAACCTTAACTAACCTCTGGGGTCCTCTTATCCCCCTTAGACTTGAAAGCTTTTGTGTGTGTCGCACTACCTCCACTATTATTTTATCAATCCTTACTAGATTCTTACCTAGACCTTTCTACCCTTTCCACTTGATGGTTGTTATATCTCTTCTCTGCCTTCCTTTAGGATCAAATAAATGACATCCTTGGGAATACTCTAAAGGGGAAATGCTACAATAATACCTCCGTACACTTGCGTAATTCACTCTGTGACCCAATAGAACCATTAACAAGCATTTCTGACACATCAGTTGGAGATGTTTAGTTAATGGTGCATAAGAAATACCAACAAGCATTTCTAGCACCGTTGCTGGGGATGGTTTGTTAGTATATCTTAGGAGCCGTCAACAGGCCCCACTTGTAAGTTGTCCGGCCTTGGACTATAAAAGGACTGGGTAGCCACTGACTTAGACATATCTTCTCTGGTCCACACAGACAAGACTCAAAATCCCCAATACACACACACTTGAATACACACTCACCAAGCAATACAATCCACTGTGGAGTAGGGTGTTACGCTCCTTGCGGCCCGAACCACGTAAAAACTCCACTGTCTCATACTCTTCTGCTAGAACACTAGTTTAAGGCCTAAGCCCCGCTGAACAAGAACCTCCGCGGGCTGCTCCTTAGCAGATCCGGGGGAAGTGTCGCATTGACCCTTCGACAGGCTGGTTGGTCTGTTTATGGACAATTGTGTTGCTTCATATGTATGGCTGACACCGATGCCATCAGGTTGAAGTATGGAAGAAAAGTTAGCTTCTTTTATTGCCATTGATGATTCTTTCATTCAAATCATCCTTTCAGGAGTGATACACAATCATTCTGAAAAGGCAGAAGGGTTACAGAAAGACCACCTCGTCGATTGGCAAGCGAACAAAAAAAAGACATGACATGCAAAGTTAAAGGAGTATACAGAAGGTGTTTTCGAGGGATATGCTATAGAACACAATTGGACTTATATTTCTTTTTTTTTGGGGGGGGGGGGGGCTACCATATGCAAAGGCGCTGCTTTCACGACACAACATAGATTTGATGCACCAAAAGTGTAAGGTCGCTGAAAACATCATAAGCATATTTTTTGATTTTACTGGTCAAATCATAGATAATTTGAGTGCGAGGAAAGACTTAGCTGATATTTGTGATCATCCTGGGCTTAAGGTTATAACAAATGCAAGTGGAAATGAATGTAGGACATGAGCTCCATACTGTGTCAGGCCAGAAGAAAGAAAGAAAATACTTAGTTGGTTGAAAACATTGAAGTTTCCACACCATTATGCAGCTAACATAAAACGATGTATTAATCTCAACACTGGTAAACTGAATGGGTTGAAGAACCATGATTACCATATTATGATGGAGAGACTTATACTGGTAATATTTTGTGGCCACTTCAAACCTAATCTATGGAAGACGTTTGTTGAACTTAGCTACTTTTATAGATAGATTTGTGTTAAGGAAGTGTTGAAAAAATGATGCGGTTGTGGGAGAAATAAATCGTTGTGCTTGTATGTAAGATGGAAAAAGTGTTCCTGTCTGGATTTATGGATGTTATGCAACATTTGCTGGTGCATTTACCTTATGAAGCATTGGTAGCAGGTCCTGCACAATTAAGGTGGATGTAGAGTCAAGAAAGAGAATTGAAGAAACTTAGAGCTACAGTGCGCAACAAGGCAAGAGTTGGGGACTGTATTGCAGAAGCATTTGCAGCTAAAGTGATTACTAAATTCTCTAGCAAATATTTTTCACGTGCCAACAATGTGAATGCATCTATCACACGATATCATAATGTAGAAGAGCAATCTATGAGTGAGCTTAAGATTTTTCATTGGAAGGGTAAAGGTGTTGGGACTGCTACTTCTCATTATATTTTGGCGCAAGAGAGAAACTACACCATGCTTTACATATTTGTCAACATGGAGGAGGTGTTACCATATTTTGAAATGTTTGACAAGTTGTATTGGACATCTTCACAAAGACCTACGCAAACTCAATTGGGTAAGCTACATCAGCACGGCATAAACGGTGGACCAAGCTTTGTAGACTTGTTTTGTGATCATGTAATTTTCTATCTGTTTTTTCCTTCAATCATAGTTCGCATGTTTATCATAAGATGCTAACTTTGTTTATTTATGTAGTGTATGAAAGATGTCAACATCTCTGATGACTTATGACAAATGTCGTATGGTCAATTGAGAGCAAGAGAATTTAACCAGTACGATATCAACGGATATTGTTTTCGAACGACAAGTTTAGAAGCAAGTCATCCATTTGCTGCCACTACAAACAGTGAAGTATTGATAACTGTGGCAAGAGGGTAGTGGAGAATTGAAAGAATACTACAGTGTTCTTAAAAAAATTGAGTACACATTCGGCGGTCCAAAAACACTTTAACTTGTGATTTTCGATTGTCAATGGTTTGATCCAACATCGGGCACACGAGTTGATGATTTTGGAATGGTGGAGGTCAACCACAACTCACGATACGCAACTCATAACAACAATGTTGTACTTGGGAATCAAGTGGAACAAGTGTACTATTTAAGTTATCCTCACCTAAGTTTGAAAAATTTGTGGGTTGTGTATAAAGTTAACCGAGAAGAAGACAACAGTGTCTATCAAGATGAAGTCGAGGAAGAAAAATATTTTATGATATCTTGTGGTACAGGACTCGCAGAAATAGCTAGTGATACGCTAGAGTTGATGTCTGAAGAACAAGTTGGCCCTTCGAGAAAACGTGTTTGGCGGTCACAGAGATTATGAAAAATAAGAAAAGGATTATGGAAGAAGAGGAGAGATTTGAAGAAGAAGAAGAGTTTGAAGAAGAGATGGAAGAAGATATACGTGAATATCTTAATGCACGTGTGACAGAAGCAGATTCTGAAGCTGGTGATTTTTTATTCTTATTGTACGAATTTTTGATATTTTTATTCTTAGTGTATGCATTCATTAAGATTTATCATTTAATGTTGTATACTAATCATTTCATTTAAAATGTATGCAGATGTTTAAGCTTTTACCAGGTTTGGGGAAGGTAGTGGATCTTCGTCCTCCACTCCCAGTTCTGGTTCGGGACACGCGGACTCGTTTCAGGTACTTGTTTTTTGAATACATTTGAATATGAAAATTAATTGTCTATTGTTCCTTACTTCTTTATTTATATTTCTAGAGCACTAGCTACATTGAGCAGGGGAAGAGACAGATTATGATTTGTGTCGCAGAGCCGACATTGAGCGAGTCTGCACGAGGTTCGATTCCAACACAGGAGTTGTACGGGGAGGAGCCAGAGACTATCAAGCAGCTGTTGAAGCAGGAAGGAGGCTCAGGAGGAAGATCGGGAGGAGGCTCAGAGACTGTTGGGCAGTGGACCTCCTCAATTGGTGGTAATGAGGGGGATGATGAGGACAGCGGTGAAGAGCCTGATGATATCGAGCGAGATTTCAGGATTGCAAGAATGGCAGAGCTAGAAGAGTTAGGACACCCCGATCGATGCCCCTTTAGGTAATATGTCTGATTAATTGATAAATTCATTATACCTTTTATATTGGTTTTCTTGTCAATTAATTAACTAATTTTATGTACCTTTTATGTACAGGCTGCAGAGGCACCTTTTATGTGGTCCAAGTAAAATCTTGGATGAGCGGCCAATTATAAAGCCGAAGGGTACTAGATCATGGATCGAGCTTGGTTGGAGTGGCAAGGGGCATTGACGAGTTGTTAACACGGAGTTGGGAAACGCCATCCGATTTTGCTTCCCCGAGATGGTTCTAGTGGATGGGCAAAGGATTCAGGCTCATAATTGGGATCACTATGCACTGCAATCATATGGCGATGTGGGTACGTGCCAGGATAAAGTTTGGGAGATCTTCTGGATAAGTTTGTTTTGATTGTTACAATTATATTGCATCTTATTTTGGTTGACATTAATTGTTACTTGTATGTAGGGTATATTTCGTTTGGAGGAGGGTACAAGTCAATCATATGCATGTATAGTTTTCCATAATGCAACAAAAAGATGTGTCAAGGACTTCTTCTCTAAGGCACGGATCAAAGTTATGATCGTGTACTACAAGATGGTGATGTTCCAGCCCATGACAAACAAGGAAGCAGCAAAAATTCACCTAACTAAGAGGAGTATTTGAGGGGCCATATGGACTGGATTTGTGCAAATATGGAGGCTTGGGAGTGGTTATGCGAGTATTGAGGCTCAAATGAGTTCAAGCATATTTCTGATAGAAACTGAAGAAACCTGAAGAGCAAGCCAAGAAAACACTTCTTTGGGTCGGATGGATATGTGCGGATGGAACAGAGGATGGTATGAATTCTTACATTCATAATTGGATTGCTTTAATTAATTGTATTGATTAAATTGTTAAATTTTGGTATTGCAGGCAGCTGGAACTGGTACGCCTCCTACGTTTTTCGAGGTTTATCTTAAGGGGCACAACCAGACCCAAAACACCCGGAGCTGTTGTGTGACGAGGCGTCAATGCAAAAATTGGTATGTATGTTGATTGTTTGTTGCATCTATCCATCAAGTCAATTTATATTTTATTACATTAATCCGTCAACTAAATGTATCATAGCAAAAAATATGTTGAGTGTCTCAAGAAAAACCATACACCCGATTCAGACTATCTAAGAGAGCCGTTGGATGTTGTTGGGGCATACGATGCCGGTGGAGGTCTACCGCATGGGAGGTATGTGTAAAGATAATGATGATTTCTATGTTAATGAATATTGATTCATCACACTTGTATTTTTCGTAGACTTGGGTTGGATGACGGGTATGTGGTGCGTGAGGCTTATGCTAGCCGACAGTCGTCCAATGTTAGTTCTAGTCAGTCTCGATCTACTGCAGAGGTTGATGAATTAAGAGAAGAATTGAGACGAACCAAGGAGGATATATGCAGATGCAGCTGCAACAGCAATAGCGACAGACATAGATGCTGCAGCAACAGATGCATTATTTGTATATGTCTCAGGTAACATGAAATTTTCACATTTGGAAATTTTATTCAATTTTAAAATGTTTCTACTCAAGATATTACAACTAATTTACTTGATGCAGTTCATGGCTCAAGGTAACTCTAGTTCTCAGTTTGGTCCGCCGCACCCATCTTACCTCGACATGATGGCTCAAGGTGGGATGAGATCGCAGTTTGGTATGCCTCGTCCAATGCAGCCAGGACAACACGTTGACTCCTCGTTACAGGTACAACTTCTTATCTTATTAACTCGAATTATATAATGCAATATCGTAACCATTTGTGTTGCAGGGTTCCGAGAATGGTCAACCGTGATGAGGATTGCGAAATTATCCTGGTAAAATGTAATTTTCACATTTGAACAATTCATTCAATTTCAAAATGTTTCTAATTAAGATCTCACAATTTGATGCAATTTTCCCACCAATGTCTTTCCCTCCAGTGCAGACTCATCTATCACCAGCTGCAGATGCAACGGTATGGCTTGTAGTTAGTTACAATACTTCCATGATGACAACGCATATTAATTTGCACAATATTGAAAAGGGAAGGGAAAGAGTGAGAGGAGAGATTGAGTGAGAAAGAGGGAACAAGTGAGAGAGGGACAGAGGAAGAGGTAGATAGAGAGGGAGAGTGGAAGAGATAGAGAGGGAGAGTGGAAGAGATAGAGAGGGAGTGGTAGAGCGAGTGAGGACGAGGGGGAGAGAGAGAGGGGAAAAGAGAGAGAGCTTTGATGAGTTTTAGTCTACTTTGTATTAGTAATATTCATGAGAAAAAACGTTATAAAGTTTCTCTTTTATTTGTTTATCGCAGGGATCCCATCATGGAACACCCGAAAGTTGCGATATTTTCCTCAATCTCAACAACGGAGGTGCGAATGGAGGAGATGCGAGCAGAGGACGTGCGAGTGGAGGTGTGAGTGGAGGCTCCCACAACGACATTTGAACTTTGTTTACTCATTTTCGTGCACTTTATAAACAAAATTTGAGAACTTCTCTTCTATTTGTGCTTGTATTGCTGCTACGAAAAATATTATGTTATGTTCTATGTTGTGTGTTGAAGCTGCTGCATATATTTGTGCTTGTGTTTTGTTGTTGTGTGGTTGCTGCTGGATCGGAGGCTCCCCACCTGGGGAGGGTGAGGAAATAGGCGCGTTTAAAAAAAAAGTGTTATAAGCGTCGGTTTGTGAAATACTGACGCTCATAGTCTCATTAAGTGTGTCGGTAGCTTTTGACAGGCTGACGCTCATACATCTCGTAAGAGTGTTTGTTTCCTGCCTACCGACACTCTTAAATGAAGTAAGTGCGTCGGTACATGTGGTTGACGCACTTACAGTTAAGGGTGTCGATTTTCCTAAACCGACGCTCATAAATCATAAGGGTGTCAGCTCCGATGCACTTATAAGTTAAATGCGTCCGCAGGATTTCGTCGGCTAAGAGCGTTGCTTAACCGATGCTTTTACTGTATGAGTGTTAGTTTCTATAGACAACCGACGCTCATATGACTGACGCCCTATGCGTGGATTCTTGCAGTGAGTGAATGGTGTCCTCGGGTCCTTAGTGTGTATGCACTATCCCGGGGTCATCGACGGGGTGCTCGCTACTTTGTGGGATGACTACGTCCGTGCCTGTCACCAAGAGCATGGCAACGTTCAAGAGTTCGTATGGGCTGATTTTATGATAAGTGCGTAAAATAAAAGTTTAAAATTTTAACTCTTAAACTCTTTAAATTATTAATATACAGCTCCTTAATAGCTCCTTTATTATAGGAAAAGTATTGTTTAGAAGAACTGGACACCCTCACATGTTTGAGGATGCGAGGAACGTGTTCCACTTCAACGCTCGGAAGACAGTTCGACAAGCTTTGTCGAACGCTTGCACTCAAGTATTCAACGAGTAATTGATAAGAAACCAACACGACGTGCAACACTTCATGCAAGTATTATTTCTAATGATTTTGTTAACGGTATTTTAACATTCTACAAATATACGCAGGGCCACGTGAGCTGGTTGCAGGGCCGATCCGATGCATAATGTGCCCTTTGTAGGTACTGGGCTAGCGAGGATTTCATCGCTAAGTCCAATAGGGCTCGGGGTGCAGAGGGGTTGATGGGAAACACAACCATGACCAAGATAACCACTTGCGTTTAGGTAAACGTATGGTAAGTGTGTCTAACTTATTTTTATATATCTATAATATATTGTTTGTACTAACATGTATTGACAGGAGAACGAAACGGGGGTGGCACCAACCCCTGCTTAGGTCTGGAAGAAAGGTCATAGAGACCCTTCTTAGCCTACTCAGTGCGGCCAGGTCGTAGCAAAGCGCCTGATAAGTTTAAAATCATTTAAATTAATTCTAACTATATTGATTGTTGAACTTACATGATTTTCTTGTTTTTCAGGCTAAGTACGTGGAGGGGGCTAGGAGGATAAACAGCCAAGATTTCTTTTAATGAACCAATCGATCCTCAAGTCGCGTATGCAAGCGGAGGCGACAAAGCCCACTGAAGGTGAGTTGGTACTTCGTTTTCCCGTTTTCAATTCAAGATATTTTAGTTTCATATTACTGATTTTTTTGTATGCTCGCCATATTCAACGGAGTTATCGACTCGAGGGCGGCGCGACCTTTGAGAGGCACCTCCACGCAGGCTTCATCGACGGGCTCGAGTCATCGTGTCTCGCAGGGAGACATACAGGTGGACCTCACACGTCGATTTGAAGAGAGGTGTGAGGAACAGGAGGCGTAAAGGATGGTGATAAAGGCCACCATCGCGTATCGGCAAGTCTGCATCATGCAGATGCGGTAGGTGATGGAGGCGCAAAGACAGGTGATGGAGGTAAACTAAAATAATTTAAATTCATCGCATTCTTAATAATATGTAACCTGTAATATTTACGATGACAGACACTATTTCGAGCTCAAGGAGTCCAGAGGGTGCAGATTGAGCTACCGCCACTGCCACTGCCGCCACTGCAGACCACACAGAACACTCCTTTTCCGGCTATTTAGGTAATAAAAAACGTACTTACTTAGTCTTGCTTCATCAAACATAGGCAAATCTAACTCAACTTAGATATTCTACTTTTACCTCATCTACCATAGTCAAATCTAACTCAACTTAGCTAAAGTAAGTTAAATATGATCAATTCTAGCTTGTTTAATCAATTCTAATCAACAACAAAGTTTCAAATTAATAAATATGTCAAACTACTTACATGTATTGCAGAGATCGGCGACAGAGGCTCAAACTTCGTCATCATCGATATTGGCGCCTGGAGTGACGGTCGCGACGATATTTGTAGCTCAGGAGGTAGTACAGGGGCTAGTGTATAGCTCGTCTTTTTTGTTTTGTGACTTTGTGATGTGATGCGAGCATGTTGTGCTATGTATATGTTGTGTGGATGTTATGGTGCTGGTTGTGTTGCAAACTGCTATTATTGTCGTGTTTCTGGCCATTGAGTCGGGCAACATCTTTTTTTAAAAAAAATAAAAAACCTTATTTGTGACGGCTTTTATACAGTACTGTCGCAAATAAGACATATATTATTTGTGACGGCTATTGTGGCCGTCACAAATTAAACGTGATAATTTGTGACGCCCAGAGAAGGTCATCACATATTATGCTTTAATTGCGACGGCCTTCGCAACCGTCGCAAATAAACGGGCCAGCCCATCTGTCGGGTCCGAGCTCTTATTTGTGATGGTCACGAGCGACCGTCGCAAATTAGGTAATTTGCAACGGCGGCCGTCCCAAATAAGCTTATTTACAATGAAACATTAGCGACGGTGGAAAACTGTAGCAAATAAGCTATTTGAGACGTTTTGTGCTTATTTGCTACGGCTTCGGCCGTCGCAAATCGATTGGATTCCTATAGTTGATCAGGGCTATTGTACACACGTTCATGATACTAATATCAAACACACTGATGTTGATTTTAAATAAAGGTACTGGTGGACAAATAAGTTTGTAAAACACGGTGGAAGTTCAACGTAAAATGCATAAGTATAGCTATTTCCATAAAAGACATCTCATCCATATATAGGCTACCTCATCAGAATGGGACATGGAAATGTTGAAACCCGTGAACTCACAATCGCACGAACAAGAGGATAAACGGTGAAAAACAACGATTGCTCCGCCCGCGACGTACACCGGAGCTTCTTTCTTTATTATACTCGACACACCACTCTGGACTCAACAGACACAAGACTCACTGAAAATGAGCCAGACTCCAACAAACTTGACTAGGACGCAACAGACCTGAATCCAAAGTAAATTAAAACATTATTGTGACTTGACACGATCTTGACCACGAACTGTCAGGTTTACTTCCTAATATGTCATCCTATCACCAAAACCAGCTGCAAATAATTAAGAAATGAAGATTAATTATAGGATACATATAGTTTTAACGTTGGGTCTTAGTAATTAATACTTACAAAGGAAAAGAAATGGTTAGCTGACACACATAAGCAAACATAACAGTATATGTATGTAGCAGAATTAAGATCCTAACTGAATTTGATTATTGCACTCATATACCATTTTTTCAGTTTTATTAGTGTACCAAGTCAACACAAGGGAGAAGTTCTCGCCTTGCACATTAGAACTCACACTATAATTGAGAGATTTCGCCAGTACAGGAATCCCGATCAATTACGTCTGCCAGGGAACTTACGTCGGTCGCCGATGAAAGTAAGATAACTTACGTCGGTTTCTTCCGACCGACGTAAGTTATGCAACTTTCGTCGGCCAGCCGACGAAAGTTAAGCTGGTCGACGTAAGTGTTCGCGTTTCCTATAGTGCAAGTATAGTAGCTAAAGTTTTTTTATAGATAAGGAGGTCTAAGCATCAACACTACATGTTTATCTGAATATACCATGGTTGGAATTAGTAATTTCTTAAAATATTAGGATCCTAACTTAAGATGACAATGTAGTATAAAAATCAAGTTTGAAGGTCAATTCATACATCAGGGTATAGCCACCAAATCCAGTAGTGTCATTTAAAAAGAAATAAACAAACAAACATGTATATACAATATGGTGGGTTGCTTACCTAGCTTGTGACACTACTGGTCTTGCCTTGGCAGATTTTCTTTTGGTCAATCGTTCATCTGTTCAAAACACCAAGTAACATAAATAAATAATACATGAGCGACATGAAAACTTAAATATTTTTCATGTACAGAGACATCTGGTTCTCATGGATGTCGGGAGATCCTGAAATGATCTCACCGGAAAAATATTATCTTTTCAATGTAGACAGAAATAAAAGAAAAAAAGGGAACAATGGTTCAACATTGTTCTACATTTATTTATTTTCAATATCATTTTAATGTAAATGTTGTGCATGCTTTTAATGTAATGTTGTGCATGATAAGTGTATATGTTGTTATCTACATGAACGTGGCTTTCTCTTCTGCCCGCGTATTCAGAATAACTGGAAAGTAAGTTTTAAAATATATATTATCTAATAAAAGTTGTGGTTCTATTGGTGAATAATGTGTTATTACTCTAAAGGGTCAAACTAAACCAGCTGATAAAAGGAAGCACTATATGTTGCAGTTCTGCACATGGACAAAGATCAATCTCAGTTAGGGATTTATATCATGCATGATTTCCTTGTAAAAGATCACAATATTCAGTTTACATATATACGAACTTATTTTTTGAGGATTTGACTATAGGAGGTGAGAGAGGAAGACAGGGACAGAGGGGGATTGGATAACCAACGATAGAAGTTGAGCAATTAGATAACGATGCATTTTTGCGCTAGTCAATATACTCTCTCTATTCTCAAATTATTGTAGTTAGGATAACACCTCTCGTTTATTTGAAACTAAAATTCTTGACTTGACGACAACAATTCAAAAATGAAGTGAGTATATATTACCCCCTCAATATCAAAATACTTGTCAATCTTTAGTTCATTTTTAAACTAAAGAGTGACAAATATTTTAGGTTGTAGAGAGTACTATGCAAGCTCCAAACACCACAACAGGTTCTCGGAAAATAAAAAACATCATAACAGGGGAGGGGGCTAGATTCCTAATGAGACAAAAATTTGAAGTAGAATAGTTTTCTATCAAGCCACCGATATTTACCTCAGAGAACCATCTTCGGATGTCGGTGGTGCAGCTGGGGCAGGATAAGCAACTGGCGGTGGCGTGGTTGGGGCATATGACGGCGATGGGGACGGCTCGTTATAGATTGGAGGGTTACTCTCTTGGTAATAACTTGGTGGTGGTGGGTTGCTGGCTTGATGATAGACTGGAGCCATGGCGCTAGGAGGAGGTGATGACGACGGTGGCTGGCCATAGTAGCCTTGCTGGTTGGCCGGTGATGGTGCTTCATCGCACTCATCAGCCTTCTTGGTTAGCCCCAGGCTCTTCCCACGAGGATCAGCAAGCTTCCGGCAATGTGGACTCTTCTTCCCCGGACCGACACCGTGTCCCTCTCCGTCATGCTTCTGCTTACCATCGGCTCCGGCGGAGTGGGCCGTGAGGACGAGGACGACGAGAGGCAGGAGCACCACGAGGGCTCTCATGGTCATCATGGCTGCTTATTGAGAACGCGAACGTGTAGGTACACACAGTGCCTATGAGAGAGGTCGGTGTTCTTACGGTCTAGTAGTAAGGTCTTGTGTTGCATGCGTATGCTGTGTCTGGTGATGGCCTCTACTTATATACCTGTGAGATGGTCGAGGCTGGTTGATCCCGTACGTTGGCGCACACGTACGGATTACTTAGATAACACTGGGATTTCCTCGAACGAACCGATAGTTACGGGAAGCTTCTGTTATTAATTTAGGGTCAACTGCTCGCCTGCTCTGCTCGTTACTATTAAACATTTAAACTGCAGTTGGACGGCGATTCCCTGCTGATTTCCCCGCTGCTTGCGTTTACATGTTACGATGCCCACGGCGGCTTTCCGCGTGCGCACGGCATCTTTACTTCGAGGATTGCCCAGGCAGTTGACATATGCGAACTAGCTAGTTGGCCTGAAACAAGATCAGATTCCAAATGGAGCTGGAGCGAGCAGGCGCAGTCACGTGAGCTGACTTCAGAAGGTAATAGACCTCGAAAATCTAATCTTATGTGTGATCGCAAATATCTAGATTCTTTATCTTATAAGTATGATCAAGTTAGACAGTCCGCACTGGTGTTGCTGTAAAGATTGCTGGATAATGTAAATTTAGAGTAAATGATGTAAAGTAGAAGGAAAATAGTGTGTAGAGTAGTGTATAGAGTAACGAGTGTGGATAACCTTAGACGATATAAATTACTTCTTCTGGATCTTTTTATTTGTCAACGGTTAGTTCAAAAATGAACTAGGAAGTAGATTCGATTCTGAATCTGGGTGATAGAACTGTACAGATATCAGCTCAGGTATACTTCATCCCAAGCAATGCTATTGCCATGCACAGCCCTGGAGTAAGTCTCATTCTGCTGGTAAGAACAGGTACAGACTAACGTAATCACTCTGCTAAGTTATTTTAGAGGATATTGAGCTTGATCATGTTGCGAGAAAAGTGCAGTGCTCGTAATCGCGCAAGAATTCTGAAGCTCCTCAAGATAGAACAGACATTTTCTCCGAGGGCATAACTTTGCATGTCTATTACGATCCCTTTGTGTCACTACAGGTCGGTAAGAGGGTGGCAACAAGCCCACAATGTTTGGATTAGTGCTGATCACTGTGGTTCAGACAGAGAAAGGACCACCTTGCAGCTCAAAATCAACAAAACAGTTTGCCTTTTCTTCAACACTGCGGCCTCTAACATTGCATAAATAAGAGAACACCAGTCATAAGTCACATGACCACAAGCATCCCACATGACAGTATTTAGACTCAGAACAAGTTTCGTTCACCACAAAGGTTCTTGGTCACGTCTTGACAGAGACTAGGGGTGGGCAAAAAATCCAAACCCGACCATCGAACCCGAAAAATCCCAAACTCGAACCCAAATAACCCGAAAACCGAAGACCAAATGCATTTGTCGAGCAAACAATACTAAAACCCGAATTAATTTCAGGTATTTCAGATTATAGAACCTGATACCCGAAATACCCAAAAATAATTTGTGTTCTCTTTGCTTAGTTTAATACTCATTATTCCATACTATATATTTTTATTAGATGGCAACCAGATTTACATAAGTGGATGGATGTCCATGCACTGCAGTGTTATGTTACTGTCGCATGTGACACTTCACGGAGCAAAAGTTTATTTTCCTGGTGATGGACCGTGTTGAATGCTGCTGAATATTTTTTCCGCTGAATGTTACTGAGAGTTGTTACTAGGCTGTTGCATTCAAAATTATGTTTGCATGGAATATTGTATTGATGTAATATAATTATTTTGAATATTATTTTTACTTTTTTATTATGTATTTAAAATTTTGGGTAATTTGGATATCCCGAACCCGAATTTCTGGATACCCAAATTGCCGGGTACTCATTCAAGTACAAATTCAGGTACCTATTCTCAAATTCCAAAATTCAAAAAACTCGAATTAACCAACCCGAAATTTCAGGATTAGAACGGGTTGAATTACCCAACTCAAAATTTCGGGATTAGAACGCCCACCCGTAACAAAGACGCGCCGCATGCTCAGTCTAGCGGAGGGCCTCAGAGTGAAGCTTCCAAAACTCATGGTTCCCGAACCTGCAGAGTTGACTTCATCCAAATACACAACTTACAATACTACCGCATTTTCTGGCATCCAAAAAGTGTCTGGCTGTTTTCCATACGGCTCCGGACAAAAAAAGGACCAAGAAACCAAAGCAATTTAGTTTCTCCTGAAGCCATTAGACATAATTAAGATCTAATACCATGATGATTTATATGAGTATTCACTTAACAGTGGCTATTGTATAATGTTCTTTCATGTTTAAATAATGCAAAGTAGCTTGCTATTAATTTAAAGAAAATATGGCAAAGGGTAACATATTTAACAGAACTCTTTAAAAGTCACCAAATAAGGTGATAATTGATCACCAAGAACCACTTCCGTTATTGAGGGATTAAGATCATTATTCGGTTATATGAAAATACTATGTGCTCTTTAGTTCAAAGTTAAGTTAAATGAAAATACATCATTTCTGTAACCATAGATATTGCAAGCAAACCATATCCACAGCTTTCCTTAATGCTGATGATAAAAGCATTTTATAAATTCAAATACACCAAGAGGAGGCACAAACCGATCAATTTTAAAAAATTAGTGCATGATGCATGAGCAAAGAAAGGAAAGGGCCAGGCAATTAAAAATAGAGGGAAGGGCTTCAAACTGACATTTTAATACAACCCTTACCATCCTAACAGCTGAAAATCATGACTAGAGACCTAGTCATCTATTATATATCCTTAGTTCCTTACTTGGCACCATTTACACGAATGTTTGTTAACCTTTTCCATTTAATCACCCTTTAATCAAGGCATACTGCATATATATATATATATATATATATATATATATATATATATATATATATATATATATATATATATATATATATATATATATATATATATATATATATATGGATTTTGGATAGAACATGAAATACTATGTCACCGACCATTAACCAACACTGACAAAGAACCTAAAATATAGAGGCATATCAAGTTCTGGTGTTCAACTCGACATTTAAAATATCAATTTCTGAACTCACATATGTAACAAGTAGTGAAGATACAGAATTTGCAATTTAACTTGTGAATACACACAGATGAAGTTGTCTCATGCAAACAATCTGACTACTAACAGGATGCGTGTGCGTGTGTGTGTGCGTGCGTGTGTGTGTCGCAATAATTGTTTAATATGTAAAACCCCAGTATAGTATATTATTCCACATTGTGATGAAAACTAGTTAATACAAGCAATGAACACAGTTTGACAAAATGTCAGCAAGAAAAGTTATTGATTCCCACATGCAGAAGTAATGTTACAACCTAATCCTACTGTTATGTTAAAAGTAGAGCAACAAATATACACAGGAACCTTTCTGACAGAACATCACAAAGTACAGAACTGATAACCATACGTCGACCATTACATAGTATCAGCAATACATCTGAGCTTATAAATGATAGCACAGAAAGAAGAACATCTAAATATGCATATTCTGCACTTCTCAGCTAGCTAGTGTCTGTATGGCAGAAAGACTAAGAGCTCAGCCAGTAAAAAAGACCTTACAAATCTTATTTGGCATCCCAGTCCTTCAGCTTCCTACTTCCCTTTGGTTTTGCAATAGGTTGATTCATGGCTGCCATCTTTGCATTATACTTTGCTCGCATCATATCATTTGTAGCCCATCTGAAATGAAATTTGGTGTTAGTAACATGTTTTCCCTGATGGAAAACCATGGTGCACCCTAGAAAACACAGGAAAAAAATTAAATGGATATATTTATTACTAAACTTTGAGACTTTCACTAAGTAGAAGAGAAAAGAACTGCAAAAAATAGAATGCATCAAAATCCATAACTGTGTTAGCTTGAAAGGTAGAAAAGGACAGCCACTGGTTTCCTAATTAAAACAAAAAAAATAAATGGATATATTTATTACTAAACTTTGAGACTTTCACTAAGTAGAAGAAAAAAGAACTGCAAACAATAGAATGCATCAAAATCCATAATTGTGTTAGCTTGAAAGGTAGAAAAGGACAGCCACTGGATTCCTAATTAAAACATCAAAAATACAATATTTCCTTTAGTAATCATTATTTCTTTGCACATTAGCAGCCATTACTGAAAGCAAAGAAAAGAAAATGGAAAGGCAAATTGAACAATATCATGTCGAAAATAAGAACATGGCAAGAAAGAGGACTTACGGTGTATTCCAATCAGTTGTATCCTCATTAACCAGATGAGTCCACTTGGTTCTGCCACTGCGCCCAAAGTGTTTAACTTGCATGACCTTGGGCAAGATGCTCTTGTCCATCTTATCTTCTCCAGTAGGTTCAGAGAAATCACGGGTGTAGATATCTTCTTTACCAGCTGATTGAATAACATCATCAGCACCTTCCTGAAAGAAGGCACCTTTATGGTAGTACTTCTGCATAAACCTCCACTTATGTTTTGTCTGGCGAACTTGCTTTGGATTCTTCCGCTCCCATTCGCGACGCTCCTCCTCGGTCATATTCCTCACCTTCTCGATCTCCTCCTTCTCCTTCAACCTTGCATCCCGTTCCTCCCTGTCCCTCTTAATTCTTGCTATCTCTCTGTTCTTCCATGCCTCATATTCCTCTGCTTCATTCAGCTCATCGTCGGTATCAACATCCTCAATGTTGGCCTCCTCATTGAGTGCCTTCTCGATGTGCTCCTCCTTCCTTATCTCTTCAACCACAATCTGTTTAGTCTCAACCTTCCTAGCCTCCAGCCTCTTCTTGACCAGTTCCTCGAGCTGCCGCTCCTCCTCCTCCAGCCTCTCACGCTCTGCAATGGTGTCTCGCTGTGACTTTGGTATGAACACAGGCTTAACCATGGCAATGCCCGTATGCTCATCCTCCGAGTCGGTCTCATACTCTGACTCCTCACTCTCCTCTTCCTCATCTACCGGTTCCTCCTCTTCTTGGGGAAGAAGCTCCTCCTCCTGCTGCCTCAACAGTTGCTTCTCCCTAATCCTCCTCCTCCTCTCCTCCTGGGCCTCCTCATCCTCCTCGTCAATGTCAGCTTCATGCCTCTCATTCTCCTCCTCCACAGTCGACACAATCTCTGCCTGCCGTATGCGACGGTGGTCTGCCCTCAGCTCCTCCTTGTTCTCAGCACGGGTCTCCGCAAGGCGCCGAAGCCGGCTATCGTCCTTTGCAGGGACATCACCGTCCTCATCCTTCGGGAACGCCTTGTCAAGGGAGACGCGAGCCGTTCGGATATCAAGGGAGTCGTCTTCAGCATCATCGGCCCACTCAGGCGCCTTTCCTGGCCAGTACCGCTTGACCTTGGTCTGCCCAATCTTGCCCCGGAGCTTGTCGCGCACCGCAATGGCAGCATCACTGACACCAGCGGCCACAGACATGGTCACTTTTTCTTCGGGTCACCTGTTTCCTGCTCTGGTGATACCACCCCGCTCAACCACTGCAAAATACACAAATAATCAAGTTCGGTAGACTCTGGTTGTACGCAAACGTAGAATTGATACAGGTCATGCGCATAGTGTCCATAGATGAGTAGACGTGAGGCGCCAGTCCAGCAACTTTTCGAAACGTTATCACTTCCGCAGCATGAGTTCCGAAGTCGAGATTCTCTAGCTCGCTCATAAGAACGACCTAATCGAAGCATTGACTGAACTAGCCTAAGGAGGGTACACCACGCAGAAGCAGAACCCGCAAGTAATTTGCACCAGGACGGAGAAAGATCTCCATCGATCTAATTGGTCCAGTCACAGCAGGAGGAAGAAGAAATACAGTATTCCCCGAACTAAAACGTTAGAGCGATCCGAGAAACCTAGGGTTTTATGTCCCCGAAGGAAGCGGGATAGGATTACTCACCAGTAGAAGAAGGAACCGAGCCCGAGTCTAGATGGGCACGGCCCCACCACGCCAGGACCGTACGCACAGGTAAAGGGTGGGGAGGGGGAGGACGACGGCGCCGCCCGGCGACGAGGGAAGATTTGGGGGAGAAATCGCGACGGAGAAGAGCGAGAGGGAGACGGGGATTTGTTTGGCGAACGAAACGAGAGGCAGTGCGTACTGTACTCGTGGGCCGTCATCGTGGGCTCGTTCGTACCCCGGTCCGGGTTGCCGAGAGCCCCATTCGTACGTCCGGCCCATTTTCGGAGGTCCAACGTTTTTACTGTTCCAAACGTTCTTGAAACTGTAAAAAAAAAACAACCTAGAAAGCACGATGTCGGGGAATCGACTTTACGTTACTCTATCAATTCTACCGCATTTAAGAAACATGTAAGTACAGAGGTCATAGATCGTTACTACTAGACATTAGGAGTGGGCAAAAAACCGAAAACCGAAAACTGGAACCGAATAAACCGGAACCGAAACCGAATTAACCGAACCAGACGGAACCGAAGCAAATTTCGGTTGTCACTATGTGAAAACCAGATTTTTTCGGTTTCGGTTTTTATTTCCGGTTAACCGAGTGAACCGAAATTTGGCCCAATCCCATATTTTTACCAGTTGAGCCCATTGTCCGGCCCATCCAATCTCCTCTCCACATTTCTTGTCGTGAATCCTCAAGCATCGTCGGGTTACGACCACGCCGCCACCCTATGTCGCAGCGCCGTTGTCGACTGTTGGAGTCGGCAGATCCCCTAACACTATGAAACGTGTTTGAAGGAGTTTGAGGTTCGGTCTGGGCGCGCGGAGATCTAAGAAGGTGAAATGCGATTTGGACACGAGTGACACGGTGGTTTACGTGGTTCGGGCCGCCTGAGCGTAATACCCTACTCCACGGGTGTGTGTTTGTTGTATTAACTTGTGAGCTTCCGAATCCCCCCTGTGTATCGTCGGTTTGTCCTTTTATAGCACAAGGATCAACCGTTACAAGTCAGCCTGGCCCGACATGTGGCCCTGGCGGTTATTAGTATTGATACACGAGATTAATTGTTGTTAATAACCCTGTAACGGCTCCGACAGTGCCGTTACAGGTGTTAAGGCCGTCCGATTAATTATCATTAACGTAGAATTAATGGTAATTAATCGGATCTTGAAGTATGCGGCTGTCCTTTGGAGATCCGGAGCCGTTACAACGTCTCTCGGGGGCTTTAAGCATCTAGCTCCGTCGCGTGGACACGTGGCAGCTCCGGAGCTTGCTTGGGAGAAGCGGGAAGCTCCGGGGTGACCTGGCACGTGTCATGTCCGGAGCTTCTCTCGGTCGGGGGCTACCTCCGGAGGTGCCGTTTCAGTACTTGGCCCGGAGCTTTACCCTTGCGGGTAATAGCTCTGGGCTAACAGCACACGTGGCAACCTAGAGGTTAACCATGTTGGAGAAGCGGGTCCGGTCACGTCTGGCGAGTGGGCCCCCGAGGGTCTTCAATTTTAGCTGATGTCCTTCCCTTGAGATCTTTGTAACCTCAGGGGGTGTATGGTTTTTAGGGTACCGACAGTGGCCCCCTGGACCTACCTCCGGGGAAGGCCAACGGGATGAGGTCGTTCCGCCGGAGGTGGGTCCATACTTGTGACTCTTGAACTGGGTCTTCAAGAGTCTTCGGAGGTGCCTTTGGCGGGGCTTTATGGTTGAGTCCCGACGCGTGGCGCACCTCAAGCGGCGGATAAGATCTTTGACGTGCGGATCTCTCGCAATTGAAGGTCGTCGGTTCCCGATACGAAAACCGTATCGGTTCCGCGTGCCTTGTCAGTCCGCCGCCTTTGGGTTTCCCGCCTCGTGATGACAACTGTTTGCCTGGGTAAGAGCCTCGACTTGGTCGTCGGGGTGGTCCCGGGCCCTCTTGTCATCGGCTGGGTTGAATTCTTGAGTAGTATGTTTGATTCCCCTGCAGTTTCCATCCAAGCGTTGCGAGGGCTTACTTAAGAAGGAAAGCGCACCGTCGGGAGTTCTTTACGCTTTCCATCTGTTCTTGCGCTCAAACTCCCAACTCGTGCTTTGCTTTTCTTCTCTCGCCTAACTGTGCTGCGATGGAGTTGGGTCTGCGTGAGAGTCGTTTGAAGACGGAGAGCGATCTGAAGAAGGTCCGAGCCCTCATGGGGTGGTCGTCGGACTTCTTCAACCGTTCAATCCGCACCGGAGGGGAGCTTCCCTTTAAAAAGGAGCACTCCGGCGAAATGGTATACTTTTCATCGTATGCCATGGTGGGGCTGATCCCACCATTTTCTTCCTTCTTTTTGATGCTGCTGGACTTCTATGGTCTGCAGCTATAACACCTTGGCCCTCACTCCCTTCTCCTTGTGTCCATCTTTGTCCACTTCTGCGAGATGTGGGTGGGCATTCCTCCCTGCATCGAGCTCTTCCGCACTTTCTTCACCATCCAAACCACCGGCCGAAGTGACGAGTACCTTGGCTTCTACTACTTTGTGAAGCGCAAGAAGTGCCCGTTCAAGTACCTCCGGTCGTTCCCTTCCGGGAAGTGGGATGACTGGAAGAAAGATTGGGTAGTTGTCCGGGTGGAGGAGCACGAGCGGTTGGAGCTGCCAGAAGGTCTGCCCGGCATTGACACGTCGGTGTGGAGCGAAGTTCCGGTGCTGGCGGCAGCCTTCGATCCCGTCCTATCAAGGATCCGCCAATGTGTGGAGGGAGGATTGACTCCCCAGGCGGTGTTCTGCAACTTCCTGTTCAACAGGTGGGCACCGCTGAAGAGGAGGGAGAAGCTCGCCTGGGCCCTCAACAGCGTGATGGACGAAGACCGGGTTGAGACCGGGTTGAGACCGGGTTGAAGTCCAGCATGATGGGGAAGTCCTTGGAGTTTCACCTCAAGAAATTCCAGCACGGCATCGATGTAGACGGAGCGTACTTGACTCCGCCACCGGCTTTCCTCCCCCTGAACGAGGAAGTTGAGTTCAGCAGGGAGCTCCGGCGGAAGATGCCCGCGCTTGACGACCTTGGCGTCGTCGAGAGAAGATCGACCGCCTCGTTGGCGATCCCCGGGTTGTCGGAAAGCGGCTCCGCCCCTATCTCTCAGCCAAGAGCTGAGGTCACCGGCAAGGGCAAGGAGCTGGCGGAGGAGCCGGAGAACCGGAAGAGGAAACTGCGACATGCTGACGGAAGGTCCGTCGGGCTTGCTACTTCACCGCCAGTTCTCCGTCCTCAGGAAGGAAGATCCTCCGCCGCTGTAGCATCTGTCCCCGTGGTGGGGTCTTTTCGAAGCGCTACTGTTCCGGCGGTGGGATCCTCCCGGAGTGCAGCTGTTCCTGTGATGGGTCCCTCCGGTGGTGCCAGTTCCGGACGGGCGACTCCGGTTCGAGAAGCGGTGAGGGCCTCCAGGTCTAGGAGTTCCTCCCGGTCAAGGAGAGCTCCGACCCGGGAAACGCCCGTGGCTACGGCAAGTCCTGGGAGTCCTCCCGGAGCTCCTACGCCGACCGTGGCCAGCCCGGAACGTCCGGGAAAGAGGTTCCGCGCAAGCTGGTGCGTGAGCCTCCCAAGGTAATTTTTCTTACTTACCTCAATTAATTTTTAATTATAGCATCTGTTTGCTCAATTTCTCCATTCTCCATCTGCAGCGTTCCTAAGAAGGGGAGTGAAGCTCCGCCCTCAGCCACAGTGTCTGAGGCTACGAGGGCTTCTGCTCCAGCTCCGGTGCTGCCCCAGGCAGAGGCTGCGACAGCTCCGGCGCCGGCTGTCGTGGTCATGGACCTCGACTCGTCTCCAGAAGTTCCCGTGGTAGCGCCGGACCACGGGATTGAAGATGCGCCAGCGGCACCCGCTCCGGAGGTTGAAGCTCCGGGCCCTGGTGCTGCAGAAGTAGATGCTCCGGCTGCCGAGCCGGAGGAAGTAGCGGTCCCGGCTTCAGAGCCGGAAAATGCTGGGGTTTCGGCGGTCGAGCCGGAGGCAGCTGAAGCCCCGGCGTGCGAGCCGGAAGTTGAAGTGGTTCCGGCAATTGAGCCGGTTACTTCTGAAGCTCCGGTCGTAAGGCCGGTAGTTATTGGAGCGCCGGCTGCAGAGCCGGTGGTGGTGGAGGCGGGGGAGCTTGAGCTCCCCTCAGGAGAAGCGTCCCGGCCGGAGCCATTGGAGGCAACGACGTCGATGGTACCCGTGGCGGAGCCAGAGTGCCTGAACGAAGTCGCCGGCCCCCAGCCTGAGAGGGCGAATGAAGATTTGGTGGCGGGACCTTCTTCGGTGGCGACTGAGGCCATCCCGGAGGAGGGCCCTAGTGCCTTGGAAGCTCGGGGTTCCGCTCTCGCAGAGTGGAACCCAATTTTTGTAAATGAAGACCCGCTGGGACCAGCGGAGGAGACCCCAGAAGGTCCGGAGCCCATCTCACTATCGATGTCCATCGACAACGCTTGCTCCAGTCTGCGCCAAGTCCAACTAGCCTTCTTCCACGACAGCAAGGTTCTTGAAGAGGAGCGCCAAACCCTTAGGAGGTGGCGTAATAGACTCCAATTCGAGACCAAGCTGGCGCAGTCGAGGATCGCTGCGGACAAGGAATGGATCAAGCGGGAGAAGGTCCGCTTGGAGCTCTGGGGTGAGATGCTGGACGAGAGGGAGAGCATGACCCACAACCTCGACGCCCAATCCCGGGAGTACCACGACCAAGCTAAAGCTGCCAATGATGCGGCCAACGCTCGGTTCGATCAACTCGAAGCCATCAGTACCGCACTCATCAAGCGCCGAGAGGCGCTTGAGGGAAGGGAAAAGCGGCTCGAGGATGAGGAGCAAAAACTCCTGGAGCTACGGGATGACGTCTTGCGACGTGAAGAAGAGCTTGCCGAGAAGACAGCTCTGGCGGACAAAGGTATCGAGGAGCGCGCTAAAAAATTGGAAGAGCGCTGCCTCGAAGAGGAGGAGAAGACCTGGGTGCGAGGGCAGGAACTCTACGAGTATGAGTGTGCCCTCATCGCCCGGGAGAAGAAAATAGAGGCTAGGGAGAAAGACCTGGTCGACCGTCGGAACAAGATCCACCTCCGGGAGGAGGAGCTCGGGAGACTCGAAAAGCGGGTTGCTGCGAAAATTCAGCAAAACGCCAAAGAAGTTGAGCGCCTTTCCCGCGAGAACTCAGAGCTGGCGGCGACCCGGAGGTCCTTGGAAGAGATGAAGGGCCTGAGAAAGACGGACTCCCTGCAAATTTGGGAGTTCCTGAGTAAGGCCGACGATGCGCTAGCGCCGTTGGGTTTCAGCCCCGTGCTTCCGGATGATCCGGAGCCGGAGCCGGACCTTGCATTGCAGGCGTTAAACGCCGCGGGTGGCAAGCTCTCCAAGGTGGGCGACGTCATCGCGGACCAGCTTGAGGTCGAGGGGCAATCCCTGGCTAGAAACGTCACAGAGTATGTGTTGACGTGTTACACTAGCCGGAACCCTCGATTCTCTCTGGACCCGGTGCTTGAAGGCCCCGTTGAAGGAGAAGGCGAAGCTACTCGGGCCAGCGTGTCGGAGGTCGCCCAGCAGGTCGCTGAGTTCTTCCATAGGGTCTAGGACTATCTTTCTTAGCCTTTATTTGTATTTTCTCTTCTTCCTCAATTTTGTAATCCTTTGTCCCCAGATGTAATCTCTGGTCTTCCAATGAAATGAAATCCCCAATTTTTCGTGAATTTCATTTTTTGTCTTCAACATCTTTGTCTTCACTTGGCCCCCTGGTAGATGTGCACAATTTGATTGTGGACATGTACCAAAAGGATGTTGATTTTTGTTGAAGACAGATTTGCTTCGAACTCGTATAGTTTAGGTCCGAAGTTTTCGATAGTGGAGGTCCCTTGAAGTCGTCGGAGCTTAGAAGCTCCGGCACTGTCCATCGTCGGAGCTTAGTAGCTCCGGCAGGAGCCTCTACTAACACGTTGAATGTCGGTAGTTAATACTTCAAGGTGTCGGAGCTTAGTAGCTCCGGCAATGACCCTTGCCACGCCTGGCTGGCAACAGACTCTAATGATAGAATCTTTTCACCATCTTTAAGTTAACGCCGATGGGAGTCGGAGGTTGGTTACCTCCGGTTTTTCTCCATCAATATTGGGTTTATTTTTCCTGCACACTTAAGCCAAGAAAAACAGTAAAATTCGTTCCTTATCTATAACTTCGTCGCGGCTTACGGTTCTCAAGAGAATTTCAAGTTGAACACGATTTTTAGTATAATTGGATGAATTGTCTTTTCTTTTAGATCCAATTGTCCATGGACCCACCTTACTTTGGCCTGCCTGGATGTAGGTAGAGTGGCGTACTTAGGGTGCTTGACCAGGCTAAGTCGATAGCGCACTCCAGCCCTAGAATGGCTTGGCGGCTTTCAGGCGAGTTGACCACAGACGATATTTAAATCTAAAAAATCTGACAATTCAACTCAAATTGTACATAAACCGGTTAAACTAGAACTTCTTAAGAATTGCACGTTTCTGTTATAGACAAGAAAGAGAAAAATAAAAATGTCGAGCCTTATGCAAAAATGAATGCACGTGGAGTCTATTTCACATGAAGATGTCTTTCATTATAGGTCCGGGGTACAGATGAAACAAGTACACTCTTAGGGTACGGAACCAGGCTAAGTGTGTTTGGTTTCTCGTTTCACCCAGGGTAATTAGCTACACTTCTAGTCTGGAGACTGTATCAAGTGTTGCATGAGCTTTCCAAACCTTTCGGGAAGGTCCGGCTGCTCTCCCGGAGGAACTACCCGACTCTGTACAATGACTCTATAACATACACTTCAAGTTACTTAAGACTCACCTCCGTGGAATTAAGTGTAGAACTTACGGAGGTGCTCGATGTTCCAAGGGTTTGGGAGAGGTGTCCCATCCTCGGCGGCCAAGCGAACGCTTCCGGGACGGGATACTTTGATCACTCGGAAGGGCCCTTCCCAGCCGGGGGAGAGTTTGTTTTGCCCTTCTCTGGATAGTATTCTCCGTAGCACCAGATCGCCTTCCTCGAGCTGTCGGTTGTGTACATGCCGCTGATGATAGCGCCGTAAGGCTTGGCGGTATCGGGCGTTCCGAACAGCTGCTTGGCACCTTCCCTCCTCGAGGAGGTCTAGGTCTTCACGCCGGAACTGGTCCTGCGCAGCTTCGTCGAAGGTCCGGACTCGGAAGGAACCCAGGGTGATCTCCGGAGGAAGGATCGCTTCTGCTCCGTACACCAGGAAGAAGGGTGTTTCTCCGGTTGCCCGACTTGGAGAAGTCCTGTTAGCCCATAGAGTGGGCGGAAGCTCTTCGATCCAATTAGCTCCGTGTTTTTTCAAACGCTCATAAGTTCGCGTTTTTAGTCCTTTAAGGATCTCTGCGTTTGCTCTCTCGGCTTGCCCATTGCTGGCAGGATGAGCTACGGAGGCGTAGCAAACTTGTATGCCAAGGTCTTCGCAATATCCTTGAAATGCGGAGCTTGTGAACTGAGTCCCATTATCAGTGATGATCTTGTTCGGGACTCCGAATCTGCTCACGATAGATTGTAGAAAATTGATTGCAGATTGTTTGTTGATCGTCACAACAGGAGTAGCTTCCGGCCACTTGGTGAACTTGTCGATGGCGACATACAGGAACTTGTAACCTCCGACGGCTCTTGGGAAGGGTCCCAAGATGTCCATCCCCCACACGGCGAAAGGCCACGTAGGAGGTATCATTTGTAAGGACTGAGCAGGTGTATGAATTTGCTTTGCATGAAATTGGCATGCTTTGCATTTCTTCACTAGCTCAGTAGCATCCTGGAGCGCTGTAGGCCAGTAAAAGCCGTGCCGAAAGGCTTTTCCGACCAGCGTGCGGGAAGACGCGTGGTTCCCACACTCGCCTCCATGGATTTCTGCGAGGAGCTCGCAGCCTTCTTCCCTTGTGATGCACCGCATTAGGATGCCGTTGGCACCGCGCCGGTAGAGATCCCCTTCTACCAACGTGTATCTTTTAGCCAATCTGACTACCCGGTCAGCAGATACATCATCGTCAGGAAGGATGTTGTCTTTCAAGAAGTTCCGGATCTCCGAGATCCATGCATCGGAACTGACTTGAGCATTTGAGTCTTGCGTGCTGGGTTGCTCGGAGCTTCCGGCAGCACCTACGACCCTTGATGGCTGCCATGGTAGCAGGGCCATCGGGACCGTCAGCTTCGGGATGCTGATCTCGCCCCCTTCGTTCAGCTCGGCAGGCTGAACTGTGGGTTTTGACATCCTCCGGACAAAGGTTCCGTCTGGAGCCGGAGCTCCGGTTGACGCCTTGGTCGAGAGTTCGTCAGCTTCAACGTTGTGAGCACGCTGAACATGGTGAAGGTCTAGGACTTCAAAGTCCTTCTGAAGCCTCTGGACTTCAAGGAGATAAGCAGCCAGCTGGAGATTATTGCAGGAACATTCACCCTTCACCTGTTTGATAACAAGTTGTGAATCTCCTTTGACCAGCAACTGCTTGACACCAAAGGATAGTGCCACCTTTAATCCATATATGAGTGCCTCGTACTCCGCCATGTTGTTGGTTGCCTTGAAATCAAGGTGCACCATGTATCTTACCTTCTCCCCGGTTGGTGTGAGGAGAAGGACTCCAGCTCCGGCTCCCTGCTTCTGCATGGAGCCGTCGAAGTAAAGGGTCCAGTGAGGCTTAGTGAAGGCCGGAACTTGTGGTTCCTTCTTCTGCTCGCCGGGGCCCCCAAAGTTTAATGGAGAGGGAGTCCATTCTGCCACAAAATCTGCCAACGCTTGACTCTTGATTGCTTGTCTTGGAATGAATTCGAGATCGAATTCAGCCAGTTCCGCTGCCCACTTCGCTATATTCCCAGTTGAATTGGGATTATGCAGAATCGCTCGAAGTGGATATGAGGTTACCACCGAGACTTTGTGAGCTTGGAAATAGTGTCGAAGCTTCCTTGAGGCAATAAGAACTGCGTAGAGCAGCTTATGTACCTCTAGGTATCGAGTCTTGGCATCATGTAACACTTCACTGATGAAGTATACTGGGCGTTGAACGGTCCGGACCCTCCCGGAGGGGTCCGGAGCTTCCTCTCCATTGATCCGGACCCTGTCGGAGGGGTCCAAACTATATTCGGGGATCTCCGGGTTCGGGGTGGAGGAACCCGGAGCTTCTTCAGGAATGACCTGGATCCTATCAGAAGGATTCGGGTCCTCTGAAGTGGCTTCTTGAGGATTCAAGTCTAGGAGCTGGGACCCAGACCTGCTTTCGGGAACCTCCGGATCCTCCCGAAGGGATCTGGATTCCTGAGTATTGAGTAGTTCCGGTCTCTCCGCAACCAGAACCATACTGACGACTTCGTCAGCTGCTGAAATATAAAGCAATAAAGGCTCACCAGGGTTCGGAGCTACCAAGACTGGTAGAGTGGTGAGGAACTGTTTCAGCTCCTGGAATGCCTTCTCTGCCTCTTCAGACCATTGGAATGGTCCGGACTTCCTCAGTAGCTTGAAGAAGGGAAGCGCCCTTTCCGCCAGTCTTGAAATGAATCGACTGAGGGCTGCTAGACATCCAGTTAATTTTTGGACGTCTTTGATGCGGGTTGGTGGCCGCATGTCTTCGATGGCTTTTATCTTCGCCGGATTAGCTTCTATACCCCGGTGACTTACCAGGAAACCAAGAAGCTTTCCGGAACTAACCCCGAAGACGCACTTGTCTGGGTTTAGCTTCGTGCGGGTGGCCCGCAGCTTGTCGAAGACAGCCTGCAAGGTATCCAAGAGGGACTCCTTGTTTTTGACTTTGACCACAATATCATCAACGTACACCTCCACTATATCTCTGATGAGTTCTTCGAAAGTTTTGTACATTGCTCGTACAAAAGTTGAAGCTGCATTCTTGAGACCAAAAGGCATGGCTGTGTAACAATACAATCCATCCACTGTGATGAATGAAGTATGTTCTTCATCTTCCCTAGACATCCGGATTTGATGATATCCTGAATATGCGTCTAGAAAACACAGCAACTCACACCCAGAGGTGGAATCCACTATCTGGTCTATTCTAGGTAGTGGGAATGGATCTTTTGGACATGCCTTATTCAGTGTGGTGTAGTCGATGCACATCCGAAGTTTCCCGCCGGCCTTAGGCACAACGACTGGGTTTGCCAGCCATTTTGGATGGTAGACTTCTCGGATGAATCCGGCTTCGAGCAACTTCTTCACTTCTTGTCGGATGAAGTTCTGTCGCTCTACAGATTGCTTCCGAGGTTTCTGGTGTACAGGTCGAGCGTCGGGGTAAATCTTCAGATTGTGCTCAATCACTTCCCTGGGGATCCCAAGCATTTGCGACGGTTGCCAGGCAAACACGTCAACATTAGCCCGGAGGAAAGTGATGAGCGCGAGTTCCTATTTGTCGTTCAAGCCACCCGATATGCGGGTAGTTTGAGTGACATCGGAACCAATTCGGACGACTTTGACGGGAATGTCGGTGTCGCCGCTTGGCTGCACACGGGGTGCAGAGGTCGAGCCTCGTTGACGAATGCTCGGAGGTTGTGGAGCTTGCTTCTGTCTGGAATCCTCCTCTTGCGCTGTGGTGAGTGCATGGAGTTCTTCCAGAGCAGTTACTCCGGCAGTGCGATCTCCACGGATCCGGAGAACGCCTACTGGTGTCGGCATCTTCAACACCAGGTATCCATAATGAGCAGCTGCCATGAATTTGTACAGGGCAGGTCTACCCAAAATGGCGTTGAATGGTAAGTTGATCTGAGCGACGTTGAAGACCAACTTTTCGGTGCGATACTTCTCCCGGGTCCCGAAGGTAACAGGGAGAGTGATAGCTCCGAGTGGGGTTATGGCCCCCGGACCTACTCCGGAGAAAGGTCGAGAGGGCTGGAGGTCTGAAGGTCGAAGCTGAAGCTTAGTGAAAGCTTCGAAGCTGATGAGATTAAGCCCCGAACCTCCATCCACCAGGACATGATGGAGCTGGATGTTGTTGATGGTGGGGGATACCATCAAGGGCAGCTGGCCAGCTCCGACCATGCTTTGAGGACAGTCCGAAGCATCGAAAGTGATGGGTGTGTCCATCCACTTTCGATGTGGCTCCGGTCTAGCTGTAGGAGCTACTGCAGCCATATCCCGTCGCATGGTCTTAATGACGCGACGAGAGGTGATGTCCCATGATCCACCAAAGATGGTGTTCATGGTTTTTCGACGTTCGTTGTCGGAGACGTCGGAATCATCGTCGATGGAGGTGTAGACGGCTTTCAAGACCTTTTTGGGGTCTTGAAACCCTAACTCCTCTTCAGCCGGAGCTTCATCGACCTTTTGTTTTCCCTCCCTCTGACGGAAGGGAGACCCTTCCCGGCGCTTGTGGTAGCGCTCGGCAAGGTTTTGGACCTCCCGGCAATCCTCCAACCTATGGCTGCCCGTTTTGTGAATGGGGCACCACATCTTGGATTTGCCACCGTCTTCGGAAGACGGTCGAGGTCGCTTCTCGGGGCGTGGCCCCCGGCCACCAGGAGTTGCAGTGGCTGCAACGTTGGATGTGCCGGCCGACGGCTTCTTCTTGCCGTTGGTCTTCTTTTTCTTCTTGCCACTCCCGGAGGTAGCAGCTTCTTCTTTGGAGGATTTTTTATGATCCTCCAAGGCTGGTTTGGAGTGCATTTCACGGCCCTCTGCAGCTCTGGCACATTTGTCAGCCAGGCTGAAGAGCTCCGTGACACTGGTGATCTCTTTGATCGCCAGTTTCTCCAACATCTTCTTGTCTCGTACACCCTGTCTGAATGCTACAATGACAGAAGCGCTTGAGATAGAAGGGATTGTGTTACGTACCTGAGAGAATCTCTGGATGAATGACCGCAAAGATTCTCCTCCTTTTTGCACGACCGCAAAAAGGTCCAGTTCGGTGCCCGGACGGGTGTATGAACTCCCGAAATTGGCGGTGAACTGGCGGCATAGCTCCTCCCAACTGTCGATAGAGTTGGGCGGAAGGCTCATAAACCAGGACCTAGCAGTCCCAGTTAAAGCCACTGGAAAGTAATTGGCCATTACAGCCTCATTTCCTCCAGCTGCTAGGATCGCAGTGGAGTATATCTGTAAAAATTCTACGGGATTGACAGTCCCGTCGAATTTTTCCGGCAAGTGTGGCCGGAACTTCTGTGGCCATCTAACCATACGCAGGTGCATGGCTAGGGCGGAACAGCCTCCTCCTACTCCTTCCAGAGTAGAAAGATCTTGAGCATCTCGTCTTTCTCGAGCTCGCTCGATGTGGACACGGCCATCCTGTTGGCGGTATCGGCGATCAAGCTCCGCTCGGAGGTCGTGTGTCGAAAGCCGAGATGCAGTATGGGCACGTCGTGCCCCAGAGGGCAACGATGTCACTTGCTGTGACGCAGCTCTTCTCCGGTTGTTGGAGACATGTGGACCAAGTCTTCCAGACAACGTTCGTCGCTGCGACGGGGCCCGCCCTGAAGGAGGTGGACCCTGATTGTTGAGGCGTTCGGCCGCTGCTGCGACCAAATGCTCAATATCAGCTCTCCATTGCTCCATGGCACCTTGAGATGCATCCGGAGGTGGTGGTCGCTGAAGGAGAGCACGCGCTGCATGGAGCGCGTGTTCGGGATTGTCACGACTTGCCGGCGCAGAATGTGACGCCGGTGCACCATCATGTCGTTCGGCATGTCTTGCCGGAGAAGATGGTGGTGGTGGGAGTGTGACTCCCGCTGGAACTGAGGCTCCTGCCGGTGGTTGCATGTTGGAGGGATTGCCTCCGACAGTCTGAGCAGCAGGTTGCCCGTTGGATGATCCAGCTGCAGAATTCACCATTCTTGAAGATCTCAGGCGCCCCTACCTGGCGCGCCAACTGTCGACTGTTGGAGTCGGCAGATCCCCTAACACTATGAAACGTGTTTGAAGGAGTTTGAGGTTCGGTCTGGGCGCGCGGAGATCTAAGAAGGTGAAATGCGATTTGGACACGAGTGACACGGTGGTTTACGTGGTTCGGGCCGCCTGAGCGTAATACCCTACTCCACGGGTGTGTGTTTGTTGTATTAACTTGTGAGCTTCCGAATCCCCTCTGTGTATCGTCGGTTTGTCCTTTTATAGCACAAGGATCAACCGTTACAAGTCAGCCTGGCCCGACATGTGGCCCTGGCGGTTATTAGTATTGATACACGAGATTAATTGTTGTTAATAACCCTGTAACGGCTCCGACAGTGCCGTTACAGGTGTTAAGGCCGTCCGATTAATTATCATTAACGTGGAATTAATGGTAATTAATCGGATCTTGAAGTATGCGGCTGTCCTTTGGAGATCCGGAGCCGTTACAATGTCTCTCGGGGGCTTTAAGCATCTAGCTCCGTCGCGTGGACACGTGGCAGCTCCGGAGCTTGCTTGGGAGAAGCGGGAAGCTCCGGGGTGACCTGGCACGTGTCATGTCCGGAGCTTCTCTCGGTCGGGGGCTACCTCCGGAGGTGCCGTTTCAGTACTTGGCCCGGAGCTTTACCCTTGCGGGTAATAGCTCTGGGCTAACAGCACACGTGGCAACCTAGAGGTTAACCATGTTGGAGAAGCGGGTCCGGTCACGTCTGGCGAGTGGGCCCCCGAGGGTCTTCAATTTTAGCTGATGTCCTTCCCTTGAGATCTTTGTAACCTCAGGGGGTGTATGGTTTTTAGGGTACCGACAGCCGTCCTCCCTGGCGAGGCTAACCGAACAAGTCATATACTTGATGATCAATATAAATAATGATTACTTAAATAATAATTTATTGAATAGTACATAAACATAGCTATGACATAAGTCTCCCACTACACACTATGATCACTGATGTAAGTATATAATGCTCATAGATCTCGTGTGCGCCTCATGCTTTGATTGTGAAAGAGGCTTTGTCAACAGATCTGCAACATTCAAATCCGTGTGCACCTTGCGTATCTTCACATCATCTCGGTCGATGATCTCTCAAATGAGGTGATAGCGTCGTAGTATATGTTTGGATTTTTTGTGTGATCTAGGTTCCTTTGCCTGTGTGATGGCTCTACTATTGTCACAATAGAGATCCACAGGACCGGATGCACTAGAAACAACATCAAACTCAGAAACAAATTTTCTGATTCAAACGGCTTCCTTTGAAGCTTCGGAAGCTGTAATATACTCTGCCCCCGTCGCTGAATCTGCCAGTATATCTTGCTTGAAACTTTTCCAGCTCATTGTCCCTCTATTGAGGTAGAACACAAAATCGGATTGTGATCTAGAATCATCCTTATCTGTTTGGAAGCTAGCATCGGTGTAACCTTTTACAACGAGCTCTTCTTCACCTCCAAACACTAAGAACACATCTTTAGTTCTTCTCAAGTATTTAAGGATGTTTTGACAACTGTCCAATGAGTCTCACTATAATCTGATTGATACATGCTTGTGATGCTTAGAGCATATGATACATCTGGACGTGTACATAGCATGACATACATGATGAATCCAATAGCCGAAGTATAAGGAATCGCTCTCATCCTCTTTGGCAAATCAAGTGTCGAAGGACACTGACTCTTGCTTAGAGTAATGTCATATGACATTGACAAGAAACCTTTCATGGAATCTTGCATATTGAACTAATTCAATATCTTATCAATATATGTATCTTAGCTTAATACAATTAGCCTTTTAGATATGTCTTTATAAATCTTTATGCCCAATATGTGTTGTCTCTCCTAAATCCTTCATTGAGAAACTTTTTTTTAATGCGGATTTAACATCATCAAGCATTGGAATGTTATTTTGATCAATAATATGTCATCGACATATAGGACCAGAAATACAAGTGCGCTCCCACTAAACTTCTTGTAAATACAAGGTTCTTATGCATTCTTGATGAAATCAAACCCTTTAACAACTTTATCGAAACGTAGATTCCAACTCTGAGAAGTTTGCTTCAATCTATAAATGGACTTTTGAAGTTTGCATATTTTACTAGCATTTTAAGGATCGACAAAACCCACATGTTGTGTCATATACACATCCTCAGTCAGACTTCCATTTAGAAAGGTTGTTTTGACATCCATGTGCTATATTTTATAATCAAAATATGCAACATTTACTAGCAGAATCCGAACAAACTTTAACATTGCAACGAATGAGAAAGTTTCATCATAATCAACATCTTGAATTTGTTTGAAACCTTTCGCCACCAATCGCACTTTATAGATGTGAACATTTCCATCTATGTCAGTCTTTTTCTTGAAAATCCATTTACAATCTATAGGTCTCACACCTTTGATGGGATCAACCAAGTTCCAAAATTGATTCTCATGCATGGATTCAATTTCAGATTCCATGGCTCCAAGCCATTTATCAGAGTCGGGTCCCTTCATTGCTTCAGTGTAGGTCGTGGGCTCATTATTGTCCAACAATACCATGTCGTGCTGCTCTGTGGTTAGAAGCGTTAACTTTTTAGTCGCACGACGTGCCCTCATAGACCTTCGTGGAGCTGGTGTTTCATCAACTGGTTGCACAACATCTTGTATATCTTGTACAGGATCAGTGGGTGTTGAAACATTTTCAGATGTTTCTTGAATTTCTTAAAGATGCACCTTGCTCCCACTTACTCCTTTTGAGAGAAACTCTTTCTCCAAAAGGACACCATTGCAAGCGGTAAACGCTTTACCCTCCGCTTTATTATAAAAATAAGATCATTTGGTTTCACTAGGATATCTCACAAAGAAGCATTTGTCTAATTTGGGGTGAGTTTGTCTGGCATCAAACGTTTGACACAAGCATCACATCTCCAAACTTTGAGGTAAGACAATACGGGACGTTTCTCGGTCCACATCTCATTTGGTTTCTTCTCAAAAGACTTAGTCGAGACTCTGTATTGTGTAAACGCAACAGTTTCAAGAGCATAACCCGAAAAGGATAGTAGAAGATTTGTTTGACTCATCATCGATCTAACCATGTCTAACAAGGTTCAGTTCCTCCGCTCTGACACCCCATTCCATTGAGGTGTTCTAGGTGGAGTCAACTGTGAAACAATTCCATATTGTTTTAAATGATCATAGAATTCATAGCTCAAATATTCACCCCACGATCAAATCGTAGAAGTTTAATTGTCTTGCCCAATTGATTTTGTACTTCATTCTGAAATTCTTTGAACTTTTCAAAGGATGCAAACTTGTGTCTCATTAGGTAGACATATCCATATCTACTAAAGTCATCGGTAAAAGTAATGAAGTACTAAAAGCCACATCTGGCTATTGAACTCATTGGTCCACATACATCAGTATGTATAAGTCTAAACAAGTCACTCCCCCTCTCACTTTGACTAGTAAAGGATGCTTTGTTTGTCTTCCCAAGCAAACAAGACTCGCATGTGTCAAGTGATTCAAAATCAAATGAGCTTAGTAAACCATCTTTATAGGGTTTTTCAATGCGTTTCTCATTTATATGACCTAAGTGACAATGTCAAATAAAAGTTGAATTTAGATCATTTCGTCGAGCTTTTTTGATATTAATGTTACAGACGGTTTTATCCTCAAGATCAAGAACACATAATCCATTTACCAATGGACAATGTGCATAGAAAATATTATTATAATAAATAGAACAACATTTGTTCTTTATTACAATATCATAACCATCAACTTCTTCTAAACATGAAGAAGAGATAATGTTCTTACTCAAAATAGGAATGCAATAACAATTATTCAATTCCAAAACTAATTCTGAGGGTAATGACAAGTGGTAGGTCCCGACAGCTATGACCGCAACCTTTGCTCCATTGCCGACACGAACATCCAACTCGCCTTTTGCAAATCTTTCAGTCTCACTTAGACCCTGCAATGATTTGCAAATGTGAATCATCGATCCAGTATCAAATACCTATGATTCACTAGAAGATGTAGCAATATTAATTTCTATAACATTCATATCTGAAATGGAAGAAGTCTCACTTCCCTTTTTCTTCTTCTTCTTCAGATCCTCCAAGTACTTCTTGCGGTTTCTAGATCAATACCCCTTAGCATGACAGTGGAAGCATTCATCATCACGAGAAGGGTCATATTTGCCCTTTGACTTAGACTTTGAGCTTGACGGCTCATCGGGAACCCAGGGCCGGCCCTGAGCCAGTGCCTTAGGGACGACCGCCCTGGGCCCTCGTATATTAAGAGCCCCCATTTTATTATGTACATTTAACCTGGCCTATTAGAATGTAAATTAGTTTTAGGGTATACAAACCTAAGGAAGGCAAACAGACAGCGGTACCCTGGCCGCCGCAAGTTGCGTCCCGCGTGCCTGCGCAGAGCGGAAGCAGGTGCTCTCCCTGGTAAGATCTGACACCAGCAGTAAAATCATATTATAATATATTTTCTATTGTTAATTACTCTACGGTTCCAACTCAAGCATGCAGGTAGCAAGGTCAGTCCTGGCAGGTAGCTGAATACTAGGCTATCAACCCATCTCTTAGGTCTCCAGATTCGGGTATTTTTTTTAATCGTATCATCCTTTTTTAATCGCTTCAGATATTTAAAAATATATTTGGATTTTTACTAAGCTCAAGAACATTGACGTCAATGGATGATACTGAACTTAGAGAATGTTGCATGAGATTTGCACAAACTTTCTCATCAGATGATTCATGTGAGGTGAATTTAAATGATCTAATATCTGAATTAAAGGTTTTGCAGTTCACTTTGCCACAAAGACATATGCCTTCTCATCAGAGGAGATTTTTTGAGTTTGTTAGAGAAGTGAACAACTATCCCAATGTGTTTATTTCTTATCGAATATTATTTACTATGCCGATACCTGTTGCATCAGCCGAAAGAAGCTTCTCAAAGTTAAAGTTACTAAAAAATTATTTGAGATCAACAATGTCTCAGGAAAGGTTAAATAGTTTGGGTACTCTATACATCGAGACGAGTTTGTTGGATGAAATTGATATGGACTCTATTGTTACTGAATTCGCATCTACTGTTAGTAGGAATTGTTTTAAATGATTTACATATACTTTATTTACATATTTTATTTTTATGATTGTGATATGATACGTAATAAAAATATATAATATAGTTATAATCGATAATTTTCATGTTACATTCGTAGTTAAAAAAGGGCCTCCAAATTTTGATTTGCCCCGGGCCCAAAAAAAGTCAGGACCGGCCCTGCGGGAACCTTTCCCTTGTCTTTGCCTTTTGGATGCGTCACACTTCCTCTTTTTATTCTTCTTTTGAATCATCATCACATGAGTAGCGTTTTCCTTAATACTTTCTTCGGCTGTTTTAAGCATCTCATGCAATTCAGCCAACATTTTCTCCATGCCATTCATTTGAAAATTCAATAGCTCGTAGCTCGGTGGGAGTGATTGGAGAACAACATCAATAACCAGATCACCCTTGAGTTCAGAACCATGTTTGCCCAAAGTCTCAATATAACCAATCATTTTGATTACATAAGGGTTGACTGGACTACCCTCTGCCAGCTTGCATGAGAACAAAGACTTTGAGATGTTGTATCTCTCGGCCCCAGCTTAGTTCTCAAACATTCCATGTAGTTCCTCAATCATAGAATAAGCATCTGTATGGTCATAGTGTTTCGGTAGATCAGAGGACATAGTGGCGAGCACGAGGCAGCTTACATTAAGCGCATCATCGCAGTGCTTTTGATAAGCTCTACGTGCCGCAACAGCTGCATGAACTGGGGGTCATCAGGGTATGGCTGAAGAGTAACATACTCGATTTTATCTTGTCTAAGAATGATTCTCAGGTTGTGGTACCGATCGATAAAGTTAGCTCCATTGAGCTTTTCCTTTTCCTTTTCAAGCACAAATCACAAATTGAAACTGGAATTGTTACTAACAGATATGATCTGCAATAGAAAATAAATACGCAAGGTTTTAGCACTATGTTATGTACCAATATTCTATTAACAGTTTAATATAAGATACCACCACTATATGAGTATCGTCCTCCCTCTAGCGACATATAGTGGTCCAAGATCTATATTCACTAATTCCTAGTGAGCTTTGGCTTCACTGCTAGGAAATTAGTGAGATAGGTAAACAAAAATTGTTAATCATATCTTTATATGACTCTTGTTTGTTGGCTGACATCCAAATGCCCCGACTCCCAACTCTATACCATAAAACCCAAAATCGTTTTGATAGCTTTGTTGAGTAAACCAGCACTATGCATGTGAATGTCAAACATGCACTCTATGCATTATGATAGATGATAGTATTTTGATTTGGCAAACCTACCACGCAACATCAAAACAACATAGGTGCGACTATTTGTAAATTGCATCAAATGCTCAACTTTTACGAGGGAAACTATTCTATCATGATAAAACATCCACCATATGAAAAGCATGAAAAAATGGTAATACGTAAACATTACATGCATATGATCATATCACATTGTGAATAGTATGGTCTTTAGAATCATAATAGTCTCCATCGCCATGGTTCCATCATGATCTAAGCAGCAATGCCTCCTTTTTGTTGGTGATCACCATCTCCACGATGCTTGAAGACATCTCCATGAACATAAAAGAAGCTAATACAACTAATAGCTACCAAATAAATTACATGAGAGATCAAGCATCACAGGTCGACACACAAGTTGTTATACAATTATGTGACAACCTCAACCCGGTTGTTGTAAATTTGCAACACGCAGGCTGCACGTATATTACATATATATCATCATATCACATTAAGGCCATACCATTCACATCATTCTTTGCAAAAATGAGTTAAGCGTAGAACAATTTCCATCACAAAACGATTCTATGATATCATTATAGCAGACAACAACAACATTACATAAATCACATCTATGAAATCACTATGAAAATTTCATCAGATTGATCAAATCAACCCAAACCCGAACCATTCAGAATGTCTTAGTTTTCAATGTGACTGGTTATTCATGAGAAGATTGCGACTCATGACCGTGATCTGTTGGCTCAAATTGTTAGCAATGTATGCGATTAGTTCCGGTGATGATTCCAGCTGGTAGAGACATGTTGCGCGCATAGCAGAGAAGGAACACACACTAACCCTTTATCATATACGATAGCAATATACTCTAACCAATTCCAAATCCCAAAAACCGTACAATAAAAATCATTGTATGAACATGTCTGCAGTAGATCACATCTACCATATAACAAGATTCAGACCAAAAACTACGCAAGTCGGCTCTGATGCCGCTGTTGGGGAATCGGCGGTACGCTACTCTAGCGATTCTACCGCATCACCCAAGAAACATGCGGGTACAGAGGCCATAGATCGTTGCCACTAGACACGTAGTGCATCAGAACGTAGACACACGCAGTGTAGGAGAAGCAGAGGATAACGTTCGTCTCGTCCTTGTGCTCGTCACAACAACGTCATCATGTCACCGTAGTCGATCAACGCAGCAGTAGCAGCAACTCCTCCACAGAGTCCACACGTACGGAGAAGAACGTCGTGCGCCGGTGTGCTAACACCGCGCGCGCGACAAGAGCTTCGGCGTGACTCCTGGGAGGGGTGACGGCTAGAGCTGTCACGTAGCTGTCACGTAGTGGAGTAATCAACTCCTAACCCTATCACTCGTATTTATAAGCATACTAATGAGCTTTTATATCGCAGGTCTATTAGTAACCTAATTGCTTATAGATCTAATTAATATTCAACAGCAATTAATTCGAATTGTTACGACCAGATACATCGATGGCGCGCGCCGTTGATCGATTGCTTCCTATCCTATGCCTATGCGCGCAATGATTCTTGCCGGTCGCCGGACGGCCGATCGAGGACAATGATGCCAGCAGTGGACGGAGGCGCGCCGGGATGAGTGATGCCTAGGCGTCCGACACAAGTATGCCCCGGACGCCAGTGTCGTCAGAGCACGTTGCTAAAGGGAGGTCTTGCCGTCTTGTGTCCGTCTATAGTGTCGGCCCGTGTAATAACGACGACGTGTCCACGACTCGTTCTGGCACCTGATCGTTCGTTCCACACGTGACACGCATCATCCGGCGGTATGATCGCTACCCGTGCACACATCATGGCAACTTTAATTTGAAACGTGGGTTAGTTTACTTATCTTGCGTGGCCGACATCATGGACGAACGGTCACATTGTCATGTTGCACAAAAAGAAAGTACTGCGAAGTCATCACATCACGTGAAGTGTATGCAGGTATATGTCTCATGCATGTCTGATGTGTCGAAGCACTATATATGTCGCCTTCCTTCTCGTTCCTCCTTCCATCAAAGTTTCCCCAGCTTTTGAAGCATCTCCTTGGATTAATTGGTTCCATCTCATGATGGGTAAGCACGCGAAGGCAGTGGTGACGCAGGGAGCCCTCGCGCTGGCCTGCTGCTTGGTCGTCGCGTCGGCGCTTCTCGGCCACGCTGCCGGAGGCAACTTCTACGACGAGTGCGACGCGACGTGGGAGCCGCAGAACTGTTGGGCCTACGACGACGGCAACCGGCTCTCCCTCGCCCTCGTCAGCGACTCCTCAGGTTAATACGTAGAAAACTGCAAGTTCTTATCGATCGATCCATCGATAGATGGATATAAACACATGCGTTGATCGGTAGTAACTTGACATGTTGTCATGTAATGTATAGGCTCCATGATCCGATCGAAGCGGCAGTTCGTCTACGGCACCGTCTCGACGATGATCCAGCTCGTCCCCGGTGATTCCGCCGGCACCGTCACGACCTACTACGTGAGCGCGCGACATAATCACCAAATCGATATAATATCCATCGATCAACTACATCTTTTACTTATATATAGAGTACTGAACAATGATTAATAACCCAGACGTCGTCGCTGGGCGACAACCACGACGAGATCGACTTCGAGTTTCTGGGCAACGAGACCGGCCAGCCCTACACCATCCACACCAACGTTTACGCCAACGGCGTCGGCAACAAGGAGATGCAGTTCAAGCCTTGGTTCGACCCCACCGCCGACTACCACAACTACACCATCTCCTGGACTCCCTGCATGATCGTGTAAGCAAAGATGCCATTTTACCACATGACATGAAGCTCAACGCAGCAATAATGCTAACCTAACAATGCCGGCAGCTGGTACATCGACGGCACCCCCATCCGCGTGTTCCGCAACCACGAGGCGAGCCACGGCGTGGCGTTCCCGACGAGACAGCCCATGTACGTCTACTCGAGCATCTGGGCGGCGGAGGACTGGGCGACGCAGGGCGGCCACGTCAAGACCGATTGGTCCAAGGCCCCGTTCGTCGCCAACTACCACGGCATCAACCTCGACGTCTGCGAGTGCTACGACGGCGACTGCGTCGCCGGATGCGCGGCGAAGTACGGCGACTGGGGCCGGTACTGCCAGCTGAGCAACACGGAGGTGGGGCAGATGCATTGGGTGCAGGACAAGTATAGAATCTACGACTACTGCATGGACACGAAGCAGTGGGCCGACGGCCACGTGCCGGTCGAGTGTGGCCTGCCGCAGAACTGAAGCGAGTGACAAGGGAACAGTTCTAGTTATATCAGGGGACTACAAACTTTTAGGGCCTGTTTGGAATGAGGGAAAAACATAGGAAAAATGAAGGATTTAGTTCCAGAGGAAAGGATTGATGCTAACAAGTCACTGCTACAATAAGCCTCATCACAGGCGGCTCCAAACCTATTATCACAGACGGCTTTTAAAACCGTCTGAAACGAAGAGTCTATGATAATCCGCAATTTCACAGGCGGAGAAGTGAAACCTCCTGTGAAGACACATTATCATAGACGGTTCTTCACTTAGGCTAGCCGCCTGTGAAGACAGATTATCATAGACGGTTTTTTACTTTATCCGTCTGTGAAAATACTTTATCACAGACGGGTCGTGCAACATATATAACCGCCTGTGAAGACAGAATATCCGTCTGTGAAAATACTTTATCACAGACGGGTCGTGCAACATATATAACCGCCTGTGATAAATGTCTTATCACAGACGGTTATTAAAGCATAACTAACCGCCTATGATAATGAGTCTTCACAGACGGGTATTAAAGCATAACTAACCGCCAATGATAATGTGTCTTCACAGGCGGGTTTTGAAGCATAACTAACCGTCTATGATAATGTGTCTTCACAGGCGGATTTTGAAGCATAACTAACTGTCTATGATAACTAGTTTGGAACAAAGGAATGAAGCAATTCCTTTCCTGTGGAAAGGCAAGAAAGCCTGTAGAATGAGGTCCGAGCTCATGGAAAATTTCCTGTGATGCTTGTAGCGAAGAAGAAGGCATACTAATCATGCTTTACTTTTTTTTTCTTTTCTGTTCCTCACTAAACGTCCGCTTCCTAGCTCCTCTTTCATTGTTTGGCTGTTGGCACTTTGTCACACCCGGTTTTATTAAGCATAAAATCAGCTACAAAATACATGTATGCCAGGATCAGTTTCACCATACAAGTATGACAAAAATGATAAACAGTTCTATATCGCATGCAAACAACATTAATACCTTCAAAAGAGTTTTGAAGTAGCAGCAGAAGAGGAAAAATTTTAGGGCAACCACAGGCAAATTGACTGGCAGCAACGCGACCTATGCACCGTCTTCACTTGTCACTCTCCTCATTAGATCTTCTCTTCACTGAGCAGCATATTAAAAATACAACAAATCAAGTGTAAGTACCATCTCGTGGTACTCAGCAAGTGTGGGAAATAAATGACATGAAGGCCAAAATCAAAGGAAAATGCTGATAGTGGTTTAAGCACTAAGCATTAAACCTAACTTTAGATTTCATTAGCAACCTACATCTAGATGAGTAATTCCCAACCGTAATAACAATAATAGTAATTATAATAATATCAACATCAATTCCAAGCATTATCCCAACCACCATTCCAACCATTGACTAATTATGAATTCGACACCAAGCCGCTCTTGTCCGTGAGCACGGTTGTCATGACAGTTTCCCAATCTCTACAGAGAATGTATCCTTTAACCACAAGTCGTGATTTCATCCCCTGTTGCCAGGTGGACTAAGTAAACCTCCCTAATGCCAGTGGTGCGCAACCCACATTACACACTTCCGTAGGCGTGTGGCCAGGAGATCACTACGAGGTCTTTACAAAGGTCCTCTCGACTAGTAACCGACCCTCTGAGGTTTCACCGCTCTGGCTCTTAGAGTCCATTTTACCTCCGCCAGGAGAAGCCCCCTCTTGAGCCATGCGGATCACAAGGCAGATACGCTAAACCAATTCCCCGCACTATCTGACTACCAGAACTAAGCCAGGAGAGGCCTGATTAATTGACCAAGCTGCCCCATACTCAGTCTTGTGGCGATACTATATAGCTTAGTGGCTACTCCATAAACCGGTCCTTAGAATCCAGCAAGGTTCAATCCCCAAATCCCGGGTCTCGTGCGTACTGCACCATACCATTCAAACCAACCCGCCAGATTCCTATTTACTACAATCCATTTCCAACAGCATAATCATAATCATATTAATAAGTCTTGAGTAATAAGTATGTCAATGTTTTTCCACCCAACTATTATGCATGGCTAAGCGTAGAGTAAATCCCATAACCACCCTTCCATAACCCAAGCGACAAGTTAAAAGGTAATACAACAGGGCATAACATAGGATTCATATTAATTAACATGCAACTAACTAAACCCTTAAAAAGGTGCAAGATGATCAAGGGCACTTGCCTTTCATTGAATAGCTGCCCAGTCTCTTGATTGAACTCTTGTCTTCATACCTTCATGTCGCTTCTTTGTCGAAATACGAGTGCGTATAAATTACCATCAAAAGAGAAATAAAAACAATCAAGAACAATACACCATACAAGCAATACAAGTATTATAATTGAAATATGTTATGATTATGATTTAAATCAGAGTTATGAGTGATTTATTATTTTTTGTAGCTAAAGAAATGCATTTACCATTTATTTTCCACTTTTAGTATTTATTTACAGGCTAAAAACATTTTTAATGAGTTTTCTATAGCCAAAAATATATTTTATATGCATTTTATAAATTTTATTTCAGCATAAAACATTTTTCCTACTATTTCCATATTTATTCTCTATTTTTAATATTTATTTATAGCTAAAAGCATTTTTATTAAATTTTCTATTGTCAAAATATACTTTATATGAATTCTACAATTTTATTTTAGTATAAAAATATTTATAGCCATTTTCATATATTTTCTATATTTATTTTATCACTTAAAAACATTTTCTACATATTAAATATATTTTTCTGCAATTTAATTATATTTATCGGAATTTTCCTATAAAAACAGTGATAATATAAAGTATAAACTAATTTATCTAAAGTCTAGGGGTTGTTTTGTAATTTTTCAATATAGGACAGAGGTTAAAAGTAGTATTTTATAGAGTTCCAAGGGCTTAAATGCAGATTTACATATTTTCAGATTATTTACATAATTAACATAATGGCTAGGGGTGTTTTCATAAGATCAGGGGCCTATATTTAATTTTAACTCAAACTACAAGGGCTTAAATGCAAATCTCCATTTTACTTTCTTTTTCTTATTTATTTTCATATACGAAAATCGGTGAACCGGGTTCATACCTCATGGACCAAGAGAATAATGGGCGGGTCTATGTCCGTGGTGGACCAGAGGGAGTACCCCTTCGCCCTTCTAATTTGGGCCATTGTGGCATGATCCAACGGCTAGAAAGCAAAATAAGCCTTATGCTTCTTCAACCTCCAGCCACCAGGAGGCTGCACCGCCATGGATGGCATGGTGAGCTCACCGAACCATGCCTAGGGGGCCTAATCCATGGCTATGATCGCTGAAAAAGAAGGAGAGGGGCACTGCGAACTCACCTAGGATGGTCTTGGAGTCTGAAATGGTGTAGAGAAGGAGCAGCAACGACACAAGGCGATGGAGACCGTGGAACTTCGTTAGATGCACGTCACGGCGACGGTTCTTCCTCGACATCTTGCATGGGAGACGTTCTAGAGCACGGCGAGCATGTGTGGTACGACAAAATGGGGAAATAGCGGGCGAATCACCGGGAACGATGACGCCAATGGTGGTGGCTAGTTTTCGGGGTGGAGAGAATGTGGGGCGAGGAGCGAACGAGTATTTGAAGGGGAAACGGTTGCTCGGTGTTGTGCGGTTGCCATGGAACGTGGGTGATGAGGGAAGAGACACGGGATGGGTGTGAATCGGCGCGACAGTTGTCGGAGCGCGTCTCGCACGCCAACTGCTCGACATAATGTTTACATGATGTTGGGTGACGGTTGGAGGAGGGAGAAGATGACAAGTCGGGCCCGCATGGCAGTGGAAAGGAGAGAGAGAGGTAAGGGAGAAAATAACGGGTGTTACAATTCTACCCCGGAATCTCGCCCCGAGATTCTAGAAGGTTGGACTAAGAAGTAGATCTAAGTTTTTGTTAATCGAATGTCACCCAATGAATTACCCCATGAAAAGTATTTTCTATAATTCTATTATTTTATTTGGTCTTGAAATCTTTATTCTAGAATTTTTCAAAGTTTAATATCTCACACAATGCAAGAATAAAAACATGATGATCTTGTTTAAAATTGTTTTAAGAAAATATTTTTTTACTACTATATTTTACACCTTATTATTATATATATTTATTATTACTACTATTATATACACTGTCGACTGTTGGAGTCGGCAGATCTCCTGACACTACTAAAGTGTTGAAGGAGTTTGTAGTTCGGTGTGGGCGCGCGGAGACTCAAGAAGGTGAATCACGATTGGACACGAGAGACATAGTGGTTTACGTGGTTCGGGCTGCCTGAGCGTAATACCCTACTCCACGGGTGTGTGGTGTTGTATTAGTTTATGTATGAAAGCTCACGTCAATGCGTGTGTGCCTGAGAGCGTTCGAGAGCCTTCTTCTCCCGTGTATCGTCGGTCTGTCCTTTTATAGTACAAGGACAAACCGTTACAAGTTAGCCTGGCCCGACATGTGGCCCCGGCGGTTACTAGTATTGATACACGATTAATTGTTGTTAATAACCCTGTAACGGGCTCTGACAGTGCCGTTACAGGTGTTAAGATTGTCCGATTAAGTGTCATTAACGTGGAATTAATGACAATTAATCGGGTCTTGAAGTCCGCGGCTATCCTTTGAAGATCCGGAGTCGTTACAATGTCTTCCGGAGGTTTGAGGCGGCCAGCTCCGACGTTTGGACACGTGGCAGCTCCGGAGCTTGCTTGTGGGAAGCGGGAAGCTCCGGGGTGGCCTGGCACGTGTCAGGTCCGGAGCTTCTCTCGGTCAGGGGTTAAGTCCGGAGGTGCCGTTTCGGTACCTAGCCCGGAGCTTAACCCTTGTGGGTAGTAGCTCCGGTCTGGCAGTACACGTGGCAACCTAGGGGTTAACCATGTTGGAGAAGCAGGTCCGGTTATGTCTGACAAGTGGGCCTCCGAGGGTCTTCAATTTGAGTAGGCGTCCTTCCCTTGAGATCTTTGTAACCTCAGGGGGTGTATGGTTTTTAGGGTACCGACAGTGGCCCCCTGGACCTACCTCCGGGGAAAGTCACCGGGGTGAAGTCATTCCGTCGGAGGTGGGTCCATACTCGCGACTCTTGAACTGGGTCTTCAAGGGTCTTCGGAGGTGCCGTTGGCGGGGCTTTACGGTTAAATCCCGACGCGTGGCGCACCTCAGGCGGCAGATAAGATCTTTGACGTGCGGTTCTCTCGCAATTGAAGGTCGCCGGTTCCCGATACGAAAACCGTATCGGTTCCGCGCGCCTTGTCAGGTCGCCGCCTTTGGGTTTCCCGCCTCGTGATGACAACTGTTCGCCTAGGTAAGAGCCTCAACTTGATCGTCAGGGTGGTCCCGGGCCCTCTTGTCATCGGCAGGGTTGAATTCTTGAGTAGTATCCTTGACTCCCCTGCAGTTTCCATCCAAGCGTTGCGAGGGCTTACTTAAGAAGGAAAGCGCACCGTCGGGAGTTCTTTACGCTTCCCATCTATTCTTGCGCTCAAACTCCCAACTCGTACTTTGCTCCTCTTCTCTTGCCTAGCTGTGCTGCGATGGAGTTGGGTCTGCGTGAGAGTCGCTTGAAGACTGACAGCGATCTGAAGAAGGTCCGGGCCCTCATGGGGTGGTCTTCGGACTTCTTCAACCGCTCGGTCCGCGCCGGCGGAGAGCTCCCCTTTGAAAAGGAGCACGCTGGTGAGATGGTGTACTTTTCCTCGTACGCCATGGTGGGGCTGATCCCACCGTTTTCTTCTTTCTTCTTGATGCTGCTGGACTTCTATGGTCTGCAGCTGTACCACCTTGGCCCTCACTCCATTCTCCTTGTGTCCATCTTTGTCCACTTCTGCGAGATGTGGGTGGGCATCCCTCCCTGCATCGAGCTCTTCCGAACCTTCTTCACCGTCCACACCACCGGCCGAAGCAATGAGTATCTTGGCTTCTACTACTTCGTGAAGCGCAAGAAGTGCCCATTCAAGTACCTCCGGTCATTCCCTTCCGGGAAGTGGGATGACTGGAAGAAAGATTGGATAGTCGTCCGGGTGGAGGAGCATGAGCGGTTGGAGTTGCCAGACGGTCTGCCCGACATTGACACGTCGATATGGAGCGAAGTTCCGGTGCTGGCGGAAGCTTTCGACCCTGTCCTGACCAGGATCCGCCAATGTGTGGAGGGAGGATTGACTCCCCAGGCGGTGTTCTGCAACTTCCTGTCCAACAGGTGGGCGCCGCTGAAGAGGAGGGAGAAGCTCGCCTGGGCCCTCAACAGCGTGATGGACGAGGACCGGGTTGAGACCGGGTTGAAGTCCAGCATGGTGGGGAAGACCTTGGAGTTTCACCTCAAGAAATTCCAGCACGGCATCGACGTTGACGGAGATTACTTGACTCCGCCGCCGGCCTTCCTCCCTCTGAACGTGGAAGTTGAGTTCAGCAGGGAGCTCCGGCGGACGATGCCCGCGCTTGACGACCTTGGTGTCGTCGAGAGAAGATCAACCACCCGGTTGGCGATCCCCGGGTTGCCCGAAGACGGCTCCGCTCCTGTCCCACAGCCAAGAGCTGAGGTCATCGGCAAGGGCAAGAAGCTGGCGGAGGAGCCGGAGAGCCAGAAGAGGAAGCTGCGACATGCTGACGGAAGGTCCATCGGGCCTGCCACTTCCCCCCCGGTTCCCCCTCCTCAGGAAGGAAGATCCTCCGCCGCCGTGGCGACTGTCCCCGTGGTGGGGTCCTTCCGGAACGTTACTGTTCCGGCGGTGGGATCCTCCCGGAGTGCGACTGTCCCCGGGGTGGATCCCTCCTGTGGTGCTAGCTCCGGGCGCGCGACTCCGGCATCTGGAGCGGTGAGGGCCTCCAGGTCTAGGAGTTCCTCCCGATCAAGGAGAGCTCCGACCCGGGAAACGCCCGCGGCTGTGGCAAGTCCTGGGAGTCCTCCCGGAGCTCCTACGCCGACCGTAGCCAGCCCGGATCGTCCGGGAAAGAGGTTCCGCGCAAGCTGGTGCGGGAGCCTCCCAAGGTAATTTTTCTTTTTTACCTCGATTAACTTTTTAATTGTAGCATCTGTTTGCTCAATTTCTTCGTTCTTCATCTGCAGCGTTCCCAAGAAGGGGAGTGAAGCTCCACCCTCAGCCACAGTGTCTGAGGCTGCGAGGGCTTTTGCTCCAGTCCCGGTGCCGCCCCAAGCGGAGGCTGCGACAGCTCCGGCGCCGGCTGTCGTGGTCATGGACCTTGACTCGTCTCCAGAAGTTCCCGTGGTAGCGCCAGACCACGGGAATGAAGATGCGCCAGCGGCACCCGTCCCGGAAGTGGAAGCTTCGGGTCCTGGTGCTGCAGTAGTAGAAGCTCCGGCTGTTGAGTCGGAGGAAGTAGCAGTCCCGGCTTCGGAGCCGGAAAGTGCTGAAGCCCCGGCGATTGAGCCGGAGGTGGCTGAAGCCCCGGCATGCGAGCCGGAAGTCGAAGGAGTTCCGGCAGTTGAGCCGGTTACTTCCGAAGCTCCGGCCGCAGAGCCGGTGATTGTTGGAGCGCCGGTCACAGAGCCGGCGGTTAAAGAGGCGAGGGAGCTTGAGCCTCCCTCAGAAGAGGTGTCCCGGCCGGAGCCAGTAGCGGCTCCTGCTCCGGAGGCGACGACGTCGATGGTTCCTGTGGCAGAGCCAGAGTGCCTGAACGAAGTCGCTGGCCCCCCGCCTGAGGGGGCGAATGAAGACTTGGTGGCGGGACCTCCTTCGATGGCGACTGAGGCCGTCCCGGAGGAAGGCCCTAGCGCTTTGGAAGCTCGGGGTTCCACTCTCGTAGAGTGGGACCCAATTTTTGTATGTGAAGACCCGCTGGAACCAGCGGAAGAGATCCCAGCAGGTCCGGAGCCCATCTCGCTGTCGATGTCCATCGACAACGCCTGCTCCAGTCTACGTCAGGTCCAACTGGCATTCTTCCACGACAGCAAGGCTCTTGAAGAGGAGCGCCAAACCCTTAGGCGGTGGCATAATCGGCTCCACTTCGAGACTAAGCTGGCGCAGTCGAGGCTTGCGGATGACAAGGAGTGGATCAAGCGGGAGAAGATCCGCCTGGAGCTCTGGGATAAGCTGCTGGACGAGAGGGAGAGCATGACTCACGCCCTCGATGCTCAATCCCGGGAGTTCCACGACCGAGCTGAGGCTGCTAACAACGCAGTCGAGGCCATCAGCACCGCACTCATCAAGCGCCGAGAGGCACTTGAAGGGAGGGAAAGACGGCTCGAGGACGAGGAGCAAAAACTCCTGGAGCTACGGGGTGACGTCTTGCGACGGGAAGAAGAGCTCGCCGAGAAAACAGCTCTAGCGGACAAGGGCCTCGAGGAGCGCACTAAGAAATTGGAAGAGCGCTGCCTCGAGGAAGAGGAGAAGACCTGGGTGCGGGGGCAGGAACTCTACGAATACTAGTGTGCCCTTGTCGCCCGGGAGAAGAAAGTGGAGGCTAGGGAGAAGGACCTGGTCGACCGCCGGAACAAGATCCACCTCCGGGAGGAGGAGCTCGGAAGACTTTAGAAGTGGGTTGCTGCGAAGATCCAGCAAAACGCCAAAGAAGTTGAGCGCCTCGCCCGCGAGAATTCGGAGCTGACGGCGGCCCGGAGATCCCTGGAAGAGATGAAGAGCTTGAGGAAGGCGGACTCCCTGCAGATTTGGGAGTTCCTGGGCAAGGCCGACGACGCGCTGACGCCGATGGGTTTCAGCCCCGTGCACCCGGATGATCCGGAGCCGGAGCCGGACCTTGCGTTGCAAGCGTTGAGCGCCGCAGGCAGCAAGCTCTCCAAGGTGGGCGACGTCATCGCGGACCAGCTGGAGGTCGAGGGGCAATCCCTGGCTAAGAACGTCACAGAATATGTGTTGACGTGCTACACCAGCCGGAACCCTCGATTTCCTCTGGACGCGGTGCTTGAAGGCCCCGTCGAAGGAGAAGGCGAAGCTACCCGAGCCTGCGTGTCGGAGGTCGCCCAGAAGGTCGCCGAGTTCTTCCATAGGGTCTAGGACCGTCTCTTTTAGCCTTTACTTGTATCTTCTCTTCTTCCTCAATTTTGTAATCCCTTGTCTCCAGATGTAATCTCCGGTCTTCAGATGAAATGAAATCCCCAATTTTTTGCGAATTTCTTTTTTTTTTTGTCTTCAACATCTTTATCTTCACTTGGCCCCCTGGTAGATGTGCACAATTTGATTGTGGACATGTACCAAAAGGATGTTGAGTTTTGTTGAAGACGAATTTGCTTCGAACTTGTGGAATTTAGGTTCGAAGTTTTTGATAGTGAAGGTCCCCTGAAGTTGTCGGAGCTTAGAAGCTCCGGCACTGTCCATCGCTGGAGCTTAGTAGCTCCGGCAATAGCCTCTATCAACACGTTGAGCATCGGTAGTTAATACTCCAAGGTGTCGGAGCTTAGCAGCTCCGGCAATGACCTTTGCCACACTTGGTTTGTTGGCAACAGACTCCAGTGACGGGGTCTTCTCACCATCTTTTAGTCAACGCCGACGGTTGACGCCCTGGTGGGAGTCGGAGCTTGGTTAGCTCCGGTTTTTCTCCATCAACGTAGGGTTCATTTTTCCTGCCCACTTAAGCCAAGAAAAATAGTAAAATTCGTTCCTTGTCTATAACTTCGTCGCGGCTTACGGTTCTCAAGAAAATTTTAAGTTGAACACGATTTTTAATACAACTGGATGAATTGTCTTTTCTAGATCCAATTGTCCATGGACCCACCTTACTTTGGCCTGCCGGGATGTAGGTAGAGTGGCGTACTTAGGGTGCTTGACCAGGCTAAGTCGATAGCGCACTCCGGCCCTAGAATGGCTTGGCGGCTTTCAGGCGAGTTGGCCACAGACGATATTTAAATCCAAAAAATCTGACAATTCAACTCGAATCGTACGTAAACCGGTCAAACTAGAACTTCTTAAGAATTGCACGTTTCTGTTATAGACAAGAAAGAGAAAAATAAAAATGTCGAGCCTATGCAAAAATGAATGCACGTGGAGTCTATTTCACATGAAGATGTCTTTCATTATAGGTCCGGGGTACAGGGGAAACAAGTACACTCTTAGGGTACGGAACCAGGATAAGTGTGTTTGGTTTCTCGTTTGACCCAGGGTAGTTAGCCACACTTTTAGTCCGGAGACTGTGTCAAGTGTTGCATGAACTTTTCAAACCTTTCAGGAAAGGTCCGGCTGCTCTCCCGGAGGAACTACCCGACTCTATACAATGACTCTATAACATACATTTCAAGTTACTTAAGACTCACCTCCGTGGAATTAAGTGTAGAACTTACGGAGGTGCTCGATGTTCCAAGGATTTGGGAGAGGTGTCCCATCCTCGGTAGTCAAGCGAACGCTTCCGGGACGGGATACTTTGATTACTCGAAAGGGCCCTTCCCAGCCGGGGGAGAGTTTGTTTTGCCCTTCTCTGGATAGTATTCTCCGTAGCACCAGATTGCCTTCCTCGAGCTGTCGGTTGTGTACATGCCGCTGGTGATAGCGCCGTAGAGCTTGGCGGTATCGGGCATTCCGAACAGCTGCTTGGCACCTTCCCTCCTCGAGGAGGTCTAGGTCTTCGCGCCGGAGCTGGTCCTGCGCGGCTTCGTCAAAGGTCCGGACTCGGAGGGAACCCAAGGTGATTTCCGGAGGAAGGATCGCTTCAGCTCCGTACACCAGAAAGAAGGGTGTTTCTCCGGTTGCCCGGCTTGGAGAAGTCCTGTTGGCCCATAGAGTGGGCGGAAGCTCTTCGATCCAATTGGCTCCGTGCTTTTTCAAGCGCTCATAAGTGCGTGTTTTGAGTCCTTTAAGGATCTCTGCATTTGCTCTCTCAGCTTGTCCATTGCTGGCAGGATGAGCTACGGAAGCGTAGCAAACTTGTATGCCGAGGTCTTCGCAATATACTTGAAATGCGGAGCTTGTGAATTGAGTCCCATTATCAGTGATGATCTTATTTGGGACTCCGAATCTGCTCACGATGGATTGTAGAAAATTGATTGCAGATTGTTTGTTGATCGTCACAACGGGAGTTGCTTCCGGCCACTTGGTGAACTTGTCGATGGCGACGTACAGGAACTTGTAACTTCCGACGGCTCTAGGGAAGGGTCCCAAGATGTCCATCCCCCACACAGCGAAAGGCCATGTGGGAGGTATCATTTGTAAGGACTGAGCAGGTGTATGAATTTGCTTTGCATGAAATTGGCATGCTTTGCATTTCTTCACCAGCTCAGTGGCATCCTGGAGCGCTGTAGGCCAGTAGAAGCCGTGCCGAAAGGCTTTTCCGACCAGCGTGCGGGAAGATGCGTGGTTCCCACACTCGCCTCCATGGATTTCTGCGAGGAGCTCGCAGCCTTCTTCCCTTGTGATGCACCGCATTAGGATGCCGTTGGCACCGCGCCGGTAGAGATCCTCTTCTACCAACGTGTATCTTTTAGCCAATCTGACTACTCGATCAGTGGATACATCATCGTCAGGAAGGATGTTGTCTTTCAAGTAGCTCCGGATCTCCGAGATCCATGCATCGGAACTGACTTGAGCATTTGAGTCTTGCGTGCTGGGTTGCTCGGAGCTTCCGGCAGCACCTACGACCCTTGATGGCTGCCATGGTAACAGGGCCATCGGGACCATCAGCTTCGGGATGCTGATCTCGCCCCCTTCGTTCAGTTCGGCAGGCTGAACTATGGGTTTTGACAACCTCCGGACAAAGGTTCCATCAGGAGCCGAAGCTCCAGTTGACGCCTTGGTCGAGAGTTCGTCAGCTTCAGCGTTGTGAGCACGCTGAACATGGTGAAGGTCTAGGACTTCGAAGTCCTTCTGAAGCCTCTGGACTTCAAGGAGGTAAGCTGCTAGCTGGAGATTATTGCAGGAGCATTCACCCTTCACCTGCTTGATGACGAGTTGTGAATCTCCTTTGACCAGCAATTGCTTGACACCGTATGATAGTGCCACCTTTAATCCATAGATGAGTGCTTCATACTCCGCCATGTTGTTGGTTGCCTTGAAGTCAAGGTGTACCATGTATTTCACCTTCTCCCCAGTTGGTGCGAGGAGAAGGATTCCAGCTCCGGCTCCCTGCTTCTGCATGGAGCCGTCGAAGTAAAGGGTCCAGTGAGGCTTAGTGAAGGTTGGAACTTGAGGTTCCGTCTTCTGCTCGCTGGGGCCCCCAGGGTTTAATGGAGAGGGAGTCCATTCTGCCACGAAATCTGCCAACGCTTGACTCTTGATTGCTTGTCTCGGAATGAATTCAAGATCGAATTCAGCCAATTCCACTGCCCACTTTGCAATATTCCCAGTTGAATTGGGATTATGCAGGATCGCTCGAAGTGGATATGAGGTCACCACCGAGACTTTGTGAGCTTGGAAATAGTGTCGAAGCTTCCTTGAGGCAATAAGAACTGCATAAAGCAGTTTATGCACCTCTAGGTATCGAGTCTTGGCATCATGTAACACTTCACTGATGAAGTATACCGGGTGTTGAATGGTCCGGACCCTCCCGGAGGGGTCCGGAGCTTCCTCTTCATTGATCCGGACCCTCTCGGAGGGGTCCAGACTCTCTTCGGGGACCTCCGGGTTCTGGGTGGAGGAACCCGGAGCTTCTTCAGAAATGACCTGGACCCTCTTAGAGGGGTCCGGGTCCTCTGAAGTGGCTTCTTGTGGGTTTGAGTCTGGGAGCTGGGACCCAGACCCGCTTTCAGGAACCTCCGGACCCTCCCGAAGGGGTCTGGATTCCTGAGTATTGGGTAGTTCCGGTCTCTCCGCAACCAGAACCATACTGACGACTTCGTCAGTAGCTGAAATGTAAAGCAACAAAGGCTCACCAGGGTTCGGAGCTACCAGGACTGGTAGGGTGGTGAGGAACTGTTTCAGCTCCTGGAATGCCTTCTCTGCTTCTTCAGACCATTGGAATGGTCCGGACTTCCTCAGTAACTTGAAGAAGGGAAGTGCTCTTTCCGCCAGTCTTGAAATGAACCGGCTGAGGGCTGCTAGACATCCAGTTAATTTTTGGACGTCTTTGATGCGGGTTGGTGGCCGCATGTCTTCAATGGCTTTTATCTTCGCCGGATTAGCCTCTATGCCCCGGTGACTTACCAGGAAACCAAGAAGCTTTCCGGAACTAACCCCGAAGACGCACTTGTCTGGGTTTAGCTACGTGCGGGTGGCCCGCAGCTTGTCGAAGACAGCCTGCAAGGTGTCCAAGAGGGACTCCTTGTTCTTGACTTTGACCACGATGTCATCGACGTACACTTCCACTATGTCTCTGATGAGTTCTTCGAAAGTTTTGTACATAGCTCGTACAAAAGTTGAAGCTGCATTCTTGAGACCAAACGGCATGGCTGTGTAACAATACAATCCATCCACTGTGATGAATGAAGTATGCTCTTCATCCTCCCTAGACATCCTGATTTGATGATATCCAGAATATGCGTCTAGAAAACACAGTAACTCGCACCCGGAGGTGGAATCCACTATCTGATCTATTCTAGGTAGTGGGAATGGATCTTTTGGACATGCCTTATTCAGTGTGGTGTAGTCGATGCACATCCGAAGTTTCCCGCCGGCCTTGGGCACAACGACTGGGTTCGCTAGCCATTTTGGATGGAAGACTTCTCGGATAAATCCGACTTCGAGCAACTTCTTCACTTCTTGTCGGATGAAGTTCTGTCGCTCTACATATTGCTTCCGAGGTTTCTGATGCACAGGCCGAGCATCGGGGTAAATCTTCAGATTGTGCTCAATCACTTCCCTGGGGATCCCAGGCATTTGTGACGGTTGCCAAGCAAATACGTCAACGTTAGCCCAGAGGAAAGTGATGAGCGCGAGTTCCTATTTGTCATTCAACCCACCCGATATGCGGGTGGTTTGAGTGACATCGGAACCAATTTGGACGACTTTGACGGGGATGTCGGTGTCGCCGCTTGGCTGCACACGGGGAGCAGAGGTTGAGCCTCGTTGCCGAATGCTCGGAGGTTTTGGAGCTTGCCCCTGTCTGGAGTCCTCCTCTTGCGCAGTGGTGAGTGCATGGAGCTCCTCCAGAGCAGTTACTCCGGCGGTGCGATCTCCACGAATCCGGAGAACGCCTGCTGGTGTTGGCATCTTCAACACCAAGTATCCATAATGAGCAGCTGCCATAAATTTGTATAGGGCAGGTCTACCCAAGATGGCGTTGAATGGTAAGTTGATCTGAGCGACGTCGAAGACCAACTTCTCGGTGCGGTACTTCTCCCGTGTCCCGAAGGTAACGGGGAGAATTATAGCTCCGAGTGGGGTAATGGCCCCCGGACCTACTCCGGAGAATGGTCGAGAGGGCTGAAGATCTGAAGGTCGAAGCTGAAGTCTGGTAAAAGCTTCAAAGCTTATAAGGTTCAGCCCCGAACCTCCATCCACCATAACATGATGGAGCTGGATGTTGTTGATGGTGGGAGATACCATCAAGGGTAATTGGCCAGCTCCGACCATGCTTTGAGGACAGTCCGAAGCATCAAAAGTGATGGGTGTGTCCATCCACTTTCGATGTGGCTCCGGTCTAGCTGTAGGAGCTACAGCAGCCATATCCCGCCGCATAGTCTTGATGACACAACGAGAAGTGATGTCCCATGATCCACCAAAGATGGTGTTCATGGTTTTCCGACGCTCGTTGTCGGAGACGTCGGAGTCATCGTCGACGGAGGTGTAGACGGCTTTCAGGACCTTTTTGGGGTCCTGAAACCCTAACTCCTCTTCAGTCGGAGCTTCGTCAACCTTCTGTTTTCCCTCCCTCTGTCGGAAAGGAGACCCTTCCCGGCGCTTGTTGTAGCGCTCGGCAAGGTTTTGGACCTCCCGGCAGTCTTCCAGCCTGTGGCTGCCCGTTTTGTGAATGGGGCACCATATTTTGGATTTGCCGCCGTCTTCGGAAGACGGTCGAGGTCGCTTCTCGGGGCGTGGCCCCCGGCCACCAGGAGTTGCAGTGGCCGCAACGTTGGATGTGTCGGCCGACGGCTTCTTCTTGCCGTTGGTCTTCTTTTTCTTCTTGCCACTCCCGGAGGTAGCGGCTTCTTCTTTGGAGGATTTTTTGTGATCCTCCAAGGCTGGTTTGGAGTGCATTTCACGGCCCTCCGCAGCTCTGGCACATTTGTCTGCCAAGCTGAAGAGCTCCGTGACGCTGGTGATCTCTTTGATCGCCAGCTTCTCCAACATCTTCTTGTCTCGTACACCCTGTCTGAATGCCACAATGACAGAAGCGCTTGAGATAGAAGGGATTGTGTTGCGTACCTGAGAGAACCTCTGGATGAATGACCGCAAATATTCTCCCCCTTTTTGCACGACCGCAAAAAGGTCTAGTTCAGTGCCCGGTCGGGTGTATGAACTCCCGAAGTTGACAGTGAACTGACGGCACAGCTCCTCCCAACTGTCGATAGAGTTGGGTGGAAGGCTCATAAACCAGGACCTGGCGGTCCCAGTTAAGGCCACTGGAAAGTAGTTGGCCATTACGGCCTCGTTTCCTCCAGCTGCTAAGATTGCAGTGGAGTATATCTGCAGAAATTCTACGGGGTTGACAGTCCCGTCGAATTTTTCCGGCAAGTGTGGCCGGAACTTCTGTGGCCATCTAACCATGCGCAGGTGCATGGCTAGGGCGGAACAGACTCCTCCTACTCCTTCCAGAGTAGAAAGGTCTTGAGCATCCCGTCTTTCTCGAGCTCGCTCGATATGGACACGGCCATCCTGTTGGCGGTATCGGCGATCAAGCTCCGCCCGGAGGTCATGTGTCGAAAGCCGAGATACCGTATGGGTGCGTCGTGCCCCAGAGGGCAACGACGTCACTTGCTGTGATGCAGCTCGTCTTCGGTTGTTGGAGACATGCGGACCAAGTCTTCCAGACAACGTCCGTCGCTGCGACGGGGCTCGCCCTGAAGGAGGAGGACCCTGGTTGTTGAGGCATTCGGCCGCTGCTGCGACCAAATGCTCAACATCAGCCCTCCATTGCTCCATGGCATCTTGAGATGCATCCGGAGGTGGTGGTCGCTGGAGAAGAGCACGCGCTGCATGGAGCGCGTGTTCTGGGTTGTCATGACTTGCCGGCGCAGTATGTGACGCCGGTGCACCATCATGTTGCCCGGCACGTTTTGCCGAAGAAGATGGTGGTGGTGGGAGTGTGACTCCTGCTGGTGCTGAGGCTCCTGCTGGTGGCTGCATGTTGGAGGGATTGCCCTCGACAGCCTGAGCAGCAGGTTGCCCGTTGGATGATCCAGCCGCAGAATTCACCATTCTTGAAAATCTCAGGCGCCCCTTCCTGGCGCGCCAACTGTCGACTGTTGGAGTCGGCAGATCTCCTGACACTACTAAAGTGTTGAAGGAGTTTGTAGTTCGGTGTGGGCGCGCGGAGACTCAAGAAGGTGAATCACGATTGGACACGAGAGACACAGTGGTTTACGTGGTTCGGGCCGCCTGAGCGTAATACCCTACTCCACGGGTGTGTGGTGTTGTATTAGTTTATGTATGAAAGCTCACGTCAATGCGCGTGTGCCTGAGAGCGTTCGAGAGCCTTCTTCTCCCGTGTATCGTCGGTCTGTCCTTTTATAGTACAAGGACAAACCGTTACAAGTTAGCCTGGCCCGACATGTGGCCCCGGCGGTTACTAGTATTGATACACGATTAATTGTTGTTAATAACCCTGTAACGGGCTCCGACAGTGCCGTTACATGTGTTAAGATTGTCCGATTAAGTGTCATTAACATGGAATTAATGACAATTAATCGGGTCTTGAAGTCCGCGGCTATCCTTTGAAGATCCGGAGTCGTTACAATGTCTTCCGGAGGTTTGAGGCGGCCAGCTCCGACGTTTGGACACGTGGCAGCTCCGGAGCTTGCTTGTGGGAAGCGGGAAGCTCCGGGGTGGCCTGGCACGTGTCAGGTCCGGAGCTTCTCTCGGTCAGGGGTTAAGTCCGGAGGTGCCGTTTCGGTACCTAGCCCGGAGCTTCACCCTTGTGGGTAGTAGCTCCGGTCTGGCAGTACACGTGGCAAACTAGGGGTTAACCATGTTGGAGAAGCAGGTCCGGTTATGTCTGACAAGTGGGCCTCCGAGGGTCTTCAATTTGAGTAGGCGTCCTTCCCTTGAGATCTTTGTAACCTCAGGGGGTGTATGGTTTTTAGGGTACCGACATACACTATTATTTTTTAAATGGGGTGTTACTAGGTTTGGTAAAGCTTTCTTTGTCCTTTCTAAATTTTATTTGAATTTAACATTTTCTCTACACTTATAATTTGCATTTTTCACACAAAATGTGTCAGATTGGCTTAATTTAAAGGTATTGCCACACAACACCACATATTATTTTATGCTCTTATACATTACTACTCTTAATCTTATCCTTTTTATTATTTTGAATTTGGCCTAATTTCCTTTGTGGTTTCAAGTTTAAAGTCTTTCATGTTAAATGCATTGTCATGATTACTATTTTTTATTTATATTACTTCTTTATTTTTTATATATATGAGGGTCACAATCCCACCCACCTTACAAAGAATCTCGCCCACGAGATTCAAATGGGTTGCACTAAAGAGAGGGGATATGATTTACTAGCGGTCGGCTACCCCCCTTAAACAGACAAACGTTATAATTTTATTATTGTTCTTATTATTATTACAATGCAATGCACCAAGCAACGTGTTTCTATTTCGCTGTGAGAAAGACATGGACTTCACTTGCTAACCAAAGGGGACCTAAGCAAGTGATGTATGGTAATCTCTAAGAGTCTTCTTCTTTTGTTGTCCTCCTACGTTCATGTTCCTGTCGATGGAGTCGAAGCTTCGTCTTCATGAGTGAGGTCAAAGGAGTGTCTAAGAGGTTCATTCTAACTAAGGTCACGTGCCTAGAGTCAACATATAGCTCTGATACCACTTTGTCACACCCGATTTTATTAAGCATAAAACCAGCTGCAAAATACATGTATGCCAGGATCAGTTTCACCATACATGTATGACAAAAATGATAAACAATTCTATATCGCATGCAAACAACATTTATACCTTCAAAAGAGTTTTGAAGTAGCAATGGAAGAGGAAAAACTTTAGGGAAACCACAGACAAATTGACTTGCAGCAACGCGACCTATGCATCGTCTTCACTTGTCACTGTCCTCATTAGATCTTCTCTTCACTGAGCAGCATATTAAAAATACAACAAAGCAAGTGTGAGTACCATCTCGTGGTACTCAGCAAGTGAGGGAAATAAATGATATGAAGGCCAAAATCAAAGGAAAATGTTGATAGTGGTTTAAACACTAAGCATTAAACCTAACCTTAGCTTTCATTAGCAACCTACATCTAGGTGAGTAATTCCCAACCGTAATAACAGTAATAGTAATTATAATAATATCAACATCAATTCCAAGCATTATCCCAACCACCATTCCAACCATTGACTAATTATGAATTCGACACCAAGCCGCTCTTGTCCGTGAGCACGGCTGTCATGACAGTTTCCCAATCTCTGCAGAGAATGTATCCTTTACCCACAAGTCGTGATTTCATCCCCTGTTGCCAGGTGGACTAAGTAAACCTCCCTGATGCCAGTGGTGCGCAACCCACATTACACACTTACGTAGGTGTGTGGCCAGGAGATCACTACGAGGTCTTTATAATGGTCCTCCCGACTAGTAACCGACCCTCTGAGGTTTCACCGCTCCGGCTCTTAGAGTCCATTTTACCTCCGCGAGGAGAAGCCCCCTCTTGAGCCATGCGGATCACAAGGCAGATACACTGAACCAATTCCCCGCACTATCCGACTACCAGCACTAAGCTGGGAGAGGCCTAATTAATTGACCAAGCTGCCCCATACTCAGTCTTGTGGCGATACTGTATAGCTTAGTGGCTACTCCATAAACCGGTCCTTAGAATCCAGCAAGGTTCAATCCCCAAATCCCGGGTCTCGTGCGTACTGCACCATACCATTCAAACCAACCCACCAGATTCCTATTTACTACAATCCATTTCCAACAGCATAATCATAATCATATTAATAAGTCATGAGTAATAAGTATGTCAATGTTTTTCCACACAACTATTATGCATGGCTAAGCGTAGAGTAAATCCCATAACCACCCTTCCATAACCCAAGCGACAAGGTAAAAGGTAATACAACAGGGCATAGCATAGGATTCATATTAATTAACATGCAACTAACTAAACCCCTAAAAAGGTGCAAGATGATCAAGGGCACTTGCCTTTCATTGAATAGCTGCTCAGTCTCTTGATTGAACTCTTGTCTTCATATCTTCATGTCGCTTCTTTGTCGAAATACGAGTGCATATAAATTACCATCAAAAGAGAAATAAAAACAATCAAGAACAATACACCATACAAGCAATACAAGTATTATAATTGAAATATGTTATGATTATGATTTAAATCAGAGTTATGAGTGATTTATTATTTTTCATAGCTAAAGAAATGCATTTACCATTTATTTTCCACTTTTAGTATTTATTTACAGGCTAAAAACATTTTTAATGAGTTTTCTATAGCCAAAAATATATTTTATATGCATTTTATAAATTTTATTTCAGCATAAAACATTTTTCCTACTATTTCCATATTTATTCTCTGTTTTTAATATTTATTTATAGCTAAAAGCATTTTTATTAAATTTTCTATTGTCAAAATATACTTTATATGAATTCTACAATTTTATTTTAGTATAAAAATATTTATAGCCATTTTCATATATTTTCTATATTTATTTTATCACTTAAAAACATTTTCTACGTATTAAATATATTTTTCTGCAATTTAATTATATTTATCGGAATTTTCCTATAAAAATAGTGATAATATAAAGTATAAACTAATTTATCTAAAGTCTAGGGGTTGTTTTGTAATTTTTCAATATAGGACAGAGGTTAAAAGTAGTATTTTATAGTGTTCCAAGGGCTTAAATGCAGATTTACATATTTTCAGATTATTTACATAATTAACATATTGGCTAGGGGTGTTTTCATAAGATCAGGGGCCTATATTTAATTTTAACTCAAACTACAAGGGCTTAAATGCAAATCTCCATTTTCCTTTCTTTTTCTTATTTATTTTCATATACAAAAATCGGTGAACCGGGTTCATACCTCATGGACCAAGAGAATAACGGGCGGGTCTATGTCCTGGTGGACCAGAGGGAGTACCCCTTCGCCCTTCTAATCTGGGCCATTGTGGCATGATCCAACGGCTAGAAAGCAAAATAAGCCTTATGCTTCTTCAACCTCCAGCCACCAGGAGGCTGCACCGCCATGGATGGCATGGTGAGCTCGCCGAACCATGCCTAGGGGGCCTAATCCATGGCTATGATCGCTGAAAAAGAAGGAGAGGGGCACTGCGAACTCACCTAGGATGGTCTTGGAGTCTGAAATGGTGTAGAGAAGGAGCAGCAACGACACAAGGCGATGGAGACCGTGGAACTTCGTTAGATGCACGTCACGGCGGCGGTTCTTCGTCGGCATCTTGCCTAGGAGACGTTCTAGAGCACGGCGAGCATGTGTGGGACGACAAAATGGGGAAATAGCGGGCGAATCACCGGGAACGATGACGCCAATGGTGGTGGCTAGTTTTCGGGGTGGAGAGAATGTGGGGCGAGGAGCGAACGAGTATTTGAAGGGGAAACGGTTGCTCGGTGTTGTGCGGTTGCCATGGAACGTGGGTGATGAGGGAAGAGACACGGGATGGGTGTGAATCGGCGCGACAGTTGTCGGAGCGCGTCTCGCACGCCAACTGCTCGACAGAATGTTTACATGGTGTTGGGTGACGGTTGGAGGAGGGAGAAGATGACAAGTCGGGCCCACATGGCAGTGGAAAGGAGAGAGAGATGTAAGGGAGAAAATAACGGGTGTTAAAGCACTGAGATGCATCGTAACCATAAGTATGAATTTCTCATTGTCACCTTGAAGTTAGCTGCTTGTTCTACCTGCTCGGGCTAGGAATTAGAGAGATTAGAATAGTGAGGAGCTGCTTTGGCTAAGAGACAGAATAAGAGAGGAGGCAGGAGAGCAACATACGGATGATGAATTAGAACAGAACATGACGCTCTATACTTGTGAGTGAAAAATGAGCCCCATATATAAATAAGATATAAGAGGCATGCACGACTAGATGAGCTAATGTTCTTATAAAGTTATTATTCTTTAGTGATACTCTATCAAAAATTCCTACAATCCAAACGGCAAAAATTTCCAGTTCCTTTGTTTCTGATTCCCGTATTTTCTCACGTTCTTCATTCCTATGTTTTCTCTCTTCCTGTGTTATTTCCTGTTCCTACATTTTTCGTTCCCGTGTTCCAAACAAGCCCTTAGTATCTAGTACTCCCCCCATCTTTAAAAGTTTGTCGTTTTGTAGTTTAAAAACGACTACAAAGCGATAAATCTTTAAGAACCGAGGGAGTACTTATTTACACCGAGAAGTACTCTCTCCATCCTTAAAAGTTTGTCGTTTTGTAGTTTAAAAATGAACTACAAAGCGACAAATTTTCAAGAACTGAGGAAGTACTTATTTACACCGGCCTCTCGGCTTTGCCTATTTTCCATGCTCTTATTTGTATGATTAGTTATGAATTTTGGGAATAAAAAATTGTAATATGATTTTCTTTGAGTAAATTTTACAGACCCGTCAATATATATTTTGGGCATATTATCACAAACACACCAACTGTATATATGGAGCTCATTTCATAAACCCAAAACCCTTGCCTCAGTCTACATGTCAGTTGCATATATGCGAAACCGGATGCTATTTAAGACTCCATCTATTTCATTTTATTTCATGTTTGTTAATTCACTTTTGAAATAACTAATGTCAAATAAAAAGAAACCAAGGAGTAACAGGGATGCTAATTTTCGGTCGCCTGAGCTTAGCATTTTATTTCAACATACGCTTTGAGTCGTCGGATCTGTTTCGAGATTTATGTATTTATTGTCGAGTTTTTCTTGTTTGCGGAATTATGTATTGACTATAGAAAAAATTATAAGTTGTATTAGTTGGATGGACATCCAACAACTAAAAATTAGCAACTTCCATGAAAAGTTTCATTTTTGTTGTTTCCTAGTTTTACCATGCATTTAATTGTTACATTGGGATTGATCGAACTTTCATATGAAATGAAATATTTATTCTCAATATTAGTTTCATAGAGTTTTATAACATTGAAAATAATGTACAGTCTTGGAAACGGTGTATGCCCAGTGTTATGTAGATAAACTGGTTTCTTCTAATTCTTCATTATTAACTTGTCACATCATCAAAGATTCTAACATGTTATGTCATTTATTGAAAAACGGAACTCCCATTAAGAGTAGCCGATGCTTCATTTTAATTAAGCAACAAAAATCTATGTAAAACTTTAATGTTGTGTATATCTAGATTTTGTTCCTATATTTTTTGCAATTTTACACAAAGAAGAACTTAGTATCAAGTATTAATATACATAATAATATGGATTATTGCTAAAATCATGACGAGACGTTATTACTATTATTAAGCAAATAGTGAAACTCACTACTAATACTGACACAGAAAATTGTCTAAAACTTTAGTAAGAATTATTAATTACAACTTCATCTATTTCCAAATATTTGATGTTGATTGACTTACCAACAGTTCATCGACGTCAAATATTTGTAAACCGAGAGAGTACAAGAATTATAGAATCAATTACTACAGTTAGCATGAAATCAATGCATTTAACTTGGGATCATCCGGCACAAAACGAGCTCTAATCACCCAGCCAACTATTGCGGCTATAAATAGGGCCTTATACACATACCTAGATCTTCATACGGAAAGCAAATCAGTATCGAAGTAGTAGCCAAAACAGGGCAATCTGAGAGAGAGATGGCTTACCCGGTGAAGGCTACCCTCCTGCTCTTCGTCGCTGCTCTGATCAGCATTCATGTACACAGAGGTAATATAGTCTACGAACAAGCAATGAAACAACACTTTAGAAATATATCATTATGAGTGGTATGGAGATATCCTTACGGTGGTGCAGGGTATGTGATAGCAATTTCTAAATGTCATATGTGCATGCAGGTGATGCTGCCAAGGGTGGTTGCCGACCGTCAGACATAGTAATCTCACAAAGGGTGACAGGCAAGGTCGTCGAAGGGCAGCCAGAGTACAGAGTGACCATAGAGAACAGGTGCTCGTGCCCCCAGGCCAGCGTCAAGGTACGCTGTTACGGCCTGGCCACCGTCGAGGACCTGGACAAGACCAAGATCCGCCCCATCGACAGCCAGCTCTGCATCGTCGCCGACGGCAAGCCGATCGCCAAGGGATCGCCGGTGACCTTCACCTACGCCTTCAAAACGCCTCAGAGCTTCCCTGTCGTCAGCGCCAATCCGCGGTGCTGATCCGGAGATGGAGTTCACAAAGATGATATGCCGTTTGTGTATGGATGGCTTTTGTATCTTTTCATTGCTGTTACATGATCGGAATATGGAAAAGAAGGAAAATAAATTCTCTGTTCATCTTGAACTCTCGACATGATCATTTAATTTACGCGTATGTAATCAAATCATTTATGTTTTTTGTCTCCAAATAAACAACAAGAGTTCCACACAAACACGCTACAATAAGTTCCATCTCAGACGGCTCCAAACATATTATCACACGCGATTTTCGAAACCGCCTGAAACGAAGAGCATGTGATAATTTGCAATTTCACAGGCAGAAAGTAAAACTACCTTAAAATGGGTTTATCACACGCGGTTTTTTACCTATGACTAGCCGCCTGTGAATACACTTCGTCATAGGCGGTCCGTACAGTATAAGTAACCGCTTATGGTAATGGTTCTATCACGGACGGATCTTTACCTATGACTAGCCGTCCATGGAGACAATTTATCACAGCTGGTTTGTACCGTAAGAGTAACTGTCTGCGATAATGGAGTTGTCGGTACCCTACGTACCGAGTACCCCACGATACCGCAACAAGTGCAAAGAAGTTCCACCCATCAGAGTCGAAGGCCCTTGCAGGTCCCACATGTCACGTTGCACCGGACCCGCTCCCCTCACATGGCTGGCTCCCGGGTTAACACGTGTAAAATAAGTCCGGAACAAAACTCCCAATCAAGGGAAGCTCCGACGACTACACGTGTACAACAGCCCCGGACCTAGCCCCCGTCAGAGAGGAGCTCCGGTACCAACACGTGTACAACAACCCCAGACCTACTCTCTCGCAAGAACAAGCTCCGGATCTGCCACGTGTGGAGCCCCCGGACCTTTGTCACCAACAGAAATACAAGCCGATCATGACCATTACAGATATTCAAGGATGGTTAAGGCGCTGATAATGTGTCATTAATGCCATATTAATGACACACGATCAGTGCATCGTTAATAGGGGTAACGCTGCCATGAAGGCACGTTACCACACTATTAATCGTACTTAATACTCTTTAGACAGTGTATTAGGTCATTAAGCACGCCAGGGTCACATGTCGGGCCAGACCAGCTTTGTAACGGTCAGTCCTTAGAACTATAAAAGGGCTGCACCGCACGAGTATGAGGACAGGCTCAAGCTGATTCGAATCCAGGCGATCACGACCTGACCTTAGCAAACGCATTCGCTCAATACAATTACACAAACCCCGTGGAGTAGGGTGTTACGCTCAGGCGGCCCAAACCACGTAAATCTCTGAGGTTTCCATCTTGATATTGATCTCTATGTGCCCCAACCACAAAAGAACCTCTGCGGGCTGCTTCTCAGCGGGTCCGGGGGAAGTGTCGTAATCAACACTTCAATATTTGGCGCGCCAGGTAGGGGAAGCACTCTCGAGAACACAAGATGGTGAATTCAGCTGCCGCATCATCCAACGACAATCATGCGGAACAACCTGCTGGAGGCAACCCCTCTAACGTTCAACATCCAACTGGTGCCAATGCTCCAGCAGGCGCTGTAGCACCATCTGTTCCTGCAAACAATGCCAATCAACGAGATGGGACATCCACGTCGATCACCGCATCGGCAAACAACAACCTCAAGCATGTGCTCATCGCTGCGCGAGCTCTTCTGCAACATCCACCACCTCCAGGTGCACCCCAGGGTGCTATGGAGCAGTGGAGGGCTAATGTTGACCATTTGATCGCAGCTGCGGCTGCAGGCATCAGCAACCAAGGTCCTCCTCCTTCGGGGCGAGCACCTTCACAATGATGGACCCTGTCCGGTCGGCTTGGTCCACAATCCTCTCAACAAAGGAGGCGTGCCGCCTCCCAACAGGTGACTTCGTTTCCCCCTGGGGCGCGACACACCCATACCATCACCAAGATTCCGACTCATGACCTGCGATCGGAACTGGATCATCGTTACCGGCAACAGGACGACTGAATCCATATCGAGCGTGCTCGCGAAAGGCGAGAGACTCGAGACAACCCTGTTCCTCAAGGAGTAGGAGGAGATTGTTCTGCCCTGGCCATGCACTTACATATGGTCAGGTGGCCACAGAAGTTCCGGCCTCACTTGCTGGAAAAATTTGACGGGACAGTCAACCCCGCCGAATTTCTTCAAATCTACTCAACTGCCATATTGGCAGCGGGAGGTGATGAGGCTATAATGGCCAATTACTTCCCGGTGGCCTTAATCGGGACTGCAAGGTCCTGGTTCATGAGTCTTCCACCCGACTCCATTAATAGTTGGGCGGAACGATGCCAGCAATTCACTGCCAACTTCGGGAGCTCCTACACCCGACCCGGCACTGAATTGGATTTGTTTGCTGTAAAGCAAATATCGGGGGAATCGCTATGGTCCTTCATCCAGCGATTCTCTAAGGTATGAAATACCATTCCTTTTATCTCGAGCTCTTCTGTTATTGTTGCATTCAGACAGGGTGTTCGAGATAAGAAGATGCTAGAGAAGCTGTCTATCAAAGAAGTTACTAGCATCACGAAACTCTTCAGCCTAGCTAAAAAATGCGCTAGAGCTGCGGAGGGCCGTGAAATGCACTCCAAGCCAGCTCCGGAGGTCAACCAGAAGTCCTCCAAAAATGAAGCTGCTACCTCCGGTAGTGGTAAGAAGAAGAAGAAGCCCAACGGCAAAAAGAAGCCATCAGTCGGCGCTCCGACTGCTGCTGCTGCAGCTCCTGGAAGCCGGAGGCCATGCCTTGAGAAGCGACCTCGTCCTTCATCAAAGGACGACAACAATTCCAAAGCATGGTGTTTGATTCACAAGACGAATCGACACAGCTTGGAAGAGTGCTGGGAGGACCAGAACCTTGCCGAGCGCTACAACAAGCGCTGGGAAGAAGCTCCTTTCCGTCAAAAAGAAGGAAAACAAAAAGTCGTCGAAGCTCCGACTGAAAAAGAGCTAGGTTTCCAGGACCCTAAAAAGGTCTTGAAAGCCGTCTACAACACTGTCAACGACGACTCCGACGTCTCTGACAACAAGCGTCAGAAAACCCTAAACAACATCTATGGTGGTTCTTGGGACATCAGCTCTCGTCGCATCCTCAAGACAATGCGGTAGGACATGGCCATGGTAGCTCCTGCTGCTAAGGCAGAGCCACATCGGAAGTGGATGGATACACCCATCATTTTCAATGCTTCGGACTGCCCCCAAAACATGATCGGGGCTGGACAACTCCCGTTGATGGTTTCACCCACCATTAACAATATCCAAATCCACCATGTAATGGTGGACGGAGGTTCCGGGCTAAACCTCATAAGCTTCGAAGCTTTCGTTAAGCTTCAGCTCTGGCTTTCGGACCTTCACCCATCCCGACCTTTCTCCGGAGTAGGTCCGAGAACCATTACCCCTCTTGGTTCCATTACACCCCCGGTGACCTTCGGGACCCTGGAGAACTACAGAACCGAGAAACTAGTCTTCGACGTAGCGCAGATCAGTCTGCCCTTCAATGTCATTTTAGGAAGGCCAGCTTTATACAAGTTTATGGCTGCTTCCCATTATGGCTATTTGGTGTTGAAGATGCCAACACCTACGGGCGTTCTCCGGATCCGCGGAGATCGTGCCGCAGGAGTTACTACACTGGAAGAACTCTACACGCTTACCACAGCGCAAGAGCATGCATCCGGTAAGGAGCCAGCTGCGAATCCTCCAAGCATTCGCCACAAAGGCTCTACCTCCGCACCTCGTGTGCAACCAAGTGGCGACGCTGACATTCCCGCCAAAGTCATCCAAATTGGTTCCGATGCTGCTCAGACTACCCGTATATTGGGGGGGGGGGTCTGAACAACAAATAGGAACTCGCACTCATCACTTTCCTCCAGGCTAATGTTGACATGTTTGCCTGACAACCATCACAAATGCCTGGGATCCCTAGGGAGGTGATTGAGCATAATCTGAAGATTTACCCAGATGCACAGCCTGTAGACCAGAAGCTCTGGAAGCAATCGATCGAGCGGCAAAACTTCATCCGACAGGAAATCAAGAAGTTTCTCAAAGCTGGATTCATCCGGGAAGTCTTCCATCCAAAATGGCTGGCAAACCTAGTTGTTGTACCCAAGGCCGGTGGGAAGCTTCAGATGTGTATCAACCACACCACCTTAAATAAGGCATGTCCAAAAGATCCATTTCCACTATCTAGAATAGATCAAATAGTGGATTCCACCTTTGGGTGTGAACTACTATGTTTCTTAGATGCATATTCTGGTATCATCAAATCCAAATGTCTAAGGAAGATGAAGAGCATACCGCCTTCATAACAGTAGATGGATTGTATTGTTATACTGCCATGCCATTTGGTCTTAAAAATGCTGCTTCAACATTTGTGCGAGCCATGTACAAAACATTTGGAGAGCTAATTAGAGACTTGGTGGAGGTGTATGTTGATGACATCGTCGTGAAGATAAAAAACAAGGAGTCTCTCCTTGAGAACTTGCAAGCCGGCTTCGACAAGCTGCGCACTACACGCACCAAATTGAACCCAGACAAGTGTGTCTTCGGGGTTAGCTCCGGGAAACTCTTGGGTTTCTTGGTGACCCATCGAGGAATCGAAGCAAATCCGGCAAAGATCAAGGCTATAGAAGAAATGCGAGCCCCAACCCGCATTAAAGATGTCCAAAAATTGAATGGATGTCTAGCTGCGCTCAGTCGGTTTATATCAAGACTGGCAAACGGGCGCTACCCTTCTTCAAACTCTTGAGGAAGTCTAGACCATTTCATTGGTCTGATGAAGCAGAAAAGGCATTCCAAGAGTTGAAACAACTCCTCATCACACTACCAATCCTGATAGCTCCGAACCCTGGTGAGCCTTTACTGCTTTACATTTCGCAACTACAGAGGTTGTCAGTATGGTCCTCGTCGCGGAAAGACTGGAGCCATCCCCAATTCAGAAGTCTAGACCCCTCTGGGAGGGTCCGGAACTACCTGAAGGCGAGTCTGGGGACCAACCCTCAGGCACAGATCCTCAAGGAAAGATGTTGGAGGATCAACCTCCTTCAAACGAAGGAGTAACTGCTGCTGAACAAGAAGATCTAGACCCCTCTAGGAGGGTATGGGTCACTCCAGAAGAAGCTCCGGGTTCCTTTGGTAGGCACCAAGAAATTCCAGAAGAAGGTCCGGACCCCTCCGGGAAGGTCCAGGTTGATGAGGAGGAAGCTCCGGGCCCCTCCAGGAGGGTCCATACAGTCCAACGTCCAGTGTACTTCATCAGTGAAGTACTCCACGATGCCAAGACAAGATACATTGAGGTGCATAAACTGCTTTACGCAGTTCTCATCGCCTCAAGAAAGCTTCATCACTACTTTCAAGCCCACAAAATATCAGTGGTAACCTCTTTTCCACTGCTTGCAATTTTGCAAAACCCTAATTCTACTGGGAATATTGCAAAGTGGGCAGCGGAGCTGGCAGAATTTGATCTAGAATTCGTGTCAAGACAAGCAATTAAAAGTCAAGCCTTGGTTGACTTTGTGGCGGAATGGACTCCTTCTCCATCAAACCCTAGGGGCCACAGTGAGCAGAAACCAGAACTCAAAGTTCCGATATTCACTGAGCCTCACTGGACCCTCTACTTCGATGGCTCCGTGCAGAAGCAGAGGGCCGGAGCTAGAATCGTTCTCCTAGCTCCGACCAGAGAGAAGGTCAAGTACATGGTACACCTTGATTTCAAGGCAACCAACAATATGGTGGAGTATGAAGCCTTCATCTATGGACTCAAGGTGGCACTATCTTATGGTGTAAAACAACCTTTGGTGAAGGGAGATTCACAACTCATTATCAAACAAGTGAAAGGTGAATGTTCCTACAACAATTCTCAATTAGTTGCTTATCTCCTTGAAGTCTAGAGGCTTCAGAAGGACTTCGAGGTCTTGGATCTCCATCATGTTCAGTGCCTTCATAACTCTGAAGCTGATGAACTCTCGACGAAAGCCTCAACTGGAGCTCCGGCTCCTGACAGAATCTTCGTTCAAAGGTTATCAAAACCAACATCTCAACCTGCCGAACTGAGTGAAGGGGGCGAGACCAACACCTCAAAGCTGGCGGTCCCGGTGGCCCTGTTACCATGGTGTTCACCAAGGGTCGTAGGTGCTGTCAGAAGCTCCGAGCAACCCAACACGCAAGACTCAGAAGCCCAAGTTAGCTCCGATGCATGGATCTCGGAGATCCAGAGCTACTTGAAAGACAATATCATTTCTGAAGATAGTGTATCTGCTGACCGAATTGTCAGATTGGCTAAAAGATACACGTTGGTAGAAGGGGATCTCTACCGACGCGGTGCCAATGGCATCCTAATGCGGTACATTGCAAGGGAAGAAGGCTGCGATCTCCTTGCGGAAATCCATGGAGGCGAGTGCGGGAACCACACATCTTCTCGCACGCTGGTCGGTAAAGCCTTCCGGCATGGTTTTTACTGGCCTACAACACTTCAGGATGCAGTTGAGCTAGTGAAGAAATGTGAAGCATGTCAGTTCCATGCAAAACAGATTCACACACCGGCTCAATCACTGCAAATGATACCTCCTACATGGCCATTCACTGTGTGGGGCATGGACATCTTGGGACCTTTCCCAAAAGCCATCGGAGGTTACAGGTTCCTATATGTCGCCATCGACAAGTTCACCAAGTGGCCGGAAGCAACCCCAGTAGTAACAATCAACAAACAATCAACAATCAAGTTCTTGAAGTCCATTATATGCAGATTTGGAGTTCCAAACAAAGTCATAACTAACAACAAAACACAATTCACAAGTACTGCATTCCAAGAATATTGCGAAGACCTCGGTATTCAACTTAGCTATGCTTCAGTAGCGCATCCAACAAGCAATGGCCAAGTCGAGAGAGCAAATGCATAAATCTTAAAAGGACTCAAGACGCGCACATATGAGAACTTGAAAAAGCACAGAGCTAACTAGATTGAAGAACTTCCATCCACATTATGGGCGAATAGGACAACACCTAACCGGTCAACTGGGGAGACTCCATTTTTCCTGGTGTATGGAGCTGAAGCAGTCCTTCCTCTGGAGATCACCTTGGGGTCCCTCCGGGTCCGGACCTTCGATGAAGCCACGCAGGACCAACTCCGGCGTGAAGACCTTGACCTCATCGATGAGGGAAGGGGCCAAACAGCTGTTTGGAATGCACGTTATCGCCAAGCACTCCGACGCTACCATCAAAGGCATTTCTGTGACCGACAGCTTGAAGAAGGCGACTTGGTGCTCCAGAATATACTAACTCGTGAAGGGATGAACAAAATTTCCCCCAGTTGGGAAGGTCCCTTCCGAGTCATTAAAGTATCCCCACCAGGGTGCGTTCGCTTGGCAACTGAGGATGGGATCCCACTTCCCAATCCTTGGAACATCGAGCACCTCTGTAAGTTTTATGCTTAGAATCACGGAGGTGAGTCTGTAATTACACACAATGCATGTTGTAGAGTCGTTATACAGAGTCAAGCAAGTCCTCTGGGAGAACATCCAGACCCCTCCGGGAGGGTCCGGGAAGTTCAAGTAACACTTGACACAGTCACAATACTAAAAGTGTAACTACTTGCTCTGGGCTAGCACAAGATGTATAGCACATTTAGCTTGGTCCAGCATCCTAAGTGTCTCCTTGTCTCCCCTGTAATCTGGACCTATAATGAAAAGCATTGTTGTGTGAAAACAGACTCCACGTGCATTTACTTTTTGTACAAGGCTCAATATGTCAAAATATTTTTACCCCTTGTCTATAATAAAGTTGTGCAAATCTTTTTGAGCTCTGTTCCAAGTAATTCACATGCATTACAAGCCTTATTGATAGTCTTTTTGGATCTTAACACTGCATAGTCTACTTGCCTGAACGCCAAGCCAACATAGGTCCGGAGTGAGCTATCGACTTAGCCTGGTCCTATATCCTAAGTACGCCACTCTACCTACACCTCGGCAGGCCTCAGTAGGGTGAGTACTAAAAAGACATGTGGATCTAGGAAGATTCTATCAAAATGCTTGTTATCATGTTGAGTTTCTTCAGATCTAAAGTTCAAATAAGAAAAATAAGCCACAACCAATTTATAGACAAGAGGACAAATTTTACTTTCTCTCTTGCCTTTAATGTGTAGGAAAAGCAAAAATTCATAGCGATGGTGGACAACGTCGGAGCTACTAAGCTCTGACATCTCCCAAGATAGGTCCGCCGTCAAAATCTAATATGTTGACGCCGGAGCTACCAAGCTCCGACCATTCCAAGGGGCCTGTCTTCGACGCTTCAAAATTGAAGACTTCAACATACTGTCATAACTTTTGGTACATGTACGCACCTCAACTGTACACATGTACCAGGGGGCCAACAAGAAACGACATAATATATTGAAGACAAAATGAAATTTAAGGCAAAAAGGAGGATTTCATTAATCAGAAGAACTAGATTACAAAATTGAGATTACAAGGGACAAAGGGAGAAAAGTCATAGCTACTGGATGATCTAGGTCTTGTGGAAAAACGAAGCAACCTTCTCAGTAGCTTCTTGAACACTAGCCCTGGCGACATCTTCGTCCTCCGCGATGATTCCTACAAAGACCGGATCAAGGGAGAACTGGGGGTCTCAGCTCCGGTAACATGCCAAGACATACTCAGTGATGTTCTTGGCCAAGGATTTACCCTTCGTCTCCAGTTGATCGGCGATGACGTCACCCATCACATCGAGTTTGCTGCCAGGAGAGCTAAGTGCCGCCAGCGTCTAGTCCAACTCCTGCGCCGGGTTCTCTTGGCGTACTGGACTGAACCCAAGGGGCACGAGGGCCCTGTCTGCACGCCCCAGGAAGTCCCAAACCATCAGGGACTCAGTCGCCTTCGAGCTCCGCAGCTCCTCCAGAGACATCCGGGTGGCCGCAAGCTCCGAACCTTCACGGGCAAGTTGCTCAGCCAACTTAGCATGTTGCTGCATGATCTCAGCATCCTGCTTCTCTTGGTCGGCCAACTCCATCTCCCGGAGGTGGATGCGGTTCTGCCTCTCAGCTAGGTCCTTCTCCCTGCCCTTGACTCTATCCTCCCTAGCAGCAATGTCAGACTCTCTTTTCGAGAGCTCTTGCCCCACCTTCCAGTTTTTCTTCCTCTCTTCCTCCTTACATAGATCCAGTTTTTTGCTGCGATCCGCCAATTTTTTCTCACCCAGAGTTAACTTCTAGGTGACCTCCGCCTCTCTTCTCACCACATCCTTTTGCTTCCTCAGGAGTTTTTCCTCCCTCGCCTCCAGGTCTGCTCGATGCTTCAGGAGAGTTTCATTCAACTCTGCGAGCTTTTCGTAACGCTCGTCAGCAGCGTCACGTTTCTCTTTGGCTAGCTCCAAAATTTCCCTGGAGTTAGCATCGAGCGCCCGGATGGCGGCCTTCTTCTCCTCCATCAACTTGTCCCAGTACTCTATCCGTGCCTTCTCCCCTTTATCCATTCCTTTTGGTCAGCTAGCCTCGTCTGAGCAGGCTTGGTTTCAAAATGGCGTCTGCTGCGCTAACGCCTCAAGGTGTTGCGCTCCTCCTCCAAAGCTTTGCTCTCATGGTCGAAGGTGAGCAGGACCTGCCGGAGGCTTGAGCAGGCATTGTCTATGGACAACGCCAGGGGGATAGGTTCTGGGCCTGCTGGGACCATTTTTGCAGGCTCAAATGGGTTCTCCGTCACAAAAATTGGGTCTCACTCTACAAAAGTGGTCCCCTGTACTCCTGCAGCGCTGGGGCCGCTCTCCTGGAGCCCTTCAGTGGCAGCAGAAGAACTCACGGGGGAATTTCCGCCTCCGAAGCAGGTGAAGGCACCGCTTCCGGGTCTTCAATCGACATGTCCAACGTTGAAAGACCTGTCGCCGGTCCTACAAGCTGCTCTGGCTCCGGCCCTGGTACCTCCGGGACCACCACTTCTGGAGCACCAGCAGGAGCTTCAACTGGGGCCTCAACCTCCACTGGCCCGGGCTATGACGCGGTGACCACCTCTGGCACAGCCGCCGGACCTTCAACCACCTCCGGCACGGCTACCGGACCTCCAACCTTCGGCTCAGCAACCGCACCCTCTATCGCCTCCGGCTTAGCCGCCGGATCTTCAACCGTTTCCGGCACAAGGGCCAGATCCTGGGTGATCTTCGGCTCAACAGCTGGGGCTTCAGCTACCTCTGGCTCAACAGCCAGGGCTTCGACAACTTCCGGCTCGGAAGCTGAAACATCTGGCGTCGCTGGTGCTAGAGCATCAGCCTCTGCTGCTAGGGGCACCTCTTCAACTTCCCTCCTGCGATCCGATGCTACCACATGAGCTTCTGGTGAGGACTCCGAGTCCAGACTCACGACAGCTGGCGCCGGAGATGCCGTGACTTCCACCTCCGCTTGACGAGGAGGCTCAATAATCAAAGCCAGAGCTTCAGCAGGTGCAGCCCCAACTGTTGCAACAGGCGTTGAAGCTCCGTGACCCTTCTTTGACACCCTAAAAATAATGGTAAAAGAAGATTAATGACACATCCAAAAGCAACATTAACATTTTAGTGTGAGAAATCAATGCTTACCTTGGGATGCTACCACCCCAGTTGCCCCGAAACCTCTTCTTCTAAGGCCCGGAGCTAGAGCCCACCAAATATGGTGAGGCAACTGCTTTGGACCTCGGTTTAGAAACATTCGTAGCCGCCGGAGTTCTTTCGGCCGGAGTTTCCCTTCGACGGGAAGAACTCCCAGACATGGAGCTTCTAGCCGACATTAAGGCTGGGGTCGACTGTCCAAAGCTGAAGCCTCTTCAAGACACTTGCACCGGAGTAGGGGTAGTAGCAGAAGACCTCCCCCTCCAAGGAGAAGCAGCCGTCGTGGAAGGAGCAGGCTAGACAAACCTCCCGTCAGCATGCTTCAACTTCCTCTTCCGGCTGGAAGGCTCAACCGGCTCTTTGCCCTTGCCTTTTCTGACATCTTCAGTCCTTCGGCTTGGGGCGGGGGCAGGACCACCCTCGGAAGCTCCGGGGATCGCCAATCTAGTGGTCGGAAACCTTTCCACCTCACCAAGATCATCAAGAGCCGGCATGCTCCTCTGGAGCTCCCTGCTGAACTGCGCCTCCATGTTCAGAGGGAGGAAAGCCGCTGATGGAGTTAAGTCGTCGCCTTCGACGTCAATTCCATGCTGGAACTTCTCGAGATGAAGCTCCAAAGCTTCTCCATCCAAGTTGGATTTCAGATCGATTTCAATCCGGTCTTCATCCATCACGCTGTTGAGGGCCCACGCAAGCTTCTCCCTCTTCTTCAGCGGAGCCCACTTATTGACCAGGAAGTTGCAGAAGACCATCTGAGGGGTCACTCCACCTTCCACGCATTCACGGATCCTGGTTAAGGCAGGGTTGAAGGCCTCTGACAGCACCGGAACCACACTCCATGCGTCAATGTCAACATTGGGGAGGCCTTCGGGTAGCTCCAACTTCGCGTGCTCCTCTGCTGTGATGACGATCCAATCTTTCTTCCAGTTGTCCCACCTTCCAGAAGGAAACAACCTCAAGTATTTGTAGGGGCATTTCTTGTGCTTCACAAAATAGTAGAAGCCAATAAATTCGGACCCCTTCCCGGTGGTGTGGATGGTGAAGAAGGTACGGAAAAGCTCGACGCAGGGGGGAATACCCGCCCACATCTCGTAGAAGTGGACGAATGTCGACACAAGAAGAAGAGAATGGGGGCCAAGGTGGTACAGCTGCAGACCATAGAAGTCTAGCAGCATCAAAAGGAAAGTTGAGAAAGGTGGGATCAACCCCACCATGGCGTATGCAGAGAAGTACATCATGTCGCCGTCGCGCTCCTTCTTGAACGGGAGCATGCCGGCGCGGACCAGATGGTTGAAGGAGTCACTGGACCACCCCATGTAGGTTAGGACCTTCTTTAGATCATCATCGCTCTTGAGGCGGCTCTTGGGGAGACCCAACTCCATCGCGGCAAAGTAGAGCAAAGGATGGGAAGTTAGGCGGAGTTTGGGAGGCTCTGAGTGCAAAGATGATCGAAGGCGTAAAGAGTCCTCAACCCGTGTGCACTTTCCTCCTTAAGTAAGCCTCTGCGACACTTGGATGGAAACCACAATGTGATCAAGAGTACTTTTCAAAAAATCAACCCCGTCAATGACGAGTGGGCCTGTGGCCACCCCGACGAAGAGATCGAGGTCCTTACCCAAGGCCAACCGTTGCCATGATGAGCGGCGGGAAACCCAAAGTCGGCGCTCTGACAGGGCGCACGAAACCAATACAGTTTTTGTATTGGGAACCGGCGACCTTCAATTGCGTGAGATCCGCACTCAAAGATCTCATCTGCCGTATTCATAACAAGCCACGCGTCGAAGGTTCACCCCCGAACCGCCAATCTATCGGCGGACGTTTGAAAATCGAAGCGTGGGAATCGAGAATGGCCCCACCTCCGGCAAAACTACTTAACCCAAAGGGTTTCTCCCAGAGGTGGGCTCGGGGGCCACTATCGGTACCCTACGTACCGGGTACCCCACGATACCGCAACAAGTGCAAGGAAGTTCCACCCGTCAGAGTCGAAGGCCCTTGTAGGTCCCACATGTCACGGTGCATCGGACCCGCTCCCCTCACATGGCTGGCTCCTGGGTTTACACATGTAAAATAAGCCCAGAACAAAACTCCCAACCAAGGGAAGCTCCAGCGAATACACGTATATAATATCCCCGGACCTAGCCCCCGTCAGAGAGGAGCTCCGGTACCGACACGTGTACAACAACCCCGGACCTACTCTCCCGCAAGAAAGCTCCGGATTTTCCACATGTGGAGCCCCTGGACCTTTGTCACCAACGGAAATACAAGCTGATCATGACCATTACAAATATTCAAGGATGGTTAAGGCGCTGATAATGTGTCATTAATGCCATATTAATGACACACGATCAGTGCACCATTAATATGGGTGATGCTGTCATGAAGGCACGTTACCACACTATTAATCGTACTTAATACTCTTTAGACAGTGTATTAGGTCATTAAGCACGCCAAGGCCACATGTCGGGCCAGGCCAGGTTTGTAACGGTTAGTCTTTAGAACTATAAAAGGGCTACAGCGCACGAGTATGAGGACAGGCTCAAGCTGATTCGGATCCAGGCGATCATGACCTGACCTTAGCAAACGCATTCGCTCAATACAGTTACACAAACCGTGTGGAGTAGGGTGTTACGCTCAAGCGGCCCGAACCACGTAAATCTCTGAGGTCACCATCTTGATATTGATCTCTGTGTGCCCCAACCACAAAAGAACCTCCGCGGGCTGCTTCTTAGTGGGTCCGGGGGAAGTGTCGTAATCAACACTTCGACAGGAGTTATCACAGATGGTTCTTTACCTATGAATAGCTGTCTTTGATAATATAATTTCACAAACAGGTCTAGCCGCAGGTAAAGAACCGCTTGTGATAAAGTATACCCTATGCACTACTACCTGCTGTTATTTCTAATTTCCAAGTCAATTTCACTAAATTAATATAATCATAGAAGTCATCTTATAGTTTACACTAAAAAATCTAATCATAGATGTCAATTTAACTAAAACAATATACATATGTACAAGTTACACTTTCAATTGACATACAAGACATCTCATAGTTTACAAGTTTCACTAAAAATTGTTTCTATTTTCATACTCGCAAAGTTCTGGCACATCAGCTATTACACCTTCGTGATCAAAGAACAACCCTCTTCGGTGGAAAATTTTGCAATGTATGAATTGACATAGTTCACTCGCAATCATATCGGCTCCTCCACTAGGAATACTTCTAGAAATTGGCCATTCTTGATTCACATTCTTCGTGTGCTGCAATAAAACACTTAATAATGTTTAGAATGTGTTGGTTTGAACTACCTTAAAGTATATATCAAAGTGAGTATACAGAAATTTATTTGGTATTTTTTGAGTAGTTCCACTATGAGCAATTGAATTTTGAAGTTGGGATCAAAATATGGAAATAATGTTTCTAGTAATATTGAACAACAGAGATAAAATTTGAATATGGGAATTTTATACAGGTGAAATGGCTATGAACATTTTACAGGATGTGAAGAACACCTATCTTGAGATATGTATATAGGATTTCATGAAAAATCACTTGCACTACTGGAAACTAGAGTTTAATACCTTACTAACAAAATAATATAAGTATTAAAATACGCTAGTTACAACAAAAATGAAACTCAAAAGTAAGAAAATACAATATTGACGTTAAGGATAACTGACATCCTCACAATTCACTCTATATTCACAGGCGGTTCAAAGATACTCACATACATAATACCAACATAAGACGCTCTCAGGGGGCTGCTTGTGACAAGGATAATATGTTGATATGTGCAATGCATCCTTATTAGGAGGTCTCTCACCGCCAAGTTTTTCCGCGTAAAACCACCAAGCGCTATAATATAAGAAATATCATATAAAACTTGTCAACACATTCTAAATATGTGTAAATTAAAAGTATCGCGTACAATTTTAAAATGGAAAGGAAATCTGCGTAATGATCTGGTGGGTAAGCAGCTGAGTCCAAGACTGTTGCCAAACACTATGTTGGTTTGATGAAGATCATTATGTAGTGTTCACTGCACATTAACAATTAGCAATAATTTCTATTTCAATGTCATGTGTTGAACTTACTCGAAGTGGTACGGAGCCTTTACAAGGTCCTTGTCATCTCTGACAAAGTTAAACATGACATGTCCTATGTAAGCTACAACCCCTGTTCTTTTATCCTTCTTTTGTCTTCGATTGATTTTCATTTGTTTTTCAATTTCTTGTACTCTTATGTGTTCCGTTTCACCATAAAGTCAAAATTTGACTTTGCAATCAGTGTAGGGTCAAGGATACCTGTCTTGATGTTAAGCTTTTCATTATCAATGTATTGCATCCTATTGAAGAAGTCCGAAATTGCTATAATCTCATGAAAGGTGTATGTGTGTAGTAAGAAATCAAATACGAAATATTTTAGGCACTTACAAGCACCAGATGAGTAGCAGGTTGATTTCGAGCATGCCTCGATGGAAAAGGCCATGTAGATCTTCAAAGAGAAGGGCTTGTTTATCTACTTCAGTGCTCCAGAATGCTTCTTTTGGCACATGAAATGTGACGTAAGAAAGATCATATTTGGTGATGGTAGTGATGTACCACTCGTGCATTTTTTTGAGCGAGACAGGTTGTTTGCTAAGTTGTACCAATGTCATGAACGACTTTCCATTCTTATGTTCAGGAGGAGCATACTTAATTGTGTAACCGCCGTATGGCCGACTGGCGATTACTAGCGATTCCAATTTCTTCCCGAAACTTCCCAAGAAAAATCCCGAATTGGATCCAAAATTGACAGCATGGGCGTAAAAAGACATCATAGGTAACAACTAATTCTCGTAAAGTTCTTTCCGTTGAAACTCCTTGTTTAACAAAAGCCTTCTGCCGATTATATATGACATCGTTTTCTTCTCACTCTTCAATATCTTCTAATACTGGCTCATGTAAAGAACGAGATGCATTCGATTTTCCAATATTTTCCTTCAAATATTCTAAATATTTTGACACTTCTTTAGAAGGTTTCTTATTTTCGTATGAGCTAACTTTTATAGGCGCTGATGACTGAGGAGTAGTTGTCGAAAGTTGGACACTGGCTTGTTGTTGAACATGTTGTTCATTTGATTGCTCTTTACTACCAGCAGCTTGCTCTAGTGCTGCTTCAAGTTGTTGCTCAACTGGTTGCTCTTTACTACCAGTAGCTTGCTCTGGTACTGCTTCAAGCTATTGTTCAACTGGTTGCTCTTGGTTATCTTTACTAGTAAGGTTTCTACCATCCTTGCTGAGACATAGCGGAAGTGGGTCTTTCTGTACTTTCAGCTTAGAAGACGGGGTTGCAGTATTTTGAGATGCGGCGGGGCTAGACGCCGACTCATCGTCCAACACGATATCGCGTCGGTGCCAAAGGATTAATTGGTTGATATCCTGCCCCAAAGTCGTGATCCCCTCTTGTGTGATGTGGTCTATTTCAAAATCTTCATAATCATTATCAATGATCTGAAGAACTTGTACCACAACATAATACAACGGAAGTAAATTGCCATTGAAGTCACGATCAGGTTTTTGCCATAGCAGTGACAACCTGTTTGGTTTTGTTTCCTGCTCTGACGATCAGGACAAGAAGACTACAATATATGTCCTTAACAATATCATCGACAACGAACTTATGGGACCCTGAGCCTGACACATAACCTACGCTGCTATGGCAGGCAGTTGGAGATACCAAATGCTCCTTTGCCACGGGAACCATTGTTGTACTCGGTGCCACTAATTGTCCTGATTGTCTAAGTTGATCCATTATTTCTTGCATCAAGTGTTTTCTTGAACTTCTCACATCTTCTATATGTCTTTTCATCCTTCAGGAAACTATCTTTCCAGGACATCTGAGAAGAGATTGCTCGAACCCGTCCACTGTGTTCAGGATTTCCTAGGATAGCGGTAAGTTGGTCATTCTCTATCTTTGGTTTGAAGAGACCCTTATGTTGCTTTTCAGTTACTTCTTTCATTTTTTGCTCTACTTCGTTCACAGAGTCGAGCTTTTCAAGTTTGCCCTCGCTGAGTTCTCTCATCGCAGCCTTCTAACGGGTTAGGATTGCCCTTACTGGTAATTTCCTCTAATATCCTATTCCATTTCTGAACTTCGGGGGCAGATCTGGTAGACCCCAAGCGATGATGGTATTTATTCTTTTTGGCAAGCTCTGACCTAGTTGCGCTTTGGGCTTTAGCATCAGGTGCGGTCTTTTGACGAACAAATTCTTGCCACTGAGCTTGTATGATTTTTCCCATCTTATTTGGGCTAGGGACCTTATCAACCTTAAAATAAGCATTCATTTCACTCTTCTAGCCACGAAACTTCTTGTCGCAAGAGACCAATGTTGCTTTCTTTACAGCTTCTTCCGTGCTTTTCGGTAACTTGAATTGTTTCTTTATCCCCTTCCACAACTCATACTTATTATCCTCAGGTAATTTTCTCCAATTCTCGGTTGTGATCGGCACGAGCTCTCTAACAAGACAACCACATGCATTTTAGTACTTTGTAACTGAATTCAGTGGTTCTTGGGAAAGCCCACCTGGATTGATACTTGTTATGTATATGATGCGGTTCAATGGACCCTTATCGGGACCTCGTTGCCATCACTTTCGCTTGAGTGAACCTGGGGATTCAACCATTGGAGAACCTTCTACGGTTTTAGGAGCCGAAGTCACCTTGTTGTCTTCGCAATTAAGCTAGGTAGAAAAGAATTATAAGACTTCATATACTTGACAACCAACATCAACTTGAAATGTTGGAGTTAAGATTCGTGATCCATACCTTATCGGCAGGATCATATTCCGGGTCGAGATCCTCTGAAGTCTTTTTAATTATTATATTTGGAAAAGGATCCGACATACTGTAAAAAGGAGCCTAAACTGTTGGAGTCACTAAACTCCATATTGCCTTCTTCATTCTTACTACCAGCAGCAGTCTTCTTAGGGATTTCCGTGCTAGATCAAAATTATTTTGAAACGAAGAGAGTATCAGGGAACAATGAAAATTGAATACATCCCATAAAGAAATAATAGCTGCAAAACTTAAACCTTAAACTTCTTGAGACTCTCGGATAGTGTTCATGAGGGTTTAGGTTACCAAAACCCTCATGTACTTAATCTGGATAGTGTTCTTAATTGTAATAGTAATATAAATTTAACTTCTTAAAGAGAGGACAGTTGGCATTTATTAGTGACAAAAGACAAGACACATTTCACGTGATAGTATCCCAATTCCATCTGCCAATGAAATTACAAAAGATAAAGTAGCAATAACAAAAAGTCGAAAACTGAATTGTTTGGTGGTAGTACTTTATTTGGCATCTCTCTCTCTCTCTAAAAATAGGTCAATACCACAAACAAAACTAATGATTCACTTGACTTGTATGCAATCCTATGATGAACAAAATCTATATTGAGGGAGGAATCTCAGAGAGAGATATAAGATATTAAGGTAATTCTAAGCAAAGTATAGCTTGTTTCAACAACTCAATTTTGTTATAGTAGTAATCTAAAATGGTATGCTTAGAGAGAGGGCACTTGATATTCCTAGTGACAAAAGACAATCCATTTCACACAATAGCATCCCTATTCTGATAAACTATACTGAAGTTACAAAAGACAAAATAGCTATAACCCAAACTGAAATTTTTTGTGGTGGTTGTGTCACATCTCTCTCCCATCCCTCTTTCTCTCTCTCTCTCTACAGAGGGGTCAGTACCACAAAGAAAAGTGAGAGTTTCTTGACCTGTATACAATCCTAAGATAAACAAGACACATTTCACATAATGGTATCCCAATTCCATACGCCACTGAAATTACAAACCCTAGAGGTTCCTAATAATACAAAATCAAACTTAGAAAATCAAGAAATAAACAATCTAGTACACTGAGTGTCATCGGTAGGAGAAGGTTGGGAAGGGGTAGCGCATGATGGGGGTCGATCCCGGGAAGGAGGAGGCAATGCAGGGAGCGTCGGGGTGCGGCGGCGAGGACACTCGGCCGGAGGCGAGGGCGAGGAGAGAGGCGGCACGGGGACAGAGGAGGGAAGGAAGCGGCGTGGTGGACAGAGAAGGGAGGAAAGAGGCGGACGTACTAGACACAGCGACCGCGACGAAGACGAAAATCGACGGCGAGGGCGCGCGGCGAGGTTTAATCTCGGTGGTGAGGGCGAAGGTCGGCGGTGAGGGACGCGAGGACTTGACAACAAATGAAATTTTGGCAGTCTAACGGCGTCTAAGTGAATTTGCCCGGTTAGGTATTTCCGAGGAGGTCGAGCGCTCTTATATAGAAGCCTATCGTCTCAAGCAGTTCCTAATGAAAAACCACCTTAGAAGAGGACTTTTCTTAGGCGGTTATTCCTTACTAACCGTCTGAGAAGATATCTTTATCTCAGACGTTATTCACTAAAAACCGTTTGTGCCTTTGTGTACTAAGTCTAGGCTTAACTAATATTGTTGATTAAAATGAGAGGCCTTTTAAAAGCCAAATTCCAGTTTATTGTTATATTCTTTAAAATTACAGGTTCCATTAAATTTCACTTGGGAAAACCTTTGAATTTGGTCAGAACATAAAAAAAATAACACTGGTTATTTGTCATTTTTCTATCTTGATGAATACATTGATTTTTTCATTGAATTTTTCTATGGAACTTTTTAGTCATCATAGCAACCTCTATGATTTTTTGAGATTTTTATAATTTTTTTTGAATCAATGTGTGTTCAAAATTTGAAAATGCCTCATATGTATATGAGCATTTGATTAAAATGATGGATAATTTGAATTTTGACATGTTGGAATGCTTTAAAAAAATTTAAAAAATTCGTACATGTATAAATAAGACAATATGTTCATACAAACCAATTTCGGTGGAAGATCCTCTTTTTTGAAGAAATATAAAAATGTGAATAATGTGTAAATATAAATTAATTTGATATTTACTAAAACATTACAATGTTAACTATATAAGTTTTATAATATTTGATCCAGGTGGTAGATATAAATTTTCAAAGAATATAGAAAAAATATCATCAATTTTGGACTTAATTTGCAGAATTTATACATTTTTAAGTATTTATATTGGAATCTAAATAAAAAAGAAGCAAGAGAAAAAAACTGAAGAACATACTCAGACCTTTATGATAGGCCGTTCTTTAGTAACAACCTCCTAGCTAAAAACCGCATGTGAGAAGATGTACTAAGTCTAGGCTTAATTAAGATTCTTGATTAAAATGAGGGGCCTTTTAAAAGCCTAAATTCCACTTTCTTATAATATGTTTTAGTATTACAGGTTCCCATTAAATTTCACTTGAGAAAAACTTTGAAATTGATCATAACATAAAAAACAAGTAACACTGGTATTGCCATTTTTCTATCTTGATGAATATAATGATTTTTTCAATGAATTTTTCTATGGAACTTTTTCGTCAGCATACTAACATCTATGATTTTTTTTCAGATTTTTATAATTTTTTTGAATCAATGTGTGTTCAAAATTTGAAGAATTCCTCATATGCATATGAGCATTTGATTAGAATGATGGATAATTTGAATTTTGACATGTTGAAATGTTTTAAAAAATTAAAAAAATTCATACATGTATAAATAAGACAATATGTTCATACAAACTAATTTTAGTGGAAGATCCCCTATTTTGAAGAGATATAAAAATGTGAAAATAAATTAATTTTATATTTACCAAAACATTACAATATTAGCTATACAAGTTTTATAATATTTGATCCATGTGGTAGATATAATTTTTCGAAGAATATAAAAAAAATATCATCAAATTTGGACTCAATTTGCATAATCTATACATGTTTTATTATTTATATTAGAATATATATAAAAAAGGAAGGGAAAATAAAACCGAAGAACAGACTTAGACCTTTATCACAGACGGTTATTTAGTAACAAGCGCCTGTGCAGTAGTTAAAAACTGTCTGTGAAAAGATATACTCAGTCTAGGCTTAATTAAAATTCATGATTAAAATGAATGGCCTTTTAAAAGCCCAAATTCTACTTTCTTGTAATATGTTTTAGTATTACAGGTTCCCATTAAATTTCAAATGAGAAAACCTTTGAAATTGGTCAAAACATAAAAACACAAATAACACTGGTTATTTGTCATTTTTCTATCTTGATGAATATAATGAATTTTTCATTGAATTTTTGTATGGAACTTTTTAGGCATCATACCAACCTCTATGGTTTTTTTTTTCAGATTTTCATAGTTTTTTTGAATCAATGTGTGTTCAAAATTTGAAAAATGCCTCATATGTATATAACATTTGATTAGAATGATGGATAATTTGAATTTTGGCATGCTAGGATGCTTTAAAAAATTTTAAAAAATTCATACATGTATAAATAAGACAATACATTCATACAAACAAATTTCAGAGGAAGATCCCTTTTTTGAGGGGATATAAAAATATGAATAATATGTGAATATAAATTAATTTGATATTTACCAAAACATTACAATGTTATCTATACAAGTTTTAAAATATTTTGTCCATGTGGTAGATATAAGTTTTCGAAGAATACAGAAAAGTATCATCAAACTTGGACTCGGTTTTAAGAATCTATACATGTTTGAGTATTTATATTGGAATCTAAATAAGAAAGAAGCTAGAAAAAAGAAAACTGAAGAACAGACTCGAAACTTAAAGTTTAGCAACAACCGCCTAAGAAAAATCTTATCACAGGCGGTTCGTCATTAAAATCCGCCTGTGAAAATGGACGACTATATAATGGGCTCCTCGGGCTGTAGGATCGTAGAGCACGTGAAAAGCTACCAGAGGGGGGGGGGGTGAATGGTAGATTTAAAAAATCTTACGCAGCGGAAACAATTAAATCACAACCCCTTCGGCAGAAAAATAATCTATTACAAAAATCATGTGTGAGACTAATCTACACATGTTTCATCGTGAAAAAAGTGATATATATCATAGAGAATCAAGTCAAGAAGAAAACACAAGAAGAATCACTCAAATCCGTCGAGAGAAACTCAAGTTATGATCAAAAGATCGAACAAAGGTCAATCTGTCCTACCCGAGAAAAACAGTTCTGGAATGCTGCAAAGAAACTCGTGTAGATCAGAAACCACAAATCCAATAACCGTGAAATTTTGAAAGATGATATAAAATCAAGTTGTGAAGACAATCCAAAAAGAATCACATCAATTGGATCTGTAAAACTCGAGTTATGATAAAACCACCGACGAAAGGTAGTGCTGTCTAGAAACTCGACGAGTAAAACTTGTCTGGAACAAGTCAGACGAACAAGGCACAAAAGTTCCTTCAAAATATGAATTTTATTCAATAGAACACAAGAGTAACAGCCCCAAAGTCGTCTCCCACGAGCTTCGGCCTCCCTTGCTTATATAACCAGCCCTTAGGCCAACTCAATCTCAACTAGGACTCCAATCCTACTCCGATCACGAATTGAAACTTTCTATAATTGCTTAGGACTCTTCTATACGCAGATAGAAGCAATCTTAAGACTTCCAAACACATTAGGAACATATCCCATATTCCTAAAACAACTCAAATTCATGACTCACACAAAATTCTATCATAACCAACTCGATACTTTCCATACCGAGTCATAACCGACTCCGCCGCAGCCAAAGTCATCAACCGGTACGATCCGATCCTTCCAACCAGATCTTCCCATCCATAAACCATCTTCGGAACCATTTTGCCACGTCATTCACCGCATGCATACGTGCGAACACCTTCCTTCGACGTCCAGTAACCTTCATATGTACTGCCCTTGATTCAATCATCCTGCGCGACCTCCTGACCCGCTCAACCACAATTCCTCCTGAATTTGGTTGTTGGAACCTCATCTCCTCCCTGAGACTAGTCCAAAGGATCCTGTCACCAGCAAGACTTGAACTCAAGCAACACCTGCACATGAACAAACAACCAATCCATACGAGCCCAAGTCCGCGACTTGACTCAAGTCAGTTCCGAACACAACACCTTACGTGAGCACCTCACATAAGTATGTTCCAAAGCATATCAAAACGATATCAGCCATATCAACCAAAACACACCAAAAACTAAGCAAATGAATACTAAGCAATCTTTCCAAGTATATAAAGCAAGTTCGGAACATTGCAAGATAAAACCAGGAACATTGCGATCAAGCTCCGAACCTAGCCAAACCTAACCGGAGCTTGAGCCGGAGCTTACCAAAGCTAGTACAACCTAGCGCCGGATCTTACCAAAGCTAGTCGGAACTAGTCATCCCAAAAGTCGGAGCTAGAAAAATATGTCAGAGCTAACCAACATAAGTCGGACCTAGCAAAACATATCAGAGTTTAAAAAAGACATGCCGGAGCTATCAAAGTCATGCCAGAGCTAAAGATAAAGCTCACCGTAGCTACCCAAAAACATGTCGTACCTAGACAAAGAAAGTCGGACCTATTGTCAGACCTAGCAGAAGCTTGGAGCTAGAGTCGGACCTTGCTAAAAAGATGTTATGGCAGCATTCAAAACTTTTATTGTCAAAGCCAATGTATTCAGCACACATAGGTCTCACAATCTCCTCCTTGATGAATGCATTGGCAACACAATTTAAATCTGAACATTGGCATGAAAAAGTTTTGAGAACAATTTCCCCCCTTTTTGAAAATCAAATGAGATATAAATAAATTTCTCCCCCTATACATATTTCTCCCCCTTGCATAATTCACCATATTATCTCTCCCCCTTTGACAATGTATTCAACAAGGTTCAAAAGAGAAATTTTAATTGTTATGAGCATATTATAACATATACATATAAAACAAAGCTCATCCAAGTCATACTATCAAGTAACTTACACTATCACAACAATGAGATACATAAAGTAGTGTAAGCCATGCTAGAGATCAAATTTAATTTTCAATTTAAGCAAGTCATGATCTCACAAACTTAACTATTTCAATACCTGAAAGCATGACACTTGTTGCTGCATTTTATTATTTTTCAAAGCACAAATTTAGATCATATGATATTTGTAAGAGATTATATGCGCATCTGCCTTATTCCAACCAACCAAGCCAAGCCTATGTCATTTGACAATCAGAAGCTTAAGGACATGGCTTTAGTCGTACATAACTTCTTCCAAGTTCGTATCTAAGTGCAATGATAAGCCATCTCAAAAGAAGAAGTGAGATGCATGCATATTCTCTTGATCTTTTCTCAACTTATATCTGTTCACAAAAACTCAACATGTGAGTTGATTACTTGATTAATTCTTTATGATTAAAAGCACTTGTGAGCATGCAACAAGTTCAAAACAGCAAGAAATTTCGACCATGACCAGATTTAGTGTAAGTAATTATTCCAATTACTAAACATGGCAAAAACTACAAAATGTATAACACGAGTAATGTAGTAAGAACTTTCAGCATGTAAAAGGAATCACAAAGTCATATATGTATGAAATACTATGCTCATATTAGTTTAATTTCAGATTCACACATAGACTTCTAGGGTTTGAAAACTCTCCCTCAATTTAAGCCATGAGGATGCATAACCCCTATTTAACTACGAATGAAACAAAAACAAGTGAAATACAAAGGTTTTGTAAAAATGTCAGCCAATGGTTGTTCGGTATCTTCATGGTGAAGCACAATGTTTCTTTTTTCAATATTATCACGGAGAAAGTGATACCTAATGTCAATGTGCTTAGTTCTAGAATGTTGCACGGGGGGGGGGGGGGGGGGGGGGGGGGTTTAGCAATGCAAATAGCACTAGTGTTGTCACAAAACAGTGGAACACTATCTAGATCCACCCCATAGTCCTTAAGTGTTTGAACAATCCAAAGAATTTGTGAACAAGCACTAGCAGCAGCTACATATTCAGATTCGGCGGTGGATTGTGCAACTGAACTTTGTTTTCTGGATGACCATGCAACAAGTGAATTACCAATAAAATTACAAGCACCAGAAGTACTTTTCCTATCAATCCTACAATCTCCAAAATCAGCATCGAAAAAAGCTTTCAAAGTAATAGTTGAGGAAGAAGGAAGAAAAATGCCAAATTCTTGAGTTCCATGTAAGTACCTGAGAATCCTTTTGATGGCTTGACGATGTGAAGCACGTGGGGAGGCTTGAAACCGTGCACAAAGACATACGCTGAATTGTATGTTCGGTCTTGATGCTATGAGGTACAAAAGTGATCCGATCATGCTTCTATATTCTTTTTGATTCACGGGTTCACCATCTTCATCAAGTTCAAGTGTTGTTGCTGTTCCCATTGGTGTCCGAAGAGGCTTGCTTTTGTCCATGTTGAAGCGCCTTAAGAGGTCTTTTGTATACTTCGTTTGATGCACAAAGGTACCCTTCTTGGTTTGCTTGATTTGCAGCCCCAAAAAGTACGTGAGTTTTCCCATCATACTCATCTCAAATTCTTAACTCATCATAGCTGAAAACTTGGACACAAGATCATGAGAAGCACAACCAAAGATAATATCATCCACATACACTTGAACGAATAATGAGTCATTGCCATGCTTAAGCACAAAAAGAGTTTTATCAACCTTGCCCATGGTAAACACCTTTTCAAGTAAGAATGTTTTTAACCTATCATACCATGCTCTAGGGGCTTGTTTGAGACCGTACAAGGCTTTGGACAGTTTGTAAACATGATTAGGAAAATTTGAATTTTCAAAACCCAGTGGTTGTTTGACATAAACCTCCTCATCTACGTAGTCATTAAGAAAAGCACTTTTAACATCCATTTGATATAGCTTAAAACCTTTATATGCAACAAAAGCTAACAAAATTCTTATGGATTCTAATCTAGCAACAAGAGCAAAAGTTTCATCAAAATCTAGACCTTCAACTTGAGTGAAACCTTGAGCAACCAACCTATCCTTATCCCTAACCACAACCCTATCCTCACTTTGTTTATTTTTAAACACCCATTTAGTTCCAATTAAAGTGTGACCTTGAGGTGGAGGTACAAGTTTCCAAACATTATTTCTTTCAAAATTTTCTAACTCTTCTTGCATGGCAATAATCCAAGATTCATTAGTGAGTGCGTGTGATATACCTATGCTTAGAGGAAGACATATCAAAATCATCTTTAAAAACTCTTCCAAACCGAGACATGTTAAAAATAAGCTCACGATTTGAACCTACAACTTTGCAGTAGTTTTTATTGAAAATAATTTCCAGATTTTCATCTAGCAATTGTGAAACAGAAAGCAAGTTGTATTTCAAAATTTTGACAAGTGCCACATCCTTCAAAGTGTAGTGATCATTTACTCTAACCAAACCCTTAGCAATTATAGGAGTTGAAGAATTATCGGCAAAAGTAACATTCTCTACACGTGACACAAAAGAGAGGGAGGAGAACCATTCTTTGTTACCGGTCATGTGGCGTGAGCAACCTGAATCCACAATCCAAATGTTCTCCTTCCTTAAGCATGTAACCTACATGGAAGCACAATACGTCGATGACTCAATACTGAGGTTAGTCAAAAGGCATTTAGGGATCCAGTACTGAGTTACACGATGTGCAGCAGGAAAAACACGCGAAAGTTGAGATACAACAGCAGGTTTATGAGTCAAAGTTTGAGGTTTTTTTGTAACAATTGATTTAGAAGTTGTTACTCATTTAGAACGAAAACCAGTAGCTCCGTAGGTGTGGACATTTGTTTCGAAAGAAACAACTGAAGCTCCGGATGCACAAACCGAAGGTCTTGAAGCAAAAACCGAAGCTCCAGAGGGAACAACAGAAGGTCTGGGAGCTTTCGGAGCTATCGGAAACACTGGAGCTGTTTTTGCAAGTCTCTTACCAGAGGGTCCGGAAGTTACCTTTCAAATTGCTGACTGATTAAAGCAGGTTGCATGTTTCTAATTTTAGGTTTAGCATGAAAGTTATGAGATCTAGCAGACATTTTATCCTTTTTAATTTGTTCAACTAGTCTATAACAAAAATCTACGACATGACCATCTTTATCACAATAAGTACAATGAAATTTAATTTTGTAATCATGTCTATATGAGCATCCAGCATTAGAAACAAAATTAGAAAGCACTCCTGCTGATTCAAAGATCACATCCTTTTGTTTAGGGACAATTTTGATTAAACCTCTTTCCAATGATTTTACAATTTGAGGTGGATGTGTTTTATAATAAACATGAGAATCAAAACCTAAAGTAGTTTTATTATTACAAGATTTAGATGAACTCAGTAGCAAGTTTAGATTTTTGTTCCCAACACAAAACTGCTCTAGCGTCCAATTCATGTCATCAAGCTTTTTAGACAATTCTAGGCAGTTTCCACATGAAGTTTTTCCTTTTAATTTGCAATTAGAATAGTATTTAACTTCATGAGAACGTAAAGCATTGTTCAGAATGGAAATTTCATCCACTGCATCTTTTAGTTTTTATCAAGATTATCACATGCAGAACAACGCAAATCATCTGTTGAACATGAAGCATCTTTTAAGTTTTTATCATTAAATGCAGCAAGCTCTTTGTTTTTCTTTAATTTCTTCATCAAGTCTATCTAGAGTGGAGGAGTGTGCACTTCTTAATGTGGACAATTTTTCATAGATTAAGTCACACGAGGGACAAGAGTCATCACTAGGAATCAAGGTTTTCAAATGGTTGATTTCAGATTCTAGTGATTCAATTTTAGCAGCATTATCCCTAAGCTTTTTGTCCTTTTTCTTAACAATAAGAGTTGCACGAGAAATTGTATCACACATTTCATTACAGGTATAACATACCTCATCGTCGTCACTATTGTGTTCTAGTTCCTCCTGACTTGATCTTGATCTTGTTTTGCCCGCTATGAAGCATAAGTTGGATAGATCATCATCATCTTAATCACTTTCAAAGTCTACATCGCTTGAACCGAGCTCTTGAAGTGCAGTGATGAAGCTGTTAATCATCTTGCGTCCTATGGTACCCTTCTTTTTCTTGTTGGGGTTTCCAGAGGTGGTCTTGACCTTGTTCTGTTTTTCTTCATAGGTAATAGGACCTGAAAGGTTAGGGCATTCTGTACGAAAGTGTCCTGTCTTACCACATTCAAAACAGCGTCGAGGTCCGGAGCTTCCTCTCCTTCTAGTTCTCACATTTTGCAATGCTTTTGAGAACCTAGTAGAGATTAGTGCTAACTCCTCTTCTGGAAATTCCTCGATCTGCTCCAAGGTTAGTGAGGACAACAAAGAAAGAGTATTGCAAGATGATGATTGGCCGGAGCTAGGCATATCACGTTGTGAGACAAATGCAATATACTTATTTGGGTTCTTACGTGATAATATGTCAATTTCATGAGTTTTGAGTTTAGAGTAAAGCACATCTAAAGTAGGTGTACTCATGACAGTAGATTCACAAATAGATGTAACTTTCATCTCCCAGATTAACATGTCTAATGCACTAAGAAGTTGCCTAGCATTTTCAGCATCAGAAAAGTTAACATTGACACTACATAAGTTGCTGAGAATTTTATTGAAGCGAGCAAAGAGGTCATAGATAGACTCACCGGGTTGCATCTCGAAACGCATATATTCCTATTTGAACATATCCTGTTTTACCTCCATGATTGTGTTGGAGCCTTCATGATAATCACAGAGAGCTCTCCAAACATCGTATGCTAATCGAAGATGTGCAACGCGGTCGAAGTCGCTCTGAGTGAGTCCTTTGATGATCAAGTTTCGGGCTTTGTTGTTGTTGTCGACGTCCCGTAGGTTTGTAGCCGTAACTTGATCGTTTGGTGGCACTTCGTAAGGCTTGTACACCTTCTCCTATATTGCGAAGCCTTGCGCCTGGATGAAAGCCTCCGTGCGTGCCTTCCAAACCTGAAAATCAATACCAGCAAACACACAAGGTTTGGACAGTATTTTTCCATGATGATTATTAAAAAACACGTGCAAATCATAATGATTAGAGCACCGTGGCTTTGATACCAATTGTAGGATCAAAGAGAACGTGAAAATCTACCAGAGGGGGGGTGAATGGTAGATTTAAAAAATCTTACGCAGCGAAAACAATTAAATCCCAACCCCTTCGGCAGAAAAATGATCTGTTAAAAAAATCATGTGTGAGACTAATATAAACGTGTTTCATCGTGATAAAAGTGATATATATCAGAGAGAATCAAGTCAATAAGAAAACACAAGAAGAATCACTCGAATCCATCGAGAGAAACTCAAGTTATGATCGAAAGATTGAACAAAGGTCAATCTGTCCTACCCGAGAAAAACAGTTTTGGAACGCTGCAAAGAAACTCGTGTAGATCAGAAACCACAAATCCAATGACCGTGAAATTTTGAAAGATGATAGACAACCAAGTTGTGAAGACAACCCAAAAAGAATCACGTCAATTGGATCTGTAATACTCGAGTTATGATAAAACCACCAATGAAAGATAGTGCTGTCCAGAAACTCGACGAGTAAAACTTGTCTGGAACAAGTCAGACGAACAAGGCACAAAAGTTCCTTCAAACTACGAATTTTATTCAATATAACACAAGAGAAACATCCCCAAAGTTTTCTCCCATTAGCTTTGGCCTCCCTTGCTTATATAACCAGCCCTTAGGCCAACCCAATCTCAAGTAGGACTCCAATCACGAATCGAAACTTTCCATAACTACTTAGGACTCTTCTATATGCAGATAGAAGCAATCTTAAGACTTCCAAACACATTAGGAACATATCCCATATTCCTAAAACAACTCAAATTCGTGACCCACACAAAATCCTATCATAACCAATTTGATACTTTCCATACCGAGCCATAACCGACTCCGCCGTAGCCAAAATCATCAACCGGTATGATCCGATCCTTCCAACCAGATCTTCCCATCCATAAACCATCTTCGGAACCATGTTGCCACATCATGCACTGCATGCATACGTACGAACACCTTCCTTCGACGTCCAGTAACCTTCATATGCACTGCCCTTGATTCAATCATCCTGCGCGACCTCCTGATCCGCTCAACCACAATTCCTCCTGAATTTGGTTGTTGGAACCTCATCTTCTTCCTGAGACTAGTCCAAAGGATCCTGTCACCAGACATGACTTGAACTCAAGCAACACCTACACATGAACAAACAACCAATCCATATGAGCCCAAGTCCGTGACTTGACTCAAGTCAGTTCCGAACACAACACCTTACGTGAGCACCTCACATAAGTATGTTGCAAAGCATATCAAAACGATATCAGCCATATCAACCAAAACACACCAAAAAATTAGCAAATGAATACTAAGCAATCTTTCTAAGAATATAAAGCAAGTTTGAAACATTGCAAGATAAATACAGGAACATTGCGATCAAGCTCTGAACCTAGCCAAACCTAACTAGAGCTTGAGCCGGAGCTTACCAAAGCTAGTAGAACCTAACGCCGGAGCTTACCAAAGCTAGTCGGAACTAGTCATACCAAAATTCGGAGCTAGAAAAACATGTGGAGCTAACCAACATAAGTCGGACCTAGCAGAACATATCGGAGTTTAACAAAGACATGCCGTAGCTATCAAAGTCATGCCGGAGCTAAATACATAGCTCACCAAAGCTACCCAAAAACATGTCGGACCTAGACAAAGAAAGTCGGACCTATTGTCGGACCTAGCAGAAGCTCGAAGCTAGAGTCGGACCTTGCTAAAAAGATGTTATGGCAGCATTCAAAACTTTTATTGTCAAAGCCAATGTATTCAGCACACATAGGTCTCACACGGGCACCACAGAAAATCTAACCCGGGAGATTTTACATCGATGCCGTCAGGCTGCAAAATTTTTCTCTTTCCGGCTGCCCCTTTGCTTCAGGCGTGCGCGTGTCGTTCTTTTTATTAGTTGATCAAGCTTCAAACAGAGAAAAGGTTTGCGGAGGCTTCTTCTTCCACTATGAAACAACTTTCATTATTTGTTGTCTTGTTTTTCAGTTTGGTTTTGTTGAGTTTGGCTACAGCCCCTCTCCCTACTCCCCAAGATATAATTGAGCCTCCTCTTGAGCTCCTCTATGAATTTTGTAGAAAAAGACGTAGATTTGAAGGATTAAAGGTTCAAGATGAATACAAGCACATCACATGTTCGATGAAATGTTTCAATGAATAAGCTGAACTTCAAAAATCTATTGTGGCCATTGGGTAGCTGAGAAAATTATGAAACAAATTTTCTTGGAACCCTTATGAACAGGCCTACATGATACCAATATTCACTCATATGATACCAGTATTCAATGAACAAACCGCTTGTGATGTTTGAACAAGTACAAGCGGTTCTTAATTGATAGCCGCCCGTGAAAAGCAAGTATTTACTCAAGCGGTGTTTTATTAAAAACCGCATGTGATGTTTGTAATATTTCAGGCGGTTCTTTGTTAATAGCCGCCTGAGAGAATTATGTATTTACCCAGACAGTTGTTAATATAAGACCGCCTGTGATGTTTAATCATTACAGGCGGTTATTGTTTCATTTAATATCACAACTGCATTTTTTATAGACCGTCTGTATTTGAAAAATGAGGCGCCTGTAATAATTGGTTTCGTAGTAGAGAAAAAATGGTAGAAAGAAGAATAACAATGCTACAAAATAATCTCCTTTCATTATTATGCTGGTTAGTTCAGTTTTGAACTAATCAACGTCAAATAAAATAAAAATGAAAAGAAGTAGAATAACTGAGCATATTGACGCCCACAATAAAAAAATGTCAAGATCTACAGAATGGAAGCATGAGGAAAGAATGACTGCCCCTATTTATGTGTTACGGCACTAGTCAAGTGCAATACGGATGACTGATGAATAAAAGACAGATATATCAACACTAGGCTACTGTCTAGGCAGATGGATTTTTCCACGCTAGCTACTGTCTACCTAAGATGAGCGTGGCCATACAAGACATGTAGTCTAAGTTTTGGGGTGTAGCAAGAATTTACTGTAAGTGTAGCGGTGGCTATACCTTATCTGATATGTTGGCATTCCTATCTTTTTTTTTTCTGAATGTTCGGAAGCAGGGGCTTCCGCGTAATATCATATTATATAGAAATAACAATGATCCAATTTATATGGAAACTCAAGCTCAAAAACCATACAAAAGAGAGGACATTAACACACCCTCCAACTAGTGGTCCAAACACCACTAGTTCTATGAAAACCTAAAGACGGACAACTTACTACATAGTTGTCAAAAAACTTCAATACAATGTTCATCATTCTCCGAAAATGATGTCCAAGGAGGGATATGACTTAGATATGCCGCTAGCTAGGTTTTCACCCAGAGTATCAGCGGGTGGGGAGTGAAGGGAAGGTACCTCAACAACACCTCCACAGAACTTATATCACCTGCACGTTCCACTGTTGTCATTCTGACTCTTCGTCCAGACTATATATATGGAGCTCATTCCACAAACCAATCAACATTTGCGATATGATTTTCTTTTAGTAAATTTATAATATGATTTTCTTTGAGTAAATTTATGGACCCATCAATATTTGAAGCATATGATTACAAACACACCAACTGTATATATGGAGCTCATTCACAAACCCAAAACCCTTGCCTCAGTCCTACATGTTTGTCGGTACCTTGCGTACCGGGTACCCCTGATACCGCAAACGAAGTCGACGAGTTCATATGTCCAAGTAGCGAACGTCCGAGGGGGATACACATCGCCCCGAACCGGATCTACCTCCCTCCTTAGGGTGGCTCCGGTATAGCCACGTGTCCAGAGGAGCCGACCTGCCTCCCTTGTTTGGGTAGCTCCGGTGCTGCCACGTGTTCTGCAGAGCCGGACCTGCTTCCCTCCTCAGGGAAGCTCCGACACTTCCACATGTCCAACGACACCAAACCTATCCCTAGTAGAGGGAAGCTCTGGTGCTTCCACGTGTCAACGCCCGAACCTACGTTAGCAATGGGAAGATAGTAGGATCTCCAATTCAAGGGCCATCAATTGGTCATTACAAGACCTAGTTAACGCATCACTAATGCTATATTAATGACGCACAATCAGAGGACTATCAAGACCAGTAATGCTGCTATTAAGGCACGTTAACACACCATTAACCCCTCATAACACTGTAGATCATGTACATGATAGTTAATATAGCCGGGGCCATCTGTCGGGTCAGGCACATACTGTAACAGCATGTCCTTGGCATATAAAAGGGTTGTGCTGCACGGTAGAAGGACATATCAATCTCATACGCACACAAGCCTAGAGACACTCATACAATATACAAACCCCTGTGGAGTAGGGTATTACGCTCAGGCGGCCTGAACCACGTAAAACTCCCTGTGTTCACCTCTTGCATCGATCTTAACTTGCGTCCCAACCGAATATGAACCTCCACGGACTACTCCTTAGTAGTACCGAGGGAAGTGTTCTAGTCCACACTTCGACATTTGGCGCACTAGGTAGGAGGGCTTTCAAGATTCAAGATGGTGAATTCCGTCGCCGCTTCATCCAACGGACCAGCTGTGCAGCCTACTGGAGGAAATTCCTCCAATGTGCAGCAGCCGACCAATGTTGTCATTTCGGCGGGTGCGTTCCTCCACCACCACCACCGTCTCAGCAGGATGGTATATTCGCATCAATCACTGCATCAAAAAACAACCCTGAGAACGCGCTTAATTCAGCGCGGACTCTCCTCCAGCGTCCACCAGCGTACAGAGCTCCTCCTGCCGCGCTAGAACAGTGGCGTGTTGATGTTGAGCATTTGGTTGCAGCTGCAGCCAATGCAATTAGCAACCAAGGTCTGCCCCATGTAGGGCAAGCACCTTCACAAAACAGGACCTTGTCTGGTACACTTGATCCTCATGCATCGTAGCTCAGGAGACGTGCGCCCACCCAACAAGTGATGTCACTGCCCTTTGGGGATCGCCGTACTCACACGGAGACAAGATTTCCGACTCAGGATCTCCGGTTGGAGCTCAATCGCCGCTACATGCTCGAGAAAACCCTTCTCCTCTGTGTGTTGGGGGCAGCTGTTCGGCCCTTGCCATGTATGTCCGCATGGTCGAGTGGTCACCTAAGTTCCATCCTCATCTGCCGTAGAAATACGATGGGACAGCTAATCCCGTCGAGTTTCTTTAGATCTACTTGACCGTCATCCTCGCGGCTGGAGGCAATGACGCCGTCATGGCCAACTATTTCCCCGTGCCCTAATTGGGACTGCAAGGTCCTGGTTCATGAGCTTACCACCTGACTCCATCTACAGTTGGGCGGAACTCTATCGCTAGTTCACCGCCAACTTCGGGAGCTCCTACACCCAGCCTGGCACCACGCTGGACCTCTTCACCGTACAACAGAAGTTGGGGGAGTTGTTGTGATCTTTCATCCAGCGATTCTGTCAGGTACGGAACACCATCCCTTCTATCTCCAACGCTTCTGTCATCATCGCATTTTGACAGGGGGTACAAGATAAGAAGATGCTGGAGAAGCTGTCAACCAAGAATGTCAGCAGCATCACAGAGCTCTTCAGTCTGGCAGACAAATGTGCCAGAGCTACGAAGGGTCGTGAGATGCACTCCAAACCAGTTGCAGAGGCCAGACAATCCTCCAAAGCTGAAGCTACTGCCTCTGGTAGTGGAATAAATAAGAAGAAGAAGAAGTCAAATGACAAGAAAAAGTCACTGCCGACACACCTACTGCTACCGATGCTGTAGCTCCGGGTGGCCGGGGACCATGCCCTGATAAGCAACCTCGACCATCGTCTGAAGATGGTGACGGTGAAAAGATGTGGTGTCCAATCCACAAGTAGAAAACCCACAACCTTGAAGACTGTCGTGAGGTCAAGAGGCTTGCTGAACGCAACAACAAGTGTCAAGACAAGACCCCTTTCTGCCAGCGGGAAGAGAAGCAGAAAGTCAACAAAGCTTCGTCTGATCAGGAGTTAGGCTTCCAAGATGCCAAGAAGGTGTTAAAGGCGATCTACAAAACCATCGATGACGACTCCAACATCTCTAACAATGAGTGTCAGAATACTCTCCATATGATGTATGAAGGGTCCTAGGGTATCACTTCCCGACACATCTTGAGGACTGTGCATCGAGATATGGCTGCTGTTGGTCCTACTGCCAAGGCAGAGCCACATCAGAAGTGGATGGATACTTCCATCACCTTTGATGCTTCAGATTGTCCGAAGAACATGGTAGGAGTTGTACAATTACCCATGATGGTCTCCCCTACTATCAACAACATCCAACTCTACCATATCCTGGTGGATGGAGGCGCGACGCTCAACCTCCTCAACTTTGCAGCTTTTGTGAAGCTCCGGCTCAACCTCTCAGACCTTAGGCCTCCACGCCTTCGGAGTGGGTTCGAGAGCTATCACACCTCTTGGATCTGTTACTCTACCTGTGACCTTCGGGACACAGACAACTACCGGTCTGAGAAGCTGGTGTTTGATGTGGCTCACATCAACCTACCCTTCGCGATCCTAGGCAGGCCAACACTGTATAGGTTCATGGCCATGGTCCACTACAGCTACCTCATGTTGAAGATGCCGACTCCTTCACACGTCCTCCGGATCCGAGGGGACTGCACTTCTAGGTTCACTGTGCTGGAAGAACTTCATGCGCTTGCTACAGCGCAAGAATAACGGTCCGACAAGGAGCAAGCTGCTCGACAACCCCCGAGCTTGCGTCAGCGGCTCATCTTATGCACCTCGTGTGTAGGATCAAAGAGCACGTGAAAAGCTACCAAAAGGGTGGGGGGTTAATGGTAGATTTAAAATCTTACGCAACGGAAACAATTAAATCCCAACCCCTTTGGCAGAAAAATGATCTGTTAAAGAAATCATATGTGAGACTAATCTAAACGTGTTTCACCGTGATAAAAGTGATAGATATCACAAAGAATCAATTCACGAAGAAAACACAAGAAGAATCACTCAAATACGTCGAGAGAAACTCAAGTTATGATCAAAAGGTCGAACAAAGGTAAATCTGTCCTACCCGAGAAAAACAGTTCTGGAACGCTGCAAAGAAACTCGTGTAGATCAGAAACCACAAATCCAATGACCGTGAAATTTTTACAGATGATAGATAATCAAGTTGTTAAAACAAATCAAAAGGAATCACATCAATTGAATCTGTAAAACTAGAGTTATGATAAAACCACCAACGAAAGGTAGTGCTGTACAGAAACTCGACGAGTAAAACTTGTCTGGAACAAGTCGGACGAACAAGGCACAAAAGTTCCTTCAAACTATGAGTTTTATTCAATAGAACACAAGAGGAACATCCCCCAAAGTCGTGCACCACGATCTCTGGCCTCCCTTTCTTATATAACCAGCTCGAAAGCCAACTCAACTCAAATCAGGACCCTAATCCTATTCCGTTCACGAATTGAAACTTTCCATAACTGCTTAGGACTCTTATATACGCAGATAGAAGCAATCTTAAGACTTCCAAACACCTTAGGAACGTATCCCACATTCCTAAAACAACTCAAATTCGTGACCCACACGAAATCCTATCATAACCAACTCGATACTTTCTATACCGAGCCATAACTGACTCCGCCGCAGCCAAAGTCATCAATTGATATAATCCGATCCTTCCAACCAGATCTTCCCATCGATAAACCATATTTGGAACCATGTTGACACGTCATACACCGCATGCATACGTGCAAACACCTTCCTTCGACGTCCAATAACCTTCATATGCACTTCCCTTGATTCAATCATCCTGCGCGACCTCCTGACCTGCTCAACCACAATTCCTCCCGAACTTGGTTGTTGGAACCACATCTACTCCCTGAGACTAGTCCAAAGGATCCTGTCACCATCTATGACTTGAACTCAAGCAACACCTGCACATGAACAAACAACCAATCCGTACGAGCCCAAGTCCGCGACTTGACTCAAGTCAGTTCCCAACACAACACCTTACATGAGCACCTCACATAAGCATGTTGCAAAGCATAGCAAAAAGATATCATCCATAACCACCAAGACACACCAAAAACTTAGTAAAATAATACTAAGCAACCTTTCCATAAGTGTAAAGCAAGTTCAAAACATTTCACATGTAAATTTGGAACATTACGATCAAGCTCCGAACGTTGCCAAAGCTAAACGAAGCTTGCGCCGAAGCTTACCAAATATAGTTGGACCTAGCGCCGGAGCTTACCAAAGATAGTTGGACCTAGCGCTGGAGCTTATCAAAACTAGCAGGACCTAGCACCGGAGCTAACCAAAGCTAGTTAGACCTAGCGCCGGAACTGACCAAAACTAGTCGAAACTAGTCAACCCAAAAGCCGGAGCTAGAAAAATATGTCAGAGCTAACCAACATAAGTCGGACCTAGCAAAACATATCGGATCTTAACAAAGACATGCCGGAGCTATAGACAAAGCTCACCGGAGCTACCCAAAATATGTCGGATCTAGACAAAGAAAGTCGGACCTTGCAGAAGCTCGGAGCTAGAGTCGGCCCTTGCTAAAAAGATGTTATGGCAGCATTCAAAACTTTTTATTGTCAAAGCCAATGTATTCTGCACACATAGGTCTCACAATCTCCCCCTTGATGAATGCATTGGCAACACCATTTAAAATCCGAACATTGGCTTCTTCATATTAAAAGTTTTGAAAACAATTTCTCCCCCTTTATAAAACAGAAATAAAATGAGAAAAATAAATTCTCCCCCTGAGAAGAATCGTGTCAAAAACATTTGTGAATATGTGCACAAATTTAGATCATATGATATTTGCAAGAGATTATATGTGCATCTGCCTTATTCTAACCAATCAAGCCAAGCCTATGTCATTTGACAATTAGAAGCTTAAGGACATGGTTTTAGTCATACACAACTTCTTCCAAGTTCATATCTAAGTGCAATGATAAGCCATCTCAAAAGAAGAAGTGTGATGCATGCATATTCTCTTGATCTTTTCTCAACTTATATTTGTTCACAAAAACTCAACATGTGAGTTGATTACTTGATTAATTCTTTATGATTAAAAAACACTTGTGAGCATGCAACAAAGTTCAAAACAGCAAGAAAGTTCAACCATGACCAGATTTAGTGTAAGTAATTATTCCAATTACTAGACATGGCAAAAACTACAAAATGTATAACACGAGTAATGTAGTAAGAACTTTCAGCATGTAAAAGGAATCACAGAGTCATATATGTATGAAATACAATGCTCATATTATTTTAAGTTCTCATTCTCACATAGACTTCCCAAATTTCAAAAATACCCCTAAATTTAAGCCATGATGATGCATAACCCTTATTTAACTACGAATGTAACAAAAACGAGTGAAATCCAAAGGTTTTGTAAAATGTGAGCCAATTGGTTGTTCGATTATCTACATGGTTAAGCACAATGTTTCCTTTTTCAACATTATCACGGAGAAAGTGATACCTAATGTCAATGTGCTTAGTTCTAGAATATTGCACAGGGTTTTTAGCAATGCAAATAGCACTAGTGTTGTCACAAAACAGTGGAACACTATCTAGATCAACCCCATAGTCCTTAAGTGTTTGAACAATCCAAAGAATTTGTGAACAAGCGCTAGCAGCATCTACATATTCAGATTCAGCGGTGGATTGTGCAACTGAACTTTGTTTTCTAGATGACCATGCAACAAGTGAATTACCAAGAAAATGACAAGCACCAAAAGTACTTTTCCTATCAATCCTACAACCTCCAAAATCAGCATCGGAAAAAGCTTTCAAGTAACGGTTGAGGAAGAAGGAAAAAAATACCAAATTCTTGAGTTCCATGTAAGTACCTGAGAATCCTTTTGACAGCTTGACGATGTGAAACACGTGGGGAGGCTTGAAACCGTGCACAAAGACATACGCTGAATTGTATGTCTGGTCTTGATACCGTGAGGTACAAAAGTGATCCGATCATGCCTTCTATATTCTTTTGATCCACGGGTTCACCATCTTCATCAAGTTCAAGTGTTGTTGTTGTTCCCATTGGTGTCCTAAGAGGCTTGCTTTTTGTCCATGTTGAAGCGCCTTAGGAGGTCTTTTGTATACTTCGTTTGATGCACAAAGGTACCCTCCTTGGTTTGCTTGATTTGCAGCCCCAAAAAGTACGTGGGTTCTCCCATCATACTCATATCAAATTCTAAACTCATCATAGCTGAAAACTTGGACACAAGATCATGAGAAGCACAACCAAAGATAATATCATCCACATACACTTGAAAGAATAATGAGTCATTGCCATGCTTAAGCACAAAAAGAGTTTTATCAACCTTGCCCATGGTAAACCCATTTTCAAGTAAGAATGTTTTTAAACTATCATACCATGCTCTAGGGGCTTGTTTGAGACCGTACAAGACTTTGGACAGTTTGTAAACATCATTAAGAAAATCTGAATTTTCAAAACCCGGTGGTTGTTTGACATAAACCTCCTCATCTATGTAGCCATTAAGAAAAGCAATTTTAACATCCATTTGATATAGCTTAAAACCTTTAGATGCAACAAATGCTAACAAAATTCTTATGGCTTCTAATCTAGCAACAGGAGCAAAAGTTTCATCAAAATCTAGACCTTCAACTTGAGTGAAACCTTGCGCAACAAACCTAGCCTTATTCCTAACCACAACCCCATCCTCACTTTGTTTATTTTTAAACACCCATTTAGTTCCAATAAAAGTGTGACCTTGAGGAGGAGGTACAAGTTTTCAAACATTATTTCTTTCAAAATTTTCTAACTCTTCTTGCATGGCAATAATCCAAGATTCATTAGTGAGTGCGTGTGATATATCTTTGGGTTCAAAAGAAGCAAAAGCAGAATGAGCATGAGAGTTTGGATCGCAAAACCTGGACCGTGTAACTCGTTCATGCAAGCAATAATCTGTTATGGAGGATGAATTTTGAGAACCCAGAGGGGAGTGGACACTTCACAAGCTTCTTCTTCTTCATGTTCATCACAAATCGATGAGCTTGTGACTTGAGGAGGATCTGGACCAGCAATGGTGGTCGTCAGTGCTGGTTGTGAATCAAAATCAGGAGCTGAAACAATGTCATTAGCTGCTGAATTTTTGGACAGCAGCTCCACCTCTTCCTCATCTTCAACAAAAATGCTCTCCCCCTGCGGATATGGATCTGGACCTGCAATGTTTGAGCTAGTACCTGGGCTAGATTCATCAAAAGACACTTCACAAGTCTCCACAATTTTGTTAGTGTCAAGTAAAAGCACACGTAGTCTCTAGTATGAGATGGATAACCAAGAAACATGACATCAATGGATCTAGGTTCAAATTTATCAAGATTACCATGTTTCTTAACAAAGAATTTGCAACCAAAGACCCGAAAGTGCGTAACACTAGGCCTATGTCCAAACTGGAGCTCATATGGTGTTTTACCTAGCTTAGCGCGCAAGAAAACACGATTTGAGACTGTCAGAGTGTTGATCCGGCAATTCTCCTGGTACTACCGTTGGTAGCCCGTGAAGTTTGTAGTTCGGTATTGGGCGCGTAGGGATTCAGAGCACGATGGCAAATAGACACAAGGATTTACGTGGTTCGGGCCGCCTGAGCGTAATACCCTACTCCATGGGGTGTGTAGTTGTTGTATTGAGTGTCAGAGCTGAGTATGGGAGAGGTCTCAGAGTTCAAAGAGCCGTCCGAGGAGTCCAGAGAAGAGTCCAGCGCCCGGAGCCCCCTGTGTATCATCGACCAGTTCTTTTATAGTACAAGGACTGGTCGTTACACCGTTAGCCTGGCCCAACATGTGGCCATGGTGGTTACTGATGCTTAATACACAATTAATGAGGTTAATTACCCTTAATAGTGTGGTAACGGGCCTTGACAGTGCCGTTACTGGTATTAAGGGCCTTCTGATAGTGTGTCATTAATATGGTATTAATGACACTTAATCGGGTCTTGAAGTCTTTGATTGCCCTTGAAGGTCCGAGCCGTTGGGGGTCCACCAGTCTGATTGTTGAGGCTGAAGGTCCGGCAGTTGGACACGTGGTAGCATCGGAGCTTTCCATCCGGGACAGGTAGGTCCGGTGTAGATGTACACGTGTCGATACCAGAGCTTCCCTCTGTCGGGGGTTAGGTCCGGGGGTGCCGCACAGGTGTTTAGCCCGGAGCTATCCCATGTGTGGGATGTAGGTCCGGTTGTTGTATACACGTGGCAACATCAGGACTCACCATAGATGGGAGGCAGGTCTGGTCCCATATGACACGTGGAGCCTTCGCAGGTCTTCAACTCAGAAAGGTGAAGTTCCTTTGGTCTTTTTGTAGTCCCAACACTACAGGAATCCCGACGATTTGCGACGGCCGAAGCCGTCGCAAATAAGCTAGATGCCATCGCAAATAAGCTATTTGCGACGGCTTTCTTTATTTGCGACGGCCTCCGGCCATCGCAAATATGTCGTCGCAAATAAGCTTATTTGCGACGGCCACCGTCGCAAATGAACTTATTTGCGACGGCTAGGGGAGGCCATCGCAAGTTGTTGCTGCGGGCTGGTGGGCCCCGCGGCCTTATTTGCGACGGCCGTGCCGTCGCAATTAAAGCTTATTTGCGACAGCCTGGCCGTCGCAATTAAGTTCTGTTATTTGCGACGGCCGGGCCGTCGCAAATAAGTTTAGAGGGCAGGGCCCACGTGTCCTCTTCCGGGACCCACGACTCTATTTGCGACGGCCTGGCCGTCGCAATTAAAGCTTACATGCGACGGCTGGGCCGTCGCAAATAGCAGTGGCTTAATTGCGACGGCTTGGTACCTTATTTGCGACGGTACTGTATAAAAAGCCGTCGCAAATAAGGTTTTTTATTTTTTTTTAAAAACAGAAAACTCTAACCGGCTCGATGGCCAGATTCACAACACAATATACACAGCATACACAATATATACACAGCATACACAATATATACACAAAGATCATCACAATCACAAACTCAAATTCCGATACATCTCACATCGTCATCAACAAAGTAAATAAAAGGGCTCACTCGCCCATCTAACCTCCGAAGCCACCTCCGAAGTCGAAGTCGTCGTCGTCGCGCCTCAATCCAGGCGGCGGTAGCGAAGGCGACGGCGTTTGTGCAGCTGTCGCGGATCCCTGCAATTAATAAAACTTAGAGTTAGAATATATGCATCAACATCTCTCTCCCTCCCTCTCCCTCTATCTTCATCTAGATCACCCTCTCTTCCTCTCTCTTTTCATTTCTCTATTTGTCTCTCACTCTATCTTTCTTGCTCACTCTATCTCTCTATTGCTATCCTTTTCCCTCTATCTTCCTCCCTCTATCTCCATCTACATCTCCCTCCCTCTATCTTCCCCTCTCTCTATCTCCATCTACATCTTACTCTCTCTTCATTCCCATCCTACTCTATCTATCTTTCACTCTTTCTTCTGTCTCCCTTTCTTCTATCTCTTTCTTTCTTCTATCTCAATCATTTTCTTCTATCTAACTATCTCTCTCTTTCATCTATCTCAATCTTATTACGCTGGAGAAGAAGGATTACATAGAGACTTACCTGACCCGCTGAAGAAGGATCGCCTGGGAGGACCGGTGGTAGTACCGGTAGCTGGATTCCCAGACCCTGCGCCCGAGCGATGGCCTGTCATTGCAAACATTAAATGCTACCTATTAGTAAGTCATTTAAGCTGAATTAATGAGAATTTTAATTTTTAGATTGTTACCTCCATTGCTTCCCGCATCTGCGCCAACGTTGCTGCCTGGGTTTGGATCGTGGCCTCCATCGCCCTCCTTTCCTCCTCATGCCGCCTTTCATTTTCTTCTACAGTTTCTCGGAGGGACTGCATCTCAATGTCCCTCTGCGAGCGGCGACCTCCCGTACCCGAAGCCTGCGTGGAGCTGCCTCTCGCAGGTCTACCCGCCCTCGAGTCGACAACTCCGTCGAATATGGCGAGCCTATAAAAAAGAGAGTCAGTAATATGAAATTAAAATATCTTGAATACTTTGAATTGAAAACGATAAAATGACTTGCAAACTCACCTTCCGTGTGCTTTTCCACCACCGGTTGCATACGCGGCTTGAGGATCGATCGGTTGACGTTCCCAATCGAAATCCTGGCCGTGTATCTTCCTAGCCTCCTCCCCGTACTTAGCCTGCAAAACAATAAAATCGTGTAAGTTCAACAATCTATATAGTTATATGTAATATGAATGGTTTCTAAACTTACCAACCGCTCGGCTGCAGCCTGACTGCACCCCGTCGGCTGAGAAGGGTCCCTGTGACCTCTCTTCCAAACCTCAGCAGGGGTGGGCGGCACCCCCGTCTCGCGCTCCTGTCAATACATGTTAGTACGAACAATATATTATTAATATATAAACATAAGTTACACACACTTACCATGCGTTTAGCTAAACGCAAGTGGTTATCTTGCCCGTGTCTGCTCTTCCCCTCCACCCCTCTGCAGTCTCGAGCCTTCCCGGACTTAGCTTTAAACTCGTCGCTAGCCCAGTAGCGACAAAGGGCCCGAAATGCATCGTTCCGACCCTGCAACCAGCTCACGTGGCCCTGCACATAGTTGAAAGTCGTTAAAAGTACCATCGAGGACATTATCAGAAAAAAATACTTACTACACTCCATGTACCTGCGCGTACTCCTCCTCCGTCAGGTGCCTCTCGCTCTCTTGCCGGAAGTGTAACACGTGCTGCTGGTTCGCCTTCAAGTGCTCATTAATAATTTGAACACGGGCGTTCGACAAAGCTTGTCGAAGCGCCTTGGCAGCGTTGAAGTGAAACACTCGCCTCGCATCCTCAAACATGCGATGGTCGTCCGGGTCCTCTAAAGTATATCTTGCCTGCGATAAAGAATATATTGAAGAGATGTGCACTAAAAGAGTTTAATAGTTGTAACTTAGAAACTTTTTTACATACTTACCATAAAATCGGCCCATACGGCCTCCTGAAGGTTGCCGTGCTCCTGGTGATGGACACGTGCGTAGTCCTCCCACGAAAGAGCAGGCACTCCGTCGATGACCCCGGGATAGTGCAAACGCACTATGGACCCGAGGACACCGTTCACCGGTCTCTGGTGTTTCTCACCGGTGAAAGACAAGTCGTCCCAACTCCTGTAAGATATTTATTCATTCATTCATTACTTAAGTAATCAAAAGAAACTAAAATTGAAAACTATAATTTTTATTACCTGTCTCCGACTGGATGAATCACGATCCTCTGTGAAGGGACCGCGGGAGGACTGACAAAGTGAGTCCTCCTCGTCCTTCGCGTCTGCTGGGGCGCCACATCAGGTGACCCAGACGGCTCCTCACCAGCTGAGTCAAAGGCCTCAGGAACAAAGTCATCGCCAGCCGGGAGCTGGCTGGCCGAGGGCTGACTCGCCGAGGGCTGCCTCGCCGAGTGCTGGCTGGCCGAGGGCTGCCTCGCCGAAGGCTGGCTCACCGAAGGCGCCGCAGCCTCTGAGTCAGCCGGTGAGGACTACAACATTCAAATGATTCATAAGTAAGTTTAATGTGAATTTGAATTTAAAGAATTTGTCAAAAACGAGTGACATTTACCTGTGACGAAGCTCTAGAGCTGGTCTGAACGTGCCCCAGCAGCTGAGAGCGTCTGCTGCCAGTCGACGAGGCACCAACGAAAGGGTCCTCAGGTCTAGAGGGGTAGAACCCCCTCGTCGGCGGCACCTTCTTACCCTTCTTTGACGCCATCCTATTGTAATTAGATAATTAGTAAATATGCAAATAAAATATATAAAATTCATGTTACTATCTTCAAGAAAACATTACTTGTAGTCACTTTCAAAATTCATCAACATCATTGTCATGTGTCTGTGCCCTACTCCTTAAACCAGCCTAACGATCTTCCATCGTGGCCTGTTCTAATTTTCGTTTTCGCGTATCATCTGCCTCTACATCTTCAACGTCTTCAACATCTCCAACTAATTGATCGAGTCCTGCACCAAGCTCGACGATAAAAGTGTCTGGCAACTCTTCTTCTTGGTACACTTCTTCAACGTCTTCGCTATCATGGTAACCATCATCCCCAGGAGTATATAGCCGCTCACGAGGATTCACCTTATATACCACCCACCAAGCACTGAGCTTCGTGCATGGATAAGGTAGATAATACACTTGTTCAACTTGATGCGCAAGAACAAATGTATCGTAACCCCGTAGTCGGTCCTTATGTTTCACTTCCACCATTCCAAATTGGTTTTCTAGAGTTCCATGAGTACGATCAAACCAGTCACAGTCAAAGAAGACAACTCGAAGGGTCTTATTTCCGGTAAAAGTAAATTCAAGGATTTTATTAATGATACCATAATAATCGGTTAAATTCCCTTGAGTGTCCATTGCTCTCGTCACAACACCGGAATTTGATGTTGCCGCAAGAGGACGATGAGCTTCAAAATGAGTTGTACGGAATCGGAAGCCATTTACGTCATATCGACCATAGCTTCTAACATTCACCAATCCATAAGATAGCTGCCGCAAATCTTCATGGACACTGTGAGTCCGACACTGTTATAAAAGACGAGAGAATATTATATAATACTTCTTTAATAATAGTAATTTATAATACAAAGAAGACGAGAGAATATTACATATTCTCGAAACCAAGATAGAAAACTCTGTCCCCCATTTATTCCTTCCTTTCGCATCGCTTCTACTTGTTTGGCCGTAGGTTGATGCCTATGTGGCCAATATTGTCTGTGGAACTCGCTGAACATGAAAAAACATCTTTTAGAGTACATGTGTAGCAAAATATGTAGATTAGCATAAACATAGGAGAAACACTTACTCGAAGTATTCCTGCATGCCTTCTATATTTGCGTACATGTAGAGTAAAGCAACAGTCCTTTCCTGTTCGGATAGCACGTAGGTCGTGTAGCTACCAACGGTGGTGCCTCTCGTTTGAAAAATGGAAAGGTCGCTTAGAGGGGGTGTTTCGTCCACATTGTACCGCATAGCCGAAGTATTGATATTGTTTTCTTCCGCAAAGTAGACACTTGAAAAGTATCCAACTTCTTTAAGAGCATATGCTTCAGCGATGCACCCTTCCACCCTTGCCCTGTTGCCAACCATTGGTTTCAGATATCGTAGCGCTCTTTCAATGTGATACATCCACCTATATTGCACAGGACCGCCAACTTTAGCTTCGAATGGAAGATGGATAAGCAGATGTTGCATTGGATTGAAGAAACCCGGTGGAAAAAATTTTTCCATCTTACATAAAAGTATGGGTATCTCCTTCTCTAACTTATCCATCATCCCGATCTTGATTTCTTTAGCACAAAGCTGTCTATAGAAATAGCTGAGCTCGGCTAAAACCTTCCACACCGCATCATCTAGATAGCCTCGGAACATAACAGGTAGGAGTCTTTCCATTATAATGTGATAATCATGACTCTTCAACCCAGTGAGGTTTCCTGTGTTAACATTTACGGCTCGTTTCAGGCTAGCTGCGTAACCATCTGGGAATTTCAAAGTTTTCATCCATTTCATAACTTCTTTCTTTTCTTTCGATCGAAGACAGAAAGAAGCACGTGGCTTTCCACCACTTTCAGAGATTTCAAGAGTTGGACGGTGACAAATGTCTGCCAAATCTAGTCTAGCTTTATAATTGTCTTTCGTTTTGCCAGGCATATCCATGCAAGTGCTTATGATACTTTCGCTCATATTACGCTCCTGATGCATGACATCAATGTTGTGCATTAGAATCAACGACTTCACATATGGTAGCTCCCAAAGTCCACATATGTGAGTCCAATTGTGTTCCTCTCCATAACCTACGAAATATCCAGGACGACCTTCATCAGGCACCAGTTTGTCCAACATATCAGAAATTTCTGACCCGTTGAGACGCTTCGGTGGTCCTTTAGTGACAACAGTGTTCTTTCGAAAGACATGCCTCTGCTGCCTAAATATATGATTCGAGGGCAGCCAACGTCTGTGACAATCGAAATAAGATATTTTGCCTCCATGAGTTAGTCGAAAGCAATCCGTGTCTGAAGCACATATCGGACACGTCAGACGACCGTGAGTGCTCCATCCGGAAAACATGCCGTATGCCGGCAAATCATGGACGGACCACAAATAAGCAGCTCGAAGGTTGAATTTCTGCTTCTTGTAACTGTCGTACGCTTTGACTCCTGTCCACAAGACTTTCAATTCTTCGATCAGCGGTTTTAACATCACGTTGAGACGTGACCCGGGATGATCAGGTCCAGGTACAATGAGGCTGAGAAACATGAACTCGTTCCTCGTACAAAAAGCAGGTGGCAGGTTGTACGGAATGACAAAGACAGGCCAACATGAGTATGGCGCGGCATTCGTACTGAACGGTGAAAATCCGTCTGTCGCTAATCCGATGCGAACATTCCTCGCATCACGAGAAAAGTCTGGATCGAAACGGTCTAGCGCCTTCCATGCATCACCGTCGGACGGATGCATCAAGAATTCTTTGTTCTCACGTTTACCTTCTTTGTGCCATCTCATGTGTCTTGCGGTTCTTTTTGAAAGAAACATCCGCTTCAACCGAGGTGTCACAGGCAAGTAACGAAGCTGCTTATGTGCGACATCTGTCATCACATTATCGCCATCGTCATTAACAACTTCGACATACCTCGATTTACCACATTTCAAGCACATCTTCTCATTGGCGTGCTCTTTCCAGAATAGCATGCAGTTGTCTGGGCACACATCAATTTTCTCATACTTCATACCGAGACCAGATATCTTGATCTTTGACTGATACATATCTGGTGGCGCTTTGTGAGGTCGTGGAAGGATATCGCAGATCAATTTCATGAGATCATTGTAGCAGTTGATGGAAAAAAAGTACTTGGACTTAATTGCAATAAATCTGGTCAAGAAAGCAAGTACGGTCACAGCCGTGTGTTCATGCAACGGCTCTTGTGATTTCTTCAGCTCCTCGAAGAACTTCTCTGCCTCATTTGTAAGAGGATCCTCCACTTCAAGAGCTTCTAACATCTCATCCATCCTATCAACCTCTGTTATATCATCATCCTCATCCACTTCGGCTATGACTCGAGAATTAGTCTCGCCGTGGAAGGTCCACACTTCATATTGTGGAGTGAAACCGTTTCGACATAAGTGAAACGAAAGCTCCAATCTTCTCAAAAACTTAGTGTTTCGGCATTTTGTACATGGGCACCGCACCATATCTTCCGTTGACAACGAAAATGCTCGATCCAAAAATTGATCTAACTTGATAAACCACTCATCGGAGTGACCACCATTTCTGCTCTTCCAGCCAGTATACATCCAACTGCGGTCTTCACCCATTTTTGACTCTGCAGTTTAATGCGAAAGAAATTATCGTTAATGTATTGTTGTGTTATGTCACGGCCCTACAACCTAGGCAGATAGATCCTAAACCCACCCAAGAGTGACCGAGCGGAGCGTGCTCATGACGAGACGCGTGATCCGGATTCGAACGAAATTTCGGCAGCATAACCCCGCTGTTCTCCACTGCACGCCCGAAAATGGTGCAGCAGAGAACAACAGGGTTACGCCACCGAAATCTCGTCCAAATCCCGGACCCGCGTCTCGTCACAAGCCACGCCCCCTCGGTCACTCCGAGGCTGTCCAAAAAAGGGACAATTCCGAACCTGCACGTCTCACATGCCAATGGCATGTGAGACGTGCCGATCCGAAACGGGTAATACATTGCTATAGGTTACGTTGCTCATTTTCATTTTCAGGTCATTTAAGAGAGAGGAAAGAACTAGAGAAAGAGTGAGAGGAAAGTTGGTCTCAGATGACAATTCCACGACCACTTCGTCGGAGTACGCCATCCACGCGCAGGTGCTTGCCATCCTCACCGTCGTCGTTCGCCTTCGTGCCCGTCTACATGCATACTTTACCTTACCACTAAATGGGCCTTGTCGGGCCTTGTCAAGCTGGTCTGAAGCCCATTTATGTATATATAGTACTTGAACACTCAAGCAATCAAAATTAAGCAATTCAACATAACCATAATTCAAATGAGAGCAATAATACAAATCTTAAACATTATTAAATTAAACCTAAGCATATATAGTAACATTAAGATCCAATTAACAACTAATTAACAACTAACTAATAATTAATTAGAATGGTCAACTATTAACAACTAACTAACAATTAATTGTAATTCAAACCTAATTAGCAACTGCTAACAATTAATGAGAATTAACAACTAATTAACAACAACCTAACAATTAATTCGCATAACAATTAACAACTAAATAGCATAACAACTAATCATCAATTAACAACTAATTATCTAGAAATTAACAACTAATGCCTACTTTACTTGTGCGGCGTGGAGCAACGGGCCGACGGCTTCGGACGGACGGCGGGGGCGCAGGGGCCGAGGGCGGCGGGGGGCTGGGGGCGGCAGGGGCGTGGCGGGCTGGCGCTGACGTCGGCCCGCATTCAAGTACAAGAAGGCGCTGACGTCACACACACTCACGAGCTTGGCATGCACGCACTGACGCGCTCAGCATTGAGCCCACACGGAATCGCTCAGACGCAAGTTAGGCCTTTTGTGCCGAGTTCCCCGACGAGGCCAATGTTTTCAAATCGCCTAATCGACTCTAGTCGCCTAAGGGGCGATAAGGTCGACTAGGACGATTAGTCGTCGATTAGGCCGACTAATCAACCCTAGTCGACATCTGAGGTTGTTGCCTGCTTCGATGCGTCCGTTCTTGGTTGTGTACTTGCCTGTGTCGCTCTCTCAGTGTGTCTGTCTAAGGTAGAGTTTCCAGAGGTGTACCGTAATACCGTACTACTACATTGATTTGGATATTTTTTGTTGAACTCGTAGAAACAATTGTTGTCAGTGTATAGATGCCTTTGACGAGGCTTTAAGAATGGAGGGAGTATAATACTACTAGTACTACTACTAGTACAACTTTGACATACTATGGTACAGTAGGTATCTCCTCCCCCTCTGTAATTTATGTCATAAACAGCTATGGCCAAACTGGTCGTTAGGTCATTAGGTTCTGAAAAGGAAGAGAGGAGAAAAATGGAAAGGTAGCGTTCGGCTTGGACTCTGGCCGTGCAGTGCAGGCCGGTGTTAATTGTTGTTTCCTTCTCCTCGTCCGAGTCGCAAAGCCTAATAACGAACTATGGTACAGTAGCGGCTGCGTTCGTGGCAGCGGGGTCAACGCGGCTTCTGGTGGATTGATTCGCGCTTAGTTGCGACCCATCCAGGCCCAGTGGATCGAGCTTCTCAACACAGGGAACCAAACGGCTCGGCCCATCTTGAATGACGACACATGCATCCGGCCGGCCTAGCCCACCCAAGCCAGCACAGCAGTCCAGTCCCTTCCCGTCCCCGAGACGCAGGCTTGTAAATTGCCGCCTGGACGCCTAGGCGCCGGCCGAGCGCCTGGACGCCCAGGCGCCCGCCTAGGCGCCTAGGCGACCAGCCAGGCGAGGGGTGGCAGCCGGCTGAGTGGGAGGGACGGCGGCGAGCTGAAGAGGCGGTTGCAACGGCTGATAGAGGAGGGGAGGCGGGGCGGCGAGTCGAGGAAGGTGGGAGCGGGGGGGGGGGGGGGGGGGGGGGGGACGCCGGACAATCGCCGACGGTGGTGCGACGCCAGGATCGTGGAGGGCGCCGCTGAATCGTGGATGCACCGCCAGGATCTAGTCGCATGTGGCTCCGCATCAGCTGGGAGTTGGAAGGTCACGGACAGACTTATTGGGCTGGGCCAAGTTATTGGCCAATGTTGGCCACCCAGCCGCCTTATTGGGCAAAGAAACGGGTCTCCTCCTCAAACCCTACCCTTTTTTCCCAACCCAGCCGCCGCCTTTTCTCCAGTGCGCGTCTCCTCCGCCGCCCGCCGCACCCAACGTCCTTCGGACTCCCGTCGCCACCACCGACCTCCTTCGGCTCCCAACGTCAACCCCGAGCTTCTGCCACCCTCCCAGCGGCGTCCTCGACCTTCTCCCAACCTCCCACCGTCTGCCTGATCTCCTCCCAAGCTCCCAGCGCCGCACACGACCTCCTCCAGGCGAGGCGAAGCTACTATACAAGCAATTCTAAGCTACTATAGCTAATTGCTGCTACTCTTAACAAAATTGCTAACTAAATATGAAAAAAAACTAAAACAGGGGAGTAGCACCTGCTGTCCCGGGGGCGGTCCGGTCGGGGGCGGCGACGCCGGTGGCGCGGCGGGCCGGAGGCGCAGGCGGCGGTTGGGGCGCGGAGGCGGGCCGCCGGTGGGGGCCGAGGGCGGCGGACCGGAGGCGCAGGCGGCGGGGGCCGCCGGTGGAGGCCGAGGGCGGCGGGCGCGGAGGCGGGGCCGAGGGCGGTGGGCCGGCGGCGGAGCTGGGGGCGCGGCGGCGGGGGCGCGGCAGGGCGGCGGGGGCGCAGCGGCGGTGGCGGGGGGCGCGGCGGCGGGGTGTGACGAGAGGAAAATGAAGAGTCGGGGTGGAGCGTCCCGATATAAGCCCTAATTTGCGATGGCCCAATTAATTGCGACGGCCTCGACTCACGGCCGTCGCAAATAAATGTTAATTGCGAAGGCACCGTTATTTGCGATGGTCTTAGGGTTGGCCGTCGCAAATAACATCTTATTTGCGACGGCCAGCCCGAAGGCCGTCGCAAATAGCATCTTAATCGCGACGGCCGTCTTATTTGCGACGGCCAGAGGCGGGCCGTCGCAATTTAAGCTATTTGCGACGGCTGGCCGTCGCAAATAAAAACAGCCGTCGCAAATGATCGCTTTTCCTGTAGTGCAAGGGGTATACGGTACGCAGGGTACCGACAGTGGCCCCCTGGGCCCACCTTTGGGTGAGACCTTTTGGATGAAGTCATTCTGCCGCAGGTGGGTCCATCCTTTGGTTTTTGAGCCGTGTCTTCAAGGGTCTTCAGATGTGCCATTGGCGGTAGTTCGCAGTTAAGCCAACGCTGCGTGGCATATACAGGACGCGACAGGTGAGATCTGAGCGTGCGGATCTCACGCAATTGAAGGTCGCGGGTTACCGATACAAAAATCGTATAGGTTCCGCGCGCCCTGTCAGGCCGCCGCCCTCGGGCTTCCCGCCTTTCATGATGAAAACTGTTCGCCTGGGGTAAGGACCTCGACTTGATCGTCGGGGTGGCCCCAGGCCTCCTTGTCATTGGCAGGGTGAAGTTTTTGAATTGTATCGTCAGCTCCTCTGCAGTTTTCATCCAAGCGTTGCGGGGGCTTACTTAAGAAGGAAAGCGCGCACCGTTTGGGGATTCTTTACGCCTTCATTCGAACTTGTGCTCAAATCCTCCAAACTTTTGTTTGCTTTTCATCTCTTGCCACGTTGTGCTGCGATGGATTTGGGTCTCCGCATGAGCCGACTGAAGACCGATGGTGATTTGAAGAGGGTCTGGGCCCTCATGGGGTGGTCCAGTGACTTCTTCAACCACCAGGTCCGTGCCGGCAAGGATCCGTTCGAGAAGGAACACGCCGACGACATGGTGTACTTCTCCGCGTATGCCATGGTGGGACTGATACCACCCTTCTCCACTTTTCTCTTGATGCTGCTAGACTTCTATGGTCCGCAACTGTACCACCTTGGCCCCCACTCCATTCTTCTGGTGTCGATCTTTATCCACTTCTGCGAGATGTGGGTGGGCATTCCTCCCTGCGTCGAGCTCTTCCGCACCTTCTCACCATCCACACCACCGGCAAGAGTGACGAGTACCTTGGCTTCTATTATTTTGTGAAGCGCAAGAAGTGCTCGTACAAGTACTTGCGGTCGTTCCCTTCTGGAAAGTGGGACGACTAGAAGAAGGATTGGATTTTCATCAGGGTGGAGGAGAATGAGAAGCTGGAGCTGCCCGAAGGCCTCCCCAACGTCGACACTAAAGCTTGGAGCAAAGTTCCGGTGTTATTGGACGCCTTCAACCCTGCTCTGACTAGGATCCGCCAATTTGTGGACGGAGGGGTGACTCCCCGGGCAGTATTCTGCAACTTCCTGGTCAACAGGTGGGCTCCGCTGAAGAAGAGGGAGAAGCTTGCTTGGGCCCTCAACAGCGTGATGGACGACGACCGGATCTAGACCGGTTTGAAGTCCAACATGGAAGGCACAACTTTGGAATTTCACCTCAAGAAGTTCCAGCACGACATCGACATTGAGGGTGATGACTTAACTCCGCCGGTGGCTTTCATCCCTCTGAACATGGAGGTGGAGTTCAGCTGGGAGCTCTGGCAGAAGATGCTAGTGCTTGACGACCTCAGTGAAGTTGAGAGGCGTCCGACCACCGGGTTGGCGATACCAGGAGCTTCCGAGGGTGGTCCCCCTTCCGCCCCGAGATAGAGAGTTGAAGTCATGGGCAAGGGCAAAGAGTAGGCCGAGCCCTTGAGCCGTAAAAGGAAGCTGAAGCGCTCTGACGGGAGGTCTGTCAGAACTGCTCCTTCCATAGCGGCTCCTTCTCCCCGAAGGGGAAGGTCTTCAACGGCGGCAACCACTCTAGCATCGGCATCTCCCCGGGGTGCTAGCTCCGGCCATGCGGCTCTAGTACCAGGGCCAGCTAAGGGATCTGGGTCCAGAGGTCCTTCCCGGTCAAGGGGGGCCTCAACCAAGAAGGCACCGATGGCAGCAGCAAGCTCCAGGGAACCTTCCAGAGCTACCACGCCAGTGGTGATAGGGTATGGCACCGAGCGTCCGGGGAAGAGGTTCCGCGCTAGCTGGAGCGGAAGCCTTCTAAGGTAATTTTGTTTTTTTACCTCAGTTGATGGTTTTTTGTTATAACTGTATTTTAGTTTTCTTCGTCCTTCATCCACAGAGTGCCCAAGAAACGGGGTGAAGCTCCGGTTCTTGCAGCAGCAACTGAGGCTGTGCAGGCGGAAGCTCCGGCTCCAATCCCAGTGCCGCCCTAAGAGGTGGCTGAGGCTGCGGCAGCTCCAGAGCTGGATGTCGTGGTCCTGGACCTCGACTCATCCCCAGAAGCTCCCGTGATAGCGCCGGACCATGGGAATGAAGATGTACCAGCAGCACCAGCCCCAAAAATTGAGGCTCCGGGTTTGGATGTTGAGATGACGGACGCTCCAGCCTTAGAGCCGGAGGTAGATGCAGTCCTGACCCTAGGGCTGGACATTGTTGAAGCCTCGGCAATCTAGCCGGTGGTTGATGAGGCCGCGGCGATAGAGTTGGGTGTTGATGAAGCCCCAATGATAGAGTCGGGTGTTGATGAAGTTCCGGCGCCTGAGCCAGTCATCAAAGAAGTTCCGACGCCTGAGCCGGTTGCTGTAGAAGTGCCAGCGCCCGAGCCCATGACGGTCGACGCGCCAGCGCCTGAGCCGGCGATGGAGGAGGCACCAGCGTTGGAGCCGGAAGTGGCTTCAGCTCCAGCCGAATCTTCAATGCCTGCCCCGAAGGCAGTGGTCCTGGAGGTGGTTGTCCCGGAGGTGTCCGCGCTTGATCCAAGGTGCCTAGATGAAGCTGCTGGCCCCCAGCCTGATGGGCCAGTTGTTGATGACCTGGCGGCGGGCCGTTCAGAGCCAACTCTGGAGGTCGAAACTTCTGTTGCAGGACCTTCCTCGGCGGCGGCCGAGGCTATCCCGGAGGACGGCCCTAGTGCCGTGAAAATCCAGGGGACTGCGCTTGTAGAGTGGGACCCGATTTTTGTCACGGAGAACCCGCTGGAGCCAGCAGAGAGGACCCCGACAGGTCTGTACCTGATCCCTCTGTCGTTGTCTATTGACAACGCCTGCTCCAGTCTTTGTCACGTCCAGCTGGCTTTTTACCACGACAGCAAGGCCCTCGAGGAGGAGCGCCAAACTCTTAAGAGGTGGCGCAACCGGCTCCAATTCGAGACCAAGCTAGCGCAGTCGAGGCTGGCTGACGACAAGGAGTGGGTGAAGAATGAGAAGGTCCGGTTGGAGTACTGGGGTAACCTGCTGGATGAGAGGGAAAGCATGGTGCGATCCCTTGACAACCAGTCTCGAGCCATCCATGAACAGGCCATAGCTGCTAATAATGCGGCAAATGATCGCGGGAGAAGCTCAGCGCCATCCACGACAGCCTCGTCAAGCGTCGGGAGGCCCTTGAGGAGCGGGAGAAAAAGCTCGAAGATGAAGAGCAAAAACTTCTGGAGCTGCGGGATGACCTCGTGAAGAGGGAGGAAGAGCTTACTCAGAGGCTAAGTCTGGGTGATAAGAGTCTCGCGGAGTGCACCAAGAAGTTGGATGAGCGCTGCGAGAAAGAGGAGAAGAAGGCCTGGCAGCAAGGACAAGACCTCCACAAGAGGGAGGATGAAATTGCTGCCAGGGTGAAGAAGGTGCGGGGTCGGGAGAAGGACCTGGTCGACCGCCAGAACAAGATCCACCTCCGGGAGGAGGAGCTCAATAAACTCGAAAGGCAGGTTGCTGAAAAGATTCAGCAGAACGCCAAAGAGGTTGAGCGTCTTGCCTGTGAGAATTCGGAGCTTGCGGCGACCAGAAGATCCTTGGAGGAGATGCGAGGCTCGAGGGCTGCAGAATCCCAACAAGTTTGGGACTTCCTGGGCAAAGCCAACGACACGCTGACGCCAATGGGTTTTAGTCCCATGCGTCCAGATGATCCGGAGACAGAGCTGGACCAAGCGTTGCAGGCGTTCAGTTCGGCAGGCAACAAGCTCACCAAGATGGGCGATGCCATCGTGGATCAGCTGGAAACCGTGGGACAATCCTTGGCGAAGAATGTTGCAGAATACGTGCTGACGTGCTACACAAGCCGGGACCCTCAGTTCTCACTAGACCCGGTGCTTGAAGGTCCCATCGGCGGAGAGGGAGAAGCTGCCCAAGCCAGCGTGTCGGAGGTTGCCCAGAAGGTTGCCTCGTTCTTCCATAGGGTCTAGGACTCTCTCTTTGTAGCTCCCGCTTGTATCCTCTCTTCTTTTTCTCTAATTTTGTAATCTCTTGTCTCCAGATGAATGAAATCCAAGTTTTTATGAATTTCATTTTTTTTCTTCAACACCTTTGTTTCACTTGGCCCCCTGGTAGATGTACACAATTTGATTGTGAACATGTACCAAGAGGATGTATTAGTTGTTGAAGACTTGCGTGCTTCGAACTTGTAGAACGTAGGTCCGAAGTCTTCGATAGTAGAGGCCCCCTGAGGTTGTCGGAGCTTAGTAGCTCCGGCATTGACCATCGTCGGAGCTTAGTAGCTCCGGCAGCAGTCTCCATCTACGTGTAGAGCATTGACGGTTAGTCCTCTGGGGTGTCAGAGCTTGGTAGCTCCGGTAGTGACCTCTGTCAACACGCGGTGAGTCGACATCAGACCACACTGTGGATTCTTTCCACCATCTTTTCTTTACATTGACGGCTGGCCCCCTAGCTTTACCAGAGTTGAGTAGCTGCAGCAACGCTCGCTATCAATGTTTGGAATATCGACAACAAGCCACCTTAGGTGATGTCAGAGCTTTGGTAGCTCCAGTCATTCACCATCATCATGGGATCTTTATTTTCCCTGTACACTGAAGTCAAGTAAAACAGTAAAATCTATTTCCTATCTATAACTCAACTGCGACTTACTATTCCCGAGAAAGTTTTAGGTTGAACACAATTCTAAATACAATCAAGTGCACTGTCTTGTTTACTCAAGGTCCGATCTTTTTTGGACTCGCCTTACTTTGACCTGCCGGGGTGTAGGTAGAGTGGCGTACTTAGGGTGCATGACCAGGCTAAGTCGATAGCACACTCCGACCCTAGATTGGCTTGGCGGCATTCAGACGAGTAGGCCATTAACAATTTTTAGACCCGGAAGAATAGACAATGCAACTCGAATTATACATGAATTGGTCGAGCTAAAGTTTCTTAAGAATTGCACAACTTTGTTATAGACAAGAAAGAGAAAAATAAAAAATATTGAGCCTGTACAAAATAAATGCACGTGGAGTCTGTTTTCACACAATGATGTCTTTCATTATAGGTCTGGGGTACAAGAGAAACGAGTACACTCTTAGGGTACGGAACCAGGCTAAGTGTGTTTTGTTTCTCGTTTGACCCAAGGTAGCTAGCTACACTTTTAGTTCTAAGACTGTGACAAGTGTTGCCTGAACTTTGCGGACCTTCCGGGGAAGGTCCGGCTGTTCTCCCGGAGGAGCTACCCGACTCTGTACAATGACTCTATAACATACATCACATGTAACTACAGACTCACCTCCGTGATATTAAGCGTAGAACTTACGGAGGTGCTCAATGTTCCAAGGATTAGGGAGAGGTGTCCCATCCTCGGTTGCATAGCGAACGCATTCGGGACGGGATACTTTGATAACTCGGAAGGGTCCTTCCCAGCTGGGGGAAAGTTTGTTTAACCCTTCTCTGGATTGTATTCTCTGTAGCACTAGATCGCCTTCCTCGAGCTGTCGGCTATGAACATGCCACTGGTGATAGCACCGAAGAGCATGGCGGTATCGGGCATTCCGAACAGCTCCTCGGCACCTTCCCTCTTCAAGGAGGTCAAGGTCTTCACTCCGGAGTTGGTCCTGCGTGGCATCGTCAAAGATCCGGACCCGGGGCGACCCTAAGGTGATTTCGGGAGGAAGGACTGCTTCAGCTCCGTACACCAGGAAGAAGGGTGTCTGTCAAGTTGACCGGTTTGGAGTTGTCCTGTTGGCCCATAGAGTGGGCGGAAGCTCTTCGATCCAGTTGGTTCCATGTTTTTTCAGGCGCTCATATGTGCGCGTCTTAAGTCCCTTTAGGATTTCTGCATTTGCTCTCTCGGCTTGACCATTGCTTGCCGGGTGAGCTACAGAAGCGTAGCTGACCTGAATGCTGAGGTCTTCGCAATATCCTTGGAATGCAGAGCTTGTGAATTGGATCCCATTATAAGTTATGATCTTATTTGGGACTCCAAATCTACATACGATGGACTGCAAGAAGTTGATAGCTGACTGCTTGTTTATTGTCACAACTGGAGTTGCTTCTGGCCATTTGGTGAGTTTGTCAATGGCAACGTACAGAAACTTGTAACCTCCGACGGCTCTTGGGAAAGGTCCCAAGATATCCATCCCCCACACAGCGAAAGGCCATGTAGGAGGTATCATTTGTAGAGGCTGAGCTGGTGTGTGAATTTGCTTTGCATGGAACTGGCATGCTTCGCATTTCTTCACTAGCTCAGTTGCATCCTGGAGCGTAGGCCAGTAGAATCCATGCCGGAAGGCTTTACCGACCAGCGTGCGGGAAGACGCGTGGTTCCCACACTTGCCTCCATGGATTTCCGCGAGGAGCTCACAACCTTCTTCCCTTGTAATGCACCGCATTAGGACGCCGTTGGCACCACGCCGATAGAGATCCCCTTCTACCAGTGTGTATCTTTTAGCCAATCTAACTATCCGGTCAGCGGATACATTATCTTTAGGAAAGAAATTGTCTTTCAAGTAGCTCCGGATCTCCGAGATCCATGCATCGGAACTAACTTGAGGATTTGAGTCTTGCGTGCTGGGTTGCTTGGAGCTTCCTGCAGCACCTACAACCCTTGATGGACGCCATGGTAACAGGGCCATCGGGACCGCCAGCTTCGAGGTGCTGGTCTCGCCCCCTTCGCTCAGTTATGCATGCTGAGTTGTAGGTTTTGACAACCTCCGGACGAAGGTTCCTTCGGGATCCAGGGCCCCAGTTGAAGCTTTCGTCGAGAGTTTGTCGGCTTCAGCGTTGTTGAGATGCTGGACATGGTAACGATCCAGGACGTCGAAGTCCTTCTGAAGCTTCTAGACTTCAAGTAGGTATGCAGCTAGTTGAGGGTTGTTGTAGAAACACTCACCTTTGACTTGTTTTACAACAAGCTGTGAATCACCCTTTACTAACAGCTGCTTGACACCGTACGATAGTGCCACCTTGAGTCCATAAATTAGTACTTCATACTCCTCCATGTTGTTGGTTGCCTTGAAGTCAAGGTGCGCCATGTATTTAACCTTCTCGCCGGTCGGAGCGAGGATAAGGACTCCAGCTTCGGCGCCCTGCTTTTGCACGGAGCCATCGAAGTAGAGGGTCCAATGAGGCTTAGTGAAGACTGGAACCTTGGGTTCTGACTTCTGCTCACTGGGGCCCCCAGGATTTGATGGAGAGGGGGTCCATTCCGCCATGAAGTCCGCCAATGCTTGAGTCTTGATCGCTTGTCTTTGAACGAATTCAAGGTCGAACTCGGCTAATTCCGCAACCCACTTTGCAATGTTCCCAGTGGAATTGGGGTTATGGAAGATTGAACGTAGTGGATAAGAGGTTACCACTAAAATCTTGTGAGCTTGAAAATATTGTCAGAGCTTCCTAGACGCAATAAGAACTACGTAGTGCAGCTTATGCACCTCTAGGTACCGAGTCTTGGCGTCATGGAGTACTTCGCTGATGAAGTACACTGGGCGCTGGACCGTTCGGACCCTCTCGAAGGGGCCCGGAGCTCCCTCCTCATCTACCCGAACCCTCCCAGAGGGGTCTGGACCTTGTTCGGGGACCTCCGAGTTCCGGTTGGAGGAACCCGGAGCTTCTTCTGAAGTGACCCGGACCTTCCCAGAGGGGCCTGGATCTTGTTGCTTAGTAGCGGTGACTCCTTCATTTGAAGGAGATGGATCCTCCAAAGTCTCTCCTTGAGGATCCAGGTCTGGGAGCTGGGACCCAGACTCGACTTCATGTAGCTCCGGACCCTCTTGAAGGGGTATGGATTCCTGAACTGGAGATGGTTCTGGCCTTTCTGCAACCAGGACCATGCTGACAACTTCGTAAGTTTCCGAAATGTAAAGCAGGAGTGGCTCACCAAGGTTCAGAGCTACCAATGTTGGTAGGGTGGTGAGGAGCTTCTTCAGCTCCTGTAATGCCTTCTCTGCTTCTTCGGACCATTGGAATGGTCCGTACTTCCTCAATAGCTTGAAAAAGGGTAGCGCCCATTCTGCCAGTCTTGAGATGAACCGACGGAGGGCAGCTAGACATCCAGTCAGCTTCTGGATGTCCTTGATGCGGGCTGGTGGTCGCATGTCTTCAATAGATTGTATCTTCGCCGGGTTTGCTTCTATTCCTCGGTGGTTTACCAAGAAACCAAGAAGTTTTCCGGAGCTAACCCCGAAGACACACTTGTTCGGGTTCAGCTTTGTGCGAGTGACTCACAACTTGTCAAAGACAGCTTACAAGGTGTCAAGGAATGACTCCTTGTTCTTGATCTTGAAGACGATGTCATCAACATACACTTACACTACGTCTCTAAAAAGCCCTCCAAAAGTTTTGTACATAACTCATACAAATGTTGAAGCAGCATTTTTGAGACCGAATGCATGGTAGTGTAACAATATAATCTATCTACTGTGATGAAGGAAGTATGCTCTTCATCTTCACTAGACATTCTGATTTGATGATACCCAGAATATGCTTCTAGGAAACATAGTAATTCACACCCGGAGGTGGAATCCACTATCTGATCTATTCTAGGTAGTGGGAATGGATCTTTTGGACATGCCTTATTTAGTGTAGTGTAGTCGATACACATCCGAAGCTTCCCGCCGGCCTTGGGTACAACGACTGGGTTTGCCAGCCATTTTGGGTGGAAGACTTCTCGGATGAATCCAGCTTCGAGCAACTTCTTCACTTCTTGGCATATGAAGTTTTGTCGCTCTACGGACTGCTTCCGAGGCTTCTGATGTACAGGCCGAGCGTCGGGATATATCTTCAGATTGTGCTCGATCACTTCCCTAGGGATCCCAGGCATTTGTGACGGTTGCCAGGCAAACACGTCGACGTTAGCTCGGAGGAAAGTGATGAGCGCGAGTTCCTATTTGTCATTCAGACCTCCCGATATACGGGTGATCTGAGCGGCGTCGGAACTGATTTGGATGACTTTGACGGGGATGTTAGTGTCGCCGCCTGGTTGCACGCGAGGTGCGGAGGTTGAGCCTCAATGACGAATGCTCGGGGGTTTCGGAGCTTGCTCCTTTCCGGATTCTTCCTTCTGCGTTGTAGCAAGTGCGTGGAGTTCTTCCAGAGCTGTCACTCTGGTCGTGCGATCTCCACGGATCCAGAGAACACCGGCTGGTGTTGGCATCTTCAACACTAAGTAGCCATAATGAGTAGTAGCCATGAACTTGTATAAGGATGGCCTGCCCAAAATGGTGCGCCACGTCGAAGACCAACTTCTCAGTGCGGTAATTCTCCCGGGTCTCGAAGGTCACCGGAAGAGTAATGGCACCGAGTGGGGTTATGGCCCCTGGACCTACTCCGGAGAAAGGTCGGGAGGGGTGAAGGTCCGAAGGTCGGAGTTGAAGCTTGACGAAAGCTTATGAGGTTCAGTCCCGAACCTCCGTCCACCATTACATGATGGAGTTGGATGTTGTTGATGGTCGGAGATACCATCAATGGGAGTTGGCCAGCTCCCATCATATTCCGAGGGCAGTCCAAAGCATCAAAAGTGATGGCAGTGTCCATCCACTCCCGGTGCGGCTCTGCCCTGGTAGTAGGAGCTACTGAGGCCATGTCCTGCTGCATGGTCTTGAGGACACGGCGGGAGGTGATGTCCCACGAACCACCAAAGATGGTGTTCATGGTTTTTCGACGTTCGTTGTCAGAGACGTCAGAGTCATCATCGACGGAGGTGCAAACAGCCTTCAAGACCTTTTTAGGGTCCTGAAGGCCTAACTCCTCTTCAGCCGGAGCTTCGTCGACTTCCTTTTTCCCTTCCCTTTGACGGAAAGGAACTTCTTCCCAGTGCTTGTTGTAGCGCTCGGCATGGTTCTGGACCTCCAGGCAGCCCTCCAGGTTGTGGCTGTTCGACTTGTGTATAGGACACCACATCTTGGAGCTACCTCCATCTTCAAACGACGACCGAGGCCGTTTTTCGGGGCGTGGCCCCCGGCCACCCGGAGCTGCAGCAGCTGCAGCAGTTGGTGTGCCAGCCGACGGCTTTTTCTTGCCGTTGGACTTTTTCTTCTTTTTACCACTCCCGGAGGTAGTGGCTTCACCCTTGTAGGATTTTTTGTTGTCCTCCATAGGTGGTTGGTAGTGCATTTCACGGCCCTCCGCAGCTTTGGCGCATTTGTCTGCCAAGTTGAAGAGTTCCGTGACACTAGTGATCTCCTTGGTCGCCAACTTCTCTAGCATCTTCTTGTCTCGTACGCCCTGTCTAAATGCCACAATAACAGAGGCGCTGGAGATAGAAGGAATAGTGTTTCGTACCTGGGAGAACCTCTGGATGAAGGATCGCAGGGACTCTCCCCCCTTCTGCTTGACAGCAAAAAGGTCCAATTTGGTGCCTGGTCGGGTGTATGAACTCCCGAAATTGGCGGTGAACTGTTGGCACAGTTCCGCCCAACTGTTGATGGAGTCGGGTGGAAGGCTCATGAACCAGGACCTGGCAGTCCCAGTTAAAGACACGTGGAAGTAGTTGGCCATCACAACCTCGTTGCCTCCGGCCGCAAGGATTGCGGTGGAGTAAATTTGGAGAAACTCAGCGGGATTGATAGTCCCGTCAAATTTATCCAGCAGGTGAGGCCAGAACTTTTGTGGCCATCTGACCATGCGTAGGTGCATGGCCATGGCAGAACAGCCCCTCCTACTCCATCGGGAGTAGGACTGTCCCGAGCCTCTCGCCTTTCACGAGCACACTTGATATGGACACGACAATCTTGTTGACGGTAACAGCGATCAAGCTCCGCCTGGAGGTCGTGAATTGAAAGCCTAGTTATCGTATGGGTGTGTCGTGCCCCGGGAGGCAGCGACGTCGCTTGTTGAGACGCAGCACGCCTCCTATGTTGGGAAGCGTGCAGACTAAGTCTGCCTGACACGGTCCAATGCTGTGATGGGGCCCGCCCCGAGGGAGGAGGACCTTGGTTGCTGATGCGATCGGCTGCTGCTGCAACCAAATGTTCCACATTAGCCCTCCACTGCTCCATTGCACCCTGGGATGCACCTGGAGGTGGTGGGCATTGGAGAAGAGCACGCGCGGCATGGAGTGCGTGTTCAGGGTTGTTTTTCGCCGATGCCGTGACCGACGCAGATGCTCCATCCCGCTGTCCAGCTTGATTCACCAGTGCGGACAATGGCGGCGGTGGCATGGCTTCTGCTGGAGCCACATCACCTGCTGGCAGCTGCATGTTGGAGGGATTGCCTCCAATAGGTTTCACCGCAGGATTACCGTTGGACGATCCAATAGCGGAGTTCACCATGTTTGAATCTCAGGCGCCCCTTCCTGGCGCGCCAGCTGTCAGAGTGTTGATCCGGCAATTCTCCCGGTACTACCGTTGGTAGCCCGTGGAGTTTGTAGTTCGGTATTGGGCACGCAGAGATTCAGAACACGGTGGCAAATAGACACAAGGATTTACGTGGTTTGGGCCGCCTGAGCGTAATACCCTACTCCACGGGGTGTGTAGTTGTTGTATTGAGTGTCAGAGCTGAGTATGGGAGAGGTCTCAGAGTTCAAAGAGCCGTCAGAGGAGTCCAGAGAAGAGTCCAGCACCCGGAGCCCCCTGTGTATCGTCGACCAATCCTTTTATAGTACAAGGACTGGTCGTTACACCATTAGCCTGGCCCGACATGTGGCCCTGGCGGTTACTGATGCTTAATACACAATTAATGAGGTTAATTACCCTTAATAGTGTGGTAACGGGCCTTGACACTACCGTTACTGGTATTAAGGGCCTTCTGATAGTGTGTCATTAATATGGTATTAATGACACTTAATCGGATCTTGAAGTCTTTGATTGCCCTTTTAAGGTCCGAGCTGTTGGGGGTCCACGAGTCTGATTGTTGAGGCAGAAGATCCGGCGGTTGGACACGTGGTAGCATCGGAGCTTTCCATCTAGGACGGGTAGGTCCGGTGTAGATGTACACATGTCGGTACCGGAGCTTCCCTCTGTCGGGGTTTAGGTCCGGGGGTGCCGCACAGGTGTTTAACCCGGAGCTATCCCATGTGTGGGATGTAGGTCCGGTTGCTGTATACACGTGGCAGCACCAGGACTAACCATAGATGGGAGGCAGGTCCGGTCCCATATGACACGTGGGGCCTTCGGAGGTCTTCAACTCAGACAGGTGAAATTCCTTTGGTCTTTTTGTAGTCCCAAGGGGTATACGGTACGCAGAGTACCGATAGAGACATAACAAGCGGTTGCAATCGCATCAGTCCAAAATTTCCTAGGAGTTTGATATTCATCAAGCATAGTCCTAGCCATCTCAACTAAGGTTCTGTTCTTTCTTTCTACAACACCATTTTGTTGAGGTACATATGGTGAAGAAAATTGATGATCTATTCCATTTTCAGCACAAAAGTGATCAAAAGATTGATTTTTAAATTCAGTTCCGTTATCACTTCTAATTGCTTTTAAAGATCCTAGGTGATCAATTGATAATCTAAGAAATAAAGTTCTAATGTGACTAAAAGTTTCATTCTTAGGCGCCATAAAGTAAACCCAAGAGTATCTAGAATAATCATCAACAATAACAAGAACATACCATTTACCTCCAAAGGATTGAACACGTGAAGGTCCTACAGTGTCAAGGTGCAAAAGTTGACCCGTTTCAGTTGTCATGATCATTGTGAGAGGAATATGTGAACCTACAACCATCTTAGCATGTCTACAAGAAGAACACACAATTTCTTTGTCCCCTTAAAGCTTGGGCAGCCCACGTATGCGATCAAGAGCACTAACACGCATTAGGTGATCAAAACCTACGTGACCAAGTCTACGATACCAAAAATATAAGTCCTTTGAATCATTAGCAACTAGACACCTATGCTTAGAGGAAGACATATCAAAATCAGCTTTAAAAACTCTTCCAAACCGAGACATGTTAAAAATAAGCTCACTATTTGAACCTACATCTTTGCAGCAATTTTTATTGAAAATAATTTCCAGATTTTCATCTAGCAGTTGTGAAACAGAAAGCAAGTTGTATTTCAAATTTTTGACCAGTGCCACATCCTTCAAAGTGTAGTGACCATTTACTCTAACCGAACCCTTAGCAATTATAGGAGTTGAAGAATTATCGGCAAAAGTAACATTCTCTACACGTGACACAAAAGAGAGGGAGGAGAACCAATCTTTGTTACCGGTCATGTGGCATGAGCAACCTGAATCCACAATCCAAATGTTCTCCTTCCTCAAACGTGTAACCTACATAGAAGCATAATATGTCGATGACTCAATACTGGGGTTAGTCAAAAGGTGTTTAGGTATCCAGTACTGAGTCACACGACGTGCAGCAGGAAAAACACGCGAAAACTGAGATAAAACAACAGGTTTATGAGTTAAAGTTTGTGGTTTTTTACTCTTAACTACTGATCTATAAGGTGTTACTTGTGTAGCACAAAAATGAGTAGCTCCAGAGGCAAAAACAGAAGGTCCGGAGGTAAACTTTGAATGTTTTTGACTCATAACAGCAGGTTGCATGTTCCTGGCATTCGGTTTAATATGTGCAACAAATTTTGCATGAAAGTTATGAGATCTAGCAATCATTCTTTCCCTTTTCCGTTGTTTAGCTAGTCTATAACAAAAATCTATGACATGAACATCTCTACCATAGTAGGTACAATGAAATTTAACTTTGTGTTCATGTCTAGATGAGAAAGTGATATTTTTATTTGAAACCGAATGAGACAACACTCCTGCAGATTTGAAAACCACTTCTTTTTGTTTAGGAACTGTTTGAATCAAACCACTTCCTAATGACTTTACAATTTTAGGTGGATGTGCCTTAGCATGAGCATGAGAATCAAAACCTAAACCAGTTTTACCATTGCAAGACTTGGAAGAATTCAGCAGCAAGTTTAGGTTCTTATTCCCATTACAAAACCAATCTAATGTCCTATGCATGTTATCAAGTTTATTGGACAGATCAAGACAATTTTCACATGAAGTTTTTCCTTTTAATTTGCAATTGGAACAATATTTAACTTCATGAGAATGTAAAGCATTATTCAATATTGAAACTTCATTCATAGCAGCTTTTAGTTTCTTTTCAAGATCATCACAACTAGAACAATGCAAATCAATTGTAGAACAAGAAGCATCTTTTAAGTTTCCAATGTCAAGTGCAGCAAGCTTTTTGTTCTTTTCAATTTCAAGTTCAAGTCTATCTAGAGTAGAGGAATGTGCAGTTCTTAATGTGGACAATTGTTAGATTAAATCACATGAGGGACAAGAATCATCACTAGGAATCAAGGTTTTCAAATGGTTGATTTCAGATTCTAGTGATTCAATTTTAGCAGCATTACCCCTAAGATTTTTATCCTTTTTCTTAACAATAATAGTTGCACGAGAAATTGCATCACACATTTTATTACATGTAGAACATACCTCATCATCGTCACGGTTGTGTTCTGCATCCTCCTGACTTGATCTTGATCTTGTTTTTCCCGCCATGAAGCATAAGTTGGCCAAATCATCTTCATCTTCATCACTTCCAATGTCCACGTCGCTTGAGCCAAGTTCCTGGAGTGCGGAGATAAAACTGTTCACCAGTTGGCGACCTGTGAAACCCATCTTCTTCTTCTTCGTATCATTTGTTGAGGAGTGCTTTGTCCTTGATTGTTTTTCTTCTCGGGTAGTAGAATCTGAAAGGTTAGGGCATTCTGTATGAAAGTGTCTTGTCTTACCACATTCGAAGCATCGTTGAGGTCCGGAGCTTCCTCTCCTTCTAGTTCTCACATTTTGCAATGCTTTTGACAACCTAGTAGAGAGAGGTGCTAGCTCCTCCCCTGGAAATTCCTCGATCTGCTCCAGGGTTAGTGAGGACAACAAAGCAAGAGTATTGCAAGATGATGATTGGCCTGAGCTAGGCATATCACGTTGTGAGACAAATGCAATAGACTTATTTGGGTTTTTACGTGATAAGATGCCAATTTCATGAGTTTTGAGTTTAGAGTAAAGCACATCTAAAGTAAGTGTACTCATGACAGTAGATTCACGAATAGATGTGACTTTCATCTCCCAAATTGACATATCTAATGCACTTAACAATTGCCTAGCATTTTCAGCATCTGAAAAATTAACATTGACACTACGCAAGTTGCTGAGAATTTTATTAAAGCGAGCAAAAATGTCATCAATAGACTCACCGGGTTGGATCTCGAAGTGCATGTATTCATTCTTGAAAATGTCTTGCCTTACCTCCTTGATCGTGTTGGATCCTTCGTGGTAGTCACAAAGTGCTTTCCACACATCGTATGCATATCGGAGGTGTGCAACACGGTCAAAGTCGCTTTGAGTTAATCTTTGTATGATCAAGTTTTGAGCCTTGTTGTTGTTGTCGACATCCCTCAGATTTGTATCTATAACTTGATCATTTTACGGCACTTCGTAAGGCTTGTACACCTTCTCCCATATTGCAAAGCCTTGCGCCTGGATGAAAGCCTCCATGCGTGCCTTCCAAACCTGAAAATCAATACCAGCAAACACACAAGGTTCGGCGGAGTATTTCTCCATGATTATTAGTCAAAAACACGTGCAAATCATAATGATTACAACACTGTGGCTCTGATACCAATTGTAGGATCGAAGAGCACGTGAAAAGCTACCAGAGGGGGTGAATGGTAGATTTAAAAATCTTACGCAGCGGAAACAATTAAATCCCAACCCCTTTGGCAGAAAAATGATCTGTTAAAGAAATCATGTGTGAGACTTATCTAAAAGTGTTTCACTGTGACAAAAGTGATAGATATCAGAAAGAATCAAGTCACGAAGAAAACACAAGAAGAATCACCCAAATCCGTCGAGAGAAACTCAAGTTATGATCAAAAGGTCGAACAAAGGTAAATCTGTCCTACTCGAGAAAAACAGTTCTGGAATGCTGCAAAGAAACTTGTGTAGATCGGAATCCACAAATCCAATGACCGTGAAATTTTGACAGATGATAGATAATCAAGTTTTTAAAACAACCCAAAAAGAATCACATCAATTGAATCTGTAAAACTCGAGTTATGATAAAACTACCAATGAAAGATAGTGCTGTCCAGAAACTCGACGAGTAAAACTTGTCTGGAACAAGTCGGACGAACAAGGCACAAAAGTTTCTTCAAACTATGAATTTTATTCAATAGAACACAAGAGGAACAGTCCCCAAAGTCGTGCACCATGATCTCTGGCCTCCCTTGCTTATATAACCAGCTCGAAAGCCAACTCAACTCAAATCAGGACCCTAATCCTACTCCGTTCACGAATCGAAACTTTCCATAACTGCTTAGGACTCTTCTATACGCAGATAGAAGCAATGTTAAGACTTCCAAACACCTTAGGAATGTATCCCACATTCCTAAAACAACTCAAATTCGTGACCCACACGAAATCCTATCATAACCAACTCATATACTTGTCATACCGAGCCATAACTGACTTTGCCGCAGCCAAAGTCATCAACCGATACGATCTGATCCTTCCAACCAGATCTTCCCATCGATAAACCATCTTTGGAACCATGTTTCCACATCATGCACCGCATGCATACGTGCAAACACCTCCCTTCGACATCCAGTAACCTTCATATGCACTGCCCTTGATTCAATCATCCTGCGCGACCTCCTGACCCGCTCAACCACAATTCCTCCTGAACTTGGTTGTTGGAACCTCATCTACGCCCTGAGACTAGTCCAAAGGATCCTGTCATCAACCATGACTTGAACTCAAGCAACACCTGTACATGAACAAACAACCAATCCGTATGAGCCCAAGTCTGCGACTTGACTCAAGTCAGTTCCCAACACAACACCTTACATGAGCACCTCACATAAGCATGTTGCAAAGCATAGCAAAACGATATCATCCATAACCACCAACAAACACCAAAAATTTATTAAAAGAATACTAAGCAACCTTTCCACAAGTGTAAAACAAGTTCAAAACATTTCACATGTAAGTTTGGAACATTATGATCATGCTCCGAACCTTGCCAAAGCTAACCAGAGCTTGAGCCGGAGCTTACCAAAGCTAGTGTAACCTAGCGCTGGAGCTTACCAAAGCTAGTTAGACCTAGCGCTAGAGCTTATCAAAACTAGCAGGACCTAGCACCGGAGCTAACCAAAGCTAGTCAGACCTAGTGCTGGAACTGACCAAAACTAGTCGGAACTAGTCAACCCAAAAGTCGGAGCTAGAAAAACATGTCAGAGCTAACCAACATAAGTCGGACCTGGCAAAACATATCGGAGCTTAACAAAGACATGCCGGAGCTATAGACAAAGCTCACCGGAGCTACCCAAAAATATGTCGGATCTAGACAAAGAAAGTTGGACCTATTGTCGGACCTTGCAGAAGCTCGGAGCTAGAGTCGGACCTTGCTAAAAAGATGTTATGGCAGCATTCAAAACTTTTTATTGTCAAAGCCAATGTATTCAGCACACATAGGTCTCACATCGTGTGCAACCAAGCAGTGACACCGACATTCCTGTTAAAGTTGTCCAAATTGGTCCTGATGCCGCTCAGACCACCCGTATATCGGGAGGTATGACCAACGAATAGGAACTCGCTTATCACTTTCCTCCGGGCAAATGTTGACATGTTTGCATGGCAGCCGTCACAAATGTATGGGATCCCTAGGGAGGTGATCGAGTACCGTATGAAGATCTACCCCGACACACAACCTATGCAATAGAAGCCCTAGAAGCAATCTGTTGAGCGACCGAACTTCATTAGACAAGAAGTCATGAAGCTGCTCAACGCTGTCTTCATCCTGAAGATTCACCATCCACGGTGGCTGGCAAACCCATTTGTTTTACCAAAGGCTGGTGGGAAGCTTCGGATGTGCATCGACTACACTACATTGAATAAGGCATGCCCAAAAGACCCTTTTCCACTACCTAGAATAGATCAGATAGTGGATTCTACCTCCGGGTGTGAATTACAATGTTTCTTAGACGCATATTGTGGATATCATCAAATTTCAATGTCTAAGGAAGATGAAGAGCGTACCGCCTTCATTATAATAGATGGATTACACTATTACACTTCCATGCCTTTTGCTCTGAAAAATGTTGCCTCAACCTTTGTGCGAGCCATGCACAAAACCTTTGGGGAGCTGATTAGGGACCTGGTGAAAGTCTATGTCCATGACATTATCGTCAAGGTGAAGAACCAGGACTCACTCCTGGACAATCTTTAAGCCGTCTTTGACAAGCTGCGCCTGACGTGCACGAAGCTCAACCCGGACAAGTGTGTCTTCGGGCTTAGCTCCGAAAAGCTCCTTGGTTTCTTTGTGACTCACCGAGGAATTGAGGTAAATTCGACAAAAATTGAAGCTATTGAAGAGATGCGGCCTCCAACCCATATCAAGGACATCCAAAAGCTAACTAGGTGTCTAGCTTTGCTCAACCGATTCATCTCAAGGCTGGCGGAGTGGGCGCTACCCTTCTTCAAGCTGTTGAGGAAGTATGGACCATTCCATTGGTCTAAAGAAGCAGAGAAGGCGTTCCAAGAGCTCAAGCAGCTCCTCATGACACTATCAATCATGGTGGCTTCGGAGCCTAGTGAGCCTCTTCTACTTTATATCACTGCAACTACGGAGGTTGTCAACATGGTTCTAGTTACGGAGAGACCAAAAACATCTTCAACTCAGGAGCTTAGATCCCTCTGGGAGGGACCGGATCTGCCTGAAGGCGAGTCTGGGTCCCAGCCCCAAGGCATGGATCCTAAAGGCAAGATGCCTGTGAATCAACCTCCTTCATCCGAGGGAGTACCCACTCAAGAAGAAGAAGGTTCGGACCCCTCCGGGAGGGTCCGGGTAGATGAAGAAGAAGCTCAGGACCCCTTTGATAGGGTCCGAACTGTCCAAAAGTCGGTGTACTGTTGACGTTTCTTAATGTCACAACTCATCTCTAATAAGAGATGAGGTCCGTAAGCGCACGAAAACTATGATGTAGCATTTGACCCAAGAGTATTCCCAAGGGTATCGTATTTATCCCAAAGGAAGGCAATGGAGTAAAGTAGACACTACTCTTATGATCAAGCTATGGGATACTAATCAATTATCAAGACAGGGGTAATTTGATAATACGGGTAGTGTGACACAAACCCAAGCAATCTACTCTAAGGGTAAGGTTGTCCTAGCGAGGGTTAGACTACGAGATGGAGATACTCCTACTATGCTCTAATTACTCATATACATAGCCTAATAAAGTACACAAGAATATGCTAATATTGAATACTAGGGCTTAGTGGTCCAACATATCGGCCACGGGTTTACCCCTAGCAACACTAGGCGACTCCCGCCAAGATCCTGTGGCATAGCCGAACATGGAAGATTACAAAGGACAGATAGAGCTGTCATCCCCTACTGCCTACCTCTTCAATCCGTGGGTCTACGAGACATCCAACGCTACCTAACTATCCTAGCACCATGCTAGCATATTAAGTAGATACCTTAAGAGTCACGCCAAGCCATCCTAAGGCAATGACTAAATCATCATTGAACCAATGTTGGGACCAAGCACTAACCTATTCATATTAACATTATTATATTTGTCAGTACCCTACGTACCGAGTACCCCATGATACCGCAAGAAGTGCAAGCGAGATTTACCTGTCAAGGTTGAGGGTCTCCTCAGGCCCCACATATCACACTACATCGGACCCGCACCCTTCATATGGGAAGCTCCAGGGTTAACACGTGTAATGTAAGTCTGGAACTAAACTCCCAACATAGGGAAGTTCCGCAGTTAACACGTGCAAAATAACCCCGGAGCTAACCCCCCAGCAGAGGGGAGCTCTGGTGCCGACACGTGTATAGCGGTTCCGGAGCTACCTCCCCGCAAGGGGAAACTCCGAAGCTACCACGTGTGGAACCTCCAGACCTTCATCACCAACGAATACATTGGCGGATCTCCTCAAGCACAAACATTCAAGGGACAGTTAAAGCGGCAGTTACAAGACCTGATTACATGTCATTATTGTTGTATTAATGACACATGATCATAGCACGGTTAATAGAGGTAACGCAACCACTAAGGCACGTTATCACACTATTAACCATGCTTGATGCTCATATACAGTGTATTAGGCTATTAAATACGCCAGAGCCACATGTCGGGCCAGATAAATGATGTAGCGGTCAGTCCCTGTACTATAAAAGGATTTAGCCACATGATACAGAGGAGAGATCCAAGCTGAGCCAGACACTATGCTTCCTAGTGATTCTTAATACAACAACACACACCCCATGGAGTAGGGTATTATGCTCAGGCGGCCCGAACCACGTAAAACTCTAGTGTCACCATCTTGATCCTGATCTCTGTGTGCCCCAACCGAAATAAGAACCTCCGCAGGCTACACTTCAGTAGTACCGGGGAAGTGTCATTGCTACACTTCGACATTTGACACGCCAGGTAGGGGCACCTGTGATCTCAAGATGGTGAATTCTGCCGCAGGATCTTGCAACGGCAATCTCGCTGAACAACCTGTTGGAGGCAATACCTCCAACGTGCAGCAGCGAGCGGGTGCCATTGTTACAGTAGGCACTATGGCACCACAACAGCCATCGGTTCTGGCAAACAATGCTGAGCGACATGATGGGGTATCTGCGTCAATCACTACATCGACAAACAAGAACCCTGACTATGCGCTCATTGTCGCGCAAGCTCTTCTACAACATCCACCATCTCCAGGGGCACCCCAGGGTGCTATGAAACAGTGGAGAGCTGATGTTGACCATCTGGTTGCAGCTGCAGCCGCTGGCATCAACAATCAAGGTCCTCCCCCTTCGGGGCGAGCACCATCACAACAACGGACCAGGCCGACTTGGTCCACAAGTCTCGCATCATAGGAGACGTGCTACATCCCAGCAGGTGACTTTGCTGCCTCCGGGGGCATGTCGCACCCACACCATCACCAGGATTCCGACTCACAACCTGCGGTCGGAACTTGATCGCCGTTACCGGCAGCAGGACGGTCGCGTCCATATCGAGCGTGCTCGCGAGAGACGAGAAGCTCGAGAAAACCCTGCTCCTCAGGGAGTAGGGGAGGCTATTTTGCCCTAGTTATGCATTTACACATGGTAAGATGGCCACAAAAGTTCCGGTCTCACTTGTCGGAAAATTTCGACGGGACTGTCAACCCCTCCGAGTTCCTTCAAATATACTCCACTTCTATACTGGCAGTAGGGGGCGATGAGGTCGTGATAGCCAACTACTTCCTAGTGGCTCTAACTGGGACTGCAAGGTCCTGGTTCATGAGTCTTCTACCCGACTCCATTAATAGTTGGGCGGAGCTATGCCAACAATTCACTGCCAACTTCAGGAGTTCTTACACCCGGCCTGGCACTGAACTGGACCTGTTTGCTGTAAAGCAAACAACGGGGGAATCGCTGCGATCCTTCATCCAGCAGTTTTCTCAGGTACGGAAATACTATCCCTTCAATCTATTGTTGCATTCAGACAGTGTGTTTGAGATAAGAAGATGCTGGAGAAACTGGCGACCAAAGAAGTCACCAGTGTGACGGAACTCTTCAGCTTGGCAGACAAATGTGCCAAAGTTGCGGAGGGATGTGAAATGCATTCTAAACCACCTCCGGAGGCCAACAAGAAATCCACCACGATTGAAGCCACTACATCCGGAGGTGGCAAAAAGAAAAAGAAGCCCAACGACAAGAAGAATCTGCCGGCCGGTGCACTTGCCGCTGCGGCTGCTGCAGCACCGGGTGGCCGGGTGCCACGCCCCGAGAAATGAACCCGACCATAAGATGTTGGCAGCTCTAAAGTGTGTTGTCCGATCCACAAGACAGACAGACACAGTCTAGAAGAATGTTGGGAGGTCTAGAACCTTGTCGAGCGCTATAACAAGTGCTGGGAAGAAGCTCCTTTCCACCAGCGGGAAGGAAAACAAAAAGTCAACGAAGCTGTGGCTGAGGAGGAGCTGGGGTTTTGGGACCCCAAGAAGGTCCTGAAAGCTATCTACAACACCATCGACAACGACCCCGACGTCTTTGACAACAAGCGCCGGAAGACCCTAAACACCATTTATACTGGTTCTTGGGACATCACCTCTCGCCGCATCCTCAAAACAATGCGGCAGGACATGGCCGTTGCCGCTCCCACCGCTAGGGTGGAGCCTCATCAGAAGTGGATGGATACTCCCATCATCTTTGATGCTTCGGACTACCCCCACAACATGATCGGAGTTGGCCAACTCCCATTGATGGTGTCTCTGACCATTAATAATGTCCAACTCCACCATGTAATGGTGGACGGTGGTGCAGGGCTGAACCTCATAAGCTTCGAAGCCTTCGTCGATCTCCATCTCAAACCTTCAGACCTATGCCCCTCTCAACCTTTCTCTGGGGTAGGTCCGGGGGCCATTACCCCTCTTGGCTCAATCACACTCCCAGTGACCTTCGGGACTCGGGAGAACTACAGAACCGAGAAGTTGGTCTTCGATGTCGCGCAGATCAGTCTGCCGTTCAATGCCATTTTGGGCAGGCCAGCCTTGTACAGGTTCATGGCCGCCCCCCATTATGGTTACTTAGTGTTGAAGATGCCAACACCCGCGGGCGTTCTTCGGATTCGTGGAGATCGCACTGCAGGAGTCACTGCTTTAGAAGAACTCTATGCACTTTCTACATCGCAGGAGGAAGCATCCGGTAAGGAGCCAGCTCCGAACCCTCCGAGCATTCATCATCGAGGCTCTACCTCCGCACCCCATGTGCAACCAAGCGAAGACACAAACGTTCCTGTCAAAGTCGTCCAAATTGGTTCCGATGCTGCTCAGACTACCCGAATTTTGGGAGGTCCAAATAACAATTAGGAACTCGCGCTGGTCACTTTCCTTCAGGCTAATGTTGACATGTTTGCCTGGCAATCGTCGCAAATGCCTGGGATCCCTAGGGAGGTGATTGAGCACAATCTGAAGATTTATCCCGACGCACGGCCTATACACCAGAAGCCCCAAAAACAATCAATCGAGCAGCAAAACTTCATCCGACAGGAGATCAAGAAGTTTCTCGAAGCTGGTTTCATCCGACAGGTGTTTCTCCCAAAATGGCTGGCAAACCCAGTCGTGGTTCCCAAGGATGGCGAGAAGCTTCAGATATGTATCGACTACACCACCTTAAATAAGGCATGTCCAAAGGATCCATTTCCACTACCTATGATAGATCAGATAGTGGACTCCACCTCCAGGTGTGAGCTATTGTGTTTCTTAAATGCATATTCTGGATATGATCAAATCCAAATGTCTAAGGAAGATGAAGAGCATACTTCCTTCATAACAGTAGATGGATTGTACTGTTATACTGCCATGCCCTTTGGTCTCAAAAACGCTGCTTCAACATTTTTGTGAGCTATGTACAAAACATTTGGAGAGCTAATAAGAGACTTGGTGGAGGTGTACGTTGATGACATCGTTGTGAAGATCAAGAACAAGGAGTCACTCCTTGACAATTTACATGCAGTCTTCGACAAGCTGCGCATCACGCGCACCAAGCTAAACCCAGACAAATGTGTCTTCGGGGTTAGCACCAGGAAGCTTCTAGGTTTCTTAGTGACTCACCGAGGAATTGAAGCAAATCCGGGGAAGATCAAGGCTATAGAAGATATGCGGCCCCAACCCGCATCAAGGATGTTCAGAAGTTGACTGGATATTTAGCTGCACTTAGTCGGTTCATCTCAAGACTGGTAGAGCGGGCACTTCCCTTCTTCAAACTCTTGAGGAAGTCCGGACCATTTCATTGGTCTGAAGAAGCAAAAAAAGCGTTTCAAAAGCTGAAACAGCTCCTCACCACACTACCGATCTTGGTAGCTTTGAACCCTAGTGAGCCTTCACTGCTTTACATTTCTCCAACCACCGATGTTGTCAGCATGGTCCTGGTCACGGAAAGACCGGAGCCATGTCCAGTACAGGAGCCCAGACCCCTCCGGGAGGGTCCGAAGTTATCTGAAGGCGTGTTTGGGTCCCAGCCCCAAACACGAAACCTCAAGGCGAAATGCTAGGAGATCAACCTCATCCACCTGAGGGGGTTCACCTGACCGATCAAGATGATTCAGATCCTTCTAACAAGGTCTGTATCGAACAAGAAGAAATTCTATACCCCTCTGGGAGGGTCTAAGAAGCCCAACAAGAAGGTCTGGACCCCTCCAGGAGGGTCCGGGTCGATAGAGAAGAAGCTTCGAGTCCCTACGAGAGGGTCCAGACTGTCCAGTGCCCAATATACTTCATCAGCGAAGTACTCCACGATGCCAAAACAAGATATATTGAGGTGCATAAGCTGCTTTATGCAGTTCTTATTGCCTCAAGGAAGCTTCATCGCTACTTCCAATCCCACAAAATATCAGTGGTAACTTCTTTTCCACTGCGTGCTATTTTTCATAACTCTAACTCTACTGGGAACATTGCAAAGTGGGCAACAGAACTGGTCGAGTTCGATCTCGAATTCGTGTCACGACAAGCAAATCAAAAGTCAAGCTTTGGCTGACTTCGTAGTGGAATGGACTCCCACTCCATCAAACCCTAGGGGCCACAGTGGGCAGAAATTGGAACCCAAAGTTCCGGTATTCACCAAGCCTCACTGGACTCTCTACTTCGACGGCTCTGTGCAGAAGCAGGGGGTTGGAGCTGGAATCCTTCTCCTGGATCCGACTGGGGAGAAGGTTAAATACATGGTTCACCTTTATTTCAAGGCGACCAATAACATGGCGGAGTATGAAGCTCTCATCTACGGACTCAAGGTAGCACTATCTTATGGTGTCAAACAGCTGTTGGTGAAGGGTGATTCACAACTCATCATCAAACAAGTCAAAGGTGAATGATGCGGTAACAATCCCCAACTAGCTGCCTATCTCCTTGAAGTCCAGATGCTCCAGAAGGACTTCGAAGTCCTGGATCTCCACCATGATCAGCGTCAACATAACGCTGAAGCTGACGAACTCTCGACAAAGGATTCAACTGGAGCTCCGGCTCCCGACGGAATCTTCATCCGGAGGTTGTCAAGACCAATAGCTCAGCTTGCCGAACTGAGCAAAGGGGGCCAGACCAGCACCTCGAAGCTGGCAGTTCCAGTGGCCCATTACCATGGCGTCCACCAAGGGTCGTAGGTGCTGCCGGAATCTCTGAGCAACCCAACACGCAAGACTCAGAAGCTCAAGTTAGCTCCAATGCATGGATCTCGGAGATTTGAAGCTACTTGAATGACAATATCCTTCCTGAAGACAGTGTATCTGCTGACCGGATTGTCAGATTGGGTAAAAGATACACGTTGGTAGAAGGGGATCTCTACCGGCGCGGTGCCAACGACATCCTAATGCAGTGCATTGCAAGGGAAGAAGGTCAAGAGTTTCTCGGAAAAATTCATGGAGGCGAGTCTGGGAACCATGCTTCTTCCCGCACGCTGGTCGGTAAAGACTTCTGACACGGCTTTTATTGACCTACAACACTCCAGGATGCGGTTGAGCTAGTGAAAAAATGTGAAGCATGCCAGTTCCATGCAAAACAGATTCATACACTGGCTCAATTACTACAAATGATACATCCTACATGGCCATTCGCTGTGTGGAGCATGGACATCTTGGGACCATTCCTAAAAGCCGTCGGAGGTTACAGGTTCCTGTATGTCACCATCGACAAGTTCACCAAGTGGCCGAAAGCAACTCCAGTGACAATTAACAAGCAATCAACAATCAAGTTCTTGATGTCCATTATATGCAGATTTGGGGTTCCAAATAAAGTCATAACTGGCAATGGAACCCAATTCACAAGTGTTGCATTTCAAGAATATTGCGAAGACCTCGACATTCAACTCAACTACGCCTCAATAGCTCACCCAACAAGCAATGGACAAGCTGAGATAGAAAATGCAGAAATTTTAAAAGGACTCAAGACGCACACGTACGAGTGCCTGAAAAAGCACGGAGCCAACTAGATTGAGAAGCTTCCGTCCACATTGTGGGCAAACAAGACAACACCTAACCGGTCAACTGGAGAAACACCCTTCTTCCTGGTGTACAGAGCTGAAGCAGTTCTTCCTCCGGAGATCACCTTGGGGTCCCTCCGGGTCCGGACCTTCAATGAAGCCACGCAGGACTAGCTCCAGCATGAAGACCTTGACCTCGTCGATGAGGGAAGGTGCCAAGCAGCTATTCAGAATGCACGTTATCGCCAAGCTCTCCAGCGCTATCATCAAAGACATGTGCACAACCGACAACTTGAAGAAGGTGATCTGGTGCTTCAGAAGATACTAACTCGTGAAGGGATGAACAAACTTTCCCCCAGATGGGAAGGTCCTTTCTGAGTGATCAAAGTCCCGTCCCGGATGCGTTTGCTTGGCAACTGAGGATGGGACTCCACTTCCTAATCCTTGGAACATCGAGCACCTCCGTAAGTTTTATGCTTAGAATCACAGAGGTGAGTCTGTAATTACACACAATGTATGTTATAGAGTCACAACACAAAGATGGGTAGGTCCTCCGAGAGAACATCCAGACCCCTCCGGGATGGTCCGGGAAGTTCAAGTACACTTCATACAGTCACAGTACTAAAAGTGTAACTACCTACCCTGGGTTAGTACAAGATGTATAGTGCACTTAGCTTGGTCCCACACCCTAAGTGTGTCCTTGTCTCCCCTATAATCTGGACCTATAATAAAAGACATTGTTGTGTGATGAAAGACTCCACGTGCATTTATTTTTGTACAAGGCTCGATATATCAAATTATTAATTTTATCCTTCTTGTCTATAATGAAGTTGTGCAATTCTTTTTGAGTTTTAGTCCAAGTAATTCATATGTGTTACAAGTTATATTATTGATCTCTTTGGATCTTAACATGTTGTATAGTCTACTTGCCTGAATGCCAAGCCAACATAGGTCCGGAGTGTGCTATCGACTTAGCCTGGTCATGCACCCTAAGTATGCCACTCTACCTACAACCCGGTAGGCCTCAGTAGAGTGAGTACTAAAAAAGCATATGGGTCCAAAAAGATTATATCAATATGCTTGTTGCCATATCGAGTTTCATCGGATTTAAAACTCAGATAAGAATGATAAGTCACAAATGATTTATAGACAAGAGGACGAATTTTACTCTTTTCTTGTATTTAATGTGCAGGAAAAAACAAAAATTCATAGCGATGGTGGACGACGTCGGAGCTACTAAGCTCCGACAACCTCCAAAGGGCCCGCCGTCGACATTTAATATGTTGGCGCTGGGTGATGTCGGAGCTACAAAGTTTCGATAACCCCTGGGGGCCCCACTGTCGATGTTTTATACGTTGATGGAGGGTACCGTCAGAGCTACCAAGCTCCACCAATCCCAGTGGGCCTGCCGTCGACGCGTCGGAAATAAAGACTTCAGACCTAAAATCTACAAGTTCGAAGCGTTCAAGTCATCAACATGCTGTAAAATCCTTTTGGTACATGTACACACTACAATTGTGCACATATACCAAGGGGCCAACAAGACAGAGCATAGTATATTGAAGACAAAACAACAATAAAGTGAAGTTCATGGCAAAGTGGATTTCATTAGTTTGAAGCACTGGATTACAAAATTGGGATTATAGACAAAGGCAAAAGGAAAAAGTCCTTGCTGCTGAAGGATCTAAGTTCTGCGGAAGAATGAGGCAACTTCCTTGGCAACTCCTTGGATGCTGGCCCTGGCAGCGTCCTCCTCTTTAGCAATGGGACCTTGGAGCATCGGGTCGAGGGAGAATTGGGGGTCTCGGCTCACATAGCATGTCAACACATATTCTGCAACGTTTGTGGCTAAAGACTTCCCCTCTGTATCCAACTGGTCCGCAATGGCATCGCCCATCGCGTCGAGTTTTCCGCTAGCAGCATTGAGGGCCACTAGCGCTCGGTCCAAGTCCAGCTCTGAATTGTCCGGACGTACATGACTGAAGCCTAGTGGCGTCAGCAAGTAGTTGGCTCGCCCCAAGAAGTCCCACACTTGAATGGACTCCGTCTCCTTCAAGATCCATAGCTCCTCCAGTGTCTTTCGGGCGGCCGCAAGCTCCGAACCTTCCCAAGCGAGGCCCTCGACCAATTTAGCATGCTGCTGCATATTCTCAGCAACTTGCTTCTCACGATCGGTCATCTCCGTCTCCCAAAGGTGGATGCGTTTCCGCCTTTCCACCAGGTCTTTTTCCCTGCCCCTCACTTTTCCTTCCCTGATGGCAACATCAACTTCACTTTTCGAGAGCTCCTGCCCCAGTTTTGAGTACTTCTCCTTTTCCTCCTTACTCCATAGATCCAGCTATTTGTTGCGGTCTGCCAAATTCTGTTCACCCAGAGTCAACTTCTGGGTGACCTCCACCTCCCTCTTCATAATATCCTCCTGCTGCTCTAGGAGCTTCTCTTCCCTCGCCTCAATGTCTACTCGGTGCTTCAGGGGGACCTCGTTCAATTCATTGAGGTTTTCGTGATGCTCATAAGCAGCATCACACCTCTCCTTGGCTTGATCAAGGATCTCCCTAGAGTTAGCATTGAGTGCCCTGATGGCAGCTTCCTTCTCCTACAGCAGCTTGTCCCAGTATTCCAACCATGCCTTTTCCCTCTTGATCCACTCCTTCTGGTCAGCAAGTCTTGTTTGAGCAAGCCTGGTCTCAAAATGGATCCTGTCATGCCAACGCCTTAAGGTGTTGCGCTCCTCCTCCAGGGCTTTGCTCTCATGATCAAAGGCAAGCTGAACTTGTCAGAGACTTGAGCAGGCATTGTCTATGGACAACGCCAAGGGGATATGATTAGACCCGCTGGGATCAACTCCGCTGGCTCCAGGGGGTTCTCCATTACATAAATAGGGTCCCACTCTACAAGAGTGGCCCCCTAAGCTCCTGCAGCACTAGGGCCGCTCTCTGGAAGCCCTTCAGCAGTAGCAAAGGAAGAACCCACCGGGGGAACTCCCACCTCCAGAGCGGAAGTTGAAGGTGCTGCCCTCGGGTCTTCAGTTACCGGCTCCGAGGGTGGAGGACCTGCCGTCACCTCTTCATGTTGCTCCGGCTCTGGTCCAGACACCTCCGGGGCAGCTAACCCTGGGGCAATGGTTGGGGCTTCATCCGGTGCCCCTGCCACCGCTGGCTCTGGAGGCGGCACATCAGCTACTTCCAGTTCAGCAACCGGAGCATCAAGTATTTCCGGCTCAATAGCTGGACCTTCAATAACTTCTGTCCCAAGGGTCGGAGTTTCAACCATCTCCGGCTCGATGGTCGGGGCTTCAATTGTCTTTGGCTCAGCGGCCAGGGCTTCGATGACTTTTGGCTCAAAGGACGGAGCTTCTGACATCTCCGACTCTGGCACTAGAGCATCAGCCTCCGACAATGATGCCAGAGGTACATCTTCAACTTCTCCCCCGTGGTACGGCGCTACCACGGGAGCTTCCGGTGAGGACTCTGAGTCCAAATCAACGGCAGCTGGTGCCAAAGCTGCCGTGACTTCTGCCACCACTTGAGGAGGAGGCTCGATAGTTGGGGTTGGAGCTTCGGCATGCGCAACCACAGTCGCTACAACAGATGCCGAAGTCCCTGACTCCTTTCTTGACACCCTGGAAATAAAGGGATGAGAAGATTAAAGACACAACAAAAACAAGATTAGCATTTTAAGGTGAGCACACGATGCTTACCTAGGAATGCTACCGCCCCAGTCATCGCGGAACCTCTTCTTTTGAGGCCCGAAGCGAGAGCCCACCAAGTCTGGTGAGACAACGACTTTGGACCTCAGCTGGGGACCACTTGCCGCAGCCGGAGTCCTCTCGGCTGGAGCTTCTCTTAGTCGGGAAGAACTCCCAGGCCTGGAGCTCTTAGCCGGCACTGAGGCCGGTGTTGACTGTCCGGAGCTAGTGCCTCTTGAAGACGCCTGCCCCAGAGAAGGTGCAGCTGCAGAAGACCTCCCTCGCCGGGGAGAAGGAGCCGTTGTAGAGAGAGCAGGCCTGACGGACCTCCCATCAACATGCTTTAGCTTCCTCTTCCGGATGGAGGGTTCGACTGGCTCTTTGCCTGCCCTTGCCGGTGTCTTCAACCCTCTAGCTCGGGGCAGAGGCGAACACTCCTTCAGAAGCTCCGGGGATCATGATCTCGGAGGTCCGATGCCTCTCCACCTCACCAAGGTCATCAAGTGACGACATCTTCCTCCAGAGCTCTCTGCTGAACTCTGGCTCCATGTTTAGAGGAAGGAAAGCAGCCGACGGAACCAAGTCGTCGCCTTCGACGTTTATCCCAAGCTGAAATTTCTTGAGATGAAGCTTCAGAGCTTCGTCATCCAAGTTGGACTTCATACCGGTTTCAATCCGGTTGTCATCCATCACACTATTGAAGGCCCAGGCGAGCTTCTCCCTCTTCCTCAGCGGATCCCACCTGTTGACTAAGAAATTTCCGAAAACGATCTGAGGGGTCACTCCATCCTCCACACATTCTCAGATCCTAGTAAAGACAGGGTTAAAGGCATTCGACAGCTCCGGAACTACACTCCAGGTGTCGGTATCAACGTTGGGGAGTCCTTGGGGCAGCTCCAACCTCTTGTGCTCCTCCACCACAATGATGACCCAATCCTTCTTCCAGTCGTCCCACTTGCCAGAAGGGAATGACTTCAAATACTTGAAGGGGCAGTTCTTGTGCTTCACGAAATAGTAGAAGCCAAGAAGCTCAGTCCCCTTGCCGGTGGTGTGGACCGTGAAAAAGGTACGGAACAGCTCGATGTAGGGGGAACACCCACCCACATCTCGCAGAAGTGGACAAAGGTTGCCACTAGCAAAAGAGAATGGGGGCCAAGATGATACAGCTGGAGATCGTAGAAGTCCAGCAAAATTAAGAGAAAGCTTGAAAAAGGTGGGATCAATCCCACCATGGTGTACGCTGAGAAGTACACCATGTCGCCATTACGCTCCTTCTCTAATGGGAGCTTGCCGGCGTGGACCATGTGGCTGAAGGAGTCACTGGACCACCCCATATAGGTCCGAACCTTCATCAGATCATCCTTGCTCTTGAGACGGCTCTTGGGAAGACCCAACCCCATCGCGGCAAAGTGGAGCGAAGGAAGGGAAAGCTAGGCAAAGTTTGGGAGGCTCTGAGCGCAAGTTTGATTGAAAGCGTAAGGAGTCCTCAAACCGCACATACTTTCCTTCTTAAGTAAGCCTCCGCGATGCTTGGATGGAAACCACAACAAGAGTGGGGTCACATTTCAAAAATCTACCCCATCCATGACGAATGGGCCCGGGGCCACCCCGACAAAGAGATCGAGGTTATTACTCTAGGCGAACCGTTGTTAGGATGGGCGGCGGGAAACCAAAGGCGGCACCCTGACAAGGCGCTTGGAACCAATACAGTTTTTGTATTGGGAACTGGCAACCTTCAGTTGCGTGAGATCCGCACTCAAAGATCTCATATGCCGCATTCATAACAAGCCACACGACGATGGTTTAATCCCGAACCATCGCCCCAATGGCACATCAGAATGCTTTTGAAGTCGAAGTGCGAGAATCGAGGATGGCCCCACCTCTGGTAGAATAACTTAACCCAAAGGGTTTCTCGCTGAGGTGGGCCCGGGGGCCACTGTCGATACCCTGTGTACTGGGTACCCCACGATACCACGAGAATTGCAAGGGAGTTCTACCTGTCAAGGTTGAGGGTCTCCTCATGCCCCACATGTCACACTACACCGGACCCGCACCCTTCATATGGGAAGCTCCAGGGTTGACACGTGTAATGTAAGTCCGGAACTAAACTCCCAACATAGGGAAGTTCTACAGTTAGCACGTGTAAAATAACCCCAGAGCTAACCCCCAGCAGAGGGGAGCTCCAGTGCCGACACGTGTATAGCGGTTTCGGAGCTACCTCCCCGCAAGGGGAAACTCCAAAGCTGCCACGTGTGGAACCTCTAGACCTTCATCACCAACGAATACATTGGCGGATCTCCTCAAGCACAGACATTCAAGGGATAGTTAAAGCGGCAGTTACAAGACCTGATTACGTGTCATTAATGCTATATTAATGACACACGATCAAAGCACTATTAATAGAGGTAACGCAGCCATTAAGGCACTTTATCACACTATTAACCATACTTAATGCTCATAGACAGTGTATTAAGCTATTAAATATGCCAGAGCCATATGTCGGGCCAGGCAAATGATGTAACGGTCAGTCCTTGTACTATAAAAGGACTGAGTCGCACGATACAGAGGAAAGATCCAAGCTGAGCTAGACACTATGCTTCCTAATGATTCTCAATACAACAACACACACCCCATGGAGTAGGGTATTACGCTCAGGCAGCTCGAACAACGTAAATATCTGGTGTCACCTCTTGATCCTGATCTCTACGTGCCCCAAGCGAAACAAGAACCTCCGCGGGCCACACTTTAGTAGTACCGGGGGAAGTGTTGTTGCTACACTTCGACAATATTATTACCTAATTAGACTATAGTGGTGGTGTATGATGTTTATGAAAAATATGATAATGGAATTATGTATAGATCATAACAACATCTACACCTAGCACATACATGGACTCCACAACCAAACAAGAAACACTTTGCCCAAGTATATAAGTAAATAAAGACTAATAATGATATTATTATAAAGCAAAAAGTCACAAATACAAGGGAAGATACATGAGCCATACCTTTCCCAATTTGGACTTGGGACTAGAGGCTTCTCTCTATAGCCTAACTCCACTAAGGAACTAGGAGAACTAGTATACAATAGAGTGATGCTCAAGTGGTGTGTGTTGAAGTGAGGGGTCCTATTTGTAGCTTGGAAAAGGGTTGATTCCCGGCAACAAAAGCGCATGAATCAGTCACCACTGACTTCTTCAAGTCGGGAGGAGCCAACATGTGGAAGCTAACCAAGTTTGGAGGGAAAGACCAGGTCAACTGACTAGGGGGATCAGCCGACCTGGTAAGTCCTCCAAACGGTTTGTGCTTTCTTGGGGTAACTTCCAGGTGGGTCTCATCCCTTGATATGGGTGCTACACCGTTGGATGGCCTCGAATACTTCTGTTTGTGGGCCATTTGATTCATGTGGTACCACGTGTCGACGCTTGATTGGATGGAATGATATTTTATAGGATCCATCCCCTTGTTTCACTTCAATTCCGTGTAAAATGTCTGCATGCACCAATTTCTCCAAGTACAATTGGAAATAGGTTAAATAGAAAGGTGATGTGTGCAAGAAATGATATTTCCTTCACAAAATTGAGTTATATTGACGGGTGAAATTGATATATAACAACCGTCAACAAACTCCCCCAAGCTTATCCTTTGCTCGTCCCGAGCAAAGTCAATACTTTAGGTTGATGATCAGGAGTTGCTACAATATTCTATTTTTCAAAAGTACCATGTGCACAATAAAATAATCTACCTAGTATTGCAAAAGTTGGCATGTTACTTCACCCATCTTAAGTCATTATGGGGCTTATGCCATTTCCTATTCATGGGTGGTTGAAAGATAGAACAGCAAATAGAGCACACATACCCTAGAAATCAAGTTCCACTCAAATTCCGGAGAGTTCAATTTAGATTTTAAGTCTCTCAATTTGATTCTCTCAAGTCTCTCCTTTATGTGTAGTGGAAATATTTCCTCACCAAGGCATTTTGCCTAAATTCATCCTACCTCTACATAAGGCTTGTATGTGGAGCTTGGTAGGGAATATAGTAGGCATATTTGCAACACATAATGTTGCTAAGTCAAAAGAGTAAGCCTTAGGGGAAATCAATTCAAAACAATTTGATTCAATATTTGTGCATGTGTGATGGAATGGAGTGGATGTGGATATTTTTGATATGACTCCTTTTGAGTGGACTCTCTTATTTTTCAGGGGTGAAACATGGCTACTTTTCCTTTTTCTTTTTCTCTTTTTGCATATGATGTAAGCATGCATTTTCTTTTTCTTGTAGCCATGTCTTCTACTCCCTTTTTATGCAATAAACTTGGAGAGAGTACTAAGCATGAGGGGTATGGAGTTTCTCTTTTTATTGTGGAATGATGGTATGATGGGATTTTGCTTACTTCTAGTGTAGAAGTATAGCATGTGCAAGTGAAGTCTTGAATTCAAAAAGTAATGAAAGAAATCTCACATAGGTCTATACTAGTTTGACAAAGCTCAATGTGAAGACAAATAGCATATGCATAAGGTCTATTAATATAATGTATCATATGGCTTTGGTGGGTATTTCCAATCAAATGAGGATAACTTAAATCTTTTTAGAATTTCTTCGGAAATCTAAGTTTCACTATGAAACTAGGAGTGGCAGCCCAATCACTATATCATATCCCACAACAACTTAGAATGGATTAAGCTTTTACTACCCATAATTTCTAAATCAAGGCAGAAGTAATTCTAGCCAATGAAAGCAATATTTTGGAGAGTAGTAAGTTGTAAACGAGGGACTTAGAAAAATTAAAACATAGCAATTATTCATCATTTCATCTATGTGAATTCCAAATCATTCTTACAGCACATCTTTTATTTTATTTTAAAAGCAAATCCACTCTACTTATTTTAAGTGGATGATGGGTGAATGGAAAATAAATATGCAAGGGGTGTGATACAAGTTACCTCAAGTGGGTGTCCTCCCCCAAGCTTGTTCATGTTCAAGGTCCGCGAAAGGGGCTGAAACCCTAATGATGGATGTAGGCTATGAGGTTGGCCTAACCTTGTGGCATCATGGCTTTGGCATTGGAGGGGTTAAGTGTTGATGTTGGGTTGCCTTCCACAGGTTCCATGCGTGTGGTCGAGGAGAGTGTTGTCGATGTCACTCATCCACACCTCAAGGTTTCCATAGGTTGGATGTACCTTGTTATTCCTTGGCTAAGGTAATGATAACCCTTGGCTACAAAGGAATGACTTGCACTCAACATGCGTTGAGTGTGTTTCATCATTCTTTGTCTAAGGTGTATCATACCTTCTTGCCATATAGGAATAACTTGTACCTCTCATGCATTGGGTATGATCCGTCATTCCTTGGGTAGGGTAACGATACCCTTTAGCCACAGAGGAGTGACTTGTACCCAACATGTGTTGAGTACGATCCATTATTCCTTGGCTAAGGTACATCATACCTATAACAAAGGGATGACGTGCACTCAACATGGGTTGAGTGAGATCCATTGTTACTTGGCTAAGGTATAAAATACCTTCTAGCCACATAGGAACAAGTTGCACCCAATATACATTGGATGTGATCTTGTCATTCCTTGGTTAAGGTACATCATAACTTTTAGCCACAAAGGAATAACTTACACCCAATGATGGTGGCAATTCCCTTGATCTTGAGTGAGTGCTTAGAATAGTTGAGATCATAATGCTTTCACATATTCGTAGCAGCCCATTGGTTGCTCACAGAGGGTTTCCATGTCAAATCTCCGGCCTTGTATAGTTATGGTTGACCTTCGAGATTAATTGCTGATAGGTAACAACCATCCTAATTTATTCCTTGGCCAAGAGATATTGAAATGGGATCCTCTTAGGGTTTCCAACAATTGGCTCTTTGAATGCTTGCATAGTAATATTACTCCTGCAAACTTCCCCTCTATGATAGAGATGGATGGTTAGCTCCCGATACTTGTACAAATGAATTTTTGGGTTAGGTAACCGAATCTTCATTTCTACGTACGGGGAAGAACAAGATCAAAGATGCATTGGGTCCAATTTTTAGTGTATCCATGAACAATGTATGAATCATTGCTAGGAGTGGGGCTTTATGGATAAATCAAGTTGAACATTTTTAAAGCTCCTACTCATAGCAATGTAAGTGATATAAATAAACTATATGGGCCCTTCATCTTGTAAAATTTCTAACCATCATAGTTTCTTTTACTAGAGCAAATATTTATCATTTGGGTCATGGCAAACAAGATTCTCAATTTTATCCTCCTGAACATTTTTTATTTCTTACCTAGGAATTTGAATTTTAGTGATCCATGCATGAATGAGTTTCAAATCAAAATTATGGGCATCACTATTCCTAGGTTGCTACATACCAATTCAACCATTAAGTAATTCCATAAGCATTACCTAGGCAGAAAATGTCTAAAAGTCAATTTTAGTAATTCTTATGAAATTCTAGGCACTTGTTTAAATTTATTCTTAAGTATGGTTACATTCCTTTTTAAAGAATTAATAAGAGTAATGTCAACACTTACTCTCGTGCGGATGCATAAGAATTGAATGATGAGAAGGTGTGAACCTTCCTTACCAATGTAAGCAAAAATCATTCAATCCTAACGCAATTCAAATGACAGAAAATTTTAAACTTGTACCTCAATGTAAAAGCAGTCTGGGTCGAAGGTCGTTATGTGAGAAACTCATGACCATGGATTTTGGTGTAGCCTTCATGTTCAATGTCTCTTGCCAAATTGAGATTGGAGTTGAATGAGCTTCATCTTGTTCCTCCATTGAGCATTCCTCCACCATGAACTCAAAATGAGATCGATGGAGGGATATGCGCTTTATGGGGCCTTCCAACCTCTTTACAGATTTTGTCTTGGCTGCACTAAAATCAAGAACAAATAAAACAACTCGAAAACGTGTTACATTAGCTCAAAAGCATGTTGTACCCCTTTGTCAAATTGTTTTGCCCAACTTGAAACAACTTGCAAATGCAATGAATATTTAAGGGAAATATTTTTGGATTGAATTAGGAAGATGAATTCAAGTGGTTACGCCCAAGGTTCATATCCAAATAAATTTATTTACTAATCCAAAATTTTAGTTTTATGAAGGTTTGAAATTTTACTTTCCAACATGCAAGTGTGGAAATTCAAACATGCTAAATGCAAACGCAATAATTGATGGGAAATTCAAATATGCAATTGAGAAAGCAAATATGAGATAACTACCAATTAATCTATTGCAAGGACTCATTGAAATTTCGAATTCTGGTGAGTGGGACTTACTTCCGTCTTGTTTAATTTGATGATTTGTTGTCCAATCCCAGAGTTAAAGATGTGGACAAATTCTTTTAATTGACATGCCAAATCTCCATTGGCATATTAGTCGGACATGTGTGCCACATGGTGGCCCTAGCCTCTCTGTTGTCTTGATGAAGACTTTTTGATATAGTGACGGCTTCTCCCTCTTGAAGATATTCTTTTAAGAACATGGTGAGGCTTGTCCCTCCTTAGGGGTGTCACTTCGACCTTCTTGATGTTCCTTTTAATTTACCCATACTTTGATCATGGATAAAAGACTTCCTTGGGCATAATGACATGTGGACTCCATAATCCAACAAGAAATGCTTCATCCACAATGTCACTTGTCCAAGTTTCCATGGGCTTGGTCGAAGGGTAGGAATCCCAACAAGTGATTATGGGATATATTGAATCTTGAATGCTCTTTAGTTTTCTTGTCCTTGGCCAGGAGCTTCATGTAAATGATGTCTTGATTTCTTGCTTGGCCACGGACAAGATACTTCAACGTAGGCTAGTTGAACTTAAATCCCTTGAAATCCTCATAGCCTCCTTGGTTACAAGGGTGATATTGATTCACCCTTGACCTCCTTGTTGGTGATAGCCATTGGAGTTGTGTTTGAAAGGAAGAATCCTTATGGGTATTTAGGGAAATGATTCCCAAAGTGGCCCATGATGACATGGATTTTCACAAATCATATGAATATCCAAGGCTTGTATCATCCAAACACTCCTCCATTGGTTTGGTCTTCATGATACTTTAGTGGGAGGTGTAGTTCCATAGCTAGAATGTCCACCTTGCTAAGTGGTGTGCATGTCAAGCTAAGGGAACTAGAGCGTTCTTCAATCCACCCCTTAAATAGATACCATATTATCATTCATGATTAATAAGAATAGGACTCCGTCAACTCCAACACAAAGGTGGTCATGGATTGATGGACCAACCCATGACATGAATGTTGGATGAGGAGCCAACTATCCACCCTATGGTGGAGGCAAACCAAGAAAAACTCTTGGAGCCTCCCCCAAGATTAGGGATGGATGACTTTGGTTCCTACTAGAAGCTGAAATTCTTCTGCAAACGGCGGTGTTGTTGCCTCACGGACAATTGTTGAGGTACACCTACAATAATCTTGCAGTTGAGCACTAGCATCCTCGTTGGCCATCCCATGAAATGGGTTAGCCAACACTACCATGTTTTCACCACAAAAGGAGAAAACAAACAAGAGTAATCCTGTCTAATAACTAATAGTATCTATAGCTTAATCACAAGTGATAGCTATCCTTCACTTCCTTTGCCTTCCCCAACAACGGCGCCAGAAATGCTTGTTGACGTTTCTTACGTCACATATCATCTCTCGAAAGAGATAGGGTCCGCAAGTGCACGGAAACTATCGTGTAGCATTTCACCCCAGAGTATTCCCAAGGGTATCATATTTATCCCAAAGGAAGACAATGGTGTAAAGTAGACACTACTCTTATGATCAAGATATGGAATACTAATCAATTATCAATACAGGGGTAAGTTGATAATATGGGTAGTGTGACACACACCCAAGCAATCTACTCTAAGGGTAAGGTTGTCCTAGCGAGGGTTAGACTACGAGATGGAGATACTCTGACTATGCTCTAATTACTCATATACATAGCCTAATAAAGTACACATGAATATGCTAATAGTGAATATTAGCGCTTAGTGGTCCAACATATCGGGCATGGGTTTACCCCTAGCAGCACTAGGCGACTCCCGCCAAGAGCTTGTGGCATAGCCGAACATGGAGGATTACAAAGGACAGATAGAGTTGTCACCACCTATTGCCTACCTCTTCAATATGTGGGTCTATGAGACATCAAACGCTACCTAACTATCCTAGCACCATGCTAGCATATTAAGTAAATACCATAAGAGCTGCGGCACAAGCCATCCTACACTACAGGAAACGACGAATAGGGTGTCGGTTTAAGTAGATGTGTCCGCCCCAATGCATTTAATGCGTATAAGGGTGTCGGTTTTTGTTAACCAACACCAATAAGTTAGAGGCATTGGTTTTCTTGATCAAACCGACACACCTATTAAATGGGTCGGCCAAACCGACGCATATATTAAATGCGTCGGTGGCACCGACACTCATAGCGCAGGCCTGGCTGGCTCAAGATCTAAGTGCGTCGGTCGGGGACAAACAGATGCATTTAAAGAGGGTCCGGCTGGCTCACGCTTTAAGAGTGTCGGCCAGGGCAAACCGACGCTCTTAAGCGGGCCCGACAGGACCTAAACCCTTCGGCGCGACTCTTCTCTTCTCACGCGCGTGCCGTTTTCCTGACTCGAGCCCGCGCCCCATCCGCCGCCGCAGCCAGCCCGCCCCTCGCCGGCGCCCCAGCCCGTCGCTCCGTCGCCGGCACCCGCCGCCTGCTCCTGCGCCCCCGCCCGCCGCCCCCGCCCACGCCCCCAACCCCTCCCGCGCCCCCGCCCGCCGCTCGCCGGGCTCCTCGGCCGGCCGACGTCCGGTGCCCCCTGGTCTGGCCCCCCTCTGGCGCCTCCTTGTCCAGCACCCCACGTCCGAGCCTCCTCCGCGCCCCCCGTCCAGCCCCCCTCAACGCCCCTCGCTCCTCCTTGACGCATAAGGTAAAATGAAGTCATATATTTGAATATTATGTGTGATATTTGTTTGGTGCATGAGTTTGTATATGTGATGTTCTATGTGTGAGATTAATTCATAGCTAATGTGGATATGTTAGATTAATTAATAGTTAATTATCAAATTATATGCAAATTTACATGTTTAACTTATATATGTGAGGATGATTAATAGTTTCTAAATATGTGAGCATGATTAATAATTCCTAAATTTTTGTGTGATGTTTGTTTGATGCATGAGTTTGTATATGTGATGTTCTATGTGTGAGCTTAATTCATAGCTAATGTGGATATGTAAGGGTAATTAATAGTTATGTCTCAAATTATATGCAAATGTACATGTTTAACTTATATATGTGAGCATGATCAATAGTTTCTAAATATGTGCTCATGATTAATACTTTCTAAATTTAATTTGTATGAATAGGTAATTTAACTTGTATGTATATGTGAGCATGTTTTGATTTTAGTAGTCTCTAAATATGTGTGACTTGTTAGTGTGAATAGGTATAAGTTGAAAAATGGGTGACGACCAAAAGGTGATGTATGATGGATGGAGTTTAGATGGTGTGTACACTTTGGAATGGGCACAAATCGCAAATGTGTTCGTGAACCAAGCATTTCCTAGTGGTGCTCGTTTTGTGAAATGTCCGTGTAGCAGGTGTCAGACTCGTCGACGTTTGGAGAGGTCTGAAATGATGCTGCACCTTTGTAAGCACAAATTTATGCCAGACTATCTAGTGTGGTATGAGCATGGAGAGATGGATCATGCTAGTGAGTCAGACGGAAACGAGAATAAAGATTGGATGGATGAGATGATGGTGGATGTTGGTCGAGAGTATGAAGAGCAGTCACTGCCAGAGGAGGTGAAGAAGTTTTACAGACTTCTTGCCTCTGCGGATGAAAAAGTAAATGAGGGCACTAGTGTGACCGTTCTGCAGGCGGTCACACGACTTATTGGGCTGAAGTCTAAGTTCAATATTGCAAACAATTGCTACAATGGTATCCTGAAGTTGATCAATGATCTCCTTCCGGCAAAACATAAGATGCCGGAAGACATATATCACTCAAAGAAGATTTTGGAAGGTCTGGGCATGAGTTATGAGAAAATTGATGCGTGCGAGAATAATTGCATGTTGTTTTGGAAGGAACACCAGAACGATACTCAATGTATGCATTGCAATACATCTAGACATGTGCAGGTTTTGAATGATGATGGGAAGGAGATAAGTACAAAGGTACTGGTTAAACAGCTTTGGTACATGCCTATCACGTCTAGGCTTAAACGGTTGTTCCTTTCTGAAGAAATAGCAAAGCAGATGAGGTGGCATTCAGAAGGTTTACGTGATAGCGATCACAAAGATATTATGGTACATCCTTTGGATGGCACGACATGGCAAGCTCTAGACCGTTTCGATCCCGAGTTTGGTAAAGATCCAAGAAATGTGCGTCTTGGATTGTCAACAGATGGTTTCACTCCTTTCAGCACAAGTAACAATCCATACTCTTGTTGGCCTGTTTTCATCATGCCTTACAATCTCCCTCCCAACATGTGCATGAAAGAAGGATACATATTCCTCACGGCCATCATTTCTAGTCCTAAACATCCTGGGATGAAAATCAATGTGTTTATGCAACCGTTGATTGAGGAGTTGAAAGAGTTATGGCAAGGTGTAAAGGCATACGACAGTCATATGAAATGTGAATTTACTTTACGTGCCGCATATCTATGGTCTATACATGATTTGTTGGCATACGACATTTGGACTGGTTGGTGTATCCATGGAAAATTTTGTTGCCCCATATGTATGGCTGACACCGATGCCTTCAGGTTGAAGTATGGAAGAAAAGTCAGCTTCTTTGATTGCCATCGACGATTCCTTCCTTCAAATCACCCTTACAGGAGTGATACACGATCATTTCGAAAAGGCAATAGTGTTACAGAAGGACTCTCTCGTCGATTGACAAGTGAACAAAAAATGGCATGGCATGCGAAGTTAAAAGAGTCCGCTGAAGGTGGTTTCGAAGGGTATGGTACAGAACACAACTGGACTTATATTTCTTTTTTTTGGGAGCTGCCATATGCAAAGGCATTGCATTTACGCACAACATAGATTTGATGCACCAGGAGCGTAATGTCGCTGAAAGCATCATAAGCATGTGTTTTGATTCTACCGGTCAAACTAAAGATAATTTGAGTGCAAGGAAAGACTTAGCTGATATTTGCGATCGTCCTGGGCTTGAGGTTATAAAAAATGCAAGCGGAAATGAAAGTAGGCCACAAGCTCCATACTGTGTTAGACCAGAAGAAAGAAAGCAAATACTTAGTTGGTTGAAAACACTGAGGTTTCCAGACCACTATGCAGCAAACATAAAACGATGTGTTAATCTCAACACTGGTAAACTGAATGGGTTGAAGAGCCATGATTATCACATTATGATGGAGATACTTATATCGGTAATGTTCTGTGGCTACTTCAAACCTGATTTGTGGAAGATGTTTGCTAAACTTAGCTACTTTTATAGACATATTTGTGCTAAGGAAGTGTCGAAAAAGATGATGCGATGGTGGGAGAAAGAAATTGTTGTGCTTGTATGTAAGATGAAAAAAGTGTTCCCGCCTGGATTTATGAATGTTATGCAACATTTGATTGTGCATTTAACTTATGAAGCATTGGTAGCAGGTCCTGCACAATTTAGGTGAATGTATAGCCAAGAAAGAGAATTGAAGAAACTTAGAGCTACAGTGCGCAACAAAGCAAGAGTTGAGGGTTGTATTGCAGAAGCATTTGCAGCTAAAGAGATTACTAACTTCTCTAGCAAATATTTTTCACGTGCCAACAACGTGAATGCAAGTGTCACACGATATCATAATGTAGAAGAGCAATCTACGAGTGAGATTAAGATTTTTCAATGGATGGGTAAAGGTGTTGGGGCTGCTAATTCTCATTATATTTCAGCACAAGAGAGGAACTACACCATGCCTTACGTATTTTTCAACATGGAGGAGGTGTTACCATATTTGAAATGTTTGACAAGTTGTATTGTATATCTTCACAAAAACATACACAAAGTCTATTGGATAAGATGCGTCAGCATGGCATAAACGGTGGAAAAAGCTTTGTGGATTGGTTCTGTGAACATGTAATTTTCTATCCGTTTTTTCTTTCAATATTAGTTCACATGTTTATCATAAGATGCTAACTTTGTTTTTTATGTAGTGTATGAAAGATATCAACATCTCCGATGACTTGCGACAGATGTCGCATGGTCAATTGAGAGCAACAGAATTTAGCAGGTACGATATCAACGGATATCGTTTTCGGACGGCAAGTTTAGAAGCAAGTCGTCTCCTTGCTTCCACTACAAATAGTGGAGTAATGATAACTGCCGCAGAGGGTAGTGGAAAAGTGACAGAATACTACGGTGTTCTTAAAAAAATAATAGAGTACACATTTGGCGGTTCAAAAACACTTCAACTTGTGATTCTCGACTTCAACACATTTGGCAGTTCAAAAACATGAGTTGATGATTTTGGAATGGTGGAGGTCAACCAAAAGTCACGATACACAGCCCATAACAACAATTTGTACTTGCGAATCAAGTGGTACAAGTGTACTATTTAAGTTATCCTCACCCAAGTTTGAAAAATTGGTGGGTTGTGTATACAGTTAACCCTGAAGTGCACCCTCATCGTTATGATGAGTATATAGAGATTCAAGAAGATGACGGTATTATCTATCAGGATGAAGTCGAGGAAGCAGAAGATTTTATGATATATTCTAGGATAGGACTCATAGAAATTGCTAGTCATACGTTAGAGTTCATGTCTGAAGAACAAGATGGCCCTTCAAGAAAATGTGTTCAGCAATCACAAAGAATTATGGAAAAGAAGAAAAGGATTTTGGAAGAAGAGGATATATATGATGAAGAAGAGGAAGAGATGGAAGAGAGTGAAGAGGAAGAGATGGAAGAAGAGATATGTGAATATCTTAATGCACGCGTGACAGAAGCAGATTCTGATGCTGATGATTTTTAATTTATATTGAACGCATTTTTAGATTTTTAATATTATTTTATACATTCTTTATTTATTATCTAATGTTGTATACGAATCATTTCTATAAAAATGTGCGCAGATGTTTAAGCTTTTGCCACGTTTGGGGAAGAAGAAGAGCAAGAAGGGTAGTGGATCTTCGGCCTCCACTCCCAGTTCTACTTTGAGCCAGCCAGACCCGTTTCATGTACTTGTTTTTTACATACATTTAAATATTAATATTAATTTTCTATTGTTTCTTGCTTCTTTACATACTTCTTTATTTATATTTTAGGGTACTTCTTATAGTGGACAGAGGAAGAGGCAGTTTTTGAGTTTTGTGGCAGAGCCGATGTCGAGCGAGCCTGCACGAGGTCCGACACAGGTGACAGATCGTTGCCCAACGTACGAGGAGTTGTATGGGGAGGAACCAGAGACTTTCAGGCAGACGTCGGAGCAGGAAGGTGGCTCAGGAGGAGGCTCAGCTGGAGGCTCAGGGCGAGGCTCAGGAGGAGGCTCAGGGCGAGGCTGAGGAGGAGGCTCAGGAGGAGGCTCAGGATGAGGCTCAGGAGGAGGCTGAGATACTGTTGGGCGGTGGACCTCTACTAATGGTGGGAATGAGGGAGATGATGAGAAGAAGATGAAGAGCCTGAGGATCCCGAGTGAGATGTCAAGATTGCAAGAAGGGCAGAGCTAGAAGAGTTAGGACAACCCGATCGATGCCCCTTTATGTAATATTTTTAATTAACTAACAAGTTCATTATATATTTTCAATTAACTAATTCTATGTACTTTTTATGTACAGGCTGCGGAGGTACCTTTTATGTGGTGTAAGTAAAAGTATGGACGAGCAGGCAATTATAAGGCCGAAGGGTACTAGGTGCTGGGTGGAGCTTGGATGGAGTGGAAAGGGGCATTGACGAGTTGTTAACACCGAGTTGGGAAACGCCATCCGGTTTTGCTATCCCGAGATGGTATTAGTAGATGGTCAAAGGATTGCAGCGCATAGTTGGGATCACTATGCGCTTCAAGAGTATGGCGATTCGGGTACATGTCAAGATAAAGTTTGGGAGATCTTCTGGGTAAGTTTGTTTTGATTATTTCCATTACATTACATCTTATTGTTATTTGACATTAATTGTTACTTGTATGCAGGGTAGGTTTCTTTTGGAGGAGGGTGTTAGTCAAGCATATGCTTGTTCAGTTTTTCATAATGCAGCAAAGAGACGTGTCAAGGACTCCTTCTCTAAGGCACGGATCAAGGTTGTGACCGTCTACTACAAGACGGCGATGTTCCAGCCTATGCCAACAAAGAAGCAGCCAAAATTCACCTCACTAGGGAGGAGTACTTGCAAAGTCATGTGGATTGGATTGGTGCGAATATGAAGGCTTGGGAATGGTTATGCGGGTATTGGGGTTTAGCTGAGTTCAAAAATATTTCTGATAGACACCGAAGAAACCGGAAGAGCAAGCCAGGAAAGCATTTCTTCGGGTCGGATGGTTATGTTCAGATGGAACAAAGGATGGTATGAATTCTTATATTCATAATTAGATTGCTTCAATTAATTGCATTGATTAAATTATTGATTTTGATATTGCAGACAGCTGAAACTGGTACGCCTCCTACGTTTTTTGAGGTTTATCTTAAGGAGCACAAAGGTTCAGACCCGAAGCGCCCGGAGGTGTTGTGTGATGAGGCATCAATGCAGAAATTGGTACGTATGTTGATTCTTTGTTGCTTTTATCCATCAACTCAATTTATATTGTATTACATTAATCTGTTAACTAAATGTATCACAGCAAAAGTATGTTGAGTGTTTTAAGAAGAATCATGGACCTGATTCAGACTATTTGAGAAAGCCGTTGGATGTCACTGCAGCATACGATGCCGGCGGAGGTCTACCGCATGGGAGGTATATGTAAAGATAATGATGATTTGTATGTTAATGAATGTCGATTCTTCACACTTGTATTTTTTTTGTAGACTTGGGTTAGGCAACAAATATGTAGAGCGTGAGGCTTATGCTAGACGATGACCGTCCAATGTTAGTGGTAGTCGATTTTAATCATCTACAAAGGATGAATTATGAGAAGAATTGAGACGCACCAAGGAGGAGATGCAATAACAACAACAAGAGACACAGATGTTGTTGCAACAACAACAGCAACAAACACAGATGCTGCAGCAACAAATGCTTTATTTGTATATGTCTCAGGTAACATGTAATTTTCTTATTTGAAAATATTATTTGATTTACATATGTATCTACTCAAGATATCACAACTAATTTACTTGATGCAATTCATGGGTCAAGGTAGCTCCAGTTCTCAATTTGGTCCTCGATCAATGCAGCCAGCACTACTACAGATTGGCTCCTCACAGGTAAAACTACATATCTTAATGACTTCAGTTATATAATGCAATATCGTAACCATTTGTGTTGCAGGGTTCTGAGAGTGGTAAATCGTATGTTCCACAACCTTACAGATTTATGTCACTGTTGGCTTCTGGATTGCAGCAAAATAATCCAGGTAAACTGTAATTTTCGCATTTGACCATTTTATTTGATTCCAAAATGATTCTAATTATAATCTCACAACTTGAAGCAGTTTTCCCACTGATGCCTTTCCCTCCGGTGCAGACTCACCCATCACAATTAGGAGACGCAGCGGTATGTATGACTTGTATACTTGTTACAATATTTTCATTATAACATCACATATTAATTACCACAATATTAAAAATAAAAGGGAAATACTAGCAGAGAGATGAAGTGAAAGAGGGAACAAGTGAGAGAGCGAGAGAGGCAGAGATAGATAGAGAGGGAGAGGAAGACATAGAGAGAGAAAAGAAGTGATAGATAAAGAGGGAGAGAAATATATAGAGGGAGAGAGGAAGAGATAGAAAGAAAAGAAGAGATAGATAGAGAGGGAGCTAGAGAGAAAGAGATAGAGGGAGAGGAGAAGAGATAGAGAGAGTGGGAGAGCGAGTGAGGGCGAGAGAGTTAGAGAGAGTGAGAGGAAATACGAGAGTGTGTTGATAAGTTTTAGTTCAAACCAACATGCTTCTCCTTTTTAAAATTATGTTATTAAGTAAGTAGGAGTTAACATGTTACGTTATTAAGTTTCTATTTTATTTGTGATCTATTGCAGGGATCTCGTCACGGAACACCTGAAGGTGTCGATGCTTTCTTTAACATCAATGACGGAGGTGCGAGTGGAGGAGATGGGAGCAGAGGACATGCGAGTGGAGGCTCTCACGACGACATTTGAATTTCATTTACTCATTTTCGAATTTTTGTGCTTGTGTTTCATTGTGCTTGTGTTCGAAATGTTTCAAAACTTGTGTACAATGCTATGTTTGAGAACTTGTGTATGGTGATATGTTTGAAAACTGTTATGTTGTATATATGTTGCTGTTGTGTGTAAAATGGAGGATCCCCATCCGGGGCGGGAGAGAAAATAAGAATTTAAAAAATACACATTATGGGCGTCGATTTTATCTAAACCGATGCCCATAGACGGCTACTGGAGGACGGCCACACAACACATTATATGCGTCGGTCCCAGCAAACCGACACACTTAAGTAGATTATATGCGTCGGTTTCTATTTTAGTGCGTCGGTTCAGTCGAAATCGACACATATAAGTGACGTAAGTGCGTCGGTCACAGTTGCTGACGCATTTACCTTTAAGTGCGTCGGCTGGTGGAAACCGATGCACATAGATCATAAATGCGTCGGCCCCGACGCAATTAAACGTTAAAGGCATCCAATATACTTCATTGGCTAAGTGCATCGGTTCACCGACGCCTTTACCTTATGAGTGTCGGTTTATGTAGGCAACCGATGCTCATATGGCCGATGCCCTATCGACGAATTCCTGTAGTGCTAAGGCAATGACTAAATCATCGTTGAACGAATGTTGGGACCAAACACTAATATATTCATATTAACATTATCATATTATTACCGAATTAGACTATAGTGGTGGTGTATGATGTTTATGATAACATGATAATGGAATTATGTATAGATCATAACAACATCTAAACCTAGCACATACATGGACTCCACAACCAAACAAGGAACGCTTTTCCCAAGTATATAAGTAAATAAAGACTAATAATGATATTATTGTAAAGCACAAAGTCACAAATACAAGGGAAGATACATGAGCCATATCTTTCCCAATTTGGACTTAGGACTAGAGGCTCCTCTCTATAGCCTAACCTCCACTAAGGAATTAGGAGAACTAGTGTATACAATAGAGTGATGCTCAAGTGGTGTGTGTTGAAGTGAGGGGTGATGGGTCCTATTTATAGCTTGGAGAAGAGTCGGTTCCGGCCACCAAAAGCGCGCAAATCAGTCACCACTGACATCTTGAAGCCGGGAGGAGCCAACACGTGGAAGTTGACCAAGTTTGTAGGAAAGACCAGGTCGGCCAACTAGGGGGCTCGACCGACCTGGTAAGTCCTCCAAACGATCTGTGCTTTCTTGGGGTGACTTCCAGGTGGGTCTCATCCCTTGATATGGGTGCTAAACTGTTGGATGGTCTCAGATACTTCTGTTTGTGGTACATTTGATCCACGTGGTGCCACGTATCGACGCTTGATTTGCTGGGATGATATTTTATAGGATTCAGCCCCTTGTTTCACTTCAATTATGTGTAAAATGTCTGCATGCACTAATTTCTCCAAGTACAAGTGGAAATAGGTTAAATAGAAAGGTGATGTGTGCAAGAAATGATATTTCCTTCACATAATTGAGCTATATTAACGGGTGAAATTGGTATATAATAGGCGTCAACATGTACTTCATCAGTGAAGTATTTTATGATGCCAAGACTCGGTACATTGAGGTGCATAAGCTACTGTACGCAATGCTTATTTCCTCAAGGAAGCTTCGTCACAACTTCCAAGCCCACAAGATTTCGGTGGTAACTTCTTATCCACTGCGAGTTATTTTACATAATCCCAATTCTATGGGAAATATCGCCAAGTGGGCAACAGAGTTGGTAGAATTCAACCTCGAATTCCTGCCCCGACATGCAATCAAGAGTCAGGTGCTGGCTGACTTCGTTGCGGAGTGGACACCTTCTTCATTAACTCCAGAGGGCCTCGACGAGCAGAAGTCGGAACTTAAGGTCTTGGTCTTCACCGAGCCTCACTGGACTCTCTACTTCGATGGCTCCGTGCAGAAGCAGGGGGCGGAGTTGGAATCCTTCTCCTAGCTTCGACCGGGGAGAAGGTCAAGTACATGGTTCGTCTCGACAATATGAAGCTCTCATCTTCGGACTCAAGGTGGCGCTATAATATGGCGTCTGACAGCTCCTGGTGAAGGGTGACTCACAACTCATCATCAAGCAAGTCAAAGGTCAATGCATTTGTAATAAACCTCAATTTGCTGCATATTTACTTGAAGTCTAGAAGCTGCAGAAGGACTTCCACATCCTCGATCTCCGCCATGTCCAGCGTCTCAACAATGCTAAAGCTGACGACCTCTCGATGAAGGCTTCAACCGAGGCTCAAGCACCTGACAGAGTTTTTATCAGGAGATTACTAGCACCTGCAGCTCAGCCTGCTGAGCTGAGTGATGGGGCAAGACCAGCACCCCGAAGCTGGCGGTCTCAGTGGCCCTGTTACCATGGCGCCCACCAAGGATCGTAGGTGCTACAGGAAGCTCCAAGCAACCAAGCACGCAATATCTTGAAGCTCAAGTTAGTCCTGATGCATGGATCTCGGAGATCTGGGACTACTTGAAAGACAATATCCTTCCTGAAGATGGTGTATCTGCTGAGCAAATTGTCAGGTTGGCTAAAAGATACACGTTGGTAGAAGGGGATCTCTATCACCATGGCACCAACGTCATTCCAATGTGATACATTTCCTGGGAAGAAGGTTGCGAGCTCCTCGTAGAGATCCATGGAGGCGAGTGTTGGAACCACGCATCATCCCGCATGCTGGTCGGTAAGGCCTTTCAACATGGTTTTTATTGGCCTACACCACTCCAAGATGCAGTCGAGCTGGTCAATAAGTGTGAAGCGTGACAGTTCCACGCGAAGCAGATTCACACACCGACGCAGTCACTGCAGATGATTCCTCCCACGTGGTCATTCGCTGTGTGGGGATGGACATTTTGGGACCTTTCCCAAAATTTGTCGGAGGTTATCGGTTCTTATATGTCGCCATCGACAAGTTCATGAAGTGGCCAGAAGCTACTCCAGTTGTGATTATCAACAAACAAACAGCCATCAAATTCTTGAAGTCCATTGTCTGCAGATTTGGAGTTCTGAACAGAGTCATTACTGACAACAGAACCCAATTCACAAGTGCAGCTTTCCAAGAGTACTGCAAAGAACTCATCATTTAAGTCAGCTACGCATCAGTAGCTCATCTGGCAAGCAATGACCAAGCTGAGAGAGAAAACGTAGAAATACTCAAGGGACTCAAGACGCGCACTTATGAGCGCTTGAAGAAACATGGCACCAACTGGATAGAAGAGCTTCCATCTGCATTGTGGGCAAGCCGGACTACACCGAGTCAGGCCATAGGAGAGACACCCTTCTTCTTGGTGTACGCAGCTGAAGTTGTCCTTCCTCCTGAGATCACCATGGGTTCCCTTCGGGTCCGGACCTTCGATGAAGCCACGCAGGACCAACTCTGGTGTGAAGACCTAATCCTCGTCGATGAGGCAAGGTGTAAAGCAACTGTCCAAAATGCGCGATACCGCCAGGCGATCCGGGGCTATTGTAAGTGTATCTAGGATATCCCTTGTGGGTTTTGGCTAATCGATGACAAGCATATGAGATACTAATGAAACTATTGAGATGATTGCAGGACAAACAAGTGAAACAGCTCGGTGCACACAAAAAGGTGAAAAATGAAGTGGTGTCCAAAGAGGGATACTTTGATGGAGCTTGGAAGACCAAATTAGATTTTGAATGTGTAGGGAGTGTATGAAAGACACACTCCAAGAGCTCACAACTTTGCGCTAGGATAAGGGATTAAAATTAACCTAACTTTCACAATGCACCGACTAGTCCGATCATGGACCAGACTAGTCTGTTTAACTTTCTGGAATCTCTCTTATTGGGAGACCGGACTAGTCCGTGTGTCCACCAGACTAGTCCGTTGAACTTTCTGGACTCTCTCATATTGAGGGACCGGACTAGTCCGTGTGTCTACCGGACTAGTCCGTTGAACTTTCTGGAGTCTCCCATATGTGGAGATCGGACTAGTCCGCGGACTAGTCCTTTGAACTTTCTGGAGTTCACCTTCATACAGAACTGGACTAGTCCGAGCTTGGACCGGACTAGTCCGGCAGACTTTCTGGACTTCAAAATACACAGTGACCGGACAAGTCCGGACTTGCACCGGACTAGTCCGGTATTAGGTTTTTTCAATGGTTACTTTTTGGAAACCCTATAAATAGAGAATCCACGGCCTTCCAAAGTATACACACTTGAATATTGCTGAAAACACAAACCCTAGTGCCGCCACTTCGTCCCAAGAGCCCAAAACACATCTCCCCACACATCTAAAGTGCAAAAAAGAGTGAAATAAATTGAACACTTGGATTCGAGATTGGGAGATCGTCGTTCTTTCATTGCTAGCTCTTGGGGTTTGATCTTTCTACACTCATACTCTGCATTGTAATACTTACGAGTGTATTTGATCACTTCTTTCGTTGTAGTTTTCGTGGGAGCCCTCAATGTGACACCCGGTTCCGAATATGAACCAAGCGTAACGCATATGTGTGCCCAGGATGTTCATCACACATATACGGTTGCATCACAAACGATAAACAGAATTTAACCACGTATTAACTATTAAATAAGTACTTTATTACAATAATCCAATAGTTCACAAATAATAAAACTCTAAATAATTGCAGCGGAAAATAAACTAAACAGCACGACTCCAATCCACAGGCAATTGACGGCGGTATGCAACCTAGTACTCCACGTGATCCTCAGGGTACTCCCAATTGTCTCCAGTAGCTGTTGTGGGGGGGGGGAATTGCAAGGGTGAGTACATGTCGTACTCAACAAGTGTGGAAAGTATGACATGTGGCTTATTCAAATGACGACAATAATAATGGCTAAGTGCTGAAAAGTACAGTAAAACATTTGAAAAGCATTATACTATGTCTATGTGAAATAAATCCCATCATAACCATCATATTAAGATAATATAAACCATATCCAATTATTGCCAACATCACCATTATCCATGTCCAATTACCATAACTCAAATTCATATCCATGACCATAATCCATAAACCATAACCATTACCAACCCATAACCATAAACCAACCATAACCATTACCAAACCATAACCATCCCAAATCCCAATTCCAACTCTAATCATGTAGGTCATCCAGGCGCTCATAACCGGGAGCACGGCTATCATGATAGTTTTAAACACTCTGCAGAGGTTGTACCACTTTACCCACATGTTTGTGATTTCGTCACCTTTCGATGACTAAGAACCCTCCATTATGCCATCTCACACCTCCGTAGGTGTGTGGCCAAGAGATCACAAAATAGCCTTTCAAAAGGGACTACTAGTATGTACGGGCCCACTAAGGTTTCACCGGCAGGCTTGAATCTCTATTCTCCCACCCACGGGCCCCCTCGTGTGCCGTGCGGATCCCAGGGCAGTCCTCCTCGACTCCCATTCCCCGCGCCATCCAATGGTCCATACAATACTAGCAGCGCTCCTAATTATTCAGCTACGCTGCACCCATACTTGGCCTTGTGGTGGCACTGTTGACCTGGCATATTCTCGCATGAACCGGTCCTTAGATCTAAAGCAAGCAAACCACCATGACATCCAACCCATCCACATACCAGGCTTGCTTAGATCACCCATCGTATTGACCAGTTCACATTAACCAGAATATCATTGATGCATAATTAAATGTGTAGTGTTGTTTGCCATCCCAATTAATTAAGTGGAGCAAAAAGGTAAAAACCCTTCCCGACACTCTACCATAAATTCCAGGTGACAAGGGTGGTCAAACAAAACTAGTAAACTTCCTATCATAGGATTCCCATCAATTTGACACAAGCATGCAAGTTCGCAAACAAAACATTTAATTTAAAATAGGATCAATATGCTTCAAGGACACTTGCCTTGCTCCAGCGGATGGGGTTGCTCAAGCGCTTCGAAGTCTTGGTTTTGGAAATCCTCGTATGCGGCCTCTTGAGCGCGTTCCTCTACGCGTGATCATACATACAAGAAAACATATATACTCAACATAATGCACACAAAATAATCAACATGCAATGACATGCATGCATGCATAATTTAATAATTAATTTACTACGGTCGTTTATTAATTAGATGCGACTAGTTCATACGTGTTCATATGAGTTTACGGGGGTTTTAGTGTGGATTAATGCTGCTGAAAATAAAATTATGGTGCAACTAAAATCAATTCACGCCTATTAGATTCAATATGATCGCTAAAATTCGCATCGGGAACATGTCCTACCGTAGATGCGATGGCTTCGATGATCGCGGGATGGGGACAATGCGTAGACGAAGTAGATGCGTCCTCCGGCGGCACGATGACGGCGGCGCGATGGCGGCGACGATCTCCGGCGAACGGTGGCGCCCTCCTCTTTTTCTTCCTCTTCTTCCCCTTCTTTTTCTTTTTTTTTCTTCCCTGGGCGCAACTCTCTGGACTCCCTTTTTGCTTCTGTACCGGCGGCTTCCTTCGTGGTTGGTGGCGGCTGGAATCGTGGCCTTCGGTCGTATTTTAGGGGCGGCGGGAGTCAGAAAATCGGAATCGAGTCGGTTGGGAGGCGGGGCGGGATGGGACTCGGGGGCGACGAGAATTTCGGCGGGCGGGAAAACCGGGGGGTCGGGCGGGATCGCACGTCGGGGTGGGGATTCGGGGCGGGACGGGAGGCCGCGGAGGCGGGCTCGGTCGGGGCGGGAGCGCTGAGCAGGGCCCAGCGGGGCTGGCGCTGCAGCCGACGCGCGCGGCGCGCGCTGGTGGGAGGCGGGAAGGGGCGCGCGGGAGGCCGGGGCCGCGGGGTGACTCGGCCGGCTGGGCCGCTTGGCCTGGCCGGCGGGTTGCCCCTTTTTCTTTTTTTTTTCCTTTTTCTTTTTTTATTATATAACTTATTATATATATTTATATATATATTATTATTATTTATACTATATATATGTTATTTATTATTTATTATTATAATATATTTTGTTACTATTAATACTTTATTTATTCTTATATATTGTTATATATATTATTTATATATTTATATATATTTTATTATTATTATTTTTATACTTATTCCCTATTACAATTTTAGGCTATAATTATTATTTTCTTTTTCTTCTTTTGCTACACATATTTGTATATGCATGTTTTATTATTTTTCTTTTATTCCACTAGTGTCTAATGCATGATCATGTATGCAATGCATGATGCGAAAATTTAGGGTGTTACAAACCTACCTCCCTTAAAGTGAATCTCGCCCTCGAGATTCGATAGCATGGGGAAAAGGTGAGGGAATTTTGCCTTCAAGTCTTCTTCACGTTCCCATGTAGCTTCGGCTTCCGTATGGTGTTTCCATTGCACTTTGCACCAACGGATCCTCTTATTTCTCGTGACCCTTTCCTTCATATCCAAAATTTTGATAGGTTGCTCGACATAGGACAAATCCTCCTGAAGTTCTAACTCGTCCATCGGCACTTGTTCTTCCGGTACCCTGAGACACTTCTTGAGTTGAGAGACGTGAAATACGCCGTGTACATCGGAGAGATACGTCGGCAGCTCAAGTTGATAAGCTACCTCTCCTCGCTTGTCCAGAATCTTAAATGGTCCGATGTAACGTGGTGCCAGTTTTCCTTTGACGTTAAATCGTCGCTGACCTCCGATAGGTGACACTTTGAGGTATACAAAATCTCCAACTTCAAAAGTCAGACTCCTTCGTCTATTATCAACATAACCTTTCTGTCGAGACTGGGCAGCCTTTAAGTTTTCCCGTATTATTTGGACTTGCCTTTCAGCGTCTTGTAACACGTTGGGACCAAACACTTGATTCTCTCCGGTTTCATTCCAAAACAAGGGAGTCCTACACTTCCTTCCGTATAATGCTTCGTAGGGTGACATTTTCAAACTTGCTTGGTAACTATTGTTGTACGAGAATTCAGCATACGGCAAACTTTTATCACAACTTTTCCTATGCTTTAAAGCACATGCTCTTAACATGTCTTCCAAAATTTGGTTGGTCCTCTCGGTTTGTCCATCTGTTTGAGGGTGATACGCCGAACAGAAGTTCAACCTTGTTCCCATTGCTTCATGCAATTTCTGCCAAAATCTGGAGGTAAATTGGGAACCTCTATCCGAGACTATCTTCTTCGGTACTCCATGTCGACACACAATATGTTCCATATACAATTCTGCTAGCTTTGCGGTGGTATATGTGGTCTTGACAGGGATGAAGTGAGCTGATTTTGTCAATCGATCCACAATAACCCATATTGAATCATAGCCGGACTGAGTTCGCGGTAATCCAACTATAAAGTCCATACCAATCTCTTCCCACTTCCATTCTGGGATCTTCAATGGTTGTAACAATCCAGCTGGCCTTTGATGTTCAGCTTTCACTCGTCGGCACACATCACAAAGTGCAACATATTCGGCTATGTCCTTTTTCATGCTGGCCCACCAATAACATGTCTTTAAGTCCTTGTACATTTTCGTACAGCCAGGATGAATTGAGTAAGGCGAGTCATGTGCCTCCTTCAATATTGCTTCCCGAATATGCCTAACATTAGGTACCACAATCCTCTTTCCAAGCCATAAGGTACCCTGTTCGTCCTCATCAAACCTGAATTCTTTTCCTTCTTGGGTCCTTTCCTTGATTTCCTGTATTTCCTTGTCCTTTGTCTGTCCTTCCCGTATTTCCTGCTCTAATGTTGGGTTGACTTCCATCGTTCCCATCTCATTTACGAATCCAAGGTTCAACCGTTCAAACTCCTTGCATAACTCGTGTGGCAGCTCTCGTACTGTGAGTTGATGACTTACTCCTTTTCGGCTCAAGGCATCGGCCACTATGTTGGCCTTCCCTGGGTGATAGTTGATTCCCACGTCATAATCCTTGATGAGCTCCAACCATCGGCGTTGCCTCAGATTCAGATCCGTTTGCGTAAATATGTACTTGAGACTCTTGTGATCCGTATAAATCTCACATCGGTGACCAAAAACATAGTGTCTCCATATCTTCAAGGCGTGTACCACGGCTGCGAGTTCAAGGTCGTGCGTAGGATAATTCAACTCATGTTTCTTTAGTTGCCTCGATGCATAAGCTACCACTTGGCCTTCTTGTATGAGCACACATCCTAATCCTTGTCTTGATGCATCACAGTATATATCAAAACTCTTGCTCACGTCTGGTAATACTAACACCGGTGCGGTTGTCAACCTTTTCTTTAACTCCTCAAAGCTATCCTGACAAGCTTGAGTCCAACGGAATGCCTTCCCTTTCATGAGTAATTCGGTCATAGGCTTGGCTATCTTGGAAAAGTCCTTGATGAATCGGCGGTAATATCCAGCCATTCCAAGGAAACTCCGAATTTCCTTGACATTCTGTGGCTGTTCCCACTTAAGCACATCTCTCACCTTCCCTGGGTCAACTGATACTCCTCCTCCGGAAATAATATGGCCTAAGAAGGAAACTTCCCGTAACCAAAATTGACATTTACTGAACTTGGCATACAATTGATGCTCCCTCAATTTCTGCAGCGTAAGCCTCAAGTGTTCCTCATGTTCCTTCTCATCCTTCGAGTAGATCATAATATCATCGATGAACACTACAACGAACTTATCCAGATATTCCATGAATACCTTATTCATGAGATACATAAAGTACGTAGGCGCGTTTGTCAATCCAAATGACATGACGGTGTACTCATAAGATCCATATCGTGTCCGAAATGCTGTCTTGGGTATATCCGATGGTCTAATCTTCATTTGGAAGTATCCTGACCGCAAGTCGATCTTGGAGAAGATACAGGCACCCTTCATTTGGTCGAACAAATCCTCTATACGGGGCAGTGAGTACTTGTTCTTAATTGTCACTTCATTGAGAGACCTATAGTCCACACACATCCTCTGGGTTCCATCCTTCTTATCTACGAAGAGCACTGGGGCTCCCCACGGGGATGAACTTGGGCGTATAAAACCCTTCTCTAGCTGCTCTTGAATTTGCTTCTTGAGCTCTGCTAATTCCTTAGGAGGCATCCTATACGGCCTCTTAGCTATAGGTGCAGTTCCGGGTATCAACTCAATGGCGAATTCTATGTCACGATCAGGTGGCATACCTGGCAACTCATATGGAAACACATCCGGGTACTCGCGAACGATCGGAATGCTTTCCAATGTCAGAGCTGACCCTCGCGGTTTCATGTGTGCATACGGGACAGGGACGTGGGTACGTACGCATGACGCGTGGGTCCTCTAGGAGGGACACGGTATGGTACGTATGCCAGTACTAAACGTATGGACGTGGCCAAGAGGGGACATTCCTGGCTTGGTAGTTGACCGACGAGGACGTCGGTCTTCTAAGGGGGGTGGATTGTGACAACCTGGCTCTGATACCAATTTGTGACACCCGGTTCCGAATATGAACCAAGCGTAACGCATATGTGTGCCCAGGATGTTCATCACACATATACGGTTGCATCACAAACGATAAACAGAATTTAACCACGTTTTAACTATTAAATAAGTACTTTATTACAATAATCCAATAGTTCACGAATAATAAAACTCTAAATAATTGCAGCGGAAAATAAACTAAACAGCACGACTCCAATCCACAGGCAATTGACGGCGGTACGCAACCTAGTACTCCACGTGATCCTTAGGGTACTCCCAATTGTCTCCAGTAGCTGTTGGGGGGGAATTGCAAGGGTGAGTACATGTCGTACTCAGCAAGTGTGGAAAGTATGACATGTGGCTTATTCAAATGATGACAATAATAATGGCTAAGTGCTGAAAAGTACAGTAAAACATTTGAAAAGCATTATACTATGTCTATGTGAAATAAATCCCATCATAACCATCATATTAACATAATATAAACCATATCCAATTATTGCCAACATCACCATTATCCATGTCCAATTACCATAACTCAAATTCATATCCATGACCATAATCCATAAACCATAACCATTACCAACCCATAACCATAAACCAACCATAACCATTACCAAACCATAACCATCCCAAATCACAATTCCAACTCTAATCATGTAGGTCATCCAGGCGCTCATAACCGGGAGCACGGCTATCATGATAGTTTTAAACACTCTGCAGAGGTTGTACCACTTTACCCACATGTTTGTGATTTCATCACCTTTCGATGACTAAGAACCCTCCATTATGCCATCTCACACCTCCGTAGGTGTGTGGCCAAGAGATCACAAAATAGCCTTTCAAAAGGGACTACTAGTATGTACGGGCCCACTAAGGTTTCACCGGCAGGCTTGAATCTCTATTCTCCCACCCACGGGCCCCCTCGTGTGCCATGCGGATCCCAGGGCAGTCCTCCTCGACTCCGATTCCCCGCGCCATCCAATGGTCCATACAATACTAGCATCGCTCCTAATTATTCAGCTACGCCGCACCCATACTTGGCCTTGTGGTGGCACTGTTGACCTGGCATATTCTCGCATGAACCGGTCCTTAGATCTAAAGCAAGCAAACCACCATGACATCCAACCCATCCACATACCAGGCTTGCTTAGATCACCCATCGTATTGACCAGTTCACATTAACCAGAATATCATTGATGCATAATTAAATGTGTAGTGTTGTTTGCCATCCCAATTAATTAAGCGGAGCAAAAAGGTAAAAACCCTTCCCGACACACTACCATAAATTCCAGGTGACAAGGGTGGTCAAACAAAACTAGTAAACTTCCTATCATAGGATTCCCATCAATTTGACACAAGCATGCAAGTTCGCAAACAAAACATTTAATTTAAAATAGGATCAATATGCTTCAAGGATACTTGCCTTGCTCCAGCGGATGGGGTTGCTCAAGCGCTTCGAAGTCTTGGTTTTGGAAATCCTCGTATGCGGCCTCTTGAGCGCGTTCCTCTACGCGTGATCATACATACAAGAAAACATATATACTCAACATAATGCACACAAAATAATCAACATGCAATGACATGCATGCATGCACAATTTAATAATTAATTTACTACGGTCATTTATTAATTAGATGCGACTAGTTCATACGTGTTCATATGAGTTTACGGGGGTTTTAGTGTGGATTAATGCTGCTGAAAATAAAATTATGGTGCAACTAAAATCAATTCTTGCCTATTAGATTCAATATGATCGCTAAAATTCGCATCGAGAACATGTCCTATCGTAGATGCGATGGCTTCGATGATCGCGGGATGGGGACAATACGTAGACGAAGTAGATGCGTCCTCCGGCGGCACGACGACGGCGGCGCGATGGCGGCGACGATCTCCGGCGAACGGTGGCGTCCTCCTCTTTTTCTTCCTCTTCTTCCCCTTCTTTTTCTTTTTTTTTCTTCCCTGGGCGCAGCTCTCTGGACTCCCTTTTTGCTTCTGTACCGGCGGCTTCCTTCGTGGTTGGCGGCAGCTAGAATCGTGGCCTTCGGTCGTATTTATAGGGGCGGCGAGAGTCATAAAATCGGAACCGAGTTAGTTGGGAGGCGGGGCGGGATGGGACTCGGGGGCGACGGGAATTTTGGCGGGCGGGAAAACCGGGGGGTCGGGCGGGATCGCGCGTCGGGGTGGGGATTCAGGGCGGGACGGGAGGCTGCGGAGGCGGGCTCGGTCGGGGCGGGAGCGCTGAGCGGGGCCCAGGGGGGCTGGCGCTGCGGCCGACGCGCGCGACGCGCGCTGGTGGGAGGCGGGAAGGGGCGCGCGGGAGGCCGGGGCCGCGGGGTGACTCGGCCGGCTGGGCCGCTTGGCCTGGCCGGCGGGTTGCCCCTTTTTCTTTTTTTTCTTTTTCTTTTTTTATTATATAACTTATTATATATATTTATATATATATATATATTATTATTTATACTATATATATGTTATTTATTATTTATTATTATAATATATTTTATTACTATTAATATTTTATTTATTCTTATATATTGTTATATATATTATTTATATATTTATATATATTTTATTATTATTATTTTTATACTTATTCCCTATTACAATTTTTAGGCTATAATTATTATTTTCTTTTTCTTCTTTTGCTACACATATTTGTATATGCATGTTTTATTATTTTTCTTTTATTCTACTAGTGTCTAATGCATGATCATGTATGCAATGCATGATGCGAAAATTTAGGGTGTTACACTCAACGTGTGAGGTTGCCCCACAAACTTGGTGATTACCCGTGATAGTGGAATCAAGTCGGCCTTCGTGGTGACTTGAAGAGGGAAAGGGTTGGAGACCCGGCTCTGTGTGAGCTTCCTCAACGAGGACGTAGATCTCGTGGTGAGATCGAACCCCGGGAAAAATTCGTGTGTCTTGTGCCTTATTCCCTTTACATTTTGTTCATTAGGTCACTTGATTACTAAAACGTCAATCTAAGGCACTTATAGGTTTTTACTTGCATTCTTACATTAATCTCAAATAAAAATATCAGTTGTTCTCATTTTCGCTGCTAAAAGAATTTGGTTTCCCAAATAACGCTTAATCAACACACATATTTCTAGCACACCGGACTAGTCCGCCCACGCAACCGGACTAGTCCGGTCAACCAAGTTTTAACAATTCTATTAAGTGTGCAAGAAACTTTAAAGGCCTATTCACCCCCCCTCTAGGCCACATTCAGCTATCAACAAAGGCATGTGCGCAATCGACAACTAGAAGAAGGCGGTCTTGTGCTGCAGAGAATACAGACTCGAGAAGGGATGAACAAATTCTCCCCCAGCTAGGAGGTTCCTTTTCGGGTTATCAAAGTTTCCCGCCCCAGATGCGTTAGCTTGGCAACAGAGGATGGATACCACTTCCCAACCCCTGGAACATTGAATACCTTCGTAAGTTATACACCTAGTTCACGGAGGTGAGTCTGTATTTGTATAAGTTGTCTCTCTTAGAGTCTATGAACAGAGTCGGGAGGGCCTTAGGTCAAAAGCACACTTAAATTGGTCCTGTACTTTAGGTGTGTCCTTACATTTGTTGACGTTTCTTAATGTCACAGATCATCTCTTGTAAGTGATGAGGTCCGCAAGTGCACGAGAACTATCGTGTAGCATTTCACTGAAGAGTATTCCCAAGTGTATCGTGTTTATCCTAAAGGAAGGCAATGGAGTTAAGTAGACACTACTCTTATGATCAAGCTATGGAATACTAATCAATTATCAAGACAGGGGTAAGTTGATAATATGGGTAGTGTGACACTCACCCAAGCAATCTACTCTAAGGGTAAGGTTGTCCTAGCGAGAGTTACACTACGAGATGGATATACTCCTACTATGCTCTAATTACTCATATACATAGCCTAATAAAGTACACATGAATATGCTAATAATGAATACTAGGGCTTAGTGGTCCAACATATCGGCACGGGTTTACCCTAGCAATACTAGGCGACTCCCACCAAGAGCCTGTGGCATAGACGAATGTGGAGGATTACAAAGGATAGATAGGGTTGTAACTGCCTACTGCCTACCTCTTCAATCTGTGGGTCTACGAGACATCCAATGCTACCTAAGTATCCTAGCACCATGCTAGCATATTAAGTAAATACCTTAAGAGCCGCGGTACAAGCCATCCTAAGGCACTGAAAAAATCATCGTTGAACCAATGTTGGGACCAAGCACAAACACATTCATATTAACATTATCATATTATTACCTAATTAGACTATAGTGGTGGTGTATGATGTTTATGATAACATGATAACGGAATTATGTATAGATCATAACAACATCTACACCTAGCACAAACATGGACTCCACAACCAAACAAGGAACGCTTTGCCCAAGTATATAAGTAAATAAAGACTAATAATGATATTATTATAAAGCACAAAGTCACAAATACAAGAGAAGATACATGAGCCATACCTTTCCCAATTTGGACTTGGGACTAGAGGCTCCTCTCTACAATCTAACCTCCACTAAGGAACTAGGAGAACTAGTGTATACAATAGAGTGATGCTCAAGTGGTGTGTGTTGAAGTAAGGGGTGAGGGGTCCTATTTATAGCTTGGAGAAGGGTCATTTCTCGCCATCAAAAGCGCGCAAATCGGTCACCACTAACTTCTTCAAGCCGGGAGGAGCCAACACATGGCGTTTGATCGAGTTTTGCGCCAGAAACTAGTCGGCCAACTAGGGGGGTCGTCCGACATTGTCCTGACTCCAAACGAATAGTTCTTCCTCTAGGTGACTGACAGGTGGGTCTCATTCCATGGTATTGGTGCTACACCATTGGATGGCCTCGGATACTTCTGTTTGTGGGCCATTTGATCCATGTGGTGCCACATGTCGGTGCTTGATTTGTTGCATCGATATTTTATAGGATCCATCCCCTTGTTTCACTTCAATTTTGTATGAAATATCTGCATGCACCAATTTCTTCAAGTACAAGTGGAACTAGGTTAAATAGAAAGGTGATGTGTGCAAGAAATAATATTTCCTTCACATAATTGAGTTATATTGAAGGGTGAAATTGGTATATAATAGTCGTCAATAAACTCCCCCAAGCTTATCCTTTGCTCGTCCCGAGCAAAGTCAAGACTTTAGGTTGATGATCAGGAGTTGCTACAATGTTCTACTTTTCACAAGTACCATGTGCACAATAAAATAATCTACCTAGTATTGCAAAAATTGGTACGGTACTTCACCCATCTCAAGTCATTATGGGGTGTATGCCTTCTCCTATTCATGGGTGCTTGAAAGATAGGACAGCAAATAGAGCACACATACCCTAGAAATCAAGTTCCACTCAAATTCTGGAGAGTTCAATTTAGATTTTAAGTATCTCAATTTGATTCTATCAAGTCTCTCCTTTATGTGTAGTGGAAATATTTCCTCACCAATGCATTTTGCCTAAATTCATCCTGCCTCTACATAAGGCTTGTATGTGGAGCTTAATAGGGAATATAGTAGGCATATTTGCGGCACATAATGTTGCTAAGTCAAAAGAGTAAGCCTTAGGGGAAATCAATTCAAAACAATTTGATTCAAGACTTGTGCATGTGTGATGGAATGGAATGGATGTGGATATTTGAGAAGACTCCTTTTTGAGTGGACTCTCTTATTTTTGCAGGGATGAAACATGGCTACCTTCTTTTTTTTCCTTCTTTTTTTTTCTCATGCTTATGATGTAAGCATTGATTTTATTTTTCTTTTTCTTGTAGCCATGTCTTCTACTCCCTTTTTATGAAATGAATTTTGGAGAGAGTACTAAGCATGAATGATATGGAGTTTCTCTTTTTATTGTGGAATGGTGGTATGATGGAAATTTGCTTACTTCTAGTGTAGAAGTACATCATGTGTAAGTGAAGTCTTGAATTCAAAAAGTAATGAATGAAATCTCACATAGGTATATACTAGTTTGACAAAGCTCAATGTGAAGACAAATAGCATATGCATAAGGTCAATCAATGTAATGTACCATATGGATTTAGTAGGTATTTCCAATCAAATGAGAGTAACTTAAATCTTCTTAGAATTTCTTCAGAAATCTATGTTTCACTTTCAAACTAGGAATAGCAGTTCTATCACTATATCATATCTCACGACAACTTAGAATGGATTAAGCTTTTGCTACCCACAATTTCTAAATCAAGGCGAAAGCAATTTTAGCCAATGAGAGTAATATGTTGGAGAGTAGTAAGTTGTAAACTAGGGACTTAGGAAAATTAAAACAGAGCAACTATTCATCATTTCATCTATGTGAATTCCAAATCATTCTTACCGCACATCTTTTATTTTATTTTGAAAGCAAATATATTATACTTATTTTTAAGTTTTTTTTGGGTATGTTCGAGGAGAGTGTTGTTGATGTCGCTCATCCACACCTCAAGATTTCCATAGGTTGGATGTACCTTGTTATTCCTTAGCTAAGGTAGTGATAACCCTTAGCACAAAGGCATGACGTGCACTCAACAAGGTTGAGTGTGTTCCGTCATTCTTTGGCTGAGGTGTATCATACCTTCTTTCCATAAAGAAATAACTTGTACCACTCATGCATTTGGTGTGATTCGTCATTCCTTGGCAAAGGTAATGATACCCTTTAGCCACAAAGGAGTGACATGTACTCAACATGTGTTGAGTACGATCCTGTTATTCCTTGGCTAAGGTACAACATACCTATAACCACAAAGGGATGACATGCACTCAACATCGATTGAGTGTGATCCATTGTTACTTGGCTAAGGTATAAAATACCTTCTAGCCACATAGGAATAACTTGCACCCAATATATATTGGATGTGATCTTGTCATTCCTTGGTTAAGGCACATCATACCTTTTAGCCACAAAGGAATAACTTACACCCAATGATGGTGGAAATTCCCTTGAGCTTGAATGAGTGCTTAGAATAGTTGAGAGAATAATGCTCTCACATATTTGTAGTAGGCCATTGGTTGATCATGGAGGGTTTCTATGTCAAATCTCCGGTCTTGTATAGATATGATTGACCTTCGGGATTAATTTCCGATAGGTAGCAACCATTCTAATTTACACCTTGGCCAAGAGATATTGAAATGGAATCCTCTTAAAGATTCCAACAATCGGATCTTTGAATGCCTACATAGTTATTTTACTCCTGCAAACTTCCCCTCGATGATAGAGAGGGATGGTTAGCTCCCGATACCTGTACAAATGAATTTTCGGATTAGGTAACCGAATCTTCATTTGTACGCACGAGGAAGAGCAAAATCAAAGATGCTGTGGGTCCAACTTCGAGTGTATTCATGAACAATATATGAATCATTGACGGGAGTGGGGCTTCATAGATAAATCAGTTTGCACATTTTTCTAAAGCTCCTACTCATAGCAGTGCAAGTTATATAAATACACTATATGGATCCCTTTATCTTGTAAATTTTCTAACCATCATAGCTTTTTACACAAGAGCAAATGTTTATCATTTAGGTCATGGCAAACAAGATTCTCAATTTTATCCTCCTGAACATTTTTTATTTTCTTGCCTAGTAATTTGAATTTTAGTGATCTATGCATGAATGAGTTTTAAATCAAAATTATGTTTATCACTATTCCTAAGTTGCTACATACCAATTCAACCATTAAGTTATTCCATAAGCATTACCTAGGCAAAAAATGTCAAAGTCAATTTTAGCAATGCTTATGAAATTCTAGGTACTTGTTTAATTTTATTCCTAAGTAAGGTGACACTCCTTTTTGAAGAATCAAAAAGAGCAATGCCAACACTTAGTCTTGTGGGGATGCATAAGAATTGAATGATGAGAAGGTGTTCCTTACCAATGTAAGCAAAAATAATTCAATCCTAATGTAATTCCAGTGACGGAAAATTTTAAACTTGTACCTCAATTGAAGAGCAGTCTTGGTTGAAGGTCATTGTGTGAGAAACTCACGACCATGGATTTTGGTGTAGCCTTCATGTACAATGTCAAGTTGAGGTTGGAGTAGAATGAGCTTCATCTTGTTCCTCCATTAGACCACCATCTTGTGCATTCCTCCACCATGAACTCAAAATGAGATGATGGAGGGATATAAGCTTGATGGGGTCTTCCAACCTCATCACAAATTTCGTCCTGGCTGCACTAATAATCAAGAACAAACAAAACAACTCAAAAACGCGTTACATTAGCTAAGAAGCATGTTGTACCCTTCTGTCAAATTGTTTCACCCAACTTGAAACAACTTGCAAATGCAATGAATGCTTAAGGGAAATATTTTTGGTTTGAATTAGGAAGATGAATTCAAGTGGTTACGCCCAAGGTTAATATCCAAATAAATTTATTTTCTAATTCAAAATTTTAGTTTTATGATGGTTGGAAATTTTACTTTCCAATATGCAAGTGTGAACATTAAACATGCTAAATGCAAATGCAAAGATTGGTGGGAAATTCAAATATGCAATTGTGAAAGAAAATATGATATAACTACCAATTAACCTATTGGCAAGGACTCACCGAATTTTGAAGTCCGATGAGTAGGACTTACCTCCGTCTTGTTTGGTGCGATGATTTGTTGTCAAATCCCGGAGTTGAAGATGTGGACAACTTCTTTTGATTGACATGCCAAATCTCCTTTGGCATCCCAGTTGGACATATGGACAACATGATGGCCCTAACCTCTCCGTCATCTTGATGAAGACTTGTTGATGTAGTGATGGTTTCTCCCTCTTGAAGATATTCTCTTATGAGCATGGTGAGGCTTGTCCTTCTTTAGGGGTGTCACTTCAACGTCGTCGGCACCAAATGGGTCTTCCGCAACAAACAATGTGAACACGGGGTGGTGACAAGGAACAAGGCACGACTTGTGGCCAAAGGGTATTCATAAGTTGAAGGTTTGGATTTCGATGAAACCTTTGCTTCTGTAGCTAGGCTTGAATCTATTAGAATATTACTTGCATATGCTACTCTCCATGATTTCAAGCTCTATCAAATGGATGTGAAAAGTGTCTTCCTCAATGGACCAATCAAGGAGGAGGTGAGCAACCCCCCGAATTTGAAGATGAAGAGTTCCCCAACCACGTCTTTAAACTGCGTGAGGCTCTCTACGGCCTCAAACAAGCTCCTAGAGCTTGGTATGAGTGCCTTAGAGATTTCTTAATCGAAAATGGTTTTAAAGTTGGCAAAGCTGATTATACATTATTCACGAAGCATTTTGATAATGATCTCTTTGTTTGCTAAACTTATGTTGATGACATTATCTTTGGTTCAACTAACAAATCCTTCTGTGAAGAATTTTATAAGATTATGACACATAGGTTTGAAATGTCTATGATGGGAGAGCTGAAATACTTGGGATTCCAAGTAAGGCAACAAAAGGAGGGGACGTTCATAAGCCAAACTAAGTATACTCAAGACATACTCAAGAAGTTTGGAATGGACAAGGCGAAGCCTATAAAGACTCCCATGGCAACAAATGGACACTTGGATCTCAATGAAGATGGACCAAGCGTGGATCAAAAGGTATATCGCTCCATGATTGGATCTCTACTTTACTTATGTGCATCTAGGCCAGACATTATGTTGAGTGTATGTTTGTGTGCAAGGTTTCAAGCCAACCCAAAAGAGTGTCATTTGACCACCGTAAAAAGAATCTTGCGGTATTTAGTTCATACACCCAACCTAGGAATTTGGTATCCTAAAGGTTCCAAGTTCAATCTCATTGGATACTCCGATGCAGATTATGCCGGATGCAAAGTAGATAGAAAAAGTACCTTCGGTACATGCCAATTTCTAGGTAGATCCCTGGTTTCCTGGTCCTCCAAGAAACGAAACTCCATTGACTTATCCACGGCCGAAGCAGAGTATGTTGCGGCTGGGAGTTGTTGTGCACAACTCCTTTGGATGCGACAAACACTAAGGGATTACGGTTACAATATGAGCCGTATTCCACTCCTCTGTGATAATGAGAGTGCTATTAAGATTGCCCATAACCCTGTTGAGCACTCTAGAACCAAACATATAGACATTCGGCACCACTTTTTGAGAGACCACTCAATGAAAGGAGACATAGCTATTTCCCATGTCAACACCAAAAAACAACTAGCCGATATATTTACCAAGCCACTTGATGAAAAACGTTTTTGCGAGCTCCAAAATGAACTCAATATCTTTTGATGCTTGGAATGTGGCTTGAAAACTTGCATACCTATATGGACTCTTCAAAATATATTGTTTGAGTTGCGAAAATCATCTCTCTCAATTTTTGTCGAAAACTATTTCAATTACTTGATCTTGATGAATTATGGTCATTGCTTGATTGGTGTATGCTTACTGATCATATTCATCAAGATTACTTGATTGTTTTGGCACCTATTTTCTTTATAAGAAACTTCAAATATATACGAATGGGCTAAACTAATCTGTTTTGGTGACCACAGACCAGTCCGGGGTTATCCGGACTAGTCCCCACACTGCAGACTAGTCCGCAGAGTGTCCGGTAGTCCACACTTGTCCGGCCTACCTTGGAATAGTCTGATTTTTTGACTTCATAACCCTAGCCGCCGCCAAGACCTAATCTTATTCATCCTCACAACTTTCCCCACGCTCTCTCTCCTCGCTCAAGTGCTCCCAAGGCGATTTCCTCCGTTCTCCATCGAATCCCTCCAAGTTTGGGTGGAAAACGATCTCCATTGCATAGGGATTGAAGACCACGGACTTGTCCGCACCTTCAACTCCTCCATCTCCAAAAATCAAGGATCTTTGGTAAATTTTCCCCCCAAACCCTAGAAATCATGATTTTCTTCATTGTTGACTAAATAGCCTAGTTCCTCTCGGCTAATACATGCCTCCTTGCTGTAGTACATTTACCTTGAACTAGTTTTGCATTGGGAATCACCATTTGTCATATAGTTAGGGTTTGAGGTGATGAACACCGTACTAGTCTTGTCCATGTATGGACAAGTCTGGTTCTCCGGACTTGTTCGTACCTGCACACTGGACAAGTATGATTTTTACTGAACTCAACCCTAATTTCTTATTCCTCAATGCACCTCCTTTCCATAATTCTTATCCATACATTGTGCAATGCTCTCTCAGGAGAATGTCGAACGAGAACATCTCCGACTTTGAAGATGAGATGGAACAAGACTTGTTGCCGCATGCTCAAAAGAGGCAGGAGCGTCCCTCCGAGCCTGCACCTTCTCCACCTCAGGTGCGACGCGAGGTGCTCGCCAAGAAGCTTGCGTCCATGGCCAAGGACGCAGCTGGCTCTAGCTCGGCGGCTCTTTGCCAAGTGAAGGGCAAATGAAAGGGAATTGCTTCGGGCCCCGTCGGCCCACTCAAGATGCATGCTCCGAGGCAGGGAAACAGAGATCCCTCCGAGGAGAAGTTCAACGGCAAGGGAAGCGACACTGCTTCCAAACTCAGATTTGTTGGTTGCTACAACCGTTCCAAGAAGTCTGCTGATGCTAGGTTTTGGAGCAATTGTCATGCAGACTTCTATAGCTCGGTTTACCTTACCATGAAGACTCCGGTGGTCTGCAACCAGTGGATCGACTGGAATCACTTTGAGAGGAAGAGCTGTTCAGCATTTGATGAGGTTATAAATGCAGTGGAGAGACATGGACTAAAGGAGCTATTTGCCTTTAGGTTTAACTGGGATGATGATATCATTGCTCAGTTCTATGCCACTTCTTTCTTTACCAGTGATGAGGAGGGAAGGGTGACTTGGATGACTCATGGATCTAAGTACACTATCACTTATGATGATTTTGCAAGACTCCTTCTTCATAAGACACCTGCAACAATGAGTTGACTATCCACAACATCGGTGTCTTAATAAAGGACAACATAGACTTCCTCTATGATACCACTCTGAAGTTCAATCCCCCCTCAACCAAGAACATGAAGTCCTTCTTCATGGTTCTCAACAGAGTGCTGAGGAAGACAATAGCACCAAAAGATGGGGATGCAGGAAGTGTCCAAGGTTGCTTGAGGACCTTGATGAAAGTGATAAGCAAGAACAGGAAGTTTGACATCTTTGACTATATCTGGAATTATATGGTCAACATCTCCTGCACGCCGAACAGATCCTGTGGCTATGCCCCCTACTTGATGTTCTTGAAAGGTCACAGGGATCGAGTTCATGAAGGACATGGAACACAATCCCTTGAGGCCCCAGAAGCTGCCCCAAGCCAATGTCCAAGCTGCTCCATCTCCAATGTTGAGTGAAGAGGCTCCGAGGAGAGCTAGAGGAGATGAGAGGACTGCCCCATCCACTAGGGCCCCTCCCCAAAAAGGGTCTCCTAGTGGATTCTTGAAGTACTTGGCAGCAATCTTTGCCTCATGCAAGAAGGCCGAAATGAATACTCACAAGCTGAACAAGGCAAGGAAGGCAAATTCGAGATATGTCAAAGAAAATGTCAAGCATATTTGCCAGAAGCTAGAGATCGAGCCTATTGGATCCCCAGTCATCTCTGAAGATTCAACCTCTGATTTCACTGAGCTCGGACCTTTGACTCCCTCTGAGCTTGCTTACTTTGGCATTGGGGCACTTCGAGTGGATCTGCTCCTCTTCCTCCTCCACAACCGGAATATGAAGATGAAGATGAGGAGAGAACCGACAGTGAGGAATGAGCCCCTGGATCCCTCTTCTCCTTCTTTTTGGTGTCTTGATGCCAAAGGGGGAGAGATTGAGGGGGAGTCACTAGTCCTAGCTGTAGGTCGAGAGATGAGAGCTTCATTTGTGTATCTTTTTGTGTCTCTCTTGGGTTGTAAAAATTTAATATTGTTATCTCTATATTTGGTATTGTGGTGTGATGGAATGACTTGGCTTATGTTATGAAATCTGTGTTTTTCCTCGAAATTGACATATATGCTTGATATTAGTATTTTAATGTCAATCACTTCATTCTCATCACAATTATTGCTCACACTCATGTAGTTTTACACCCCACCATAAAGAGTGCACATATGACCTATGTTTTCATTGCTTAACTTGTACCTAACTCATATGTGCACACTTTATGAAAATTTGGCCTTTTATCATAGTTTGTGAAATATCAATTGGTTGTCATCAATCACTAAAAAGGGGGAGATTGAAAGTTCATATAGGCATCCCTTGTGGGTTTTGGTTGATTTATGACAAATAAATGAGATCCTAACCAAATTGTTGAGATGAGCGCAGGTCTTAATGAAATTATGGAGAAAGTGCAAAAAGAATGGAGAATGAGGATCTATGTGGAAAAGAGCTAAATAGATTAGATCATTGTGTATGGAGTGTGTTGGAGAAACACACCCCAAGAGCTCCATCACAAGAAAACTCACTCACTGCACTAATTTATACAGGTCCGGACTAGTCCGATAATATCCGGACTAGTCCGATAATCCCTCTGTTCAAAATCGGACAAGTCCTCCCAGTGCGGACTTATCTACACAGTCTAGGTTTACACAGACCGGACTAGTCTGATATCACCACGGACTAGTCTGATATCTTTCTGACTAAAACCGGACTAGTCCTCCCCAGTGCAGACTAGTCCTCTACACTTCACAGATTTGCACGAAATCGAACAAGTCTGATTCACCATGGACTAGTCCGATAACCTCTCTGACTAAAATTAGACAAGTACTCTAAATGCGGACTTGTCCCAATTCACTAAGGAGATCACCACAGCCAGACTTGTACAAAAATAACCAGACTAGTCCAAACTTTTACAGAGCGTAAATCGGACTACTCCGCCCTAAGTCGGACAAGTCTGATCCTCCTGAGAACTTAGGGTTTCCTACACGCCGCGCACCGGACTAGTCCGGACTCCACCACAGACTAGTCTGGACCCTCAAAACCCTAACGTTAACTTTTGGAAACACCATATAAATAGATGTGCACGGCCCTACTTTCACCACTCTCGACTCCCTGCGCCGTCACACCCTCCAAGAGCTTAGAAAAAACATCTCTCCCCGCAATCCAACGCAAGAAAGATCAAATCCTTGAGGATTCATCTTGGATCAAAGGAGAGACACGATTCACACGTTTGAGCTCCCGAGTTTGATCTCTAACACACTCCTGTTGTTTCATTGTTGATCTTAAGAGTGTGTTCTTGGTGGTGTTTGACTTGTAATCTTGGGGGGCCCTTAACTTGTGAGAAGGCCCCTTGAATTTGGTGATTTACCCCTGTGATAGTGAAAGAGAATTGGCCTTCGTGGCGATACGACGAGGTTAGGGTTAGTGAAGACTCGGTCCTTTCGTGGGATCCTCGACATGGACGTAGGTTGCCTTTGTGGGAACCGAACCACGGGATAAAAATCTTGTGTCTTCACTTTGTGCATTTTGTTCTTACTTTTCAATGATATCTAGGGTTTTACTTGATCTTGTTCATATTATGTTAAAACATTGAATATAAGGTTAACTTGTGCAATATTCAGTTTCATAGAAGTTTTACACTCTAATTACAAGTATATTTCCGCTGCATAGAGTCTAGGATCAAGATAATCAATCAAACTTGATCGATCTAGTCCGCACGCACCAGAATAGTCCGCACTCTACCGGACTAGTCCGATTTCCTGGTATTTGATCAAGTTGCTAAGTGTTGCAGGTTTCGACTAAAATTCAAAAAGGCCTATTCACCCCCCCCCCTCTAGGCCACATTAAATTGGTATAAGAGCGGGACTCTTCGCAAGAGACTAATCGCTCGAAGAGAACATGTCGGACATGAAGGATGTGCACAAGAGTCTCAACCCAGAGAAGGTTGAAGACGAAAAAGCTCAAAAATTGGAGAGGCTCCTCGATGCCATTCATGACTTCGAGGATGACGATGAGGAGACGCTTGAACTCAAGGCGCTCCTAAGGAAGAAAGCCCTCTCCAAAGGGAAAGTGAAGATCAAAGACAAGAAGAAGGGGAGTAGTCACACCGACTACTCCAGATATCCTTTCAACTACGATCGCTTAAATTCTAACAGTAGCCATTATCTATCTATTCCTTTAGGAAAATCCCCACACTTTGACAGGAATGAATACTCAATGTGGAGGCAAAACATGAAAATGCATTTAATCTCACTCAATCCTAGCTTGTGGCATATTGTGTGTACAAGAATAGATATCCCGGATGACGATGAAGAACTTACACCAAGCCAAGAGCAAGCAATTCATCGAAATGCTCAAGGTGCAGCAGTCATCACATCTTCACTAAGTCGGGATGAGTTCACCAAGGTGGATGGACTCGAGATTGCAAAGGAAATTTGGGACACATTGCAAACTTTACATGAAGGCGATCGTCATGTGCGAGAGGCAAAGATCGAAGTGATTGAAGGCGAATTGGGAATATTTGCCATAGAAGAAGATGAGTCGCCACAAGACATGTACAACCGGTTAAAGACTCTCATCAACAAGGTTCGAGCATACAGAAGTAAGAGGTGGAATGATCTTGAGGTAGTGAAGCTCATCCTTAGAGATTTCATGCCTCGCAATGTTACCCTATGCTTGATGATTAGAGAAAGCCCCGGGTACAAGAAAATCACCCCGAACGAGCTACTTGGAAAGATCATCAACTTCGAGATGATGGAGAAGCAAGCTAAACATGTCAAGGAGATTGCTGACCTCACTTCGGCAAAGAAGAAAGGGGTCTCCCTAAAATCTACTTGCAAGCCCTTGTCAAAATAAGCTCGAGAAGCTCAACAAGAAGAGGAAAGCGATGACAAGAGCAACGATATTGACGAAGAGGACATGATCCTCTTTATGAAGAGATTCAAGAAAATGATGAAGAAAAGACAAGGGGGGAAATCAAGTGAAGGAAAACACAAAGAAAAATCAAGACCGAAGCTGAGGCGGGCATGCTATAACTGTGGTGAATATGACCACTTTATAGTTGACTGCTCGTATGAAGAAAAGAAGAAGAAGACCAAGGAAACGAAGCCTCAACCCAAGAAATTCTTCAAGAAGAAGAAGCAAGCTGGACAAGAGCACCTAGAAAGGAGTGAGACTGAATGTGGCCTAGAGGGGGGTGAATAGGCCTTTTTGAAAATTGTCGGATCCTGCAACACTTAACAACCAGTTCAAACACAGAGAAATCGGACTAGTCCGGTAAAGTGCAGACTAGTCTGGTGTATACGGACTAGATTGATTAGGTTTGATCGATTAACTTTGTTCCTCAATATATGCAGCGGAAGTATACGATTAAACAAAGTGTCACAAGGTTATGAATCAGGTTATATCACAAATCAAACTTATACTTGATATTTCAATGTAAAGTAATCAAGATCAGTTTGTAACCCTAGATTGATATGAAGTAAAAACAATGAACACAACAGATAACACAAGAGATTTATCTCGTGGTTCGGTTCCCACAAAGGCAACCTACATCCACGTTGAGGAGCCTACAAAAGGACCAGGTCTTCTCCAACCCTACCCTCGTCAGATCACCACGAAGGCCAATCCTCTTCCACTTATCTCAAAGGGGTGAATAACCAAATTCAAGGGGCTTTCTCACACGTTGAGAGCTCCCTTGGATTACAACACAAAATACCACCAAGAACACACTCAAAAATTACAAATAAATCGCAGGAGTGTGTTAGAGAATCAAACCAAGAGCTCAATGTGGTGTTGAATGTGTCTCTCCAATGAACTAGAGTGAATCCTCAAAGGATTGATATTTGTTGCACTTAATTTCATGGAGAGATGTGGTTTTTGAGTCTCTTGGGAGGTGTGACGGCGCTAGGGTTCGAGAGATTGTAAAATATGGCCGTACAACTCTATTTATATGGGTTTCTAAAAGTGACCGTTAGGGTTCAGAAAGATCGGACTAGTCCGTGGTGGTCACCGGACTAGTCTGGTGTGCTGTGTGTAGCAAACCCTAAGTGTCCCGAAATATAGGACTAGTCCGGCTAGGAATGGACTTGTCCGATTTCACTACTGGAAATCTTCGGACTAGTCCGATAGTCATCGGACTTGTCCGGACATGTGAAACCATAAGTGTATAGGATGACAAGTCCGCACTTGGAGGACTTGTCCGATTCATATCAGAGGGTATTTCGGACTAGTCCGTGCAAACATCGGACTTGTCCGATTTGGATAAGAAGGAATATCGGACTAGTCCGGTTGCGATCGGACTTGTCTGATTTTGTGTGACTTGTGAAGTGTTTTGAGGACTAGTCCCCACTGGGGAGGACTAGTCCGATTCTAGTCAGAAAGGATATTGGACTAGTCTAATGGATATCGGACTTGTCCGATTTCGTGCAGAAAGGATATCGGACTAGTCCGGTGTCAGTCGGACTAGTTCGGTCCTGTGTAACTTTGTGCAATGTGTGTGTTTAATTGTGATTGAGCTCTTGGGATGTGTTTTCTTAACACACTCCATACACAATGATCTACTATTCTTCTTCCTTGAGCTCATTTCCACTTTGCTCCTCATTCTTCCTTCTTTTTGGCACTTTGATCATTTTCCTATTAAAATCCTGCACCCATCTCAACAAAGAGGTTAGGATCCCAATTGCTTGTCATAAATCATCCAAAACCCACAAGGGAGTCCTAGATGCACTTTCAATCTCCCCCTTTTTGGTGATTGATGACAACCAATTGAGATTTCACAAAATATGATAGAAATTGAGATTTTCATAAAGCATGCACATCTGGGTCCAAAATACATCAAGTAGTGAAAGCATAGTCCATATGTGCATTCTTTATGGTGGGATGCATAACTAAGTGCACTAAAACATTGAGAATGACATAATGGACATTAATTACCCAATAGGAAGCATATATGTCATTCTAGAGCAAAATCACAGTTTTTATAAATACTACTCAAAGGATAAATTCATTGCATCACAGAACCATAATTAACATAAGATCATTGTTAAAACATTACAAGCCACAAAAGAGTTAAAAAGCAAAGCATAGAACTCTCTCTTCGCAAAGTACAGCTAAGACTAAGACTCCCCCTCAATCTCTCCCCCTTTGGCATCAAGACACCAAAAAGAAGGAGAAGAGGGTCCTAGGGTCTTCACTCTTCGCTGTCGGTCCTCTCATCGTCGTCTTCATCATCTTCATCTTCAGCTTGATGAGGAGGAGGAGGAGGAGGTGCGGAGGTACTTGAGCCCCCAACTCCAAAGTAGGCAAGCTCGAAGGGGGTCAAGGGCCCGAGCTCGGTGAAATCAGAATTTGAGTCTTCAGAGATTGTTGGAGACCCAATTGGCTCAATCTCCAGCTTTTGGCAAATTTGCTTGACATTTTCCTTGATATACTTCATGTCCTCCATTCTTTTCTTGTTGAGCTTATGGGCCTTCACTTCGGACTTTTTGTAGGAGGCAAAGATTGCAGCCAGGTACTTGAGAATTCCGCTGGCTGAACGTTTTTGAGGGGTTGCACTAAAAGCAGGGGCAGCCCTAGTACCTTCTCTAGATCTTGCCGGTGCCTCAGGACTGGAGGCCAGCGAGGAAGCAGCCTGCACACTCGGCTTTTGGGGCATTTGAGGCCTCAAGGGGAGATGCTCCACATATTTAACAAATTCAATCCCTGTGACCTTTTCAATCACAAACATTAGATAAGGAGCATATCCGCAAGATCTGTTGGGAGTGCAGGATATGTTCACCATATCATTCCAAATGTATTCCTCCACATCAAATGGGCGGTCCTTGCTTATGACTCTCATCAGAGTCCGGAGGTATCCTTGCACACTCCCAGCATCTCCATCCCTGTGAGCAATTGTCTTCCTTAACACTCTGTTCAACACCACAAAGAATGGCTTCATGTTTTTGGTGAAAGGAGGGTTGAACTTTGAGTTTGGCTCATATAGGAACTTCATCCTATCCTTTTCAATGACACCAATGTTGTGTATAACCAAGCAATCAGATCTTGTGGTGTCAAGGTGAAGCAGGTTAGCAAAATCTTCTTGAGTAATGCTGTACTTGGATCCATGGGTCATCCAAGTGACACTCTCCTCATCCTCACTAGAGAAGTCACAGATCGCAAAGAACTGCGCAATCACTTCATCATTCCAGTTATTTCTGAAACCAAACAGATCTCTCAGTCCATGCTTTTCAATGGATCTCACTAGTCCGATATTCCAAGAATCCTTGAAAAATTGCTAAGTCCTTGGACTTTTCCGGACTAGTCCGGTGTTCCAGCGGACTTGTCCGATTTCCTCTCTGTGAAAAGTCTAACTTGTCCGATTTTTGGCCAGACTTTTCCGATTTTCTCTCTGGACAACTTCGGACTAGTCCGGTCCTTTCCGGACTTGTTCGATATTTTGCGACTCCGAGTTGATCTTTTGTTTTACGACTTGTTTCTTGGGTTTCACGTTAAGTGGGCCTAGGGACATCGTGCCTAACTCTTTTAGAACCCATCAGGGACTCTAAACCAGCCTCTACTCATCCCAAACTCAAAATCCATCTAACCCTAGCCTCCACCTCTATATAAACAGCCCCACCGCTTGGATTGACATCTATTTGCCACATTTCCACCCCACCCAAACCCTAGTTCGTGGAGAGCCACCACCAAGGAGGGAGGAGAAGATCTCAAGCAACAAGAAGAGGAGGAAACGAAGGAGCATCAAGATATCCACCAAGCTACCATTCTTCATCACCAATTCATCTCCAAGTTCATAACCAACCCTAGATCACCAAGATCCAAGTGCTACCTCCAAGTTTCTTGATTCATTGGAGTCCTAAACACCTGGTATACCTTCTATTCTCTTTTCCTTACGTGAATTCAACCCCTAATCTCTGAATTTACGTTGATCTAGAAAACCCTAATCTGCTGATCTCGCAGAGGGCGGACTTGTCCGGTCCCTAGCGGACTAGTCCGATCTTCCTGGTTAAATTGTGTTGAATTAATTCTAAATTTGATCCAATCAACTCCAAACCTGTATAAACTTGTTAAAAGCTATTAGAACTAGTTAGTTATCATTAAAAGCAATCTAGTAACAAGTTCTACCTTGCATTTGCATTAATCATGCATGTCATGTCATATTGAGTAATATTTGTGCACTCTTTGATTGTGTTTCTTGTCTTGTATGTTTATTGTGTGGATTAGACGGATTTGCGCTAGAGAGTGCCGCGGAGGATCTCCAGCACCAATATTTTGAAGGCTTTGACCCTAATCAACCGCAAGAGCAAGGCAAGTGTCCTTGAAGCATATTGATCCTATTTTAAAATAAATGTTTTGTTTGCAAAATTGCATGCTTGTGTCAATTTGATGGGAATCCTATGATAGGAAGTTTACTAGCTTTGTTTAACCATCCTTGTCACCTGGGATATATGGTAGAGAGTCGGGATGGGATTTTTACCTTTTTGCTTCGCTTAATCAACTGGGATGGGAAAACAACTATACCACTCAATTTAATTATGCACGAATGAGACTATGGACAACATGATCTGGTTAAATATGATATGGTAATGGGTGATCTAAGCAAGCCTGGTATGTGGATGGGTTGGATGTATGGTGGTTTTGGCTTGCTTTAGATCTAAGGACCGGTTCGTGGAGCGACCATCCAGGATTTACAGTGCCACCACGAGGCCAAGTATGGGTGCGGCGTAGCTGATTAATTAGGGCTTTGCCAGTGCTATTTGTACCATTAAGGATGCTCGGGGAAGGGGTAGTCAGATTGGGTTTGTTGATGATTGGTGGGACTACCCTAGGATCCGAATGGCTCAAGAGGGGGCCCTTGGTTGAAGATGTGCTCAGTTGGAGGCATCGCCACCGGTGAAACCTCAGTGGGGTCTAAATAGTCTAGTAATCCCTTTGTAAAGGCTATTTTGTGATCTCTTGGCCATACACCAAAGGAAGTGTAATTGGCATAAGGGAGGTTCTTTAGTCGCCGACGGGTGATGAAATCACAAACACGTGGGTAAAGTGGTACAACCTCTGCAGAGTGTGTCTAATAAACTATCATGATAGCCGTGCTCCCTGTTATGAGCACCTGGACAACTTCCATGATTAGAGGGAACTCGGTATTGGGATGGTATTTGGGATGGTTATGGTTGGAATTATGGTTATGAATTGAATTCTGGTATTGAATATGGATATTGGTATATGATGATGGATATGGAATTTGGACTGGTATTATGTTATTAATTATGGCTTATGATGGGTTTATTTCACATACATGTAATATATTGCTTTTCAAATGTTTTAATGTACTTTTCAGCACTTTGCCATTATTATTGTTGTCATTTGAATCAGCCACATGTCATACTTTCCACACTTGCTAAGTATGACATGTACTCACTCTTGCAATCCCCCTCCAACAGTTACAGGTGAGGATTGGGAGTTTAATGGTGATAATGTGGAGTTCTAGGCCGTGTCTACCGTCAGCTTTGCCTGTGGTGTTGATTGGAGCTGCGCCATCACTTATGCTTAGTCTTCTTAGTTGCTTAATTAGTTTATTTCTGCTGCATTAGTTGAACTTGTCATAAATATTCATTAGAGTTTGTATTCGAGGCTAATATGGGTTGTGTAATAAAATTTGATAATTAATCTTGTTTTGTGGTAATTTTTTGTATATCCTTTTGTGAATGCACTCGTGTATGTGTGTTGAACATCCTGGGCACACATATGTGTTAGCTTGGTTCTTTTTTTTGGAACTGGGCATCACAGATTGGTATCGGAGCCACAGGTTGACTGTAGGATGCAGCCTAGATAGAATGGACACTTTAGAGCACATAGGAGCACTCAGGAATCAATGTGTTTTTGCTTGGAGTGCTGTTTGCTATATATATTGTTTGCTTGTGTGCTTAATAGAGGATTTTGGGATGCTTTAGCATTGCCATGTCCACCTAGGATAGTGTAGCTAGCTATTTAGTTTCATATCCCTTGATGCATATAGTTGGGGACATTTTCCAATTCTTACCTATTGCTTTTCTTCAGATGGTGAGGACTCGCAACCAGAGGGATGGCAATGATGAGGAGGAGAACAATGGAGTGCCTCAGAATAACATTGGACAAGGATCTACTCAGGGAGCTATCAACATTGAGCGGCTATTGGCTATGCAAAACCAGCTCATGCAGACCATGATACAAACTATAGGACAACTGCAGGCTGGTAATATCAACAATCAGCCCCACATGCCTCCACCGCCACCCCCACCTCCTCATAACTGATTGGGAGAGTTTATGAGGACTAGGCCGCCAACCTTTTCTCAAGCCGCTGACCCTATGGATGCGGATGACTGGCTCAAGTCCGTGGAGAAGAAGTTAGTTATTGTCCGATGCAATGACCGGGAGAAGGTGCTATTTGCTTCTCATCAGCTTGTTGGAGCAGCTGCGAATTCGTGGGATGCTTATTGCAATGCTCACGAGAATCAAGAGAGGATTACTTAGGCCTAATTCAAGGAGAGTTTCCGTTCTCATTATGTGCCGGAAGGTGTTATGATCTTGAAGAGGCAAGAATTTGAGAATTTAAGGCAAGGAAGATCAAGCGTGAGTGAATATCTCAATAAGTTCACTCAACTCTCAAGGTATGTGTCTGGGGATGTTAGTCGGGACAGCCGGAAACAATACTTGTTCATGAGGGGCTTGAACAATGAAATCCAAGTGCAACTACTCAATTGTGACTATGCAAATTTTCAGAAGCTTGTGGACAAAGCAATTGTGGTTGAGAACAAGATCCGTGAGATGGAGCAAGACAACAAGAGGAAGGCGACATATCAAGGACAGCAACAAGGAAGTAATGTGCGCCCTCGCTTTGCGCCGCCCAATGCGCCCTATTACAGCTCCTCTCTTCCTGCTCAACTCCCTGGTTATTCACCACGCCCAACTCAGTTTGTGCAGCAGCGCCCTCTCATGCAAGCACCTAGGTCTCCAATGCCTTATGCGCCTCATACTAATTTTCCTGGTGCCAATGTTCAAAACCAAGCTCGTCCCAATAATTCTGGTGGAGTTAAGAAGTGCTATACTTGTGGAGAAGCTGGACACTTTGCGCATCAATGTCCTAAGTCAGGTCTTGGTCAAGGAAGCAATGCACCGAGGCAAAACCTAAGACCCAATGGAGGACAGCCAGAAGGGAACCGTGGGCAGCAGAATTTTGCTCGTGGCAACGTGAACCATGTCTCTACGGAGGATGCTCAACAAGTGGATGACGTGGTCATTGGTATGTTTCTCGCCAACTCCAACCCCGCGACTATGTTATTTGATTCTGGAGCATCGCATTCATTCATTGCATCAAAGTATGTTGCCAAGTATAGTTTGCCTATCTCTCATATGAAGTTTACTCTATTGGTTAAGTCTCCTGGAGTAGAGATGAGGACAAATATAGTATGTCCAAAAGTAAGCCTTAGAATAAGGGGGGTAGACTTCTCCGCCAACCTCATTGTTTTAGATTCTCAAGGATTGGACATTATACTTGGTATGGACTGGTTGAGGAAGCACAATGGAGTTATTGAGTGTGCGACGAAGACGGCGGAGTTGACCAATGAGGAAGGGATCACCGTAGAATTTGAAGCATCTCAAACCACACCGAAGAAATTGGAGTTGAATCATATGGACGGTGCCGCAATTGAGGAGATTCCGATGGTGTGTGAATTTTTGGATGTTTTTTCGGACGAGTTGCCAGGTATGCCACCTGATCGAGACATTGAGTTTGTTATTGATTTAATACCTGGAACTGCACCTATAGCTAAGAGGCTGTATAGGATGCCTCCTTTGGAATTAGCGGAGCTCAAGAAGCAAATTCAAGAGCAACTAGAGAAGGGTTTTATTCACCCTAGCTCTTCAATTTGGGGAGCGCGCATTCTATTTGTGGACAAGAAGGATGGATCCCAAAGGATGTGCGTAGATTACCAAGCTCTCAACGAGTTAAAAATCAAGAACAAGTACACCTTGCCACGCATAGAAGACTTGTTTGATCAGATGAAGGGTGCTTGTGTCTTATATAAGATTGATTTGAGGTTGGGATACTTTCAAATGAAGATTAGACCATCGGACATACCCAAGACAGCTTTTAGGACACGGTATGGATCCTATGAGTACACCGTGATGTCTTTTGGATTGACAAATGCACCGGCCTACTTTATGTACCTCATGAATAAAGTCTTCATGGAGTACTTGGACAAGTTCGTCGTGGTGTTTATTGATGATATTATGATCTACTCGAAGGATGAGAAAGAACATGAGGAACACTTGAGGCTCACGTTGCAGAAATTGAGAGAGCATCAATTGTATGCCAAGTTCAACAAGTGTCAGTTTTGGTTGAAAGAGGTGCCATTTTTGGGTCATACTATCTCAGGAGGAGGAGTATCAGTTGACCCCGGGAAAGTGAGAGACGTTTTGAAGTGGGAACCACCGCAAAATGTCAAGGAAATAAGGAGTTTTCTTGGGATGGCTGAATATTACCGTAGATTCATCAAGGACTTTTCCAAGATAGCCAAGCTTATGACGGAGTTGCTAATGAAGGGAAAGGCTTTCCGATGGACTAAAGCTTGTCAAAACAATTTTGAGGAGTTAAAGAAGAGGTTGACAACAGCCCCAGTTTTGGTACTACCGGATGTGAGCAAGAGTTTTGACATTTATTGCGACGCATCGAGACAAGGACTTGGATGTGTATTGATGCAAGAAGGTCCAGTGGTCGCCTATGCATCAAGACAATTGAAGAAACATGAGCAGAATTACCCCACGCACGATTTGGAACTCATGGCCGTGGTACACGCATTGAAGATTTGGAGGCACTATATTCTTGGACATAGGTGTGAAATTTATACGGATCATAAGAGTTTGAAGTATATTTTCACACAAACGGATCTGAACTTGAGGCAACGGAGATGGTTGGAGCTCATCAAAGATTATGATTTGGGGATCAACTATCATCCGGGAAAAGCCAATGTAGTGGCCGATGCTTTGAGTAGAAAAGGAGTAAGTCATCAACTCACGATTCGAGAATTGCCATTTGAGTTATGTAAGGAGTTTGAACGGTTGAACCTCGGGTTTGTAAATGAGATGGAGATGATGGAGTTAAATCCGACCTTGGAGCAAGAAATTCAAGAGGCACAAACCACGGATGAGGAGACCAAGGAAATCAAGGAAAGGACCGAGGAAGGGAGAGAATTTAGATTTGATGAAGACGAACATGGTACCATATGGCTTTGAAAAAGGATTGTTGTGCCTAATGTAAAGCATATTCGGGAGACAATATTAAAGGAGGCACATGACTCACCATACTCGATTCACCCCGGTTGCACGAAGATGTACAAAGACTTGAAGGCTTGCTATTGGTGGGATAGCACGAAAAAGGACATAGCTGAATATGTGGCATTGTGTGATGTGTGTCAACGAGTCAAGGCAGAACATCAAAGGCCAGCTAGATTATTGCAACCATTGAAGACCCCGGAATGGAAGTGGGAAGAAATCGGAATGGACTTCATAGTTGGGTTACCACGTACTCAGTCTGGGTATGACTCAATTTGGGTAATTGTGGATCGCTTAACCAAGTCAGCTCATTTTGTCCTTGTGAAGACCAAATATACAGCTGCATGATTGGCCGAAATATACATGGAGCATATCGTGTGTCGACACGGAGTACCGAATAAGATAGTCTCGGATAGAGGTTCTCAATTTACCTCCAAACTTTGGCAAAAATTGCATGAAGCTTTGGGAACGAGGTTGAATTTTAGTTCAGGATATCATCCTCAAACGGATGGACAAACCGAGAGGACCAATAAAATTTTGGAGGACATGTTAAGAGCTTGCGCTTTAAAGCATGGAAAAAGTTGGGACAAAAGCTTGCCATACGTAGAATTTTCATACAACAATAGTTACCAAGCAAGTTTGAATATGTCACCATATGAAGCACTTTATGGGAGGAAGTGTAGGACACCTTTATTCTGGAATGAGGTAGGAGAAACTCAAGTATTTGGTCCGGATGTGTTGCAAGAAGATGAAAAGCAAGTCCAAATAATTCGTGAAAACTTGAGGGCTGCCCAATCAAGGCAAAAAGGCTATGCGGATAATAGAAGAAGTAAACTAGCCTTTAAAGTGGGAGATTTTGTTTACCTCAAGGTGTCACCAATGAGGGGTCATAAGAGGTTTAACATAAGAGGAAAGCTAGCACCTCATTATATTGGACCATTCAAGATTTTGGACAAAAGAGGAGAAGTAGCGTATAAATTGGAGATGCCAGCTCATCTTTCGGACGTACATGATGTCTTTCATGTTTCCCAGCTCAAGAAGTGCTTGAGAGTACCGGAAGAACAAGTGCCAATGGAAGGATTGGAATTAGAGGAAGATTTGACTTATGCCGAGCAACCGGTCAAGATCTTAGAAACCAAGGAGAGAGTCACAAGGAACAAGGTTATTAGATGGTGTAAAGTTCAATGAAAGCACCACACAGAAAAAGATGCGACGTGGGAATTGGAGGATGATCTCAAGAAGGAATTTCCCTATCTCTTCTCTTCCGCGTCGAATCTCGAGGGCGAGATTCATTTTTAGGGGGGTAGGTTTGTAACACCCTCATTTTCATGCATCATGCCTTGCATGCACTCATATATATGTTTAACATTAACCCACATAAAGAGGAACGAGTTTAAAATTTATTTGGAGCATTTAAAATTTGATTTGGAGCAAAACCGCACTTAAAACGCAGGAAAGTGCGGACTAGTCCAATTTTACTGAGGACTAGTCCGATTTCTCTCTGACTAAAAACGGACTTGTCCGTTTTTGCTGCGGACTAGTCCGATTTTGGCTCTAGAAACTTTCGGACTTGTCCAATTTTGTGCGGACTAGTACGATATTCCAAGAATCCTTGAAAAATTGCTAAGTCCTTGGACTTTTCCGGACTAGTCCGGTGTTCCAGCGGACTTGTCCGATTTCCTCTCAGTTAAAAGTCGGACTTGTCCGATTTTTGGCCAGACTTGTCTGATTTTCTCTCTGGACGACTTCGGACTAGTCCGGTCCTTTCCGAACTTGTCCGATATTTCATGACTCCGAGTTGATCTTTTGTTTTATGACTTGTTTCTTGGGTTTCACGTTAAGTGGGCCTAGGGATGTCGTGCCTAACTCTTTTAGAGCCCATGAGGGACTCTAAACCGGCCTCTACTCATCCCAAACTCGAAATCCATCTAACCCTAGCCTCCACCTCTATATAAACAGCCCCACCGCTTGGATTGACATCTATTTGCCACTTTTCCACCCCACCCAAACCCTAGTTCGTGGAGAGCCACTACCAAGGAGGGAGGAGAAGATCTCAAGCAAAAAGAAGAGGAGGAAACGAAGGAGGATCAAGATCTCCACCAAGCTACCGTTCTTCATCACCAATTCATCTCCAAGTTCATCACCAACCCTAGATCACCAAGATCCAAGTGCTACCTCCAAGTTTCTTGATTCATTGGAGTCCTAAACACCTGGTATACCTTCTATTCTCTTTTCCTTACGTGAATTCAACCCTTAATCTCCGAATTTACGTCGATCTAGAAAACCCTAATCTGCTGATCACGCAGAGGACGGACTTGTCCGGTCCCTAGCGGACTAGTCTGATCTTTCTGGTTAAATTGTATTGAATTAATTCTAAATTTGATCTAATCAACTCCAAACCTGTATAAACTTGTTAAAAGCTATTAGAACTAGTTAGTTATCATTAAAAGCAATCTAGTAACAAGTTCTACCTTGCATTTGCATTAATCATGCATGTCATGTCATATTGAGTAATATTTGTGCACTCTTTGATTGTGTTTCTTGTCTTGTATGTTTATTGTGTGGATTAGATGGATTTGCGCTAGAGAGTGCCGCGGAGGATCTCCAGCACCAAGAGTTTGAAGGTTTTGACCCTAATCAACCGCAAGAGCAAGGCAAGTGTCCTTGAAGCATATTGATCCTGTTTTAAAATAAATGTTTTGTTTGCAAAATTGCATGCTTGTGTCAATTTGATGGGAATCCTATGATAGGAAGTTTACTAGCTTTGTTTAACCACCCATGTCACCTGGGATATATGGTAGAGAGTCGGGATGGGATTTTTACCTTTTTGCTTCGCTTAATCAACTGGGATGAGAAAACAACTATACCACTCAATTTAATTATGCATGAATGAGACTATGGTTAACATGAACTGGTTAAATATGATATGGTAATGGGTGATCTAAGCAAGCCTGGTATGTGGATGGGTTGGATGTATGGTGGTTTTGGCTTGCTTTAGATCTAAGGACCGGTTCGTGGAGCGACCATCTAGGATTTATAGTGCAACCACGAGGCCAAGTATGGGTGCGGTGTAGCTGATTAATTTGGGCTTTGCCAGTGCTATTTGGACCATTAAGGATGCTCGGGGAAGGAGTAGTCGGATTGGGTTTGCTGATGATTTGTGGGACTACCCTGGGATCCGACTGGCTCAAGAGTGGGCCCTTGGTTGAAGATGTGCTCAGTTGGAGGCATCGCCACCGGTGAAACCTCAGTGGGGTCTAAATAGGCTAGTAATCCCTTTGTAAAGGCTATTTTGTGATCTCTTGGCCATACACCAAAGGCAGTGTAATTGGCATAAGGGAGGTTCTATAGTCGCCGACGGGTGATGAAATCACAAACACGTGGGTAAAGCGGTACAACCTATGCAGAGTGTGTCTAATAAACTATCATGATAGCTGTGCTCCCGGTTATGAGCACCTGGACAACTTCCATGATTAGAGGGAACTCGGTATTGGGATGGTATTTGGGATGGTTATGGTTGGAATTATGGTTATGAATTGAATTCTAGTACTGAATATGGATATTGGTATACGATGATGGATATGGAATTTGGACTGGTATTATGTTATTAATTATGGCTTATGATGGGTTTATTTCACATACATGTAATATATTGCTTTTCAAATGGTTTAATGTACTTTTCAGCACTTTGCCATTATTATTGTCGTCATTTGAATCAGCCACATGTCATACTTTCCACACTTGCTCAGTACGACATGTACTCACTCTTGCAATCCCCCCCAACAATTACAGGTCAGGATTGGGAGTTTAATGGTGATAATGCGGAGTTCTAGGCCGTGTCTACCGTCAGCTTTGCCTGTGGTGTTGATTGGAGCTGCGCTATCCTTTATGCTTAGTCTTCTTAGTTGCTTAATTAGTTTATTTCCGCTGCATTAGTTGAACTTGTCATAAATATTCATTAGAGTTTGTATTCGAGGCTAATATGGGTTGTGTAATAAAATTTGATAATTAATCTTGTTCTGTGGTAATTTTTAGTATATCCTTGTGTGAATGCACCCGTGTATGTGTGTTGAACATCTTGGGCACACATATGCGTTAGCTTGGTTCTTTTTTTTGGAACCGGGCATCACAGGTGTCTTCATTGGGAGATACACTGATCTATAGAAATAAGCATGGAAGTTGCACTAGAATCTTCCATCAGTCGCTTGCTTCGGTCGGCCATACCAATCGATGCTTCTGAACTTGGCCACCGAGTCACTGCCCTTGCCGTTGAACTTCTCTTCATTTGGGTCTCGGACCCCTTCCCTTGGAGCATGAAGTTTCAACGGGCCAACCGGACCCGTAGCAATCCCTTTGCCCTTGCCCTTTGCTTGGCGAGGGCCACTCGATGATGCAGGTGCCTTGGAGACTGGCTTCTTAGCCAACACCTTCCTCCGAGCCTGTGGAGGAGACTGAGCTGGCTTGAACGGTCTTTCTTGGCGCTTCTTGCCAAGACCCGTCGAGGTCCGAGGTGCCACCTCAGGGTCCATTTCAGCCTCAAAATCGAAGACATAATTGCCGGAGCTCGACATGACCTGAGAATGAGTGGTATGAATGATAATGAATGACACAAGGCAAAGGTGTGAACGGGTAGCAAGGAATTTGAATGTGGCCTAGAGGGGGGGTGAATAGGCCTTTTGAATTTCCTGCACACTTAATAGAATCGTCAAAACTTGGTTCGCCGAACTAGTCCGGTCGTGTGGGCGGACTTGTCCGGTGTGCTAAAAGTATGTGTGTTGATCAGGTGTTATTTGGGAAACTAAACTTCTTTAGTAGTGGAAATGAGAACAACTGATATTTTTATTTGAGATTAATGTAAGAATGCAGGTAAAACTTATAATTGCCTTAGGTTGATGTTTTAGCACTCAAGTGATCTAGTGAACAAAATTTAAATGAAATAAGGCGCAAGACACACGAATTTTTCCCGAGGTTCGATCTCACCACGAGATCTACGTCCTCGTTGAGGAAGCTCACACAGAGCCGGGTCTCTAACCCTTTCCCTCTTCAAGTCACCACGAAGGCCGACTTGATTCCACTATCACGGGTAATCACCAAGTTTGTGGGGCAACCTCACACGTTGAGGGCTCCCACGAGAATTACAACGAAAGAAGTGATTAAATACACTCAAAAGTATTACAATGCAGAGTATGAGTGTAGAAAGATCAAACCCCAAGAGCTCGCAATGAAAGAACGACGATCTCCCAATCCTGAATCCAAGTGTTCAATTGATTTCACTCTTTTTGCACTTTAGATGTGTGGGGAGATGTGTTTTGGGCTCTTGGGATGAAGTGGCGGCACTAGGGTTTGTTCTTTGATCAGTATTCGACGTGTTTAACAATAGGAAATCTGTGGACTCTCTATTTATAAGGTTTCCAAAAGGTAGCCGTTGAAAAACCCTAACACCGGACTAGTCCGGTGCAAGTCCGGACTTGTCCGGTCTCAGTGCATTTTGAAGTCCAGAAAGTCTGCCGGACTAGTCCGGTCCAAGATCGGACTAGTCCGGTGCTGTGTGAAGGTGAACTCTAGAAAGTTCAACGGACTAGTCCACGGACTAGTCCACGGACTAGTCCGATCTCCACATATGGGAGACTCCAGAAAGGTCAACGGACGAGTCTGGTGGTACAACGGACTAGTCCGGTCCCTCAATATGAGAGACTCCAGGAACATCAACGGACTAGTCCGGTGGACGCACGGACTAGTCCGGTCTCCAAATAAGTGAGATTCTAGAAAGATGAATGGACTAGTACAGACCATGATCGGATTAGTCCGGTGCTTTGTGAAAGTTAGGTTAATTTTAATCTCTTACCCTCGCGCAAAGTTGTGAGCTCTTGGAGTGTGTCTTTCATACACTCCCTATACATTGAAAATCTAATTTGGTCTTCCAAGCTTCATCAAAGTATCTCTCTTTGAACACCACTTCATTTTTTACCTTTTTATGCGCACCGAGCTGTTTCACTTGTTTGTCATGCAATCATCTCAGTAGTTTCATTAGGATCTCATATGTTTGTCATCAATTAACCAAAACCCACAAGGGATATCCTAGATGCACTTACAATCTCCCCCTTTTTGGTGATTGATGACAACCATTTGAGATATCACAATTGAGAATAAAATCTTTATTTTCATAAGGTGTGCACATATGAGAATAATGATAAGTCCACAAAAAGCTTCTCACATATGCACACACCTTATGGTGGGGTGCCTAACAGGTGTGTGATCAACAAGGTGTGATGAAGTAAAGGTAATCAATAATGAGCATAGAGATAATCATCCAAGCAACAATAAGCATCACACATAAGAGAAGAAATAGTGCATTACAAGGTTCTAAAAATAAGTACATGTCCTTGATCACAAAAACATAAAGACACCAACTAGAGATGGTCTCAAACTACTAGTCTCAATCTCTCCCCCTTTGGCATCAAGGCACCAAAAAGGGAAAAAGTGAGGGGAATCACTCATCGCCACTCTCTTCTTCAGTCTCGGTCCGGTCCTCATCTTCACCACCATCATCATCATTCGCCGGAGCAGACTCTTCCTCGGAGTCCTCGAAGGCGGGTGGGGATCCCACCGGCTCAATCTCCAGCTTGTCACAGATAGCTTTGATGTTGGCATTGACATATTGTTGATGCTTCTTCTGCCTGACTTCAATCTTGCGGCAGCAGGCAAAGATAGAGGTGAGCATTTTGAGCACACCACCGGAGGGTTCATGGGCAGGTGCAGAGCTAGGAGGAGCAGCTGAAGATCTTGTGGCATTCACATCCCGAGTTTCTTTAGTCCTCCTCTCAGCTTCAGGGGAGGGAGATGCATCAGGAGCCGAAGGTAGAGTGTACTCGGTGGGCTTCTGCGGTTTCAACCCCGTATGGTGAACATCCTTGACGAACTCAAGTCCAGTCACCTTCTCAATCATGTACATGATGTACGGGGCATACCCGCAAGATCTGTTTGGAGTGATTAAGATGTTCACAATGTCATTGTAGATGTATTCAAAGACATTGAATGGTCTCCTCCCACCAATGACCTTCATTAGGGTCCTCAAGGTTCCTTGTATAGTCCCCGCATCTCCATCTTTCGGGGCTATTGTCTTCCTCAAGATTCTGTTGAGGACCACAAAGAAGGGCTTCAGATATTTAATGTTGGGAGGCACATAGGGCATCCTTGTGTCATAGAGGAACTTGATCTCATCCTTCTCCAAGGGTTGCAAGTTGTGGATGACAAGATCATGATCCAGAGTATGTTCAAGGTGAAGAATTCTTGCAAACTCATCATAAGTAACACTATACTTGGAACCATGAGTCATCCAAGTAAGACTGTCTCCATCACCACGAGCAAAGTAGAGGGTAGAGTAGAATTGGGTGATGACCTCATTGTTCCAGTCATTCTCAAAAGAAAACAGTTCCTTCAGTCCGTGCCTCTCCAGGGACTCAACCACCTCACGAAAGGCAGGATATTTCTTCGATTGCATGTACACAATGTTCACCCATTGACTCTTCACTACGGGATTCTTCATCTTCATGTACACATGCTCGTAGTAGTCGGCATGAAAGTTGCTCCAAAATCTTGGGTCTGAGCATTGCCGAGGTTGATCATACACATTAACCTGCCTGAAGCTATCGGCAAGCTCACCCCCTTTTCTGGTGAAATCTTTACTCGAGCGCTGCCTGTTGTGGTGACTTGGGTTCTTCATCTTCAGGGGTCCAATGGGACCACTAGCAAGCCCCTTTCCTTTGTTGAGAGTCCTCTTTGGCCCTGAGGAGCTCTCGCCAGCTTTTCCTTGGGCCTTCTTAACAACCACCCTCCTTTTCTTGGGCAAGTTGTCGTCGGAGGGTGGAGAGTGCACATTTACATCATGTCTTTTCTTCATATACCTCTCCTTGGCTCTCTTCACTTTTTCGCGTTCAACTTCTTCATCAACATGGAAGGAGCTGTCATCTGAGCTTGAAGACATCGTGCCTAATAAGGAGTTCATGATTTAGATGAGAATGAACTAAGAATGAAGGATATGTGAGGATTCAAATGTCAAAGACCGGACTTGTCCGGTTTCAGAGAGCGGACTTGTCCGGTGTACCGGACTAGTCCGTATCTGGGAGCCGTACTAGTCCGGCCTAGCACAAGAACCCTAACAAAACTATGAATCACAACTTCTATCTAAGGATGGAAAGGAGCATGAAGGTGAAAGGAATACATCTCTGAAGCTAATGTACTTCCTTGGAATCAAGAGAAATAAGGTAGAACTAGAAAAGTTGAGAGTTTGATTTTTGGGAGAAATTTACCGAGATTAGAAGATTTGCGTTGAAGGAGCATGAATCTGTCCGGATGAGTTTGGAGTGGAGTATCAACTCGTCGAGGGGAGGATTTTCCACGGAGAAAACTTGGATTTTGAGGGCTCAACTCGAAAATCACTTTTGGGGGCTAGGGTTTGAGAGGTGAGGGTTCAACTCAAAGTGGAGGGAGGTTTGAAACGGTTTTGGGCCGGCCAGCTGCTTATATACACGGCCGACCGGACTAGTGCGGTCAGAGGACGGACTAGTCCGGTGCCCCTGGAAAACCTAGGAAAGAGAGACTGTCCGGACTAGTCCGGTGGCAAACCTGACTAGTCCGGTGTCCCTGGAAAAACTGAGTATTTAGAGATAACTAATAGTGATCCAAGGACAAGTTTTGCAAATAATCTTGGTAATTATGACCAGAAAGTAATCAACAATAAAAAATGGTCATAAACTCCAACATTTTTTTTCATTAAAATTAGTTTTCTTAGGAGAAAAAGAGGTGAGGGGCAGTTTTAGCAATAAAATGTAACATTTGAAGTTTCAACCAGGTGTGCAACGTTTCAAGCCACATTTCGAGAGTCAAGAATATTAAGTTCATTCCTAAGTTCACAAAACCTTTTCTCATCCAATGGTTTGGTAAAAATATCCGCAAGTTGTTTTTCAGTTCTAACATGTGAAATAGCAATGTCACCTTTTAATGAATGATCTATAAGAAAATGATGACAGATATCTATGTGCTTAGTTCTTGAGTGCTCTACCGGGTTGTGTGCAATTTTTATAGCACTTTCATTGTCACATAGAAGTTGGATATGGTTAAGATTGTAGCCGTAGTCCCTAAGGGTTTGTCACATCCAAAGTAGTTGTGCGCAACAGCTACCGACTGCAATATATTCTACTTCTGCTGTGGAAAGGGCAATGGAGTTTTGCTTTTTAGATGACCAAGAGACCAGGGACCTACCAAGAAACTGACAAGTCCCTGATGTGCTCTTTCTATCGACTTTGCATCCTGCATAGTCGGCATCGGAATACCCTATCAAGTTAAATTTGTATCCTTTGGGATACCAAAGGCCCAAGTTGGGTGTGTGCACAAGGTACCTTAGAATTCTTTTTACCGCAACTAAGTGAAACTCTTTAGGTGCGGCTTGAAACCTTGCACACAAGCAAGCACTAAGCATAATATCTGGCCTAGATGCACATAAATAAAGTAAGGAGCCAATCATGGACCGATATACCTTTTGGTCCACATTTGGACCATCTTCATTGAGGTCGAGGTGTCCATTAGTGGCCATGGGTGTCTTGATGGGCTTGGCTTTGTCAATATTGAATTTCTTGAGAATGTCTTGTGTATATTTGTTTTGGCTTATAAATGTACCTTCTCTTAGTTGCTTCACTTGGAATCCCAAGAAGAACTTCAATTCGCCCATCATTGACATCTCGAACCTATATGTCATAATTTTGCTAAATTCTTCACAGAAGGGTTTGTTAGTGGATCCAAAGATAATGTCATCAACGTAAATTTGACATACAAATAAGTGATCATCACAATGTTTAGTGAAAAGTGTATAGATTGCTTTACCAATTTTGAATCCATTCTGAATTAGAAAATCTCTAAGACACTCATACCAAGCTCGAGGAGCTTGTTTGAGGCCATAGAGAGCCTTACGCAGTTTGTAGACATGGTTGGGATATTTCTGGTCTTTGAATCCTGGTGGCTGCTCCACATAAACTTCCTCCTTGATTGGGCCGTTTAAGAAAGTGCTTTTGACGTCCATTTGATACAGCTTAAAATTATGGTGAGTAGTATGTGCCAATAAAATACGAATGGACTCAAATCTAGCTACAGGAGCAAAAGTTTCATCGAAGTCCAAACCTTCGACCTGAGAATAACCTTTGGCCACCAATCTTGCCTTATTTCTTGTTACTATTCCATGTTCACCTTGCTTGTTCCGAAAGACCCATTTGGTTCCAACTATGTTTGCCTTTGGTCTCTCCACCAGCTCCCATACTTCATTTCTCTTGAAGTTGTTCAGCTCCTCTTGCATTGCAATCACCCAGTTTGGATCCCTTAAGGCTTCTTCTACCCTGTATGGTTCCAGAAAAGACACAAAAGAATAGGATTCACAGAAATTTGCAACTTGAGATCTAGTAGTTACTCCCTTAGCAATATCTCCAATGATATTGTTGGCAGGGTGGTCTCTTTGCACGCTCTGGTGTACTCTTGGGTGTGGAGCTTGTGTAGTTGCTTGTTCTTCATTATCTTCATGTGCATTGTCTCCCCCTAGATCATTGTTTCCATGATTGTCCTGATCTTCTTGATCTTCCTCCTCTTGATCTTGTGCAAGAGCTCCCCCTTGATCATTGCCTCCGTGTTTAGATTCATCTTGTGCATTTGAGTTGAATGTTTGCTCTTGTGGTAAGATATCACCAAGTCCCATTTTCTTCAGTGCTTCATATGGAGCTTCCTCTTTATCTAGCACACACTTATCAACTTGCTCCACTTGTGAGCCGTTAGATTCATCGAACACTACGTCACGTGCTACTTCAACAAGGTCGGACACCTTGTTGAAGACACGATAGGCGTAGGCATTCGATTCATAACCGAGCAAGAATCCTTCATCGGACTTCGAAGCGAACTTTGAGGCCCTCTGTTTCTTGTTCAGGATAAAACATTTACAACCAAAAACTTTAAAATAAGAAACATTAGGCTTTTTATCGGTAAGGAGCTCATATGGAGTTTTCTTCAGTGGTCGATGGAGATACAGTCGATTCGTGGCATGGCAAGCGGTGTTCACCGCTTCTTCCCAAAATCGATCTGATGTCTTGTATTCTTCCAACATAGTTCTCGCCGTTTCGATCAATGTTCTGTTCTTCCTTTCGGCCACTCCATTTTGTTGAGGGGAGTAGGGTGCCGAGAATTCATGCATTATCCCTTCTTCATTAAGAAACTCTTCAACTTGGAGGTTCTTGAATTTTGTCCCGTTGTCACTTCTGATGTTCTTTATGGTTCATGAGAATTTGTTCCGAGCTCTTTTCATGAACTTCTTGAGGATCCCCTGAGTTTCTGATTTATCATACAAGAAAAATACCCAGGTAAATCTTGAAAAATCATCAACAATTACTAAACCGTATTTGTTACCGTCGATGCTGATGTACGAAACTGGACCAAAGAGATCCATGTGGAAAAGTTCCAGCGGTCTTGCGGTAGTCATCACATTCTTGGCGGGGTGTGGTGCTCCGACTTGTTTTCCTGCTTGACAAGCGCTGCAAGGCCTGTCTTTTTCAAAAACCACATCCTTAATACCACGGATGTGACCACCTTTTAGAAGTTTCTGCTGATTTCTCATCCCAACATGGGCTAGCCGTCTATGCCACAGCCATCCCATGTTGGTCTTAGCAACCAAGCAAGTGTTGGGTTCGGCTTTATCTTTGTTGAAGTCAACTAGATAAAGCTTGCCCTTCAACATTCCCTTGAATGCAATCGAGCCATCGCTTCTTCTAAAAACAGTCACACCCTCATTAGTGAATAAACAGTTGTAACCTTTGTCGCATAGTTGGGATATTGACAAAAGGTTATAATCTAGAGAATCTACATGTAAAACATTTGATAAGGTATGTTGAGAGGATATTTCAATGTTACCACCACCAAGGACCTTTCCTTGGCTGTTGTCTCTGAGGTATATGCCTTCACCTGGATCCTTGTTGTACTCGTACTCTACAAACATGCCTCTCTCTCCGGTCATGTGATTTGTGCATATGCTATCAAGTACCCATTTTGTTCCACCGGAGGAGTAAGCCTGCAAAAAGAATTATTCCTTGGTTTTAGGTACCCAAGCTTGCTTGGGTCCTCTCAGGTTAGTCACAAGAGCCTTGGGCACCCACACACAAGTTTTCAAGTTCTTGTGGCGTGGCCCTGTATATTTGGCAATGACTTTTCCATATTTGGCTTTCATGAGAACATAAGAAGCGTTAAATGTACGAAACAATATTTGTGGTTCAGATTCATGGGATTTTTCCTTAACAAAGACAATTCTATTTTTAGCATGATTAGAAGTAGACATGTGTTTGTTCTTATCGAAACCAAGGCCATCTTTGACATTAAGAGGTCTAGTGACCATATATGCACTGCGTGCATATTTGATCTTCTCCTTATCAAAGATGCCGCTTGGAGGGGCATGCATATTATGAGAAGTTGAAGTATTAGAAATAATATTCTTCTTACTAGAGCAAGTGCAAGTTCCGATTGTTGTCGAACTTATATCTTTGGAGGAGGAGCTCTTGGAGGATGAGGAGTCACTTTGCTTGAGCGACTCAACTTGCACCTCAAGGATCTTGTTAGATTTTGACAAGTTAGCAAGTTCTTCCTTGATTGCAATATGAGAGTCTTCTAGCTTTGAGTAAGTTTCCTTACTCAAGGCTAGCTCAACTTCAAGCGACTCATTCTTCTCTCTTTCAAGCTCGAGAAGCTTTTCAAATTCTTGATATCTCTTCCTTTCACGGATGAGCATATCTTCTTGTCGGTCAAGAAGTTTCTCCTTTTCAAAAATTTCGTTCGACAACATTTCCATTTTCTTTAGAGCAATTTTACTTAGTCCTCTAAACATTTCTTCATTATCACTAGAGCTGTCAAGGTCATCAATAGAGGAATTTATTGTTGGAGGAGTGAGCCGTACCTTTTTCTTGCCTTCCTTAGCCATAAGGCAAGTGTGGTTGTTCATGTCCCATCCTCCCATGTTTGGAAAGAGTGTGGCCTTCATAGTAGGTTTCTTGATTGCTATAGAGGCCATCTCTTAATCTTCATCGGAGGAGGACTCGTCGTTTGAGTCCCACTCCTTGCCAATGTGAGCTTGATGGGTTTGTCTTCTTTTTTTGAATTTTTTTTGAGATCTTGTTTCCTTCTTCTTTTTGTTTTCTTCATAAGGGCAGTCCACCATGAAGTGACCATACTCTTCGCAGTTGTAGCAACTGCGTCGAGCCTTGGATTTTCCTTTATCCTTGCTTTTGCCTTCATTTGAGTTGTTGCCGTGTCTTCTTTTCATCATTCGCTTGAACTTCTTGATAAAGAGTACCATTTCTTCATCATCAAGATCGGTGCTCTCATCACTTGTATGCCCATCGTCTTGATCTTCACGAGCTTCTTTGAGTTTGGGCCGGCATGTTGCTTTGAGAGCAACCTCTTTCTTTTTGGAGGAAGTGAGTTCGGCCAAGTCTTTGACGTATTTTGCCTCTTTCTCCATCATTTCATGATTTATGATCTTCTCCAACAACTCATCGGGAGTCATTTTGTGAAACCCGGGGCTTTCTCTAATCATTGAGCAAAGTGTGACCTTTCTTGGCATGAAGGCTCTAATCATTCTCTTGACTACCTCGTGATACGTCCATTTCTTACTTCCATAGGCACGTATTTTGTTGATGAGTGCCTTCATCCGGTTGTACATGTCTTGAGGTGATTCGCCTTCTTCAATAGCAAATCTCCCCAACTCTCCTTCAAGCATTTCGATTTTAGCTTCACGAACTGATCTGTTTCCTTCGTGAGCTGTCTTGAGTGTATCCAAGATTTCCTTTGCACTTTCTAATCCATCAATCTTGGTGAATTCCTCTCTGCTTAGTGATGATGTGATCACAGCGACGGCTTGTGCATTTCTGTGAATCTCTTGTTCTTGTTCTGGGGTGAGTCCTTCATCCGTGTCCGGGATGTCTATGCCAGTGCAAACAATGTGACACAGACTAGGATTTAAGGATATTACATGCATCTTCATGTTGTACTTCCACATTGTATAGTCGTTTCCGTCAAACTGTGGAGGTTTTCCCATAGGAATGGAAAGATAGTGATTGTTTGAATTGAGACGGTTGTAGTTGTAAGGGTGTCGGGAGTAGTCGTGATGACCACTCCCCGTCGTCTTCTCTTCTTCTTTTCCCTTTTGTCCTAGCAGTCTCTTTCTCAGAAGTGCCTTTAATTGTCGCACTTCTTCATCATCGTGTGGGCTCTCTTTCAGCACATCAAAAGTTTTAGTTTCTTGTTCCTCCTCATTAATGTTCATCTTTGAGATATCGTTGTTCTTCTCAGAGGCCATTGATCTCTCCGAGATGTGAGTCTTGTTGGTGGAGAACCTTGCTCTGATACCAATTGAATGTGGCCTAGAGGGGGGGTGAATAGGCCTTTTGAATTTCTTGCACACTCAATAGAATCATCAAAACTTGGTTGGCCAGACTAGTCCGGTCGTGTGAGCGGACTTGTCCGGTGTGCTAAAAGTATGTGTGTTGATCAGGTGTTATTTGGGAAACTAAACTTCTTTAGCAGCGGAAATGAGAACAACTGATATTTTTATTTGAGATTAATGTAAGAATGCAGGTAAAACTTATAATTGCCTTAGGTTGATGTTTTAGCACTCAAGTGATCTAGTGAACAAAATTCAAATGAAATAAGGCGCAAGACACATGAATTTTTCCCGAGGTTCGATCTCACCACGAGATCTACGTCCTCGTTGAGGAAGCTCACACAGAGTCAGGTCTCCAACCCTTTCCCTCTTCAAGTCACCACGAAGGCCGACTTGATTCCACTATCACGGGTAATCACCAAGTTTGTGGGGCAACCTCACATGTTGAGGGCTCCCACGAGAATTACAATGAAAGAAGTGATCAAATACACTCAAAAGTATTACAATGCAGAGTATGAGTGTAGAAAGATCAAACCCCAAGATCTCGCAATGAAAGAACGACGATCTCCCAATCCCGAATCCAAGTGTTCAATTGATTTCACGCTTTTTGCACTTTAGATGTGTGGGGAGATGTGTTTTGGGCTCTTGGGACGAAGTGGCGGTGCTAGGGTTTGTTCTTTGATCAGTATTCGACGTGTTTAACAATAGGAAAGTTGTGGACTCTCTATTTATAGGGTTTCCAAAAGGTAGCCATTGAAAAACCCTAACACCGGACTAGTCCGGTGCAAGTCCGGACTTGTCCGGTCTCAGTGCATTTTGAAGTCCAGAAAGTCTGCCGGACTAGTCTGGTCCAAGCTTGGACTAGTCCGGTGCTGTGTGAAGGTGAACTCCAGAAAGTTCAACGGACTAGTCTGCGAACTAGTCCGATCTCCACATATGGGGGTCAACGGACTAGTCCGGTGGTACAACGGACTAGTCCGGTCCCTTAATATGAGAGACTCCAGAAACATCAACGGACTAGTCCGGTGGACGCACGGACTAGTCCGGTCTCCCAATAAGTGAGATTCCAGAAAGATGAACGGACTAGTCTGGTCCATGATCGGACTAGTCCGGTGCTTTGTGAAAGTTAGGTTAATTTTAATCCCTTACCCTCGCGCAAAGTTGTGACTCTTGGAGTGTGTCTTTCATACACTCCCTATACATTCAAAATCTAATTTGGTCTTCCAAGCTTCATCAAATTATCTCTCTTTGAACACCACTTCATTTTTCACCTTTTTGTGCGCATTGAGCTGTTTCACTTGTTTGTCCTGCAATCATCTCAGTAGTTTCATTAGGATCTCATATGTTTGTCATCAATTAGCCAAAACCCACAAGGGATATCCTAGATGCACTTACAGAATTGCATTGAGGAATTGAAGAATTAGGTTTTGAGTTCAGAAACATCGTACTTGTCCGGTGCACAGGCATGTACTAGTCTGGGGAACCAGACTTGTCCGTGCATGGACCGGACTAGTCCGGTGTTCATCCTCAGAAACCTAAGAGACTGGATAAATGGTGAATTCTAATGCACAACGACCTTAGCATACACTTAATACATCAATAGAGCATGTATATAGCGAGGAATGCTAGGCTATTTGATCAACAATGAAGAAATTTGGAATTTCTAGGGTTTGAGCGAAAATTACCAGAAAAATTGCTTGAAGCTTGGAGATGAGGGAGTTGAAGGCCGGACAAGTCCGCTAGCTTCAATCCTCAAGTGGACAAGCTTGATTTCCGCCCAAATGCGAAGCTTTTTGGTGGAGGGAGCAAGGAATCGCATTGGGAGCTCGAGCACGAAGAGAGAGAGAGTGCGTGAGGCAAGAGTAAAGGTGAGGAAATTAGGGTTTAGCGCCGGCTAGGGTTATGGACACGAAAAATCGGACAAGTCCGGAGATGACCGGACTAGTCCGAACTTTTCCAGGGGCTATGTCGGACTAGTCTGTTGTCTACCAGACTAGTCCGGCCTAACCGGCACTCTACAGACTAGTCTACATGAGCGGACTAGTCCGGACAACCACGGACTAGTCTGTGGTCACCAGGCAAGAATTATTAGCCCATTCATATATATTTGAAGGTACATATTCAGAGAAAATAGAGGCAAAACAAATCAAATAATCTTGATGAATATGATCAGTAAGCATACAACAATCAAGCAATGATCATAATTCATCAAGATATAGTAATTGACATAGTTTTTTGGAGAAAAAATGAGAGAGATGATTTTCACAATCCAATCAACGTATTTGAAGAATTCATACAGGTATGCAACATTTCAAGCCACACTCCGAGCATCAAGGATATTTAGTTCATTTTGGAGTTCACAAAAACGTTTTTCATCAAGTGGCTTGGTGAATATGTCGGCCAATTGCTTTTGAGTGTTGACATATGAAATGGCTATGTCTCCTTTCATGGCATGATCTCTCAAAAAGTGGTGTCTTATGTCTATGTGTTTAGTTCTGGAGTGCTCAACTGGGTTGTGGGCAATTTTAATGGCACTCTCATTGTCACAAAGGAGTGGAATATGGTTCATATTGTAACTGTAGTCCCTTAGAGTTTGTTGCATCCAAAGGAGTTGAGCACAACAACTCCCGGCTGCAACATACTCCGCTTCGGTTGTGGATAAGGCAATGGAATTTTGTTTCTTGGAGGACCAAGAAACTAAGGATCTCCCTAGGAATTGGCATGTACCAGAAGTGCTTTTTCTATCTACTTTGCACCCGGCATAATCTGCACCGGAGTAACCAATGAGATTGAATTTTGAGCCTTTTGGGTACCAAAGGCCAAGGTTGGGTGTATGAACTAAATATCTCAAGATCCTTTTTACGGCTGTCAAGTGACATTCCTTAGGATTGGCTTGAAATCTTGCACAAAAACATACACTCAACATGATATCTGACCTAGATGCACATAAATAGAGTAGAGATCCAATCATAGAGCGATATACCTTTTGGTCGACGCTAGGTCCATCTTCATTGAGGTCTAGGTGGCCATTCATTGCCATGAGGGTTTTTATGGTCTTCGCCTTGTCCATGCCAAACTTCTTGAGTATGTCCTGCGTGTACTTGGTTTGGCTTAGGAACGTTCCTTCCTTCTGTTGCCGCACTTGGAATCCCAAGAAGTACTTTAACTCTCCCATCATTGACATTTCAAACATGTCTGTCATGATTTTACTAAATTCTTCACAAAAAGATTGGTTAGTTGACCCAAAGATTATATCGTCAACATAAATTTGACAAATAAAAAGATCATTATCAAAATTCTTTGTAAACAGTGTATAATCTACTTTGCCAATCTTAAAGCCATTTTCAATTAAGAAATCTCTAAGACACTCATACCAAGCTCTAGGAGCTTGTTTGAGGCCGTAGAGAGCCTTACGCAATTTAAACACGTGGTCGGGGAACTCTTCGTCTTCAAACCCGGGTGGTTGCTCCATGTACACCTCTTCCTTGATTGGTCCGTTGAGGAAGGCGCTTTTCACATCCATTTGATACAGCTTGAAATCATGGTGAGTAGCATATGCAAGTAATATTCTAATAGATTCAAGCCTAGCTACTGGAGCAAAAGTCTCATCGAAATCCAAACCTTCGACTTGTGAATACCCTTTGGCCACAAGTCGTGCCTTGTTCCTTGTCACCACCCCATGTTCATCTTGATTGTTGCGGAAGACCCATTTGGTGCCGACGATGTTTGCATTGGGTCTTGCCACAAGTTCCCACACCCTGTTCCGCTTCAAGTTGTTCAATTCTTCTTGCATTGCCACCACCCTGTCCGGATCTTTCAATGCATCTTCAACCCTGCGTGGTTCTAAAAAGGATACAAATGAATAGTGCTCACAAAAGTTAGCTATGCGAGATCTAGTGGTTACTCCCTTTTGGGTGTCACCGATGATGTTGTCGATTGGGTGATCCCTTTGGACGCATTGGTGTACTCTTGGGTGTGGAACTTGAGGAGTTGTATCTTCATGATCATCTTCTTCTCCCCCTAAGTGATTGCCTTCATTGACTTGTTGATTATCTTCGTATTCTTGTGGTTGATCTTGTGTTGAAGCTCCCCCTTGATCGTTGGTCTCCTCTTGTGGTTCATCTTCCTCATGTACGTGTGGAGGTGGCTCTTGTGGTCGAACCTCACCTAGAGCCATTCTCTTCAATGCTTGACAAGGAGCTTCTTCTTTACCTAGCTCACATGGATCAACTTGCTCCTTTTGGGAGCCATTAGTCTCATCGAACACTACGTCACGTGCTACTTCAACAAGTCCGGAGGTCTTGTTGAAAACACGATAGGCGTAAGTGTTCGAATCATAACCAAGCAAGAAACCCTCATCGGACTTTGAAGCAAACTTTGAAGTCCTAGGCTTCTTGTTCAAGATATAACATGGAGAACCGAAAACACAAAAATATGAAATATTTGGTTTGTTATCGGTGAGTAGCTCATATGATGTCTTCTTGAGTAGTCGATGAAGATAGAGTCGATTTATGGCGTGGCAAGCGGTGTTAATCGCTTCCGCCCAAAATCGATCCGATGTCTTGTACTCATCGAGCATTGTTCTTGCCATCTCTATGAGTGTTCGATTCTTTCTTTCGGTAACTCTGTTTTGTTGTGGGGAGTACGGCACTGAAAATTCGTGCTTTATGCCTTCATCATCAAGGTACTCCTCCACTTGCGTGTTCTTGAACTCCGTGCCATTGTCGCTTCGAATATTCTTGATTGTTAGTGAGAATTTGTTTTGAGCTCGCTTGAAGAACATCTTGAGTGTTCCTTGTGTCTCTGACTTATCATGCAAAAAGAAAACCCAAGTGAAGCGAGAAAAATCATCAACGACAACTAAATCATATTTGTTACCGCCGATGCTTATGTAGGCTATTGGACCAAACAAGTCCATGTGTAGAAGCTCGAGTGGTCTTATTGTAGTCATGACGTTTTTGGCGGGATGAGATGCTCCAACTTGTTTCCCAGCTTGGCACGCGCTACAAGGCCTGTCTTTCTCAAATACAACATCCTTTAAACCTCGTATGTGATCGCCTTTGAGGAGCTTTTGAAGGTTCCTCATACCAACATGCGCTAGCCGTCTATGCCACAGCCAACCCATGTTGGTCTTTGCAATCAAGCATGTGTCAAGTTCAGCTTTATCCTTGTTGAAGTCAACAAGATAGAGCTTTCCCTTTAGCATACCCTTGAATGCAACGGAACCATCACTCCTCCTAGAAACGGTCACACCCTCGTTAGTGAACAAGCAATTATAACCTTTGTCGCATAATTGACATATGGACAGTAGGTTATAATCTAGAGATTCAACATGTAAAACATGAGAAAGTGTGTGTTTGGAGGATATTGCAATTTTACCGGTACCGAGCACCCTTCCTTGACTATTATCTCCAAAGTAGATGTCCTCGTTTGGGTCCTCATTCTCTTCATATTTCATGAACATTCTTCTTTCCCCGGTCATATGATTGGTGCAGCCACTGTCTAGCACCCATTTAGATCCACCGGAGGAATATGCCTGCAAAAACAAATCATGCCTTGGTTTTAGGTGCCCAAGCTTGCTTGGGTCCTTGGAGGTTAGTTACAATGCATTTGGGCACCCACACATGAGACTTGGTGTTCCCATGGCGTGGCCCAACATGATGAGCATAAACCTTGCCAAAATTATTTCTCATTAACACATAGGAGGCATCAAAAGTTTTAAACAATAGTTGTTGTTGTTTATGTACAGGACTAGTCTGGGGGGCCAGACTTGTTCGGATGACCGAACTTGTCCGGACACCGACCGGACTAGTCGGTGTTCCTGTGCAGTTATAGTCTTAACCTGTGACTTTCCAGTTTGAGAGGGCCTTCCTTTCACAAAGGTAATCCTCTCATTGTTATTCTTATGGCTTCTAGCATGTTGCTTTTCACCATAAGAATAACCAATGCCATATTTGACATTTGGAGGTCTTTTGACCAAGTATGCACTACGTGCATATTTGATCTTCTCCTTGTAAAATATGCCACTTTGGGCAGGATGTTTTTCCTTTGTAGAAGTTGGCTTATCCTTCAAAACTAGTGTCACTTTTCTTACATGTGCAAGCATGAGAAAAATCAGTTTCAGTTAGTTGAGAAGGTGAACTCGAAGAGGAGGAAGGTTCACTTAGCTTGAGTTACTCAACCTGCACTTCAAGTATCTTGTTGACCTTGATCAGGTCAGCAAGTTGGTCCTTGATGGTGGCATTTGAGTCAGTTAGCTCCAAGCAAGTTTCCTTGCTCGAAGCTAACTCGAGCTCTAGTGATTTGCTTTGTTCCTTTTCAAGTTCTAGAAGATTGTCAAGTTTGACATATTCCTTCTTTTAGGAGATGATCATGTCCTCTTGACGATGTATTAATCTCTCCTTCTCAACAAGTTGATCAAGCAAAAATTTCATTTTAGTAGCAGTTTTCCTATCTAGTCCAATAAGCATGTCCTCATTATCACTATTGAGTTCATCATCGCTAGAATAGGAATGCACAGAAGGGGGTTTAATGGTTACCTTGCATTTACCTTCCTTTGCCATAAGGCAAGTGTCATCTCCCTTCCATGCGCCAAGTGTGGGAAAAAGGGTAGACTTCTTGGATGTCTTCTTGATGGCTATGCTAGCCATCTCTTCTTCTTCGGACGATGAGGACTCGTCATTTGAGTCCCATTCCTTTCCGATGTGTGCTTGTTCGGCTTGTTTCTTCTTCTTGAAGAATTTCTTAGGTTGACGCTTGGCTTCTTTGGTCTTCTTCTTGTTCTCCTCATATGGGCAGTCAACTATAAAGTGGTTGTATTCACCACAATTATAGCATGCCCGCCTCAACTTTGGCTTCGTTCCTTCCTTGTACTTTCCTTCGCTTGACTTTGTACCTTGTCTCTTTTTCATTATTCTTTTGAATTTCTTCATGAATAATATCATGTCTTCTTCATCCAATTCACTGCTCTCGTCGTCACTATCTTCCTCTAGTTGTGCTTCTCTAGCTTCTTTGGATAGTGGCTTCAGAGTGGACTTCAAAGCAACCCCTTTCTTCTTTGCCGAGGTGAGATCGGCAATTTCCTTGACATGTTTTTCTTGCTTTTCCATCATCTCGAAGTTGATGATCTTTCCAAGCAGTTCATCTGGAGTCAACCTTTTGTATCCGGGGCTTTCTCTAATCATGGAGCATAGTGTGACATTGCGAGGCATAAAAGCTCTAAGGATGAGCTTTACCACTTCGTGGTCATTCCATTTCTTGCTTCCGTATGATCTGACTTTGTTGACGAGTGTCTTTAATCGATTGTACATTTCTTGGGGTGACTCATCTTCTTCAATTGCAAATCTTCCTAACTCGCCTTCAATCATCTCGATTTTTGCTTCACGCACATGTCAGTCACCTTCATGCGCAATTTGTAGTGTGTCCCATATCTCCTTTGCAATTTCGAGTCCATCCACTTTGGTGAACTCGTCCCGACTGAGTGAAGAGGTAATTACGGCCGCGGCTTGAGCATTTCGGTGAATTGCCTACTCTTGGCTGGGGGTGAGCTCTTCGTCATCGTCCGGAATATCTATCCCTGTGCACACAATATGCCACAAACTTGGATTGAGGGAAATTAGATGCATTTTCATATTTTGCCTCCACATTGAGTAATCACTTCCATCGAAGTGTGGGGCTTTTCCAAGTAGGACAGATAAATAATGATTGCTATTGGAATTGAGACGATCATAGTTAAAAGGATATCGGGAGTAGTCAGTGTGACTACTCCCCTTCTTCTTCTCTTCAACTTTTACTTTCCCTTTGGAAAGTGTCTTCTTTCTTAGGAGCGCCTTTAACTCCAGCGTCTCCTCATCGTCATCCTCGAAGTCTTGAATGGCTTCGAGGAGTTTCTCCATCTTGAGGTTCTTTTCATCATCAACCTTCTCTTGGTTGTTGATCTTGTGGGTGTCCTTCATGTCCGACATGATCTTCTTTGAGCAATTAGTCTCTTTCTTGAAGAACCAGCTCTAATACCAATTGAATGTGGCCTAGAGGGGGGTGAATAAGCCTTTTTGAAAATTGTCGGATCCTGCGACACTTAACAACCAGTTCAAACACAGAGAAATCGAACTAGTCCGGTAAAGTGCGGACTAGTCCGGTGTATACGGACTAGATTGATTAGGTTTGATCGATTAACTTTGTTCTTCAATATATGCAGCGGTAGTATACGATTAAACAAAGTGTGACAAGGATATGAATCATGTTATATCACAAATCAAACTTATACTTGATATTTCAATGTAAAGTAATCAAGATCAGTTTATAACCCTAGATTGATATGAAGTAAAAACAATGAACACAACAGAGAACACAAGAGATTTATCTCGTGGTTCGGTTCCCACAAAGGCAACCTACATCCACGTTGAGGAGCCCACAAAAGGACCGGGTCTTCTCCAACCCTACCCTCGTCGGATCGCCACGAAGGCCAATACTCTTCCACTTATCTCAAAGGGGTGAATAACTGAATTCAAGGGGCTTTCTCACACATTGAGAGCTCCCTAGGATTACAACACAAAATACCACCAAGAACACACTCAAAAATTACAAATAAATCGCAGGAGTGTGTTAGAGAATCAAACCAAGAGCTCAATGTGGTGTTGAATGTGTATCTCCAATGAACTAGAGTGAATACTCAAAGGATTGATCTTTGTTGCACTTAATTTCGTGGAGAGATGTGGTTTTTGAGTCTCTTGGGAGGTGTGACGGCACTAGGGTTCGAGAGATTGTAAAATATGGCCGTACAACTCTATTTATATGGGTTTCTAAAAGTGACCATTAGGGTTCAGAAAGATCGGACTAGTCTGTGGTGGTCACCGGACTAGTCCGGTGTGCTATGTGTAGCAAACCCTAAGTGTCCCGAAATATCGGACTAGTCCGGCTAGGAACGGACTTGTCCGATTTCGCTACTGGAAATCTTCGGACTAGTCCAATAGTCATCGGACTTGTCCGGACATGTGAAACCCTAAGTGTATAGGATGAAAAGTCTGCACTTGGAGGACTTGTCCGATTCAGATCAGAGGGTATTTCGGACTAGTCCGTGCAAACATCGGACTTGTCCGATTTGGATCAGAAGGAATATCGAACTAGTCCGGTTGTGATCGGACTTGTTCGATTTTGTGTGACTTGTGAAGTGTTTTGAGGACTAGTCCGCACTAGGGAGGACTAGTCTGATTCTAGTCAGAAAGGATATCAGACTATTCCGATGGATATCGAACTTATCCGATTTCGTGCAGAAAGGATATCGGATCGATTTTGTGTGACTTGTGAAGTGTTTTGAGGACTAGTCCACACTGGGGAGGACTAGTCTGATTCTAGTCAGAAAGGATATCGGACTATTCCGATGGATATCGGACTTATCCGATTTCGTGCAGAAAGGATATCAGACTAGTCCAGTGTCAGTCGGACTAGTCCGGTCCTGTGTAACTTTGTGCAATGTGTGTGTTTAATTGTGATTGAGCTCTTGGGATGTGTTTTCTAAACACACTCCATACACAATGATCTACTATTCTTCTTCCTTGAGCTCATTTCCACTTTGCTCCTCATTCTTCCTTCTTTTTGGCACTTTGCTCATTTTCCTATTAAAATCCTGCACTCATCTCAACAAAGAGGTTAGGATCCCAATTGCTTGTCATAAATCATCCAAAACCCACAAGGGAGTCCTAGATGCACTTTCATAGACTCAAATGATGAGTCCTCATCTGAAGAGGAAGAGGAGATGGATAGCATAGCCATCGAGAAGACAACTAAGAAGTCCACCCTCTTCCGAAATCTCGGTGCATGGAAGGGCAACGACACTTGCCTCATGGCGAAGGAAGGTAAATGAAAGGCATATTCCTCTGGCGGATCGAAATGGGTGCTAGATAGTAGATGCACCAACCATATGATCGAAGAAAGAATGATGTTCGTTGAGTACAAAGAGAATGAGGATCCAAGCGAGGGCATCTATTTTGGAGACAATAGTCAAGGAAGGGTGCTCGGTACCGTTAAAATTGCAATATCATCTCAACATACCCTTTCTCACGTTTTACATGTCGATTCCTTAGATTATAACCTGCTGTCCATATCTCAATTATGTGACAAATGTTATAATTGCTTGTTTACTAATGAGAGTGTGACCGTCTCTAGAAGGAGTGATGACTCAGTTGCATTCAAGGGTGTGTTGAAGGGAAAGCTTTATCTTGTTGATTTCAACAAAGATAAACCCGAACTTGACACATGCTTGATTGCAAAGACCAACATGGGTTGGCTGTGGCATAGACGGCTAGCACATGTTGGCATGAGGAATCTTCAAAAACTCCTTAAGGGCGATCACATCCAAGGTTTAAAGGATGTTGTTTCTGAGAAAGACAGGCCTTGTAGCACGTGCCAAGACGAGAAGCAAGTAGGAGCACCTCATCTCGCGAAGAACGTCATGACTACAACAAGACCGCTCGAGTTACTTCACATGGACCTATTCGGTCCAATTGCTTACATAAGCATCGACGGTAACAAATATGGCTTAGTAATTGCTAATGACTTTTCACGCTTCACTTGGGTTTTCTTTTTGCATGATAAGGCAGAAACTCAAGGAACCCTCAAGAAATTTCTCAAGCGTGCCCAAAATGAGTTCTCATTGAAGATCAAGAACATACGAAGTGACAACGGCATGGAGTTCAAGAACACTCAAGTTGAGGAGTACCTAGACGAAGAAGGGATAAAGCATGAGTTTTCAGCACCTTATTCTCCTCAACAAAACGGAGTTGCTGAAAGGAAGAACCAAATCCTCATAGAAATGGCGAGAACAATGCTCGATGAATACAAGACCTCGGATTGGTTTTGGGCGGAAGCGGTTAACACCGCTTGCCACGCCATAAACCAACTCTATCTTCATCGACTACTCAAGAAGACATCATATGAGCTACTCACCGGTAACAAGCCTAATATTTCATACTTTTGAGTTTTCGGTTCTAAGTGCTACATTTTGAACAAGAAGCCCAGGACTTCAAATTTCGCTTCGAAGTCCAATGAAGGTTTCTTGCTTGGTTATGATTCAAACTCTTACACCTATCGTGTCTTCAACAAGACCTCCAGATTTGTTGAAATAGCACGTGATGTAGTGTTCGATAAAACTAACGGCTCTCAAGAAGAGCAAGTTGATCCATGTGTGATAGATAGAGAAGAAGCTCCATGTCAAGCATTGAGAAGAATGGCGTTGGGCAATATTAGACCACAAGCGCCACCTCCAAATGCAAATGAAGAAGATGAACCAGAAGTGGAGGTAAATGATCAAGGGGGAGCTTCCACACAAGATCAACATCGATAAGACGAAGATGATCAACAAGTCAATGAGGGCAACCATCTAGGGGGAGTAGAAGATGATCATGAAGACTCAAGACCACAAGTGCATCACCCAAGAGTACACCAATGCGTCCAAAGAGATCATCCTGTCAACAACATAATCAGGGAAATTCAAAAGGGAGTAACTACTAGATCTCAAATTGCTATTTTTTGTGAACATTACTCTTTTGTATCCTTTTTGGAACCGCGCAGGATTGAGGATGCGATGAAGGATCCAGATTGGGTGGTGGCAATGCAAGAAGAACTCAACAACTTCAAACGGAACAAAGTGTGGGAACTCGTCGAAAGACCCAAATTCAACGTCGTCGGCACCAAATGGGTCTTCCGCAACAAACAAGATGAACATGGGGTGGTGACAAGGAAAAAGGCGCGACTTGTGGCCAAAGGGTATTCACAATTCGAAGGTTTGAATTTTGATGAAACCTTTGCTCCTTTTGCTAGGCTTGAATCTATTAAAATATTACTTGCATATGCTACTCACCATGATTTCAAGCTCTATCAAACGGATGTGAAAAGCGCCTTCCTTAATGGACCAATCAAGGAGGAGGTGTATGTGGAGCAACCCCCCCCCCCCCCAGATTTGAAGATGAAGAGCCCCCAACCACGTCTTTAAATTGTGTAAGGCTCTCTACGGCCTCAAACAAGCTCCTAGAGTTTGGTACGAGTGCCTTAGATATTTCTTAATCAAAAATGGTTTTAAAATTGGTAAATCTAATTATACATTATTCACGAAGCATTTTGATAATGATCTCTTTGTTTGCCAAATTTATGTTGATGACATTATCTTTGGTTCAGATAACAAATCCTTTTGTGAAGAATTTAGTAAGATTATGACAGATAGGTTTGAAATGTCTATGATGGGAGAGCTGAAATACTTCTTGGGATCCCAAGTGAGGCAACAAAAGGAGGGGACGTTCATAAGCCAAACTAAGTATACTCAAGACATACTCAAGAAGTTTGAAATGTACAAGGCGAAGCCTATAAAGACTCCCATGGCAACAAATGGACACTTGGATCTCAATGAAGATGGACCAAGTGTGGATCAAAAGGTATATCGCTCCATGATTGGATCTCTACTTTACTTATGTGCATCTAGGCTAGACATTATGTTGAGTGTATGTTTGTGTGCAAGATTTCAAGCCAACCCAAAAGAGTGTCATTTGACCGCCGTAAAAAGAATATTGCGGTATTTAGTTCATACACCCAACCTAGGAATTTGGTATCCTAAAGGTTCCAAGTTCAATCTCATTGAATACTCCGATGCAGATTATGCCGGATGCAAAGTAGATAGAAAAGGCACCTTCGGTACATGCCAATTTCTAGGTAGATCCCTGGTTTCCTGGTCCTCCAAGAAACAAAAATCCATTGCCTTATCCACGGCCGAAGCGAAGTATGTTGTTGCCGGGAGTTGTTGTGCACAACTCCTTTGGATGCGACAAACACTAAGGGATTACAGTTACAATATGAGTCGTATTTCACTCCTCTGTGATAATGAGAGTGCTATTAAGATTGCCCATAACCCTGTTGAGCACTCTAGAACCAAACATATAGACATCCGACACCACTTTTTGAGAGACCACTCAATGAAAGGAGACATAGCTATTTCCCATGTCAACACCGAAAAACAACTAGCCGATATATTTACCAAGCCACATGATGAAAAACATTTTTGCGAGCTCCGAAATGAACTCAATATCCTTGATGCTTGGAATGTGGCTTGAAAACTTGCATACCTGTATGGACTCTTCAAAATATATTGTTTGAGTTGCGAAAATCATCTCTCTCAATTTTCGCCGAAAACTATTTCAATTACTTGACCTTGATGAATTATGGTCATTGCTTGATTGGTGTATGCTTACTGATCATATTCATCAAGATTACTTGATTGTTTTGGCCCCTATTTTCTTTATAAGAACCTTCGATATACGAATGGGCTAAACTAATCTATTTTGGTGACCACGGACTAGTCTGTGGTTATCCGGACTAGTACGCACACTGCATACTAGTCCGTAGAGTGTCCGGTAGTCTGGACTAGTCCAGCCTACCACGGACTAGTCCGATTTTTCGACTCCATAACCCTTGCTGCCGCCAAGACCTAATATTCTTCATCCTCACAACTTTGTCCACGCTCTCTCTCCTCGCTCAAGTGCTCCCAAGGCGATTTCCTCCGTTCTCCATTGAATCCCTCCAAGTTTGGGTGGAAAACGATCTCCATTGCATAGGGATTGAAGACCACGGAGTTGTCCACACCTTCAACTCCTCCATCTCCAAGAATAAATGATCTTTGTTAAAATTTCCTCCCAAACCTTAGAAATCTTGATTTCTTCATTGTTGACTAAATATCCTAGTTCCTCTCAGTTAATACATGCCTCCTTGTTGTATTACATTTACCTTGAACTAGTTTTGCATTGGGAATCACCATTTGTCGTATAGTTAGGGTTTGAGGTGATGAACACCGGACTAGTCCATTCCATGTACGGACAAGTACGGTCCCCCGGACTAGTCCGTACCTGTACACCGGACAAGTCTGATTTTTACTGAACTCAACCCTAATTTCTCATTCCTCAATGCACCTCCTTGCCATCAATTCTTATCCATACATTGTGCAGTGCTCTCTCAGGACAATGTCTCTCCAACTTTGAAGATGATATGGAACAAGACATGTTGTCGCGCGCTTCAGAGTCTCGCGCTCAAAAGAGGCAGGAGCGTCTCTCCGAGCCTGCACCTTCTCCACTTCAGGTGCGACACAAGGTGCTCGCCAAGAAGCATGCGTCTATGGCCAAGGACGCGACTGGCTCTAGCTCGGCGGCTCTTCGCCAAGTGAAGGGCAAAGGAAAGGGAATTGCTTCAGCCCCGTCGGCCCACTCAAGATGCATGCTCCGAGGCAGGGAAACAGAGATCCCTCCGCGGAGAAGTTCAACGGCAAGGGAAGCGACACTGCTTCCAAACTTAGATTTGTTGATTGCTACAGCCATTCCAAGAAGGCTGCTGATGCTAGGTTTTGGAGCAATTTTCATGCAGACTTCAACAGCTCGGTTTACCTTACCATGAAGACTCTAGAGTTCCGCAGCCAGTGGATCGACTGGAATCACTTTGAGAGGAAGAGCTGTTCAGCATTTGATGAGGTTATAAATGCAGTGGAGAGGCATGGACTAAAGGAGCTATGCCTTCAGATTAAACTGGAATGATGAGATCATTGCTCAGTTCTATGCCACTTGTTTCTTTGCCAGTGATGAGTAGGAAAGGGTGACTTGGATGACTCATGGATCCAAGTACACTATCACTTATGATGATTTTGCAAGACTCCTTCACCTAGAAGACACCGGCAACAATGAGTTGACTATCCACAACATCGGTGTCTTAGGAAAGGACAAGATAGACTTCCTCTATGATACCACTCTGAATTTCAATCCCCCCTCAACCAAGAACATGAAGCCCTTCTTCATGGTTCTCAACAGGGTGCTGAGTAAGACAATAGCACCAAAGATGGGGATGCAGGAAGTGTCCAAGGTTACTTGAGGACCTTGATGATAGTGATAAGCAAGAACAGGAAGTTTGACATCTTTGACTATATCTGGAATGATATGGTCAACATCTCCTGCACGCCGAACAGATCTTGCGGCTATGCCCCCTACTTGATGTTCATGATTGAGAAGGTCACAGGGATCGAGTTCGTGAAGGACGTGGAGCACACTCCCTTAAGGCCCCAGAAGCCTCCCCAAGCCAATGTCCAAGCTGCTCCATCTCCAGTGTCGAGTGAAGAGGCTCCGAGGAGAGCTAGAGGAGATGAGAGGACTACCCCCTCCACTACGGCCCCTCCCCAAAAAGGGTCTCCTAGTGGAATCTTGAAGTACTTGGCAGCAATCTTTGCCTCATGCAAGAAGGCCGAAGTGAATACTCACAAGCTGAACAAGGCAAGGAAGGCAGATATGAGATATGTCAAAGAAAATTTCAAGCATATTTGCCAGAAGCTGGACATCGAGCCTATTGGATCCGCAGTCATCTCTGAAGATTCAGCCTCTGATTTCACTAAGCTCGGACCTTTGACTCCCTCCGAGCTTGCTTACTTTGGCATTGGGGGCACTTCGAGTGGATCTGTTCCTCCTCCTCCTCCACAGCCGGAAGATGAAGATGAAGATGAGGAGAGAACCGACAATGAGGAATGAGCCACTAGATCCCTCTTCTCCTTATTTTTGGTGTCTTGATGCCAAAGGGGGAGAGATTGAGGGGGAGTCACTAGTCCTAGATGTAGGTTGAGAGATGAAAGCTTCATTTGTGTATCTTTTTGTGTCTCTCCTGGGTTGTAAAACTTTAATATTGTTATCTCTATCTTTGGTATTGTGGTGTGATGGAATGACTTGGCTTATGTTATCAAATCTGTGTTTTGCCTTGAAATTCACATATATGCTTGATATTAGTATTTTAATGTCAATCATTTCATTCTCATCACAATTATTGCTCACACTCACGTAGTTTTACACCCCACCATAAAGAGTGCACAAATGACCTATGTTTTCATTGCTTAACTTGTAACCCACTCATATGTGCACACTTTATGAAAATTTGGCCTTTTTATCATAGTTTGTGAAATCTCAATTGGTTGTCATAAATCACTAAAAAGGGGGAGATTGAAAGTGCATCTAGGCATCCCTTGTGTGTTTTGGTTGATTTATGACAAACAAATGAGATCCTAGCCAAATTGTTGAGATGAGCGCAGGTCTTAATGAAATTATGGAGAAAGCGAAAAAAGAAAGGAGAATGAGGATCTATATGGAAAAGAGCTCAAGAGATAAATAGATTAGATCATTGTGTATGGGGTGTGTTGGAGAAACACACCCCAAGACCTCAATCACAAGAAAACTCAGTCACTTCACTAATTTATACAGGTTTGGGCTAGTCCGATAATATCCGGACTAGTCCGATAATCCCTCTATTCAAAATCAGACAAGTTCTCCCAGTGCGGACTTGTCTGCACAGTCCAGGTTTACACAGACCGGACTATCTGATATCACCACGAACTAGTCCGATATCTTTCTGACTAAAATTGGAGTAGTCCTCCCCAGTGCGGACTAGTCCTCTACACTTCACAGATTTGCACGAAATCAGACAAGTCCAATTCATCACGGACTAGTCCGATAACCTCTTTGACTAAAATCGGACAAGTCCTCTAAATGCAGACTTGTCCCAATTCACTAAGGGGATCACCACATCCGGACTTGCCCGAAAATAACCGCACTAGTCTGAACTTTTCTAGATCGTAAATCGGACTAGTCCGCCCTAAGTCGGACAAGTCCGATCTTCCTGAGAACTTAGGGTTTCCTAAACACCGCACACCGGACTAGTCCGGACTCCACCACGGACTAGTCCGGACCCTCAAAACCCTAACGGTAACTTTTGGAAACACCATATAAATAGATGTGCACGGCCCTGCTTTCACCACTCTCGACTCCCTACGCCATCACACCCTCCAGGAGCTTAGAAAACACATCTCTCCATGCAATCCAATCCAAGAAATATCAATTGAGGATTCATCTTGGATCAAAGGAGAGACACGATTCACACGTTTGAGCTCTAGGGTTTGATCTCTAACACACTCCTGTTGTTTCATTGTTGATCTTAAGAGTGTGTTCTTGGTGGTGTTTGACTTGTAATCTTGGGGAGCCCTCAACTTGTGAGAAGGCCCCTTGAACTTGGTGATTTACCCCTATGATGGTGAAAGAGAATTGGCCTTCGTGGCGACTCAACGAGGTTAGGGACAGTGAAGACCCGGTCCTTTCGTGGGCTCCTCAACATGGACGTAGGTTGCCTTTATGGGAACCGAACCACGGGATAAAAATCTTGTGTCTTCACTTTGTGCATTTTGTTCTTACTTTTCATTTGATATCTAGGGTTTTACTTGATCTTGTTCATATTACGTTAAAACATTGAATATAAGGTTAACTTGTGCAATATCCAGTTTCATAGAAGTATTACACTCTAATTACAAGTATATTTCCACTGCATAGAGTCTAGGATCGAGATAATCGATCAAACTTGACGATCTAGTCCGCACGCACCGGACTAGTCCGCACTCTACCGGACTAGTCCGATTTCCTGGTATTTGATCAAGTTGCTAAGTGTTGCAGGTTCCGACTAAAATTTAAAAAGGCCTATTCACCCCCCCTCTAGGCCACATTCAAATCCCTGAAATATTCTTAGCCTCCTTGATTACAAAAGTGATGTTTATTCCACTAACACCCTCATTTTCATGCATTCATGTACATGTTTAACATTAATCCACATAAGAGGAATGAGTATAGAATTGATTTGGAACAAAACCGCACTTAAAATTCTGGAAAGTGCGGACTAGTCCGATTTTGGTGCGGACTAGTCCAATTTCTCTCTGACCTCGATCAGACTTGTTCGTTTTTGCTGCGGACTAGTCCGATTTTGCCTCTGGACACTTTCGGACTTGTCCGATCTTATGCGGACTAGTCCGGTGTTCCAAGAATCCTTAAAAATTTGCTAAGTACCTGGACTTGTCCGGACTAGTCCGATGTTCCAGCGGACTTGTCCGTTTTCCTCTCTGACTAAAATCGGACTTGTCCAATTTTTTGCCACAGTTGTCCGATTTCTCTCTGACTAACTTCAGACTAGTCTGGTCCTTTTCGGACGTGTCTGATATTTTGCGAATCCGAATTAATCCTTTGTTTTATGACCTTTTTCTTGGGTTTCACGTTAAGTGGGCCTAGGGATGTCGTGCCTAACTCTTTTAGAGCCCATGAGGGACTCTAAACCGGCCTCTACTCCTCCCAAACTCGAAATCCATCTAACCCTAGCCTCCCCCTCTATATAAACAACCCCACCCCTTGGCTTGACCTCTATTTGCCACTTTTCCACCCCACCCAAACCCTAGTTCGTGGAGAGCCACCATCAAGGAGGGAAGAAGAAGAAGAAGAAGAAGAAGAAGAAGAAGAAGAAGAAGAAGAAGAAGAAGAAGAAGAAGAAGAAGAAGAAGAAGAGGAAACGATAGAGGATCAAGATCTCCATCAAGTTTCGTTCTTCATCACCAATTCATCTCCAAGTTCATCACCAACCCTAGATCATCAAGATCCAAGTGCTACCTCCAAGTTCCTCGATTCATTGGAGTCCTAAACACCTGGTATACCTTCTATTCTCTTTTCCTTACGTGAATTCAACCCCTAATCTCCAAATTCACTTCGATCTAGAAAAACTCTAATCTACTAATCTTGTAAAGTGCAGACTTGTCCGGTCCCTAGCGGACTAGTCCGATTTTTCTCGTTAATTTCTGTTGAATTAATTCTAAAATTAGATCTAATCACATCCAAACCTGTATAAACTTGTTAAAAGCTATTAGAACTAGTTAGTGATCATTAAAAGCAATCTATTAACAAGTTCTACCTTGCATTTGCATTAATCATGCATGTCATGTCATATTGATAAATATTTGTACACTCTTTGATTATGTTTCTTGTCTTGTATGTTTATGGTTCGGATTAGACGGATTTGCGCTAGAGAGTGCCGCGGAGGATCTCCAGCACCAAGAGTTTGAAGTCTTTGATCCTAATAAATCCCAAGAGCAAGGCAAGTGTCCTTGAAGCATACTGATCTTGTTTTGAAATAATTTTTTTGTTTGCAAAACTGCATGCTTGTGTCAATTTGATGGGAATCCTATGATAGGAAGTTTACTAGTTTTGTTTAACCACCCTTGTCACCTGGAATATATGGTAGAGAGTCGAGATGGGATTTTTACCTTTTTGCTTCGCTTAATCAATTGGGATGGAAGAACAACTACACTACTTAATTTAATTATGCATTAATGAGATTATGGTTGACATGAACTGGTTAAATCTGATATGGTAATGGGTGATCTAAGCAAGCCTAGTACATGGATGGGTTGGAAGTTATGGTGGTTTTGCTTGCTTTAGATCTAAGGACCGGTTCATGGAGCAACCATCCAGGATTTACAGTGCCACCACGAGGACAAGTATGGGTGCGGTGTAGCTGATTAATTAGGGCTTTGCCAGTGCTATTTGGACCATTAAGGATGCTCGTGGAAGGGGTAGTTGGATTGGGTTTGTTGATGATTGGTGGGACTACCCTGAGATCCGAATGGCTCAAGAGGGTGCCCTTGGTTGAAGATGTGCTCTGTAGGAGACATTGCCACCGGTGAAACCTCAGTGGGGTCTAAATAGGCTAGTAATCCCTTTCTAAAGGCTATTTTGTGATCTCTTGGCCACACACCTATGGAAGTGAGAGACGACATAATTGAGATTCTATAGTCATCTAAAGGTAATAAAATCACAAACACATGGGTAAAGCGATACAACCTCTGCAGAGTGTGTCTAAAACTATCATGATAGTCGTGCTCCCGGTTATGAGCAACCTGGACCCTCACATGATTAGAGGAAAATCAGGATTTGGGATGGTTATGGTTGGTATTATGGTTATGGTTGGTATTATGGTTATAGATGGTTATGAATTGAATTCTGGCATTGAATATGGATATTGGTATATGATGATGATATGGAATATGGATTGGTATCATGATGACTACATGGCTTATGATGGTTTATTTCATATACATGTAATATATTGATTTTCAAATGGTTTAATGTACTTTTCAGCACTTAACCATTATTATATTCGTCATTGAAATCAGCCACATGTCATACTTTCCACACTTGCTGAGTACAACATGTACTCACTCTTGCAATCTCCCCCCCCCCAACAGTTGCAGGTCAGGATTGGGAGTTTAATGGCGATAATGTGGAGTTCTAGACCGTGTCTACCGTCAGTTTTGCATGTGGTGTTGATTGGAGCTGCGCTATAGCTTTTGCTTAGCTGCATAGTTGCATATTTAATTATTTCCGCTGCAGTAGTATTATCATTAATGATCATTAGAGCTGTAATTTGAGGATTACTTTAATATTGTAATAAAAGTACTTATATAATAATTTGAGTTGTGGTAATTTTCTGTATACTCTTTTGTGAATGCACTCATGTATGTGTGTTGAACATCCTGGGTACACATATGCGTTCACTTGGTTCGTTTTCGGAACCGGGAATCACAGATTTGGTATTAGAGCCACAGGTTGACCATAGGATGCAGTCTAGATAGAATGGACACTTTAGAGCACATAGGAGCACTCAGGAATCTATGTGTTCTTGTTTGGTGTGCTACTTGCTATATATATTGGTTGCTTGTGTGTTTAATAGAGGATTTTGGGATGCTTTAGCATTGCCATGTCCACGTAGGTTAGTGTATCTAGTTGTTTAGTTTCATATCCCTTGATGCATATAGTTTGGGACATTTCTAAATTCTTATCTTTTGCTTTCCTTCAGATGGTGAGGAATCACAACCAGAGGGATGTTAATGATGAGGAGGAGAACCATGGAGCACCTCAGAACAACAATGGACAAGGACCTGCTCATGGAGCTATGAATATCGAGCAGCTTTTGGCTATGCAAAACCAGCTCATGCAGACCATAATACAAACTATGGGACAGCTGCAAGCTGGTAACATCAACAATCAGCCCCACATGCCTCCACCGCCACCCCCACCTCCTCAAAACCGGTTGGGAGAGTTTATGAGGACTAGGCCGCCAACCTTTGCTCAATCCACTGACCCTATGAATGCGGATGATTGGCTCAAGTCCGTGGATAAGAAGCTTGCTATTGTCCAATGCAGTGACCGGTAGAAGGACTTATTTGTTTCTCATCAACTAGTTGGAGTAACTGCGGATTGGTGGGATTCCTTATGCAATGCTCATGAGAACCAAGAGAGAATTACTTGGGCCAAATTCAAAGAGAGCTTCCGTTCTCATTATGTGTCGGAAGGAATTATGATTTTGAAGAGGCAAGAATTTGAGAACTTGAGGCAAGGAAAATCGAGTGTGGGTGAATACCTCAACAAATTCACTCAACTCTCAAGATATGCCCCTGAGGATGTGAGCCAGGACAGCCGGAAGCAATATTGTTCATGAGAGGCTTGAACAATGAGATCCAAGTGCAATTGCTCAATTGTGATTATGCCAACTTTCAGAAGCTTGTGGACAAAGCAATTGTGGTTGAGAACAAGGTCCGTGAGATGGAACAAGACAACAAGAGGAAGGCGCCATATCAAGGACAGCAACAAGGAAGTAATGTGCGCCCTCGCTTCACACCGCCCATTGCGCCTTACTTCAGCTTTTTGCGCCTACTCATCGCCCTTGATTTGCACCGCGCCCAACTCAGTTTGTGCAGCAGTGCCATATCATGCAAGCACCTAGGCCTCCAATGCCTTATGCACCTCGCCCTAACTTTCTTGGTGCAAGTGTTCAAAACCAAGCTCATCCCGATAATTCTGGTGGAGTTAAGAAGTGCTATACATGTGGAGAAGTTGGGCACTTTGCGCATCAATGTCCTAAGTCAGGACTTGGTCAAGGACACAATACGCCGAGGCAAAACCCAAGACCCAATGGAGGACAACCGCAAGGGAACCATGGACAGCAGAATTTTGCTCGTGACAATGTGAACCATGTCTCTACGGAGGATGCTCAACAAGCGGATGACGTGGTCATTGGTATGTTTCTCGCCAACTCCAACCCCGTGACTATGTGATTTTATTCTGGAGCATCGCCCTCATTCATTGCATCGAAGTATGTCGCCAAGTATAGTTTGCCTATCTCTCATATGAAGTTTACTCTATTGGTTAAGTCCCCTGGAGGAGAGATGAGGACAAATATAGTATGTCCAAAAGTAAGCCTTAGAATAAGGGGGTAAACTTCTCCGCCAACCTCATTGTTTTGGATTCTCAAGGATTGAACATTATACTTGGTATGGACTGGTTGAGGAAGCACAATGGAGTTATTGAGTGTGCCACGAAAACGGTAAAGTTGACCAATGAGGAAGGGATCACCGTAGAATTTGAAGCATCTCGAACCACACCAAAGCAATTGGAGCTGAATCATATGGACGATGTCACAATTGAGGAGATTCCGGTGGTGTGTGAATTTTTGGATGTTTTTGGACGAATTGTCAGGTATGCCACCCGATCGAGACATTGAGTTTGTTATTGATTTAATACCTAGAACTGCACCTATAGCTAAGAGGCCGTATAGGATGCCTCCTATGGAATTAGCAGAGCTCAAGAAGCAAATTCAAGAGCAACTAGAGAAGGGCTTCATTCGTCCTAGCTCTTCACCTTGGGGAGCGCCTGTTCTATTTGTGTACAAGAAGGATGGATCCCAAAGGATGTGCGTAGATTACCGAGCTCTCAACGAGGTAACAATCAAGAACAAGTACACCTTGCCACGCATAGAAGATTTGTTTGATAAGATGAAGGGTGCTTGTGTCTTCTCTAAGATTGATTTGAGGTCGAGATACTTTCAAATGAAGATTAGACCATCGGACATACTCAAGACAGCTTTTAGGATGCAATATGGATCTTATGAGTACACCGTGATGTCATTTGGATTGACCAATGCACTTGCGTACTTTATGTACCTCATGAATAAGGTCTTCATGGAGTACTTGGATAAGTTTGTTGTGGTGTTTATTGATGACATTATGATCTACTCGAAGGATGAGAAGGAACATGAGGAACACTTAAGGCATACGTTGTAGAAATTGAGGGAGCATCAATTGTATGCCAAGTTTAACAAGTGTCAGTTTTGGTTGAGAGAGGTGTCGTTTTTGGGTCATATCATCTCAGGAGGGGGAGTATCGGTTGACCCCGGAAAAGTGAGAGACGTTTTGAAGTGGGAACCACCGCAAAATGTCAAGGAAATAAGGAGTTTCCTTGGGATGGTTGGATATTACCGTCGATTCATCAAGGACTTTTCCAAGATAGCCGAGCCAATGACGAAATTGCCAATGAAGGGAAAGGCTTTCCAATGGACTCAAGCTTGTCAAAACAGTTTTGAGGAGTTGAAGAAGAGGTTGACAACAGCCCCAATATTGGTACTGCCGGATGTGAGCAAGAGTTTTGATATTTATTGCGATGCATCGAGACAAGGACTTGGATGTGTGCTCATGCAAGAAGGTCAAGTGGTCGCCTATGCGTCAAGACAATTGAAGAAACATGAGTAGAATTACCCAACACATGATTTAGAACTTGCAGCCATGGTACATGCATTGAAGATTTGGAGACATTATATCCTTGGACATAGGTGTGAAATTTATACGGATCATAAGAGTTTGAAGTATATTTTCACACAAACGGATCTGAACTTGAGGCAACGAAGATGGTTGGAGCTCATCAAGGATTATGACTTGGGAATCAATTATCATCCAGGGAAGGCTAATGTTGTGGCCGATGCATTGAGTAGGAAAGGAGTAAGTCATCAACTCACGGTTCGAGAGTTGCCATCCGAGTTATGCAAGGAGTTTGAACGGTTGAATCTCGGATTCATAAATGAGATGGGGATGATGGAGTTAAATCTGACCTTGGAGCAAGAAATTCGAGAGGCACAGACGAAGGATGAGGAAATTCGGGAAATCAAGGAAAGGACCCAAGAAGGGAGAGAATTCAGATTTGATGAGGATGAACATGGCACCCTATGGCTTGGTAAGAGGATTGTTGTGCCTAATGTGAAGTATATTTGGGAGACAATAATAAAAGAGGCACATGACTCACCATACTCAATTCATCCTGGTTGTACAAAGATGTACAAAGACTTGAAGACATGTTATTGGTGGGCTAGCATCCAGAAGGACATAGCTGAATACGTAGCATTGTGTGATGTGTGCCAACGAGTCAACGCGGAACATCAAAGGCCAGCTGGACTATTTCAACCATTAAAGATTCCGGAGTGGAAGTGAGAAGAGATCGGTATGGACTTCATAGTTGGTTTACCACGTACTCAGTCTGGTTATGACTCAATTTGGGTAATTGTGGATCGGTTAACTAAGTCAGCCCACTTTATTCCCGTCAAGACCACCTATAATGGAGAGAAATTGGCGAAACTGTACATGGGAAGAATAGTATGTTTGCATGCAGTTCCAAAGAAGATAGTCTCGGATAGAGGTTCACAATTCACTTCTAGGTTTTGGCAAAAACTGCATGAAGCTTTGGGAACGAGGTTGAATTTTAGTTCAGTATATCACCCTCAAACGGATGGACAAACCGAGAGGACGAATCAGATTTTAGAGGACATGTTAAGAGCTTGTTCTTTAAAGCATGGGAAAAGTTGGGACAAGAGCTTGCCATATACAGAATGTTCATACAACAATAGTTACCAAGCAGGCTTGAAAATGTGACCATATGAAGCGCTTTCTGGAAGGAAGTGTAGGACACCTTTATTTTGGAATGAGGCGGGAGAAACTCAAGTATTTGGTCCGGATGCGTTGCAACAAGCCGAAAAGCAAGTCCAAATAATTCGTGAAAACTTGAGGGCTGCCCAATCAAGACAAAAAGGCTATGCGGACAATAGGAGAAGGAAATTAGCCTTTTAAGTGGGAGATTTTGTTTACCTCAAGGTGTCACCAATGAGAGGTCATAAGAGGTTTAACATAAGGGGCAAGCTAGCACCTCACTACATTGGACCACTCAAGATTTTGGACAAAAGAGGAGAAGTAGTGTATAAGTTGGAGATGTCATCTCATCTTTTGGATGTCCATGATGTCTTTCATGTTTCCCAGCTCAAGAAGTGCTTGAGAGTACCGGAAGAACAAGTGCCAATGGAAGGATTGGAATTAGAGGCAGATTTGACTTATGCCGAACAACCGGTCAAAATCTTGGAAACCAAGGAGAGGGTCACAAGGAACAAGGTTATTAGATGGTGTAAAGTTCAAGGGAAGCACCACACAGAAAAAGAAGCAACGTGGGAATTGGAGGATGATCTCAATAAGGAATTTCCCTATATCTTCTTTTCCGCATCGAATCTCGAGGGCGAGATTCATTTTAAGGGGGGCAGGTTTGTAACACCCTCATTTTCATGCATCATGCCCTACATACATTCATATACATGTTTAACATTAATCCACATAAAGAGGAATGAGTTTAAAATTGATTTGGAACAAAACCGTACTCAAAATTCTGGAAAGTGCGGACTAGTCCGATTTCTCTCTAACCTCGATCAGACTTGTCCGTTTTTGCTGCGGACTAGTCCGATTTTGCCTTCGGACACTTTTAGACTTGTCCAATCTTATGCGGACTAGTCCGGTGTTCCAAGAATCCTTGAAAATTTGCTAAGTGCCTGGACTTGTTCGGACTAGTCCGTTATTCCAGCGGACTTGTCTGTTTTCCTCTCTGACTAAAATCGACTTGTCCGATTTTTTGCCAGAGTTGTCTGATTTCTCTTTGACTAACTTCGGACTAGTCCGGTCCTTTTCGGACTTGTCCGATATTTCGCAACTCCAAATTAATCCTTTGTTTTATGACTTGTTTCTTGGGTTTCACGTTAAGTGGGCCTAGGGACGTCGTGCCTATCTCTTTTAGAGCCCATGTGGGACTCTAAACCGGCCTCTACTCCTCCCAAACTCGAAATCCATCTAACCCTAGCCTCCCCCTCTATATAAACAACCCCACCCCTTGGCTTTACCTCTATTTGCCACTTTTCCATCCTACCCAAACCGTAGTTCATGGAGAGCCACCATCAAGGAGGGACGAGGAGATCCCAAGCAAGAAGAAGAAGAAGAAGAGGAAACGAAAGAGGATCAAGATCTCCATCAAGTTTCGTTCTTCATCACCAATTCATCTCCAAGTTCATCACCAACCCTAGATCATCAAGATCCAAGTGCTACCTCTAAGTTTCTCGATTCATTGGAGTCCTAAACACCTGGTATACCTTCTATTCTCTTTTCCTTACGTGAATTCAACCCATAATCTCCAAATTCACGTTGATCTAGAAAAACCCTAATTTGCTGATCTCGTAAAGTGCGTACTTGTCCGGTCCCTAGCGGACTAGTCAAATTTTTCTGGTTAATTTCTGTTGAATTAATTCTAAAATTAGATCTAATCACATCCAAACCTATATAAACTTGTTAAAAGCGATTAGAACTAGTTAGTGATCATTAAAAGCAATCTATTAACAAGTTCTACCTTGCATTTGCATTAATCATGCATGTTATGTCATATTGAGAAATATTTGTGCACTCTTTGATTGTGTTTCTTGTCTTGTATGTTTATTGTGCGGATTAGACGGATTTGCGCTAGAGAGTGCCGCGGAGGATCTCCAGTACCAAGAGTTTGAAGTCTTTGATCCTAATCAATCCCAGGAGCAAGGCAAGTGTCCTTGAAGCATACTGATCCTATTTTGAAATAAATGTTTTGTTTGCAAAACTGCATGCTTGTGTCAATTTGATGGGAATCCTATGATAGGAAGTTTACTAGTTTTGTTTAACCACCCTTGTCACCTGGTATATATGGTAGAGAGTCGGGATGGAATTTTTACCTTTTTGTTTCGCTTAATTAATTGGGATGGAAGAACAACTACACTACTTAATTTAATTATGCATTAATGAGATTGTGGTTGGCATGAACTGGTTAAATCTGATATGGTAATGGGTGATCTAAGCAAGCCTGGTACGTGGATGGGTTGGAAATTATGGTGGTTTTGCTTGATTTAGATCTAAGGACCGGTTCGTGGAGCGTCCATCCAGGGTTTATAGTGCCACCACGAGGCCAAGTATGGGTGCGGCGTAGCTGATTAATTAGGGCTTTGCCAGTGCTATTTGGACCATTAAGGATGCTCGAGGAAGGGGTAGTCGGATTGGTTTTGTTGATGATTGGTGGGACTACCCTGGGATCCGAATGGCTCAAGAAGGGGCCCTTGGTTGAAGATGTGCTCTGTAGAAGACATCGCCACTGGTGAAACCTCAGTGAGGTCTAAATAGGCTAGTAATCCCTTTGTAAACGCTATTTTGTGATCCCTTGGCCACACACCTACAGAAGTGTGAGACAGCATAATTGAGATTCTATAGTCATCGAAAGGTGATAAAATCACAAACACATGGGTAAAGCAGTACAACCTCTGCAGAGTGTGTCTAAAACTATCATGATAGTCGTGCTCCCGATTATGAGCAACCTGGACCCTCACATGATTAGAGAAAAATTGGGATTTGGGATGGTTATGGTTGGTATTATGGTTATGGATGGTTATGAATTGAATTCTGGCATTGAATATGGATATTGGTATATGATGATGGATATGGAATATGGATTGGTATTATGATGACTACATGGCTTATGATGGGTTTATTTCATATACATGTAATATATTGCTTTTCAAATGTTTTAATGTACTTTACAGCACTTAACCATTATTATATTCGTCATTGAAATCAGCCACATGTCATACTTTCCACACTTGCTGAGTATGACATGTACTCACTCTTGCAATCCCCCCCCCAACAGTTGCAGGTTAAGATTGGGAGTTTAATGGCGATAATGCGGAGTTCTAGGCCATTTATACCGTCAGCTTTGCTTGTGGTGTTGATTGGAGCTGCGCTGTACCTTTTGCTTAGCTACATAGTTGCATATTTAGTTATTTACGCTGCAGTTGTATTATCATTAATGATCATTAGAGTTGTAATCTAAGGATTACTTTAATATTGTAATAAAAGTATTTATTTAATAATTTGAGTTGTGGTAATTTTTTGTATACTCTTTTTTGAATGCACGCGTGTATGTGTGTTGAACATCCTAGGCACACATATGCATTCACTTGGTTCATTTTCGGAACCAGGTGTCACACTTGCCCTCCTTGTAGGTGATAGCCATTGGAGTTGTGTTTGGAAGGAAGAATCCCCATGGGTCTTAGGGGAATTATTCCCCAAGTGCCCCATGTTGACATGGATTTTCATAAATCATGTGAATATCCATGGCTTATATCATCAAAACACTTCTCCATTGACTTGATCTTCATGTTACTTCAATGGGAGGTGTAGTTCCATAACTAGCATGTCCACCTGGCTAAGTGGTGTGCATGCCAAGCTAAGGGAACTAGAGCATTCTTCAATCCACCCCTTGAGTGGAGACCACATTCTCATCCATGATGAATGAGAATATGACTCCTTCAGCTTCAGCATGAATGTGGTCATGGATTGGTGAGGTCAACCCATGACATTAGTGTAAGATGAAGAGCCAACTATCCACCCCATGATGAAGGAAAACAAGGAAGAATTCTTGGAGCCTCCCCCAAGCTTGGGGATGTATGACTTTGACTTCTACTGGAAGCTAAAATTCTTCCACGAAAGGCAATTGTGTTGCCTAGTGAATATTTGTTGAGGTACGCCTTCAATAATGTTGCAGTTGAGTACTGGCGCCCTCGTTGGCCATCCCATGAAATGGGTTAGCCAACACTACCCTGTTTTCACCAGAAAAGGAGAAAACAAACAAGGGTAATCCTGTCTAATAACTACTAGTACCTATAGCTTAATCACAAGTGATAGCTATCCTTCACTTCCTTTGCCTTCCCCGGCAACGACGCCAGAAATGCCTGTTGACTTTTCTCAACATCATAGATCATCTCTAGTAAGAGATGAGGTCCGCAAGCGCACGGAAACTATCATGTAGCATTTCACCCAAGAATATTCTCAAGGGTACCGTATTTATCCAAAGGAAGGCAATGGAGTAAAGTAGACACTACTCTTATGATCAAGCTATGAAATACTAATCAATTATCAAGACAGGGGTAAGTTTATAATATGGGTAGTGTGACACACTATAACACCCTCATTTTCATGCATCATGCCCTACATACATTCATATACATGTTTAACATTAACCCACATCAAGAGGAACGAGTTTAAAATTGATTTGGAATATTTAAAATTGATTTGGAACAAAACCGCACTTAAAATGCAGGAAAGTGTGGACTAGTCCAATTTTACTGAGGACTAGTCCGATTTCTCTCTGACTAAAAATGGACTTGTCCGTTTTTGCTGCGGACTAGTCTGATTTTTCCTCTAGAAACTTTCAGACTTGTCCAATTTTGTGCGGACTAGTCCGATATTCCATGAATCCTTGAAAATTTGCTAGGTCCCTGGACTTTTCCAGACTAGTCCGATGTTCCAGCGGACTGGTCCGTTTTCCTCTCTGACTTAAGTCGGACTTGTTCGATTTTTGGCCAGACTTGTCCGATTTTCTCATTGGACATTTTTGGACTAATCCGGTCCTTTCCGGACATGTCCGATATTTTGTGACTCCGAGTTGTTTTACGACTTGTTTCTTGGGTTTCACGTTAAGTGGGCCTAGGGATGTCGTGCCTAACTCTTTTAGAGGCCATGTGGGACCCTAAACCGGCCTCTACTCCTCTCAAACTTGAAATCCATCTAACCCTAGCCTCCACCTCTATATAAACAACCCCACCCCTTGGCTTGACATCTATTTGCCACTTTTCCACCCCACCCAAACCCAAGTTCGTGGAGAGCCACCATCAAGGAGGGAGGAGGAGATCCCAAGCAAGAAGAAGAAGAGGAGGAAACGAAAGAGGATCAAGATCTCCACCAAGCTTTCGTTCTTCATCACCAATTCATCTCCAAGTTCATCACCAACCCTAGATCATCAAGATCCAAGTGTTACCTCCAAGTTTCTTGATTCATTGGAGTCCTAAACACCTGGTATACCTTCTATTATCTTTTCCTTACATGAATTCAACCCCAAATCTCCAAATTTACGTTGATTTTGAAAACCCTAGTTCGCTAGTTCTACGAAGTGCGGACTAGTCCAGCCTTCTGCAGACTAGTCCGATTTTGCTAACTAATTTTTGTTGAATTAATTCTAAAAGTAGATCTAATCAAATCCAAACTTGTATAGACTTGTTAAAATCTATTAGAACTAATTATTGATCATTAAAAGCAATCTATTAACAAGTTCTACCTTGCATTTGCATTAATCATGCATGTCATGCCATATTGAGTAATATTTGTGCACTCTTTGATTGTGTTTCTTGTCTTGTATGTTTATTGTGTGGACTAGACGGATTTGCGCTAGAGAGTGCCGCGGAGGATATACAACACCAAGAGTTAGAAGGCTTTGACCCTAATCAACCGCAAGAGCAAGGCAAGTGTCCTTGAAGCATATTGATCATGTTTTAAAATAAATGTTTTGTTTGCAAACTGCATGCTTGTGTCAATATGATGGGAATCCTATGGTAGGAAGTTTACTAGCGTTGTTTGACCACCCTTGTCACCTGGAATATATGGTAAAGAGTTGGAAAGGGCTTTTTACCTTTTGCTTCGCTTAATCAACGGGGATGGGAAAACAACTATACCACTAAATTTATTTTTGCATGGATGAGATTATGGTCAACAGGAACTGGTTAATATGATATGGTAATGGGTCATCTAAGCAAGCCTGGTATGTGGATGGTTGGATTTTATGGTGGTTTGCTTGCTTTAGATCTAAGGACCGGTTCATGCGAGAATAAGCCAGGACTACAGTGCCACCACGAGGCCAAGTATGGGTGTGGCGTAGCTGATTAATTAGGGCTTTACTAGTGCTATTTGGACCATTAAGTATGCTCATGGAAGGGGTAGTCGTATTGGGTTTGTTGATGATTGGTGGGACTACCCTGAGATCCGAATGGCTCAAGAGGGGGCCCTTGGTTGAAGATGTGCTCAGTTGGAGACATCACCACTGGTGAAACCTCAGTGGGGTCTAAATAGGCTAGTAATCCCTTTGTAAAGGCTATTTTGTGATCTCTTGGCCACACACCAAAGGAAGTGTAATTGGCATAAGGGAGGTTCTTTAGTCGCCGACGGGTGATGAAATCACAAACACGTGGGTAAAGTGGTACAAACTCTGTAGAGTCTAATAAAACTATCATGATAGCCGTGCTCCCAGTTATGAGCACCTGGACAACTTCCATAATTAGAGGGAACTCGGTATTGGGATGGTATTTGGGATGGTTATGGTTGGTATTATGGTTATGGATGGTTATGAATTGAATTCTGGTATTGAATATGGATATTGGTATATGATGATGGATATGGAATATGGATTGGTGCTACATTATTAATTATGGCTTATGATGGGTTTACTTCACATACATGTAATATATTGCTTTTCAAATGTTTTAATGTACTTTTCAGCACTTAGCTCTTATTATTGTCGTCATTTGAATCAGCCACATGTCATACTTTCCACACTTGCTGAGTACGACATGTACTCACTCTTTCCCCCCCCCCCCCCCCAAAAAAAAACAGTTGCAGGTCAGGATTGGGAGTTTAATGGCGATAATACGGAGTTATAGGCCATGTCTACCGTCAGCTTTACCTGTGGTGTTGCATGGAGCTGCGCTATCCCTTTTGCTTAGTTTGCTTAGTTGCTTAATTCGAGTATTTTCGCTGCATTAGATGAACTTGTTCTTAATATTCATTAGAGCTTGTATTCGAGGATAATATGAATTGTGTAATAAAATTTGGTTAGTTAATCTTGTGATTTTGTAATTATCTGTATATCGTTTGTGATTGCACTCGTGTATGTTTGTTGAACGTCCTGGGCACACATATGCGTTCACTTGGTTCATTTTCGGAACCGGGTGTCACACACACACACACCCAAGCAATCTACTCTAAGGGTAAGGTTTTCCTAGCGAGGGTTAGACTACGAGATGGAGATACTCCTACTATGCTCTAATTACTCATATACATAGCCTAATAAAGTACACATGAATATACTAATAGTGAATACTAGGGTTTGGTGATCCAATATATCGGGCACGGGTTTAACCCTAGCAATACTAGGTGACTCCCACCAAGAGTCTGTGGCATAACCAAACGTGGAGGATTACAAAGGACAGATAGGATTGTCACCACCTACTGCCTACCTCTTCAATCTGTGGGTCTACGAGACATCCAACGCTACCTAACTATCCTAGCACCATGCTAGCATATTAAGTAAATACCTTAAGAGTCGCGGCACAAGCCATCCTAAGGCACTGAACTAAATCATCGTTGAACCAATGTTGGGACCAAGCACTAACATATTCATATGAACATTATCATATTATTACCTAATTAGACTATAGTGGTAGTGTATGATGTTTATGATAACATGATAATGGAATTATGTATAGATCATAACAACATCTACACCTAGCACATACATGGACTCCACAACCAAACAAGGAACGCTTTGCCCAAGTATATAAGTAAATAAAGAATAATAATATTATTATAAAGCACAAAGTCACAAATATAAGAGAAGATACGTGAGCCATACCTTCCCCAATTTGGACTTGGGACTAGAGGCTCCTCTCTACAACCTAGCCTCCACTAAGGAACTAGGACAACTAGTGTATACAATAGAGTGATACTCAAGTGGTGTGTGTTGAAGTGAGGGGTAAGGGTCCTATTTATAGCTTGGAGAAGGGTCGGTTCGTGCCACCAAAAGTGTGTGAATTAGTCACCATTGACTTCTTCAAGCCGGGAGGAGCCAACACGTGGCGTGTGACCGAGTTTGGCGCCAGGAACTAGTTCGTCGGCTAGGGGGGTCGGTCGACCTGGTCCTGGCTCCAAACGACCAGTTCTTCCTCCATGTGACTGACAGGTGGGTCCCATTCCATGATATGGGTGCTACACTGTTGGATGACTTTGGATACTTCTGTTTGTGGGCCATTTGATCTATGTGGTGCCACATGTCAGCGCTTGATTGGTTGGGATGATATTTTGTAGGATCCATCCCCTTGTTTCACTTCAGTTCTGTATAATATAACTTCATGCTCCAATTTCTCCAAGTACAAGTGAAAATAGGTTAAATAGAAAGGTGATGTGTGTAAGAAATGATATTTCCTTCATATAATTGAGTTATATTGACGGGTGAAATTGGTATATAACAGTCGTCAACACCTGGGTATTACAAGATGAAATAGCACACTTAACTTGGTCCTGTACTTTAAGTGTGTCCTTGTATTCCCCTGTTATTCGGACCTTAATGAGAAAAATTTTATACAAACAGACTCTACGTGCATCTCATTTGTGCAAGCTCGTTTCATTTTATACCTTCTTGTCACTAGTGATGTTGTGCAATCCGCTTGAAATAAGGTCCAAAATATTCATTTTAAATATAAGTCTTAATGATAATTTTCCATTGGATTCTGGTAATTGCTAGACGGTCTACTCGCCTGAAAACCAAAGGCATCACAGGTCCAGAGTGCGCTATCGACTTAGCCTGGTCCAGCACCCTAAGTACGCCACTCTACCTATTCTGGCACGTCTTAGTAAGGTGGGTCCTGAAAACATACGGACCTTTGGGAAGTTAATCATAAAACTTGTATTTTGAATGAATTCGTTGGAACCTAAATTTAAAGTAAGGACAATAAGCTACAACTAAGTTATAGGCAAGGAGATGAATTTTACTGCTTTTCTTGTCTTTCATGTGCAGGTAAATGAAGAATTGACGACAACTTGCACGGGCGATGATGGATGCTGCTGGAGTACCAAGCTCTGACAACCCCTAGGGGGCCCATCGCCGACGTTCTATGCGTTGACAGTGGGCATCGTCGAAGCTACCAAGCTCCGACAACCCCCAAGGGGCCTGCCGTCGATGTTCTACGTGTTGATAGTGGGCATCATCAAAGCTACCAAGCTCCGACAACCCCCAGCTGGCCCGCTGTCAACGTTCTACGTGTTGATAGTGGGCGCCGTCGAGGCTACCAAGCTCCGATAACCGCCATGGGGTTTGCCGTCCACGTTCTATGCGTTGACAGTGCGCGCCGTCGGAGCTACCAAACTCTGACAATCCCCAGGTGGCCCGCCGTCGAAGTTCTATGCATTGAAACTGGGCGCTGTCGAAGCTACCAAGCTCCAACAACCCCTAGGGGGCCCCCAACGACGTTCTATGTGTTGATAGTGGGCGTCGTCGAAGCTACCAAGCTCCAACAACCCCTAGGGGGCCCGCCATCGATGTTCTACGTGTTGATAGTGGGTGTTGCCGAAGCTACCAAGCTCCAACAACACCCAAGGAGACCGCCGTCGACGTAACAAAGGGTCCCTGGAGATTTTGGAAGCAAGACTCAGACCTCGAAGCTATCATATTGGCTACGAGTCGGAGCAAACAAGTTTTCAAGACATTGTCAAATTCCTCATCGTAGATGGCCTCAACCAATTGAATACATCTACCAGGGGGCCAACAATATAAAGGGCAATACATTGAAGACACAAAAATGGAATTCGAAAGGATTTTATTCATTTAAAATCGGATATTTACATGTGGAAGGTACAAGGAGGAATTTCCTAGCTACTGGAGTTCCTCACGAAGAATGAAGCAACCTCCTCGGCGACTTCTTGGACGCTGGCCTTGGCGGCTTCCTCCTCGTCGACGATGGGTCCTTCGACCATTGGAGCTAAAGACATTGTGGGGTCTCGGTTTCGGTTACACGTCAGCACATACTCTGCCACTTTCTTAGCCAAGGACTTCCCTTTAGTCTCCAACTGGTCGACGACCACATCTCCTAGAGCATCCAGCTTAGCTCTGATGGGGTTCAGCGCCATCAAGCCTTTGTCCATCTCTGGCTTCAGGTTCATCCAGTCGGACCGGACTAAATCCTAGAGACACCAGAGCTTCATTTACTCGCCCGAGGAAGTCCTAGACTTGCTGAGACTCAATTGCTCTCGAGCTCCGGAGCTCCTCTAGTGACCTCTTTGCAGAAGAGAGCTCCGCATAGCCCACCTTCAAGAAGCGCTCGACCTCCTTGGTGTGATGTTGGATCCGTTCGGCTAGCAGCTTTTCTTGGTCGGCGACCTATTTCTCTCGGAGGTGGACGCGGACTCATCTATCTGCAAGGTCTTTCTCTTTTGCCTTCACCTTCTCCTCCCTGGCAGAGACAACAGATTCTCTTTGGCTAACTCCTTGCCCTGCCTGCCACAACCGATGCTTCTCTTGTTCGCACCATGACTTGAATTCTTCCATGCGGTTAGCCAAGTCTTGCTCGTGCGTGCCAGCTTCTGGGAGAGCTCATCCTCCCTCTATTGTATTCCATCCTCCTTCTCTTGGAGTTTAACCTCCCTTTCATCGAGTCCCTTCCGGCGCTTGAGGAGTTGTTCCCTCAACTCATCGCGGCTCTCTGAGCGACTATCAGCCAATTCGTTAGCCTTCTGAGCATGCTTATAGACCTCTTGGGTCTTCTCATTGAGGGCCTTTATGATGGCCTCTCTCTCATTGAGCACATTGTTCATGTGCATCAGCCGAGCCTTTTCCTTCTCCACCCACTCCCGCTGGTCCGCAAGTCGGGACTGTGTCAGCCTCGTCTGGAAATGAAGTCTACTGCACCAACGCCTTAGGGTGGTGCGCTCTTCTTCAAGAGATTTGCTTTCGTAGTCGAAGGCAAGCTGGACCTGGTGAAGACTTGAGCAGGCATTGTCGATCGACAAAGCCAGGGAAATGGGCTCCGGGCCCGCCTGAGGTGCCTCTGTAGGATCCAACGGGTTTTCCAAAATAATTGTTGGAGCCCATGGTGCGAGCGTGTTCTCTAGCAGCTCAACGTCGGCAGGGCCAATGTCCGAAAGCTCATCAACGTCAGGTGCGGTTGAAGAATGTTCTACAGTGGGATCTTCTACTTATGGGGCCGACGAGGAGGGTCCTACTGCCGAATCTTCAACCACCAGTGTAGAGGAAAAATGTTCTGTAACTGGATCCTCTGCCAATGGCTCTGTTGTATTCAGGACCAGTGTTGGAGTTTCAACCGCAGCCTCCGAAGTCTCCGGTACTGGCGCCGGTACCTCCGGTGCTAGCTCTGGAGCAGTAGGCACTGGCATCGGTACCTCTGGTGTTGGTTTCGGAATGTTTGAAGCATTCTTCGGCGCCATCGCAGCCTCTTCATCAGTCGTCAGTACTGAGACTGCCCCAGTGCTAGTTGGCTCCGAAGCTGCGACGTCTACTGCCTCAACTGCCGGAGGAGCCGTTTCAGCAGAGAAGGCTCTTGACGGTGTGGCTTCTGGGGCCGAGGCGTTGGCTGGTGCTGGAGCAGAAGCTCTTGATACTCTGGAAATAGAGGATAGATAATTCAAAATAAAGCAATAAACAAAATCAAGACATAAGCTAAAAAGTTGACCCTTACCTAAGGACGTTGTCGTCAGCATGGGTCTTCTTCCTCGGGCGCTTGGAGCTAGAGCCTACCGTCGTCGATGTGGCCGATGCTTCAGGCTCCGAACCAGGTGTTGAGGCAGCCACCAGCGCTGTCACGTCTAGTACCTCCGTCGTAGGAGGAATTGCTCTGGACCCAGAGCCCTCTATTGGCACCGGGATTGGAGTCGACTTGCCGGACCCAACGCCCTTTATGGACACAGAAGCCGAAGGATTAGCCAGAGCTGGGGGTACAACCAACACAGACCTCAACCGAGGCTGAGGAGTTGCTTCTCACGGAGCGTCCCTCACATGGCTCCCGTCGCTTCTGGCCAACTTACGCTTGCGACTCGGGACTTCGACGGGAGCTTTCTCCTTGCCTCGGCTTGAGACTGATTTCTTGGGAGGTGAAGCCACGGGACCCTTGCCTTTGCTGCTAACTGGCGCAGGTCCGGAGCCTTCATGATGGCAAGGAGATCTGGGGATCACAATATTCGTTGGAGGAGTGCTCTGACACCTATCCACAATGCCCAAATCATCAAGCATTAGCATCTTCTTCTGCAACTCCCTCTTGATCTCCGGAATCATGTTCAGGGGCAGGAACTCTGTCGGAGGTGTCATATCGTCGAGATTGATGGTGTCGTGGTGCAACTTTTGGAGATGAAGCTTCAAATCCTTTTCATCCAAATTTGACCCGAGACCGATGTCAATCCGGTATGGGTCCATTTCTCTACTGAATGCCCATGCAGGCCATTCCCTCGTCTTCAGTAGAGCCCACTGGTTGGTCAGGAAGTTTGCGATCAGCATCAAGGGAGTCACTCCTCCTTCCACGCACGCTCGGATCCTTGTCAAGATCAGGTTATATGCCTCCGACAGCTTCAGAACCACCTCTCAGGCATCGGTGTCAATGGCGGGAAGGCTGTCAAGCAGCTCCAGCATGCCATGGCGATCCACCCTGATGATCACCCAATCCTTCTTCTAGCCATCCCACTTCCCGGAAAGGAACGTCTTCAAGTATTTGAAGGGCGAGTTTTTGCGCTTCACGAAGTTGTAGAAGCCGAGAAGCTCATTCCCTTTCTCGATTGTGTGGACCTTGAAGAAGGTCCGGAAGAGCTCGATGCAGGGCTGCACACCCACCCACATATCGCAAAAGTGGACCACTTTCACCACTACCAAGGAGGAGTGGGGGTCGAGGTGGTGGTGTTGCAGGCCGTAGAAGTCCAGCAACATCAGCAGGAAGTTGGAGAACGGCGGGATGAGCCCCACCATGGCAAACGCTGAGAAGTACACAATCTCATCGAGGCTTTCCTTCTTGAAGGGGATCTTGTCGAGGCAAATCGAGTTGTTGGAGTCGCTCGAACACCTCATGTAGGTGCGGACTCTCGACAACTCTTTGTTGCTCTTGATCCGGCTATGAGGAAGACCCATCTCCATCGCCGCAAAGGGGAGCAGAAGTGGAAGAAAGGTTGCAAAGGTGAAGAGCTCTAAGCGCAAGATCAAATAAAAGTGTAAGGAGTTCTCTTCCCGTGCAAACTTTCTCCCTTTAGTAAGTCTCCGCAATGCTTGGATGGAAACTACCTCCGTACTCGAATAATGAATGACCTCGTCAATGAAAAGGTGGCCCGAGTCCACTTTATTAAAAATTCGCATCAGGCGAACCGTTGTCATGATGGGAAGTTAGAAGCCTAGAGGCAGTAGCTTGACAGAGCTACAAAGATCACGCTGAGAATCGATACAACTTTGTATTGGGAATCGATGACCTTCAATTGCGTGAGATCCGCACGCCAGGATCCCACTCATCATATCAAGAAGGGCCACGTGGCTATGACACAATTGTGTGTGTTGCCTCAACCGTCAGGAAAAGACTTTGAAGCCGCAACGAGAGAATCGATGATGGCCCCACCTACGGTAGCATAACCTCTTCCTGAGGACCTCTCCCAGGGGTGGGCCAAGGAGCCACTGTCGGTACCCTGCATACCGGGTACCCCCTGATATCGCAAATGAAGGTGAGGAGTTCATATGTCCAAGTGGCGGACGTTCGAGGGGGATACGCATCCCGCAGAACCAGATCTACCTTCCTCCTTAGGGTGGCTCTGGTGTAGCCACGTGTACAGAGGAGCCGGACCTGACTCCCTCGTTTAGGTAGCTCCGGTGCTACCATGTGTCCTGTAGAGCCGGACCTGCTTCCCTCCTTAGGGGAGCTCCAGCACTGCCACGTGTCCAATGGCACAGGACCTATCCCCCAGTAGAGGGAAGCTCTGGCGCTTCTATGTGTCAACGCCCTGACCTACGTCAACAACGAGAAGACAGCGGGATCTCCAACAGCGCGAACATTCAAGGGCCATCAATGGGCCGTTACAAGATCTGGTTAACGCTTTATTAATGATATAATAATGATGCACAATCAGAGAACTATCAAGACCAGTAATGCTACTATTAAGGCATGTTAACACACCATTAATCCCTCATAACACTGTAGATCATGTACAGGGTAGTTAATACAACCGGGGCCACCTGTCGGGCCAGGCACATACTGTAACAGCCAGTCTTTGTCATATAAAAGGGTCACGTTGCACGGTAGAAGGACAAACCAATCTCATATGCACACATGCCTAGAGACACTCATACAGTATACAAACCCCCGTGGAGTAGAGTATTACGCTCAGACGGCCCGAACCACGTAAAACTCCCGGTGTTCACCTCTTGCATCGATCTTGACTCACACCCCAACCGAATACGAACATCCGCGAACTACTCCTTAGTAATACCGGGAGAAGTGTCCTAGTCCACACTTCGACAATGTTAGTTGCATAAAGGGAGTAACAGGAATTCTAATTTTTAGTCACATGAAATTAGCCTTTTCTTTCAACATACGCCTTGAGTCAGATCCATTTCAAGATTTATGTATTTATTGTCGCTTTTTCTGTGTTGTATAATTATGTATTGACTCTAGAAAAATTATAAGTTGTAGTCATTGAATCTACATCCAACAACTAAAAATTAGTAACTTCAATGAAAGGTTTTATTCTTTTTGTTTCCTAGTTTTACCATGCATTTAATTGTTACATAGGGATTGATCAAATTTTCTTATGAAATGGAATGTTTATTCTCAATACCAGTTTCATAGAGTTTTATAACATTGAAAATAATGTACACTCTTGGAAACTGTGTATGCCCAGTGTTATCAAGATAAAACTGGTTTCTTCTAATTCTTAACTATTAACTTGTCACATCATCAAAGACTCTAACATGGCATTTCCTTTATAACGGAACTCCCACTGAGAGTAGCCTATGTAACAATTTAAAACTTTAATGTTGTGTACATCTAAATTTTGTTCCTATATTTTTAGAAACTCTACCACAAAGAAAAACTTATTAGCAAGTATTAATATACGTAATAATATGGAGTATTGCTACAATCATGATAAGACGTTATGACAACTATTAAGCAAATGGTGAAGTTACTACTACTACTGACACAGAAAATCGTCTAAAACTTTAGTAAGAAATATCAATTACTACTTCATCCATTTCCAAATATTTGAAGTTGATTGACTTAACAAGAGTTGAATGGCGTCAAATATTTGTAAAGAGAGGGAGTATATCAACTACAGTTAGCAGGAAATCAATGCATTTAACTCTCGGGATCATCCGGCACAAAACTGAGCTCTAATCACCCAGCCAACAACTGCGGCTATAAATAGGGCCTTATACACACACCTAGATCTTCATCCGGAAAGCAAATCAACATATGAATCCCCATAGAAGTAGTACGCAAACCAGAGCAATCTGAGAGAGAGAGAGATGGCTTGCCCGGTGAAGGCTACACTCCTGCTCTTCGTCGTTGCTCTGATCAGCATCCATGTACACAGAGGTAATATGTCTACGAACAAGCAATGAAACAACAATTTAGAAATATATCAACATGAGTGGTATGGAGATATCCTTACGATGGTGCAGGGTAAGTGATAGCAATTTCGAAATGTCATATGTGCATGCAGGTGATGCTGCCAAGGGTGGTTGCCAACCGTCAGACATCGTAATCTCACAAAGGGTGACAGGCAAGGTCGTCGAAGGGCAGTCAGAGTACAGAGTGACCATCGAGAACAGGTGCTCGTGCCCCCAAGCCAGCGTCAAGGTGCGCTGTTACGGCCTGGCCACCGTCGAGGACCTGGACAGGACCAAGATCCGCCCCATCGACAGCCAGCTCTGCATCGTCGCCAACGGCAAGCCGATCGCCAAGGGATCGCCGGTGACCTTCACCTACGCCTTCAAAACGCCTCAGAGCTTCCCTGTCGTCAGCGCCAAGCCGCAGTGCTGATCCGGAGATGGAGTTCACAAAGATGATATGACGTTTGTGTATGGATGGCTTGTGTGTCTTTTCATTGTTACATGATCAGAATGTGGAAAAGAAGGAAAATAATTTCTCTGTTCATCTTGAACTCTGGACATGATCATTTAATTTACGCGTATGTAATCAAATCATTTATGTTTTTGGTCTCCAAAGAAACAACAAGAGTTCTGCACAAAAAATGGCAAAAAGAAAAATTACAACGCTACTGAATAATCTCCTTTCATTTTATTTTACGCTGGTTAGTTCAGTTTTGAACTAATCAACATCAAATAAAATGAAATGAAAGAAGTAGAATAACTGAGATATCGACGCCCACACTAAAAAAATGTCAAGATCTACAGAATAGAAGGATGGGGAAAGAATGACTGCCCCTATTTATGTGTTATGGCGCTAGTCAAGTGCAATATGGATGACTGATGAATATAACACAGATATATCAACACTAGCTACTGTCTAGGCAGATGGATTTTTCCACACTAGCTACTGTCTACCTAAGATGAGCGTGGCTATACAAGATGGTTCACTTTGACATGTAGTGCAAGTTTTGGGGTGTAGCAAGAATGTAGTGTAAGTGTAGTGGTTATACCTGATCTAATATGTTGTCATTCCTATCCTTTTTTCTGAAAGTTCGGAAGCAGGGCTTCCGCGTAATATCATATTATATAAGAATAACAATGATCCAATTTATATGAAACATCAGGCTCAAAAAACATACAAAAGAGAGGATATTAACACACCCTCCAACTAGTGGTCCAAATACCACTAGCCCTGTGAAAACCTAAAGACGGATGACTTACTACAAACATAGCTCTGGGTTAGAAAGTTAACAAAAAACTTCCATATAATGTTCGTCCTCCAAAAATGATGTTGTCACGCCCGGTCATCGTAAAGATGAACAGACGCTAATCACATGTACGCCAGGATTGGTTGAATCGTACATGCGTCGACGAAAGTGAAATATCATACATTGCCATGTTCGAATACATAAAATAGTCTTACAGTATGACCCGGAGGTCTACAAATACACACCACAACTATTTACATCAACAACAAGGTTCACAAAATCCAAACTACAGCAGAAGACTAATAGATGAGGGTAGCTGAAAGCATCTAGGCCCCCGTGAGGTATGGTTTCGGTGATTAATGACAACCGTTCGTAATTACTAATGAGTTCGTGGATGCAAGGTTTCACGTATATCACATCAAACGTTTACGACTATCTATTCAAATCATCTACTACTCATTGGATACGAATGGAGACCCCTCAACGACCTATTCTAAGGGGGTTATTCAATTCTCATGAAGGCTAAATGAAGAACTCACACAACGACTCTATTCTATCAAAATTGGCAACACAAGAAGATCAATATTCATCAGAACATTATTTGCAACAAGTGTCAAAGAGGTCACTCGAGAAGATTCTAAAAGTTCAACTCGAAGCAAACAAATTACACTCACCGGATCGTCCGATGTTCTGGAAAATGCACACATCGGTCGATTGGGGCTCAACAGAAGAAGAAGACCTCGGAATGAAGTGCACACCGGATCATCCGATGCTAGAGACAAGTGGACATCGGTGAAGTTCAACAAAAAGATTAATTTGTCTCAACAATTCTGGAGAAACACTCACCGGATCATCCGATGCAGAAGCAAAGTGAACATCGGTCTAATTCAACAGAAACATTATTTCTGGACCAAGTCTGAAGACAAAGCTCACCGGATCATCCGATGATTAAGAAGGTGCATCATCGGTCGAATAACGATCACTTCTGACACAGTGACGTCAGCTAATCTAATTAGACCGATGCTCAGAAAAGGGGGTCATCGGATCATCCGATGTACACAGAAAAAGTAATCAGCCCACTTTTTCAACGGCTAATTCAGTTGGGCTGGCTATTTAACCCCCTTCCACCAGTCATTTCGACAACACTTGACAACCAGAGCATGCCCACACATCCTCAAGTGTCCAAGACCTAGAACAATCATTTACACACCCTTTTCGTCCATCTACACCTCAAGATATAGGCTAGACCTAGCTAGAGAGAAGCTTGTGTGCGTCCTCTCTGGGTGAGTGGAGTCTCTAGACCAGTGAGAGCCGTGAGGGAGTGCATTCTTAGTGATTGCATTCACCTTGTATCAAGAGGAGAGTAGAGAGATTGCTCCGGAGCTTGCCAAAACAATTGTGGAAGCCCAGAGGATCGAAGTTGTACAAGGCTTGAGCTCCACCTTGCCGGAGATGGCGAACGGAGAAAGTTAGTGGATTCCCTCGTCTTGGTGACTTGGGAGTGGCAATACCCTTTGGTGGGTGCCACAACGTGGATGTAGGAAGATCCTAGTGATCTTACCGAACCACGGGAAAAATCGCCGTGTCTCCGTGTCTTCGAGCGTTTGCATTCCTCTTCCTACCCCTTTACGATTACGCTTTACTATTCCGCACTTAACTCTCTTGATTGCGTAGTTGACTTGCATAGGGAATTGGGGCTTAACAATTAAAGTTTTTAAATTGCCTTAAAATTTGTAAAAGCCCAATTCACCCCCCCCTCTTGGGCGTTTCGATCCTTACAATTGGTATCAGAGCCAGGTTGCTCATTGGATCGTTCTAGCCTCACCGCTAGGAGCTAAAATGGCCAAGAATGGGGGTTCGGTTCCCACCTTCGAGGGCAAGAACTTTGCCTATTGGAAAGCACGCATGCGTGCTTATCTAGAGGCTGTTGCTCCCGAAGTTTGGGAAGCGACCCATGCGGGGTTTGGTAACCATGACTATATTGGTGATCAACTAAAATGGGATGCTAAAGCTAGGAATGCTATCTATGAGTGCATTAGTCAAGATGTTTTTGCTAGAATTGCTAGTAAGGAGAAAGCTTGTGAAATTTGGGCTTGTTTGATTGAAATCCATGAGGGTTCCTCTCGTGTCAAAGAGCTCAAATATCACTTGCTTAAATCCAAGTATGATGATTTTAAAATGCTTCCTCATGAGAGTGTTAATCAAATGTTTTCTCGCTTAAATGTGCTCATTGAGGAAATTAATGCACTTGACATTGCTTCTCTTGGCAAGGGACTCATCAACCGCAAGATCCTCATGCTTCTTCCCAAGACCAAGTACAACATCATCAACTCAATGCTCCAAAAAGAGTCACTTGACAACATTGAAGTTTCAGAGCTCATTGGAGAGATTCATGCTCATGAGATGAGTGTGCTTGGAATGATGGAGGAGTCATCATCAAAGACCATTGCTCTCAAGGCCTCAACCAAGAAAACACATATCAAGAAGAAGAAAGTGGTTGAGCCTAGCTCAAGTGAAGAAGAGCAAACTACAAGTGAAGATGATGATGATGATGAGCTTGCGTTGATGATGAGGAAGTTCTCACGTCTCAACTCAAAGATCGCCAAGAAGGGATACTCGTTTGATCCCAAGAAGAAAGCCTTCATGCCAAGAAAAGATTAAAACAAGACGTGCTATAATTGTGGTGATCAAGGTCACATTTCATATGATTGTCCAAGACCGGACAAGAGGAAGGACAACCACAAAGGCAAGCATCGCAAGCTAGAAGAGAGTGATGATGATGAAGATGCCAAGCCCAAGCGCTCATTTTGAAAGAAGAAATTTGACAAAGGCAAGAAGACCAAGCTCTTTCCAAAGAAGAGAAGAGGGCCTCAAAAGGTCTTCATGTGCGAAGCCAATGAGTGGGTCACCGATGAGGAAACAAGTGACGATAAAAGTGAAGATGAGGAAGAAAACTTGGCAAGCCTCGCTATCGTCAACAAGGATGACTCACCTCTTCCCCCACCACCCATGTGCCTCATGGCGAAAGGTAACACCAAGGTATGTGATGACTCTAGTGATGATGATGAACTTTCTCCCGATGAATTAGCATCTATGATTAATGAATATCATGCCATCATAAAAACAGAAAAGGGCAAGGTTAAGGCACTTGAACAAGATCGTGCTAAGCTTGAGAGTGCTAACCTCAATTTGCATGACAAGTATGAAAGCATACTTAAGGAGCATGACACGCTCAAATCTCATGTCAAGCAAATTGAGGAAGAGAAGGCTCAAATCAAACTTGATCACCATGAGCTTGACTTAGCTCATCAAGCACTCTTGGGCAAGCACAATGAGTTGGTTCAAGAGCATCAAGTACTTAACCTTGATTATGAAGCTATTGAACTAAAATTGAAAAACTTGAAGAAAGAAACCCTTGATGGCAAAATACCCGCTAGTTCACATGCCACTAACAATTTGCATGAGTCTTTGCCGTTGAAAGCAAATGCTAGGGCGAAGGAGCTAATGGACGAGATTGAAAGTCTCCATGCTAGCGTGGCAAGACTAATCAAGGGAGAGGACAAGCATAAGGAAATCCTCTTCCAACAAGCCAAAGGCTTCAACAAGAGAGGACTTGGATCCTTCCCGGTGCCAAACAAAGGGAAGGTGCCCTCACCGGAGCTTAGGACAAGCTTCATCAAGGAAGTTGGTTCCTATTGCCAACATTGTGAGGTCACCGGACATCACACAAGGGAGTGTCCTCTTCCTAATCGTCCTTCTCCCAAATTGCCTCCTAACTATACATCTACCTTTGATAATCACTATTATCTATTGAGCAAAGTAGGTGGGAAGGTGAAGGCAAAGTTCATCGGCAAAGACATCAAGGGCATGAAGGGGAAGCTCCCCAAGCAACTTTGGGTCCCAAAATCACTTGTATCACACATACAAGGACCTAAGTTGGCTTGGGTTCCTAAACTCAAAAACTAACTTCATGTGTGTAGGTGAACTACAAAGCCGGAGGAAAACATTGGGTACTTGATAGTGGGTGCACTCAACACATGACCGGCAATGATGGTATGTTCACCTCCATAGAGGACCCCGGCAATCACGAACAAGTCACCTTTGGTGATAACTTAAAGGGGAAGGTAATTGGTTTAGGTAAAATTGCTATTTCTAATGATTTGTCTATCTCTAACGTGTTTTATGTTAAGTCTCTTAGTTTCAATTTACTCTCTATTGCTCAATTATGTGATCTTGGACTAACGTGCACATTTGACAAGAATGGTGTTGTGGTGTCTAGTGAGTCTAGCAAAGAACTAATCTTCAAGGGGTTTAGGCATGGACATCTTTACTTGGTGGACTTCTCCAACAAGAACGCTAGCTTGACCACTTGCCTTTTCACCAAGACAAGTTTGGGTTGGCTATGGCATCGACGCATTGCTCACATAGGGATGAGCAAGCTCAAGAAGTCATTCAAGCTTGGGATGGTGACCGGCGTGAAGGACGTCACATTTGAGAAGAACAAGCTTTGTAGCGCATGTCAAGCCGGGAAGCAAGTTGCCTCGCACCATCCGATGAAGACAATGGTGTCAACCTCCAAGCCACTTGAACTGCTTCACATGGACCTCTTCGGACCGTCCACATACCAAAGTCTTGGTGGTAACCTCTATTGTCTCGTTATTGTTGATGATTATTCTCGATATGCTTGGACTTTGTTTCTAGGTGACAAGGGTGAAAATCCGGAAGTCTTCAAGACCTTTGCAAAACGAGCTCAAAGGGAATTTCAACTTCCCATTATCAAGGTCCGGAGTGACAACGGCACCGAGTTCAAGAACTACAACATTGGGGAGTGGTGTGACCGTGAAGGCGTGAAGCACGAGTTTTCGGCCACATACACCCCTCAACAAAATGGTGTCGTTGAAAGGAAGAACAAGACTATCATCACCCTTGCAAGAGCAATGCTTGATGACTATGGCACGTCGGAGAAGTTTTGGGCCGAAGCAATCAACACAGCGTGCCATGCCGCTAATAGGATCTATCTTCATCGACTACTTCAAAAGACCCCCTATGAGCTCCTCATTGGGAGAAAACCCAACATCTCCTACTTCCGAGTCTTTGGATGCAAGTGCTACATCTACCGCAAGAAGAGGCTTGGTAAGTTTGAAAGAAGGTGTGATATTGGTATTTTTCTTGGTTATGCATCAAACTCAAAAGCATATCGAGTATTCAACCAAACCTCCGGGTTAGTTGAAGAAAGTTGTGATGTTGAGTTTGATGAGACTAATGGCTCCCAAGAGGAGAGTTTTGGTCATGATGATATAGATGATGAGCCTCTACGAGAAGCTATGAAGAACATGACCATTAAAGACATCAAGCCCGAAGTTGAGGAGAGCCATGATCAAGGGGGAGTCTCAAATGCTAACATCGACACCTCCATGGCGCCTCAAGTTGACGAAGAAGAAGAAAAAGATGATCCATTGCCTACGCAAGATTCACAAGTCCTACAACATCAAGACGAAGAAGAAGTCCAAGATCAAGTCCATCCACAAGACGAGCAAAACGCATCACCACCACCAAGTGTTTCACAACCACTCATGAGGCATGGGCGCATCTCCAAGGCGCATCCGATGGATCAAATCATCGGAAGTCCGTCACGGGGAGTAAGTACTCGTTCTCGCCATGTCGCTTTGTTTTGTGAGCACTACTCGTTTGTTTCGTGTGTAGAACCCACTCGCATCGAGGAAGCACTTCAAGATCCAAATTGGGTGATGGCAATGCAAGAAGAACTCAACAACTTCACCCGCAACGAAGTTTGGGTGTTGGAGGAGCGACCCTAGGACAAGAACGTCATCGGAACGAAGTGGGTGTACCGCAACAAGCAAGACGAGAATGGCGTTGTGGTCCGCAACAAGGCAAGACTTGTGGCCAAGGGTTTTGCGCAAGTTGAAGGACTAGACTTTGGAGAGACATTCGCTCCGGTCGCTCGGTTAGAAGCTATTCGTATACTCCTTGCTTTTGCTTCACATCATAACATAATGCTTTATCAAATGGATGTGAAAAGTGCCTTTCTTAATGGCTATATTAACGAGCTTGTTTATGTTGAGCAACCTCCCGGGTTTGAAGATCCGAGGAATCCTAATCATGTGTATAGGTTACACAAGGCGCTCTACGGACTCAAGCAAGCACCTAGGGCGTGGTATGAACGACTAAGGAATTTCCTAGTCATGCAAGGATTCAAGATCGGGAGGGTGGATACTACACTCTTCACCAAGGACATCAACGGAGATTTATTTCTTTGTCAAATTTACGTTGATGACATTATTTTTGGCTCAACTAACAAAGCTCTTAGCCACGAGTTTGGCAAAATGATGTCTAGGGAATTCGAGATGTCAATGATTGGAGAGCTCAACTTCTTCCTAGGATTTCAAATCAAGCAACTTCAAGAGGGGACCTTCATCTATCAAGAGAAGTACACAAAGGACCTCTTGAAGAAATTTGAGATGGGAGATTGTAGCTCAAGAAGCAATCCAATGGCGACAAATTGTCATCTCGACGCGGACATGGACGGTAAACCTATTGATCAATCTCATTACCGTTCCATGATTGGCTCATTGTTATATCTTACCGCATCTAGGCCCGATATTATGTTTAGTGTGTGCTTGTGTGCTCGCTTTCAAGCGGCACCTAAAGAATCACACAAGAAGGCGGTCTTTAGGATACTTCGGTATCTCAAGCATACCCCAAGTGTAGGGTTGTGGTACCCCAAGAACGCTAGTTTTCATCTCTTAGGCTACTCGGATTCGGACTTTGCCAGATGTCGTGTGGACCGCAAGAGTACCTCCGGAGGGTGCCACTTACTTGGGCGTTTCCTAGTATCTTGGTCTAGCAAAAAGCAAAATTCCGTGGCTTTGTCCACCGCGGAGGCGGAGTATATAGCGGCCGGTGCATGTTGTGCCCCAATTCTATATATGAAGCAAACCCTTTTGGACTTTGGAATTAAGTTTGGTTGTGTGCCTCTCCTTTGTGACAATGAAAGTGCGGTTAAGATAGCTAGAAACCCCGTTCAACACTCCCGCACCAAGCACATTGATATTCGCCATCACTTCTTGCGGGACCATGAGGCTAAGGGAGACATCTCATTGCAAGGTGTTAGGTCCGAAGAACAATTGGCGGATATCTTCACCAAACCACTTGATGAGAAAATTTTTTTCTAGGCTTAGAAGTGAATTAAATGTGCTAGATGCATCTAACGTCATGTAAGTTGCCATGTTCATGTAAGGTTGCATATCATATAGGTCTTGCCTAACTCCCAAAGGATAGGGGCGAGCTAGAAATAGTTTTCCCTGAGGAAGCCTTTGGCAGGTTTAAACTTGGCAAGATAGATTTATCTTATGCCTTGCATGATTCCTGCCATATAGACTTGCACTCATTTAATATCTTGCATTAACTTGTTTGGCATTGCATACGGTAGATTGTCACAAAGGGGAACCCACATCATGAGAAGAAGACTTGTTTGAAATGCAATATATTAACTCATATGATGTGGAAAGAGCAAAATTCTAAAGGAACATGCTTTAAAGAGATAGAAGTTTCCATACTCTAGCTCACAAAGCATGGACCTTACATTTTCTTGTTTTTCCCTCCTAATTTTCCTTGTGTGCTCTATTTGCTTTAGGGCTTAGCCAATATGTGGCACTTTTTTGAAAAGCCTATTATTAGGGGTTAGGAGGTGCCCAAAAGGTCCTGAGACTCGTTTTCTCTTTGTGTGTTTAAAGTCAACGGACATATTTGGGCATTCTTAGGTTTTCTGTAGTCATCGGATTATCCGATGCTGGGGTCAGCAGCTACATCGGACCAATTGGTGCTTCAGTTCAACGAACAGATCAGTCAGAACCAAGAAATCGACCGATGAGTTCATTTCAGGGAACATCGGAGCATCCGATGTTCAATCCTCTATTACCCTGCAGAATTCGACCGATGATCGACGTAGCAACGTCGGATTATCCGGTGTGCAAAGAGAGTTTTTGGACCAACTCTCTGTTGAACTCGACCGATGACCCCCCCCCCCCCGATGCGCATCGGTCGATCCGGTGTTCGCGTAACGGTTAGGTCATCAGGTTCCTATTTAAAATTGTACGGCCGCTTCGTCTTCTCAGTCCACGCCGCCACCCCTCCATCGCCGCCGCCTCAGCCCTCGCGCCGCCACCTCAGGCCGCGCCGCCGCCGTGCCTCCATCGCCGCCGCTCGCGCCGCCACCTCAGGCCGCGCCGCCGCCGTCGCCTCTGCCGGCTGCCGCCGCCGCCACCGTGGCCGCCTCTGTTGGCTGCAGCCGCCGCCGCCGCAGCCACCGCCGCCGCCGCCGCCGCAGTCGCCGCCGCCGCCGTCAGCGCCGCCGCCGCCGCCGCCTCTTCAGGGCGCCCTCGTCGTCTCTCCACCTCACCGCCGGCAGCCCTCCTTCCGTTCGACGATCTTCGTCGCTAGGGTTCCCACGAACCACGCGACATCGTCCCGATCGTTGCGTCGACGTTCGTCGTTCGTGTGATCCTTTTCGTCGCTAAGGTTTGTACCGTGCCGTGCGACATCCGTCCTTGTTTCTCGTCGATCATCTTTCCGCTAACCCTAGCCCTCTCTTTTGCATCAAGATGGGCCGTGATCGCAAGGGCAAAGGCAAGGCCATCGAGGAGCCCGCAGCGAAGAAACAAAAGCTCTCGAAGGAAGCTCGCTGGGCAGAGTTGGCCGCTCGCGTCGCCGAGGAGCGTGAGCGCGGCCATCGCGGTTCCTTGCGGCTCCGCGAGTCTCGGCAGAGGCAGCAGCGGCTCCACGAGTCTCATTGCAAGGTGTTAGGACCCGAGGGGGAGGTCAGACCCCCACCGCGAGTTAGCGCCCCACTGCTGCCGACCGCGCAGAGGACAGAGAAGCCCAGAGGGCCATCTACGAGATGGATACCGCTGCCAGAGTTGCCGAGGATGTCAGGCTTACAGACTATCGCAAGTTCAAGGCAAAACAACTGAAGAAGCTCAGATGGACAGCATTGCCAGAGGAGTGGTTCCCGCAGCCCAGGGACACTCGGGTTGATCCCCGCTTTTGGACCCTGACACAGGCGTCCCTGTACGAGACGTACAGGCGTCGGGGCCATAAGCTTTTCCAGCACACTTACATCGACTGGAATCAGCTTGCAACAGCAGTTGGACACGGGATCAGGCCATACTTTGAGAGGTACAGAGGCCTTGTGGAGCTGCTCTCACGACAGAGGAGCGCTTACGTGGAGGAGTGGGTTCGAGTCTTCTACGCCACTCTCTATATCTCAGAGGGTCGGCGCTCGATCCACTTCATGTTTCTGGGGCAGCAGCACACCGTGTCTCGAGAGCGACTGGCACAGCTGCTTGGAGTGGACACACACCTCACTTGCCTGCACGAGGTGGTCTACGGAGGAGCCGACCTGCCGAGGAGGCCGCTGACAGGGGGAGTGTCACCGCCATTTGAGGAGATCAGAGGTCTGTTCACCCCTCCTTTCACGCCAGACCAGCCGAGGGTGCCAGATCTACTCACTCCAGCCGCTCGGACAGTTCACCACATCCTCAGGCGTACCCTTCTACCGAGGTCCGGCTACCTAGAGGGCTTCACGAGCCTCCAGCAGACCATCCTGTTCTATGTGATGAACGGGATGGAGTTTGATATCGTGGACATCTTGATCTGCGAAATGGAGGACGTGATCACTGACGGAGTTGGGATGTTGAGGCAGTTGGTCTACGGGCATTGGATCTGTCGTCTGCTGTTCCTGCTAGCACCTGAGGACTCGCCAGCCACTGCTCCCCTGACAGAGCTCCATGCCACTCGGTTCGGCCACTACCGAGTGCCTACTCCTGGAGACCGCCGCCTTGGCCATCCAGTCGAGCGTCAGGTCAGAGCTCGACTCTCCGAGGAGGACTGGACCGAGCTAGCCCAGGAGGACGAGGCGCTCGCCTAGGCAGAGGCACAGGGTGGAGGACTGGAGCACGTCTGGTCGGACAGCGACACCAGCGACAGCGTCGAGGAGTACTTCCCTCCTCCACCTCCTTCTCCGAGGCAGCACTACGCGGAGGCGGGAGGTTCGACTGCTCCACCACCTCCAGTGTCCGAGGCTCAGGTGTCACAGCCGTCAGAGCTCACCTCGCTGCTCCAGCAGATGGTCGAGCAGCAGCGCCAGGATAGGCCTGCAGCTGAGCAGGCCCGAGCGGAGCAGGCTGCACGGCTCGCGGAGCTACAGAGACAGCAGCAGGAGATGCAGTTGGAGATCGCCCGCCAGAGGCGAGAGGACACTGACCGCTTCACGAGCCTGGTGGATCAGATGCACCAGAGGACCCTGGACCAACAACAGCAGACTCAGCAGGCTATGATGGGCATCCTGGGGTTGATCACCAACCTCTACCAGCAGACCAGGATAGCCCTTCCGCCTCAGCAGCCGGGTCTTGGTCAGGCTCCAGCAGCTTCTCCACTGGCACCTACTGCAGCTCCAGCACCGGCGTCGCCTGTACCGAGCTTCAGCATGTCACCTCTACTAGCCTCGACAGTGCCGTTCCAGTTCTCACCTCCACCGGCAGTACCTTCTCCACCGGTGCCAGCAGCCCCAGCAGATCCCCCAGCAGCGTCAGCAGCTCCAGCTCCTCCCGCTCCAGCGCCAGCACCTGCGACCTCCACCTCGAGCAGCTCCGACGACAGCACCGCCGACGTCGACCGCTTCACCGTCGCCCCGAGTGCTTCGGAGTCCTAGGTACTCATCTTCCCTTTTTGGTGTCTTGATGCCAAAGGGGGAGAAGAGTTAGAGTCAGGGGGAGTTTAGCTCTAGGGGGAGTCAGTCTTGGACTAAGGGGGAATTTTACCTTTACCTTTTGGACTTTTTGTCATTTGCTACGATTTGAGTTTTGCTTGTTATCTTTTGCTTCTATTGTAATTCAGTGTGCTATTTCATGACTTATTTGATCACTGTTTGAGCCTTCGAGCTCCTTGTGTTGCATTTTGTTCCAGTTACAATCTTTTATGAGCATTGCATTATTAAATTCATTACTTCTATGCTCTACTCGTTGTGTTGTCATCAATCACCAAAAAGGGGGAGATTGAAAGCATCTAGGCCCCCGTGAGGTATGGTTTTGGTGATTAATGACAACCGTTCGTAATTACTAATGAGTTTGTGGATGCAAGGTTTCACGTATATCACATCAAGCGTTTACGACTATCTATTCAAATCATCTACTACTCATTGGATACGAATGGAGACCCCTCAACGACCTATTCTAAGGGGGTTATTCAATTCTCATGAAGGCTAAATGAAGAACTCACACAACGACTCTATTCTATCAAAATTGGCAACACAAGAAGATCAATATTCATCAGAACATTATTTACAACAGGTGTCAAAGAGGTCACTCGAGAAGATTCTAAAAGTTCAACTCGAAGCAAACAAATTACACTCACCGGATCGTCCGATGTTCTGGAAAATGCACACATCGGTCGATTGGGGCTCAACAGAAGAAGAAGACCTCAGAATGAAGTGCACACCGGATCATCCGATGCTAGAGACAAGTGGACATCGGTGAAGTTCAACAGAAAGATTAATTTGTCTCAACAATTCTGGAGAAACACTCACCGGATCATCCGATGCAGAAGCAAAGTGAACATCGGTCTAATTCAACAGAAACATTATTTCTGGACCAAGTCTGAAGACAAAGCTCACCGGATCATCCGATGATTAAGAAGGTGCATCATCGGTCGAATAACGGTCACTTCTGACACAGTGACGTCAGCTAATCTAATTAGACCGATGCTCAGAAAAGGGGGTCATCGGATCATTCGATGTACACAGAAAAAGTAATCAGCCCACTTTTTCAACGGCTAATTCAGTTGGGCTGGCTATTTAACCCCCTTCCACCAGTCATTTCGACAACACTTGACAACCAGAGCATGCCCACACATCCTCAAGTGTCCAAGACCTAGAACAATCATTTACACACCCTTTTCGTCCATCTACACCTCAAGATATAGGCTAGACCTAGCTAGAGAGAAGCTTGTGTGCGTCCTCTCTGGGTGAGTGGAGTCTCTAGACCAGTGAGAGCCGTGAGGGAGTGCATTCTTGGTGATTGCATTCACCTTGTATCAAGAGGAGAGTAGAGAGATTGCTCCAGAGCTTGCCAAAACAATTGTGGAAGCCCGGAGGATCGAAGTTGTACAAGGCTTGAGCTCCACCTTGCCGGAGATGGCGAACGGAGAAAGTTAGTGGATTCCCTCGTCTTGGTGACTTGGGAGTGGCAATACCCTTTGGTGGGTGCCACAACGTGGATGTAGGAAGATCCTAGTGATCTTATCGAACCACGGGAAAAATCGCCGTGTCTCCGTGTCTTCGAGCGTTTGCATTCCTCTTCCTACCCCTTTACGATTACGCTTTACTATTCCGCACTTAACTCTCTTGATTGCGTAGTTGACTTGCATAGGGAATTGGGGCTTAACAATTAAAGTTTTTAAATTGCCTTAAAATTTGTAAAAGCCCAATTCACCCCCCCCCTCTTGGGCGTTTCGATCCTTACAGTAGCTCCATCTCCACAGGCAGCCGTTGCGCGTGAGGTCGCCAGCCTAAACCAAATCCTCCGGGTTGACGTAGAAGTCCTCCGGTGCCGCTTCTTCTTCTTCATATTCTAATGGAAAATTAAACGCTTGAGTACATAGAGTACTCAGCAAGTGCGGGAAGATATGACATGAATGGCTAAAGCAAAGGGAAGGCCAATTATGGCTTAGCACTATGCTTAAAACCTAACCTTAGCTTTCAATTACCAATATCATAATTCAAGAAGTAATCAACTCATAAGTAGTGATAATGAATGTAATTGAATCATAATTAACCACCATTTCCCAACCATAGACTAATTATGAACTGGCCCAAGCCGCTCTTGTCCGTGAGCACGGCTGTCATGACAGTTTTACCAAATCTCTGCAGAGAGTGTACCCTTTCCCCACAAGCAGTGATTCCATCCCCTATTGCCAGGTGGACTTGAGTAAACCTCCATGTAGCCCGTGGTGATCAACCACATTTCACACTTCCGTAGGTGTGTGGCCCGGAGATCACTACATGGTCTTTACAAAGGTACTCCCGACTAGTGCTAGCCCTCTAAGTTTTCCACCACTGGGGATTCTCGGAGTAACCCTCCGCCCCAGAGCCCCCTCTTGAGCCTTGCGGATCCCAGAGCAGATCACCCGCATCATTCCTCGCACCATCCAACCACTAGCATCTCATCGGGAGAAACCTAATTAATTGACCATGCCCTTGTTTCCAGGTGAGCAGATCACCTAAATCCATGATTCTACCAATTTACAGGGGTTAGATTGCTTATTTAAATGATTAAATCCAATTTTTAGGGGTCCAGGGGCTAGTCTGCAATTTCCAGGGGCTAGACTTCAATTCCAGAGAAGTGCAGGGGGTAGCAAGCAAGTTTCCAGGGGCCTGGGTGAATAACTGAAGGCGGGAACGGCGATTTAAATGTGAGCCGTAGGATCTTAAATGGACGCATGGGATTTTATTACCCGAACTGGTACGATCTTATAATCGTGGTTGTTCGGTCGAAACCGACGGCTGGGAAGCGGCCACGTCGCCTCAGGCAACGTCGGCGACGCACGGCGCGGCGGCACTGGAGTCCGCGGCGGCGAACCTCGCCGGAGCTGGCCCAAACGGCAAAATCTACGCCAAAACTACGCGCTACTTGCATGAAATGAGAGAGGAGGAGTAGGGGAACATACCTAGGGGAGTAGCTAGGCTTGAAATCGGTCGAAGGATGGTCGGCGACGAGGAATGGCGGCGGTGGCGTCGGTGCTCGACGAGATGGGCAAATCCCCGGCGATCTCTTCGCTCCAACGTGTCCGGCGTGTTCCTGGCGATACGGCGAAGAGGTCAGAGGGGAGAGAGGGGTGCGATGATCGCCGGTTAGTCGGGAACGTGTGGGGCTTACCGAGAACGACGGTGGGCTAGGGTTTGCGCGTGGGAAGGGGAAAATGAGGGAGAGAGGGGGGTTTATAGCAGAGGGGAGCGCGGCGGTTGCAGGCGCACGCGAGGGGAGGTTTCCCCGGGTTAATTCGTGCGTGGAACAGCGGTTGCAGGGGGGGTTCGGCGTGGGCGCGGCGTGGCGCGGGAGGGAAAAAGGGTGGCGGTTACTGGGGGTTGGGGATGACAGGTGGCCCCGGGGTGGCAGCGGGAGAGAGGAGGGAAAGGGGGAGGCGCCAACAGGCGGGGTCCACAGCGAAGAGAGAGAAGAGGTGGGGGGGTTCGGCTGGGCCGCAGGAGGGGGAAGGGAATTGGGCCAGGGGGAGGGAAATCGGCCCAGGGAGGGTTTTATTTCCTTTTTCTTTTTCATTTTCATTTCCTTTTCTTTGATTTGAATTCAAATTCAAATTTTAAACGGAGGCTACTCGTTTGAACTTCAAAAATCACCCAAAAATGCATACAACAGTGATCAAGGGTTTGAGCAAATTTTTGTACATGAAATGATGGGTGTTACAACTCTACCCCCCTTAAAAGGAATCTCGCCCTCGAGATTCGGACGTCCTAAGAGAATAGATGAGGGAAATCTGCCTTGAGATCTTCTTCTCTTTCCCATGTTGCTTCTGCCTCCGAGTGATGTTTCCATTGCACTTTACACATGCGAATAACTTTGTTTCTCGTGACCTTTTCTAGTGTCTCAAGTATCTTGACAGGTTGCTCCACATAAGACAAGTCTTCCTGTACATCCACTGCTTCCATAGGCAATTGCTCTTTAGGCACTCTTAAGCACTTCTTAAGTTGTGATACATGGAACACGTTATGCACATCTGACAAGTGTGGTGGAAGCTCAAGCTGATATGCCACTTCACCTCGTCTTTCGAGTATCTTGAACGGACCAATATAGCGGGGTGACAACTTGCCTCTAACTTTAAATCTTCTCAATCCTCTCATAGGTGACACCTTCAAGTACACATAATCACCAACTTCAAATGTGAGATCACGTCTTCGAGTATCCGCATAACTCTTCTGTCTTGTTTGAGATGCCTTTAGATTCTTCCGAATTTCTTGTACTTGTCTTTCAGCCTCCTGTAACACGTCAGGTCCAAAGACTTGACTTTCCCCAGTTTGATTCCAAAACAACGGTGTCCTACATTTCCGCCCATACAATGCTTCAAAAGGAGACATCTTCAAACTGGCTTGATAACTGTTGTTGTAAGAGAATTCGGCATATGGCAGATTCTTGTCCCAACTTTTACTATTCTTTAAAGCACATGCTCTCAACATGTCTTCTAATATCTGGTTGGTGCGTTCTGTCTGACCATCAGTTTGAGGATGATACGCCGAACTAAAATTTAGTCGGGTATCCATTGATTCATGCAACTTCTGCCAGAATCTTGAGGTGAATTGGGTGCCTCTGCCTGAGATGATCTTCTTAGGAACTCCATGTAAGCATACAATCCTGGAGATGTACAGTTCCGCCAGCTTGGGACCATTGTAGGTCTCTTTCACGGGAATAAAGTGAGCAACTTTAGTTAGACGGTCCACAATAACCCATATAGAATCATATCCAGACTGTGTCCTTGGTAGTCCCACAATGAAATCCATGCTAATTTCTTCCCACTTCCATTCGGGCACTTTGATTGGTTGCAATAACCCTGCTGGTCTTTGATGTTCCGCCTTAATCAATTGACATGTATCACATATGGCCACATATTCTGCTACATCCCGTTTCATTCCATGCCACCAATATCGATCTTTAAGGTCTTGATACATCTTTGTGCTTCCGGGATGAATAGAGTAAGATGAGTTATGAGCTTCTCTTAGTATCAACTCCTTAATCTCCTTGATATCTGGAACACAAATCCTCTTTCCAAGCCATAAGGTTCCTTGTTCATCCTCTCTAAAGTTTGGAGCTTTTCCTTTCTTCATTAATTGCTTGATCTCCTTGACCTTCTCATCATTCTTTTGTCCTTCTCGTATATCACGTTCAAGGGTTGAGTCCACTTCCATAGCAACTGCTTCAGTGCTAGACACTAGACATAGGTTTAACCTTGCAAACTCTTCACATAACTGGGGTTGAAGAGCTTGTACTGACAAGTTATTGCATTGTCCCTTCCTGCTTAGAGCATCAGCGACCACATTAGCCTTTCCTGGATGGTAGTTGATTCCCACATCAAAATCATTTATTAACTCCAACCAACGACGTTGCCTGAGATTAAGATCCGATTGTGTGAATATGTACTTCAAGCTCTTGTGATCTGTGTATATCTCAGTCCTTTTTCCCATCAAGTAGTGTCTCCATATCTTCAAGCCATGGACAACAGCTGCCAATTCCAGATCGTGGGTTGGATAATTCCTCTCATGTTTCTGAAGCTGTCTTGAAGCATAGGCTACCACATGTACTCCTTGCATTAAGACACATCCTAAACCATGACCAGATGCATCACAATAAACCACAAACTCCTTCTGCATATCAGGCATTACCAATACCGGTGCACTAGTTAACCTCTTCTTCAATTCGGCGAAGCTTACTTCACATTCGGGGGTCCACTTGAAAGCAACTCCTTTCTCAAGCAACTTGGTTAGTGGTCAAGAGATCTTTGAAAATCTCTCGATGAATCGACGATAGTAACGAGCCATACCTAAGAATCTTCGTATATCATGTACACTCTCAGGCGTTTCCCATTTAAGGACATCGGCCACTTTTCCTGGGTCCACCGCTATTCCTCCTTCGGATATGACATGACCCAAAAATGACACCTCCTTTAGCCAAAACTCACACTTGCTAAGTTTGGCATACAGTTGATGTTGGCGAAGCTTTTGTAGAGACATCCTGAGGTGCTCCTCATGCTCTTCTTCAGTCTTGGAGTAGATAAGTATGTCATCGATGAATACCACTACAAACTTGTCCAAGTACTCCATGAATACCTTGTTCATAAGATACATAAAATATGTTGGAGCATTGGTCAATCCAAATGACATAACTGTATACTCATATAATCCATATCGAGAGACAAATGTCGTCTTGGGAATATCTGACGGTCTAATCTCCAGTTGGTGGTAGCCCGAACGAAGATCAATCTTGGAAAACACACATGCTCCTCTCAACTGATCAAACAAATCTTCAATCCTTGGTAGTGGATATTTATTCTTGATTGTTACCTCATTTAAGGCACGGTAATCCACACACAACCTTTGAGTTCCATCCTTCTTAGGTACAAATATAATTGGTGCTCCCCAAGGCGATGAGCTAGGATGAATATATCCTTTTGCCAATAACTCCTCAATATGACCCTTTAGTTCAGCTAGTTGTTTAGCATCCATTCTATATGGCCTCTTATATATTGGGGCCGTTCCAGGTACTAATTCAATGACAAATTCAATCTCTCGATCAGGGGACATACCTGGTAAGTCATCTGGGAATACATCTGGAAATTCCTTCACAACCCTGATATCTTTGGTACTCTCAAGATGGTTGAGTTGTACTACTACCTCTTGTGTCTGATCTGGCTTGAACTCCACTGTAGTGCCATCCGGGTGTGTTAAGCAGACTGTTCTAGTTGCATAATGAATTACTCCTTGATTCTTCGTCAACCAGTCCATTCCCAGAATGATATCTAATCCTTGTGAGTCCAACACTATTAGGTTGGCCCAAAAGACTACCCCCCTTATGTTTATACTCACTTTTTGGCATAGATGCCTTGCCACCATCTCTCCTCCAGGAGAGTTTATCAATAATGGCCCATTCAAGAATGTAACTACCATGTCATGCTTCTTTATGAAATCCTTGGATATAAATGAATGTGTAGCACCCGAATCAAACAATATGGTGGCGGGGTGGGAGTTAACAGAAAACATACCGATCACCACATCAGGCGCTTCATGTGCTTGCTCCAGAGTCACATGGTTGACACGACCAGATGGGTTTTGTTGCTTCTTTGGACAACTGCTGGCGTAGTGTCCCCATTCTCTGCACTTGTAACATTGTACTCCCGGGGCATTATTCGGGCCCTTGTTGCCTCCTGACTGGTTTCTTGGGGGTTGGCCATTTGGACGGTTGGTTGGAGCTGAAGGGCGGGGTGGCTGCATCTGCTGACGTGGGGGTTGCATTGGCTGGCGTGGTGGCTGCTGCTGCTGCTGCTGGCGCATTTGCTAGTTGTAGGGAGTGGGTGGCCTGTAGTTGGAGTTTGGAAACCTCTGTCCCGAGTAGTTCATGGGACGAGTCATTTGGTTTGCAGGCGGAGGGTTAAGACAGGGGCGCACATTGCTGCTAGAGGCATGTGCCATAGTCAACTTCCTTTTTCTTTCCTCATCATCCAGTTCCTTTTTAGTCCTCTCCACTTCAAAAGCTTTGTCAACCAGCTTCTGAAAGTCGCCGTAGTCGCCGGAAGACATGGCAAACTTCAACTCCTTGTCCAATCCATTCTTGAAGCGGAATTGTTTCTTGGAGTCAGTATCCACATCGGTTGGAGCATAGCGGGACAACTGGGTGAATGCATTCAAATAGGCCCTCACAGTCATACGGCCCTGCTTTAACATCAGGAATTCTTCACGTCTTGCTTGTATTTCTCCCTCAGGCACAAAGTGATTGCGGAAGTTGGTCCTGAATTCTTCCCAAGTAATGCTTTCTGGATCCCGGTGGGCTTCAGTAAAGGCAGTCCACCAGTCGACTGCCGGTCCTTGGAGTTGATGGGAGGCTAGTAGTACTTTCTCCCTTCCTTCACAGTGGATGAGTCTCAACTTGCTTTCAACGGTTCGGAGCCAATCATCGGCATCCATGGGTTCGGTGACTGTGGCAAAAGTGGGTGGATGAGTGTTCAGGAAGTCCCTTAGGAAGGACCTAGGTGGAAAAGGTGGTGGTGACGGAAGGTTGTAATTTGGTGGTGGTGGGGGTGGGGCTTGTTGCAGGTTGGTGACAATCTGAGTAAGGTTGTTAAGCAGCTGAGTTTGGATGGCCATCATCTGCTGCATTTGCTGCGCGGCTGGGGCCCCTCGGGCACCCCTACCATTCCATCCTGGCACACCTCCAAGTCCTTCATCTTGGGGCACAGCGCCCCTTCCACGACCTCTACCTCTACCTCTTCCAGACATCTGTGTAGGGAATAATTGAAATTTTAGAACAATAGATAAGATATAGAAGGGTACGCTATGGCAAACGGTCCCAACTACATGCATCAAGGGAGACACATATATATAAAGCAAGCAAATTCATTAACCAACTAGTGCGGATGTGGACAAGATGCTAATGCATTCCACAACTCGCACGACACACTAACAAGTCTAAACACAAATGGCATGGATGTGGACAGGATGCCGAAGCATTCCACAACTCATGTCGCACACAACTACACACACATAACATAAAGCAAACTACTAGCATAACATCATAAACAACACAACTCAAGACTAAAGAGGGCGTAGCTACACGCTCCTACACACTAAGGATAACTGTCCTGAGTCGTCCAGCGGGGAAACAAGTCCACTCCTACTCATCGGAGTCCTCCTCAATCTCCATCTCCGGGTCTTCTTCTTCCGAGTCCTCTCTTGATTCCTGGGGGAGTTCATACGACGATCTGGAGAGTTTGGGTCCCAAGGCTCAACGTCTGATGCGTACTGAGGAGAGTTAGGATCAGCTCCAGTGATCCTCGCGTAGCGTCGGCGAAGTCGCTCGTAGAGGTCAACCAGGTCCCTGCTGTCCTGTAGCTCCCGCTGACAACGCTGGAGTCGCGAAGACAACTCCACCACGTCGTCCACCAGCCTCTCGCACTGAGGGTGGGTCAAAGGCCCCTCGACGTCACGTCCAGTGTAGGCGGCCGTGCCACTAGGGCGCTGAGGGGTGTACGCGTGCTCCGTGCACCCAAGAAGGAACCTGTGGGCGTGGCTCCAGTAGGTAGTCGCCTCCCACGTGGCGTCCTCCTCAGCCGCACGCTGGGAGCTCCTCCAAGCCGGAGAGAAGTGAGAGTGCAGCAGCTCCGAGTCGTAGTAGACGGCCAGCTGAGAACTCCACTCCAGTCCACCAGTATAGGGTGCAAAGACCCTAGTGGTGTGGTAGACTAGGCGAACACGGTACTCACGGTACCCCGCAGCACGAAGAAGAGAGCGAAGACGGACACGCATCCTCGAAGCAGCACTCCCAGTGGAGAACAGCGTCGTCTCCCTCCTGGGGGTGTGAGGTGCGGAGCGACTGGCTAGGGCGTGGCGTGGAACACGACCCCCAGTCGACTAACGAGCTGTCTGCTTGGTTCGCGCCATCTACAAACATTTGAAAAGAAGAGAGTGAGATCAATAATCAATAAATTAAATTAGAATAAATCAAAAAGTGCAGCAAGATAAGAAGCACAAGGTTTGAGATGGGAAGCACAAAGTTTTGGAAATGCTATTTTATAAGAAAATAGTATAGTCCTTAATTTTCGACCATTTCTAACTAGGCTTGCGTCCTACGGGCAACACGGCTCTGATACCACTTTGTCACGCCCGGTCATCGTAAAGATGAACAGACGCTAATCACATGTACGCCAGGATCGGTTGAATCGTACATGCGTCGACGAAAGTGAAATATCATACATTGCCATGTTCGAATACATAAAATAGTTTTACAGTATGACCCGAAGGTCTACAAATACACACCACAACTATTTACATCAACAACAAGGTTCACAAAATCCAAACTACAGTAGAAGACTAATAGATGAGGGTAGCTCCATCTCCACAGGCAGCCATTGCGCGTGAGGTCGCCAGCCTAAACCAAATCCTCCGGGTTGACGTAGAAGTCATCCGGTGCCGCTTCTTCTTCTTCATATTCTAATGGAAAATTAAACGCTTGAGTACATAGAGTACTCAGCAAGTGCGGGAAGAGATGACATGAATGGCTAAAGCAAAGGGAAGGCCAATTATGGCTTAGCACTATGCTTAAAACCTAACCTTAGCTTTCAATTACCAATATCATAATTCAAGAAGTAATCAACTCATAAGTAGTGATAATGAATGTAATTGAATCATAATTAACCACCATTTCCCAACCATAGACTAATTATGAACTGGCCCCAAGCCGCTCTTGTCCGTGAGCATGGCTGTCATGACAGTTTTACCAAATCTCTGCAGAGAGTGTACCCTTTCCCCACAAGCAGTGATTCCATCCCCTGTTGCCAGGTGGACTTGAGTAAACCTCCATGTAGCCCGTGGTGATCAACCACATTTCACACTTCTGTAGGTGTGTGGCCCGGAAATCACTACATGGTCTTTACAAAGGTACTCCCGACTAGTGCTAGCCCTCTAAGGTTTCCACCACTGGGGATTCTCGGAGTAACCCTCCGCCCCAGAGCCCCCTCTTGGGCCTTGCAGATCCCAGAGCAGATCACCCGCATCATTCCCCGCACCATCCAACCACTAGCATCTCATCGAGAGAAACCTAATTAATTGACCATGCTGCCCCATCTCAATCTCGTGGTGGTACTATAAAGCTTAGTGGCTTCCTCCATAAACCGATCCTTAGAATCCGGTGGCAACAAACCCCAATCCCGGGTCTCGTGCAAACTGCACCATACCAATACTAACCAACCACCAGATTCCTATCCACTACTATTGTGTATCCACCACAAATTAAAGTAACCATAAAATTTAACATGGCACAATTGTATGAAATCCCCATCCCAATATATAAGCATGGCTAAGCATAATTATGACCTATCTACTTCCCAACCCATTTCAGGTAACAAGGAATTATATGGAACAGGGCATGTAAACATGAAATAGGACATCAATTTAATTAGCATGCATCTATCTAAATCCCTAGAATTGGTACAAGATGGTCAAGGGCACTTGCCTTCGTTGAAGACTTGAGTGTTGGAGAAGTCCTGGTCTTGGAGGTTAAGATTAGGGTCGTAGTACGACTCTAGGTATATATCCAAGCATGGCAAGAATAGAATAAAGCTAAATAAGTAAAGGGCACGCAAAACAATGCATCACAACACTCACATAAGCATAAAATCCTATACTAATGCGTCCCTACAAAGTATTTATTACTTAACATGGTCAAAGTATGCATTTCATATTTATCCTACATTTTTGGGATTTAATATAGCCTAAAACCATTTTTATTGAATTTTCTATGGCCAAGATGTATTTTTAAACATTTATAATAAATATTCCATGGACAAAATATATTTCAATTGAACTCTACAATTTATTCACAGCATAAAATAATTTATACCAATTTTTCCTAACATTTCTACACTTAATTACCATTTTTATCTATTTTCTACACCTCAAATATACCTAAAAACCATATTCAGCAAATAAATAAAAGTTCAGGGACTAATTAATTAGTTTTCTAAACTGCACAGGGGCTAAATCCATGATTCTACCAATTTACAGGGGTTAGATTGCTTATTTAAATGATTAAATCCAATTTTTAGGGGTCCAGGGGCTAGTCTGCAATTTCCAGGGGCTAGACTTCAATTCCAGAGAAGTGCAGGGGGTAGCAAGCAAGTTTCCAGGGGCCTGGGTGAATAACCGAAGGCGGGAACGGCGATTCAAATGTGAGCCGTAGGATCTTAAATGGACGCATGGGATTTTATTACCCGAACCGGTACGATCTTTTAATCGTGGCCGTTCGGTCGAAACCGACGGGTGGGAAGCGGCCACGTCGCCTCAGGCAACGTCGGCGACGCACGGCGCGGTGGCGCTGGAGTCCGCGGCGGCGAACCTCGCCGGAGCTGGCCCAAACGGCGAAATCTACGCCAAAACTACGCGCTACTTGCATGAAATGAGAGAGAAGGAGTAGGGGAACTTACATAGGGGAGTAGCTAGGCTTGAAATCGGTCGGAGGATGGTCGGCGACGAGGAATGGTGGCGGTGGCGTCGGTGCTCGACGAGATGGGCAAATCCTCGGCGATCTCTTCGCTCCAACGTGTCCGGCGTGTTCCTGGCGATACGGCGAAGAGGTCAGAGGGGAGAGAGGGGTGCGGTGATCGCCGGTTAGTCGGGAACGTGTGGGGCTTACCGAGAACGACGGTGGGCTAGGGTTTGCGCGCGGGAAGGGGAAAATAAGGGAGAGAGGGGGAGTTTATAGCAGAGGGGAGCGTGGCGGTTGCAGGCGCACGCGAGGGGAGGTTTCCCCGGTTTAATTCGTGCATGGACGCGGCGTGGCGCGGGAGGGAAAAAGGGTGGCGGTTACTGGGGGTTGGGGATGACAGGTGGCCCCGGGGTGGCAGCGGGAGAGAGGAGGGAAAGGGGGAGGCGCCGACAGGCGGGGTCCACGGCGCAGAGAGAGAAGAGGTGGGGGGTTCGGCTGGGCCGCAGGAGGGGGAAGGGAATTGGGCCAGGGGGAGGGAAATCGGCCCAGGGAGGGTTTTATTTCCTTTTTCTTTTTCTTTTTCATTTCCTTTTCTTTTATTTGAATTCAAATTCAAATTTTAAACGGAGGCTACTCGTTTGAACTTCAAAAATCACCCAAAAATGCATACAATAGTGATCAAGGGTTTGAGCAAATTTTTGTACATGAAATGATGGGTGTTACAGATGTCTGCAAGGAGGGATATGACTTAGATACGCCGCTATCGCTAGCTAGGTTTTCATCCAGAGTATCAGCGGGTAGGGAGTGGAGGAAAGGTATCTTAACAACACCTCTACAGAACTTACATCGTCCGCACACGCCACTGTTGTCATTCCGACTTTTCATCCAGAGTATATATATGGAGCTCATTTCACAAACCCATCAATATTTCACCACAGGAAACAAGATGATAAGTCGTTTGTGTATCGATGGCTTGTATGTCTTTTCATTGCTGTTACATGATCGGAATGTGGAAAAAAAAGGAAAATAAATTCTATGTTCATCATGAACTCTGGACATGATCATTTAATTTACGCGTATGTAATCAAATCATTCTCCTTTTTTGATCTTGAGAGGAACAACAAGATTTTCACACAAAATGGTAAAAAGCAGAAGCACAACGCTATAGAATACTCCCTTCTTTCATTGTATTTAACGTTGGTTAGTTTAATTTTGAATTAAACAATGTCAAATAAAATTAAACTAAAGAAGTAGAATAACTGAGGCTACATAATGACGCCAAAACTAAAAAATGTCAAGATCTACAGAATGGAAGAATGAGGAAAGAATGGCTGCCCCTATTTATGTGTTATGGCGCTAGTCAAGTTGAATACGGATGACTGATGGTTATAGCACAGATATATCAATACTAAGCTACTGTCTAACCAGATGGATCTTTCCAAATTTTATGATCGGCTTTCTTTGAGTCGCTACCCGAGATGAGTGTGGCTATACAAGATGGTTCATTTTGGCTGGTATTGTAAGTTTTGAGGTCACTACAGGAATCCCGACGAGTTGTCGCAAATAAGCAACAAAACCGTCGTAAATAAGCTATTTGCGATGGTTTTCCTTATTTGCGACGGTTCGGCCATCGCTCGAGTTTTGTCGCAATTTAGCTTATTTACGATGGTCACCGTCACAAATAAGCTTATTTACAACGGCTTGCAAGTAATGAAGTTGCTTATGTGCGACATCTGTCATCACATTATTTCTATCGTCATTAACAACTTCGACATATCTCGATTTACCACATTTCAAGCACGTGTTCTCTTTGGTGTACTCTTTCCAGAATAGCATGCAGTTGTCTGGCACACATCGATTTTTTCATAGTTCATACCGAGACCAGATATCAATTTCTTCGACTGATACATATCTTTAGACGCTTTGTGAGGTTGTGGAAGATTATCACAGATTAATTTCATGAGATCATTGTAGTAGTTGATGGAAAAAAGTACTCAGACATAATTGTCATAAATCTGGTCATAAAAGCAAGGACTGTCACATTCGTGTGTTCATGCAAGGATGTTCTGATTTCTAAAGCTCAACAAAGAACTTGTCTGCCTCCATTGTAAGACAATCCTCCGCTTCCATAGCTTCTAGCATCTCATCCATCCTATCAACCCCCATTCTATCATCATCCTCATACACTTCTTCTACGACTCGATATTTAGTCTCGCCGTGGAAGGTCCACATCTCATAATGTGGCATAAAACCGTTTTAACATAAGTGAAACGAAAGTTCCATTCTGTTCAAAAATCTGATGTTCTGGCATTTCGTACATGGGCACCGCACCTTATCATCCGTTGACAACGAAAATGCTCGATCCAAAAAATCATCTAACTTGGTGTACCACTCATCCGAGTGACCACCAGTTCTGCTCTTCCAACCAGTATACATCCAACTGTGGTCTTCACCCATGTTTGACTCTGCAGTTTAAAGTCGGAGAAATTATCATTAATTTATGCAGGATTTATCCTACTTATAACGAGACACAAAACTTGAATTCAAACAAAATTTCGCCAGTATAACCTCGCTTGTTTTACACTGCACCCCCAAAAATGGTGCAGTTCTTCAAGCTTTGGGGTCAACTGTCCAAGAATGAGAGAGGGGGCGAGAAAAGAATGAGAGAGAGGGAATGAACAGGAGGAAACCACCCGTCCGGCCCCGTCGTCCACACGCGGTAGCTTGTAGTAAGTAACGACATCCTGTGGAGGAGCGACGGTTACTGTAGCCAATTATGGCTCCAAGACTTTATTTCTGATGACCTCGGAACCAGCGTAGTGCAGTGAGACTTTATAAGTGCGGGTGATTGACGTCCTCGCCATCACTATTCGCTTTTGTGTCGTCTCGACGCATATGTTACGACCACAACTGTTTATACGGCACGAACGCGTTTAATGTGTGTCGTGTCGTGTCGGGCTGTGCCGAGCCGGGTAGGCTTGAAACCCGTTTAATTACATACATTAAGTAATCACTTAATAAACAATAAGTACTAATTAATGAATAACATAATAAACTAACTAATAAATAATTATCCTAACTAAACAACATGATAAACAATATAATATAAAAAAGCATTAAAGAAGGAAATTGCGTGTAAGTATTAACATGCAATTATATTAAGAATTAAAAATTGAGATCTAATTCCATAATCAACAATTTAATAAACATGTAATTAACATAATTCACAATTGTATTGCATATTCAATAATTCAATTGGATTTCTAAATTCAATTGTGTTTCAAAATTTAATTGCATAATAAAAAATCCTATTGCATTCAAAATTCAGTTGCATTTAAATCACAATTCAATTGCATCCAAAATTCAAATGTATTTTAATAAAATTGCATTCAATCACAATCCGTCGTCCATGCAGGGAGGGAGGGTGCGGGGGGGGGGGGGGGGGGGGGGGGGTGGGCTCGGCCATGCATGGGAGGGAGGGTGGCGGAGTGGGTTGGCCGCTGGCCATGGAGGGAGGACGTTCGGCCATAGGAGGGGTGGGGAGGGGGCTCGGCTATGGGAGGGGGAGGGAGGGTGGGGGTGCGGGCACTCAGCCATGGAAGGGTGGTTTGGGGGGCGCTCGGCCATGGGAGGGGGAGGAAGGGTGGGGAGGGGGCTCGTGACTGCCATGGAGGAGGGGGGGGAGAGGAGGCGGAGGAGGAGGGGCTTACCTGAGAGCCGGAGGCGCGGCGGAGGGAGCATAGAGGCGGCGGTGGGCGTGCGGCAGCGCAGCGGCGGGAGGGCGAGAGGCATGTGAAGTGAGTCAGGCTGAGGGTGGTTCGGGGTATATCCCTTTAATTTGCGATGGCCACATAAATTGTGACTGCCCTAGGATTGGCCGTCTCAATTAAAGGTATTTGCGACAGTTTTATTTTTGGATGTCGCAAACAATGCCTATTTGCGACGGCCAATATATTTGCGATGACTTTTGGGTTGGATGTCACAAATTAACAACCAATTTGCAATGGCACAGTGCGGACCATCGAAAATTAGTTTATTTGTGACGGTCGACTGTCGGTACCCTGCGTACGGTATATCCCATGGGACTACAAAAAGACCAAAGGAACTTCACCTGTCTGAGTTGAAGATCTCCAAAGGCCCCATGTGTCATACGGGACCGGACCTGCCTCCCATCTATGGTTAGTCCCGGTGCTGCCATGTGTATACTGCAACCGGACCTACATCCCACACATGGGATAGCTCCGGGATAAACACCTGTGCAGCACCCCCGGACCTAACCCCCGACAGAGGGAAGCTCCGGTACCGACACGTGTACATCTACACCGGACCTACCCGTCCCAAACGGAAAGCTCCAACGCTGCCACCTGTCCAACCGCCGGACCTTTAGCCTCAACAATCAGACTGGTGGGCCCCCAACGGCTCGGACCTTCAAGGGGCAATCAAAGACTTCAAGACCCGATTAAGTGTCATTAATACCATATTAATGACACACGATCGGAAGGCCCTTAATACCAGTAACGGCACTGTCAAGGCCCGTTACCACACTATTAAGGGTAATTAACCTCATTAATTGTGTATTAAGCATTAGTAACCGCCAGGGCCACATGTCGGGCCAGGCTAATGGTGTAACGACCAGTCCTTGTACTATAAAAGGACTGGTCAACGATACACAGGGGCTCTCTCCTCTCTCTCGACTCTTGGACACTCTGAGACTTAGCTCTGACACACACTCACGAGCGCTCAGAAGCTTAATACAACAACCACACACCCCGTGGAGTAGGTTATTACGCTTAGGCGGCCCGAACCACGTAAATCCTCGTGTCTACTTGTCATCGTGTTCTGAATCTCTGCGCGCCCAATACCTAACTATAAACTCCGCGGGCTACCAACAGTAGTACTGGGAGAACTGCCAGAACCACACTCCGACAGTTGGCGCGCCAGGTAGGGGCGCCCAAGATTCAAACATTGTGAACTCCGTTGCTGGATCGTCAAACGGCAACACTGCTGTGCAACTTGCTGGAGACAATCCATCCAGCATGCAGCCCCCAGTAGGTGATGTGGCTCCAACAGGAGTCATGCCACCGCCGCCACCGTCCGCACCGGCGAATCAAGCTGGACAGCGGCATGGGACGTCTGCGTCGGTCACGGCATCGACAAACAACAACCCTGAACACACGCTCCATGCTGCGCATGCTTTTCTCCAATGCCCGCCGCCTCCAGGAGCATCCAAGGGTGCAATGGAGTAGTGGAGGGCTGATGTGGAACACCTGGTTGCAGCAGCAGCCAATTGCATCATCAACCAAGGTCCTCCCCCCTCGGGGCGGGCCCCATCGCAGCATCGGACCGTGTCGGGCAGACTTGGTCCGCACGTTTCCCAACACAGGAGGCGTGTTGCATCTCAACAGGCGACGTCGCTGCCTTTTGGGGCGCGATGAACCCATACTGTAACCAGGCTTTCAACTCACGACCTCCGGGCGAAGCTTGATCACTGTTACCGTCAACAGGACGGTTGCGTCCATATCGAGCGAGCTGGCAAGAGGCGAGAGGCTCGGGACAGTCCTGCTCCCGAGGGTGTAGGAGGAGGCTATTCTGCCCTGGCCATGCACCTACGCATGGTCAAATGGCCACAAAAGTAATGGCCTCACCTGCCGGAGAAATTTGACGGGACTGTCAATCACACTGAGTTTCTGCAAATCTACTCCACCGCAATTCTTGCGGCCGGAGGCAACGAGGCCGTAATGGCCAACTACTTCCCCGTGGCTTTGACTGGGACCGCCAAGTCTTGGTTCATGAGCCTCCTGCCTGACTCCATCAACAGTTGGGCGGAACTATGCCAACAGTTCACTGCCAACTTCGAGAGTTCATACACCCGACCAGGCACGGAACTGGACCTTTTTGCTGTCAAGCTGAAGGGAGGAGAGTCCCTACGATCCTTCATCCAGAGGTTCTCCCAGGTACGAAACACTATACCTTCTATCTCAAGTGCTTCTGTCATTGTGGCATTTAGACAGGACGTATGAGACAAGAAGATGTTGTAGAAGCTAGCAACCAAGGAGATCACCAGTGTCACGGAACTCACAAATGCGCCAAAGCTGAGGAGGGCCATGAAATGCACTCCCAACCACCTCCGGAGGACAACAAAAAGTCCTCCAAGGTGAAGCCACTACCTCCGGGAGTGGCAAAAAGAAGAAAAAGTCCAACAGCAAAAAGAAGCTGTCGGCCGGCACACCTACAGCTGTTGCTGTCGCAGCTCCAGGTGGCCGGGGGCCATGCCCCGAGAAACGACCTCGGTCGTCATCTGAAGACGTAAGCAGCTCCAAAATGTGGTGTCCTATACACAAGACAAATAGACACAACTTGGAAGGCTGCCGAGAGGTCTAGAACCTTGCCGAGCACTACAACAAGTGTCGGGAAGAAGTTCCTTTCCGTCAAAGAGAAGGTAAACAGAAAGTCGACGAAGCTCCGGCTGAAGAGGAGTTAGGCCTTCAGGACCTTAAAAAGGTCTTGAAGGTTGTTTACACCTCCGTCGACGACGATTTCGACGTCTTCGACAACGAACGTCGGAAAACCATGAACACCATCTTTGGTGGTTCGTGGGACATCACCTCCCGCCGTGTCCTCAAGACCATGTGGCGAGACATGGCCTCAGTAGCTCCTACTATTGAGGCAGAGCCGCACCAGAAGTGGATGGACACTGCCATCACCTTCGATGCTTTGTACTGTCCTCGGAACATGATTGGAGCTGGCCAACTTCCACTGATGGTATCTCCTACCATCAACAACATCCAACTCCACCATGTGATGGTGGACGGAGGTTTGGGGTTGAACCTCATAAGCTTCGAAGCTTTTGTCAAGCTTCAGCTCCGACCTTCGGATCTTCGCCCCTCCCGACCTTTCTCCGGAGTAGGTCCGGAGGCCATAACCCCACTTGATGCAATTACTCTTCCGATGACCTTCGAGACCTGGGAGAATTACCGCACTGAGAAGTTGGTCTTCGACGTGGCGCAGATCAACTTACCCTTCAACGCCATTTTGGGAAGGCCAGCCTTATACAAGTTCATGGTTGCTTCTCATTATGGCTACTTGGTGTTGAAGATGCCAACATCAGCCGGTGTTCTTCGGATCCGTGTAGATCGCACCGCCGGAGTGACAGCCCTGGAAGAACTCCATGCGCTTGCTACGGCGTAGGAGGAAGAATTCGTAAAGGAGCAAGCTCCAAAACCCCCGATCATTCGTCATCGAGGCTCAACCTCCGCACCTCGCGTGCAACCAAATTCATCCAAATCGGTTCTGATGCTACTCAGACCACCCGTATATCGGGAGGTCTGAACGACAAATAGGAACTCGCGCTTGTCACTTTCCTCCAGGCTAATGTCGACGTGTTTGCCTGGCAACCGTCACAAATGCATGGGATCCCTAGGGAAGTGATCGAGCAGAATCTAAGATCTATCCCGACGCTCGGCCTGTACACCAGAAGCCTCAAAAGCAATCCATAGAGCGACAAAACTTCATACGTCAAGAAGTGAAGAAGTTGCTCGAAGATGGATTTATCCGAGAAGTCTTCCATCCAAAATGACTGGCAAACCCAGTCGTTGTACCCAAGGCCAGCGGGAAGCTTCGGATGTGTATCGACTACACTACACTGAATAAGGCATGTCCAAAAGATCCATTCCCACTACGTAGAATAGATTAGATAGTGGATTCCACCTCCAGGTGTGAATTACTGTGTGTCCTAGATGCATATTCTGGGTACCATCAAATCAGAATGTCTAAGGAAGATGAAGAGCATACTTCCATCATCACAGTAGATGGATTATATTGTTACACTGCCATGCCATTCGGTCTCAAAAACGCTGCTTCAACATTTGTACGAGTTATGTACAAAACTTTTGGAGAGCTTATCAGAGACGTAGTGGAAGTGTACGTTGATGACATCGTCGTCAAGATCAAGAACAAGGAGTCATTCCTTGACACCTTGCAAGCTATCTTCGACAAATTGTGGGTCACACGCACGAAGCAGAACTTGGACAAGTGTGTCTTTGGGGTTAGCTCCGGAAAGCTTCTTGGATTCCTGGTGAACCACCGGGGAATAGAAGCAAATTCGGCGAAGATAAAAGCTATTGAAGACATGCGGCCACCAGCCCGCATCAAGGATGTCCAGAAGCTGACTGGATGTCTAGCTGCCCTCAGCCGGTACATCTCAAGACTGGCGGAACGAGCACTACCCTTGCTCAAGCTATTGAGGAAGTTCGGACCATTCCAATGGTCTGAAGAAGCAGAACAGGCATTCCAGGAGCTGAAGCAGCTCCTCACCACCCTACCAACCTTGGTAGCTCCGAATCCTGGTGAGCCATTACTGCTTTACTTTCCACAACTAACGAGGTTGTCAGCATGGTCCTGGTTGCAGAAAGACCAGAATCATCTCCAGTTCAGGAATCCAGACCCCTTCGGGAGGGTCCGGAGCTACCTGAAGTCGAGTTTGGGTCCCAGCTCCCAGACCCGGATCCTCAAGGCGAGATGCCACAAGAGCCACCTCCTTCAAGTGGAGAAGTCATTGTTGATGAGCAATAAGATCCGGACCCCTCCGGGAAGGTCCGGGTCGCTGCCGAAAAAGCTCTGGGTTCCTCCAACAGGAACCCGGAGGTCCCCGAACAAGGTCTGGACCCCTACGTGAGGGTCCGAGTTGATGTGGAGGAAGCTCCGGGGCCCTTCAGGAGGGTCCAGATAGTCCAACGCCATGTGTACTTCATCAGTGAAGTGCTACACGACGCCAAGACTTGATACCTAGAGGTGCATAAGCTGCTCTACGCAATCCTTATTGCCTCTAGGAAGCTTCGACACTACTTCCAAGCTCACAAGATTTCTGTGGTAACTTCTTATCCATTGCGTGCAATCTTGCATAATCCCAACTCTACTGGGAACATTGTAAAGTGGGCAGCAGAATTGGCTGAGTTCGACCTTGAATTCGTCCCAAGGCAAGTGATCAAGAGTCAAGCATTGGCGGACTTTGTAATGGAACGAACCCCCTCTCCATCAAATCCTTGGGGCCCCAGTGAGCAGAAGTCGGAACCCAAGGTTCCGGTCTTCACTAAGCCTCACTGGACTCTCGACTTCGTCAGCTCCGTGCAGAAGCAGGGAGCTGGAGCTAGAGTCCTTCTCCTCGCTCCGACCGGGGATGATGAGTAGGTTTAGGCCCGATCTTCCGAAACGTATGTCGATTGGGGTGGAGAACTCGACGTTGATGATCCGCGGCACTCGAGCGGTTCGAGTACCCCTGCAATCACTACACCACGGCTCCATTGGTTATCAACCGTGCTGCACACGCTTGACCTCGCCAAGAAGGCTAATCCCTGCAAGTGCAACTGAGAACACGAGCAAGAACGTCGAAGACACGATCAGGAAATCGCGAAGTTGGGGTCTCACAAACCGTAGAACGGCGATATTATTGATCTAAGCAAAACCCACCGAATATGACCGGCGGCTGCAGTATTTATAGGCTAGGGTTCGATCAAAACACGATTAGACGTGTCCCTAATGAACTCTTACAGGATACAAGGCCCAAAGGCCCGATTCGGTGGCACAGCACCGGACAGAAATCTGGACTCGACTTGTTTTGACGATTCCCAATGACTCCGGAAGAATTTTGAGGTGGGACCAGAACCATTGAAAATTTTATCTTCTCCTATTTCCGTGCATATGTAGAACATCGAAAATGAAGTCCGTATGCCTCCTGGGCGTCTGTTTTAAGGTGGACTGCTCCTGGACTCCGAGTTGTACTCGAGTCCGAGTTGTAAATTGTTTCCATCAACTTGTGGACGTCCCAGCTGGTTCTCCACGCTCCCAAGGCCTCTTTCCTTCACTTGTTGATCTTCTCCATTATTCCTAATAACAATTAAATCATCACATAGCAATCTATTCTCAAATTCACATGCAAAAGAAGTTAGGAACAAATTCACCTGCTGATTTAATAACCGTGCTCATGCTCTTGTGATTGGTCCTTGCAGTTCAATGTGCGTCTCTCTTGTTGTAATGTCCTCATCATCCTCCCCCTCTTGAATTGGAGTCGTCCTCGACTCAAGTTCATCTTCTTCTCCCAAGTACGGTCGCAAATCTGAAATGTTAAATGTAGGACTAACCCCAAAATTGGGAGGCAATTCAAGCTTATATGCATTATCATTAATCTTTTCAACGATCTTAAAAGGACCAGCAGCTCGTGGCATAAGTTTAGATTTTCTCAAGTTGAGAAATCACTCTTTTCTCAAATGTAACCACACCAAATCACCCGGTTCAAATTGTACTTCTTTTCTACCTTTACTACCTGTAATCCTATACTTCTCATTCATCATTTCAATATTTTTCTTTGTAGTTTCATGCATCTTAAGAATGAATTCAGATCGTTGTGTTGCATCCAAATTTATAGTTTCAGAAGGAGGCAATGGTAGTAAATCAATAGGGGCACGGGGATTGAAACCATACACTACCTGGAATGGACTTACCTTTGTCGTGGAGTGAAGGATCTGTTGTAAGAAAATTCTATATGTGGTAAACACTCCTCCCACAACTTCAAATTTGTTTTCAAGACAGCCCGCAACATAGTGGATAAAGTACGATTAACTACCTCAGTTTGTCCATCCGTTTGTGGGTGAAATGTAGTTGAAAACGGCAACTTGGTTCCAAATTTATACCACAAAGTTCTCCAAAAATGACTTAAAATTTTTGCATCACGATCAGAAACAATGGTATTTGGCACACCATGTAAACGAACAATTTCCGTCATAAATAAATCAGCAATGTGTGAGGCATTATCATTCTTATGACAAGGTATAAAGTGTGCCATTTTGGAAAAACGATCAACAACTACAAAAATATTATCCCTCCCCCTCTTAGTCCTAGGCAATCCCAAAACAAAGTCCATAGAAATATCCTCCCAAGGTACACTAGGAACAGGAAGAGGCATATAAAGACCATGTGGGTTAAGGCGAGACTTAGCTTTGTTGTAAGTAGTGCATCGTGACACGTAGCGCTCGACATCACGCCTCATATTTGGCCAAAAGAAGTGTGTGGACAGCACGTCTTCAGTTTTCTTCACTCCAAAATGTCCCATCAAACCTCCTCCATGTGCTTCCTGCAAAAGCAATAGATGAACGGAGCTAGCTGGAACGCATAGCTTGTTAGCACGATAGAGGAGACCCTCTCGCAGCACATATTTATTCCAAGTTCTTCCTTCTCTACAATTTTCAAAAGCATCTTTAAAGTCCAAATCAGTACGATATAATGCTTTAATTGTTTCCAAACCAAAGATTTTATGATCAAGTTGGGACAGCATGGTATAACGCCTAGATAATGCATCGGCAATGATATTTTCCTTCCCTTTCTTATGCTTAATGATGTATGGAAACGCTATGAACTCAATCCATTTAGCATGTTGTTTATTCAGATTGGTTTGACACTTAAGATACTTCAATGATTCATGATCGGAATGTATGTCAAACTCCTTAGACCAAAGATAATGTTGCCAAGTTTGTAATACACGTACTAAGGCATACAATTCTTTATCATAAGTAGAATAATTCAGAGAAGGACCATGAAGTTTTTCACTAAAGAAAGCAACGGGTTTACCTCCTTGTATGAGAACGCCTCCAATACCAATACCGCTTGCATCGCATTCTAGCTAAAAGGTCTTGTCAAAATCAGGAAGTTGTAGTAATGGTGCTTGTGTAAGCTTCGATTTGAGAGCATCAAAAGCTTGTTGCTGCTGTTCGCCCCATCGAAATGGAACTCCCTTCTTCGTTAGCTCATGTAGAGGTGCTGCAATGGTGCTGAAATCCCGCACAAAGCACCGATAAAAACCTGCAAGACCAAGAAAACTACGAACCTGTGTGACGGTTGTTGGGGCTGGCCAGCTGATGATTGCTTCAATTTTTGCCTCATCCATCTCAATTCCCTACGAGGAAACGACATAGCCAAGAAACGAGACTCGATTGGTGCAAAAGACACACTTTTCGAGGTTACCAAACAGACGTGCATCTCCTAAAACAGTAAAAACAGCACGTAAATGATCAAGATGTTCATCATATGACTTGCTGTAAATGAGGATATCATCGAAGTAAACCACCACAAATTGTCCAATGAAAGCACGTAAAACCTCGTTCATTAATCGCATAAAGGTGTTGGGTGCATTAGTTAAATCAAAAGGCATGACTAACCACTCATAAAGTCCAAACTTGGTTTTAAAATTTTTCATTCATCTCCTAGTGCCATTCTAATTTGGTGGTAACCACTACGCAAATCAATTTTTGTGAAGATGATAGCACCACTCAATTCATCAAGCATGTCATCTAATGGAGGAATAGGATAACGATATCGAATGGTGATGTTATTAATCGCTCGACAATCAACACACATGTGCCAACTACCATCTTTCTTAGGAACCAAAAGAACAGGAACGGAACAAGGGCTAAGGCTTTCACGAATGTACCCGCGGTCCAAAAGATATTGGACTTGTCGCTGAATTTCCTTAGTTTCTTGTGGATTCGCCATGTATGCTGCACGATTTGGCAAACTTGCTCCTGGAATCAAATCGATCTTGTGTTCAATGCCTCTCATTGGTGGTAAACCAGGGGGTATCTCGGAGGGAAACACATCCTCAAACTCCTGCAAAAGGTTAGCAACAGCAGGGGGCAATGCAATAGACAATTCATGAAGTGAAAACATGGCTTCTTTGCAAACTAAAGCATAGCACATCCCCTTAGCATCGAATAAATCAGCAAGTTCAGATTTAGTTGCGAGCAACGATAGTGATTTTAACTTAATAACTTGTTGTTTTTTAGATTCTAATTTTGTTGCTTTGCCATCACGAATTTTACTCTTCTCAAAATGCACAATTTCAGCAGGATTCATGGGGAGCAAAGAGATTTTCTTTCCCTTATGCATGAGAGTATATTTATTGGTTCTACCATGACGAATAGCATCTGTATCAAATTCCCAAGGACGACCCAATAAAAGAGAACAAACATCCATAGGAACAACATCAAAATCAGCAAAATCATGGTATGAACCAATTGAAAAATGTATTCTCGCTGTTTGTGTTACCCGAACCTTACCGCTGTTGTTGAACCATTGAATGTGGTACGGATGAGGGTGTGCTCTTGTTGTCAAACTGAGTTTCTTGACGACGTTCGTGTTCACCAAGTTATTGCAGCTATCTCTATCAATTATAGTGTGTACACGGCAGTCCTTGATGACGAGAAACATGTGGAAGAGGTTGTGTCATTGTAGCTTGTCGTCGGTCTCCACTTTGGAGCTCAAGGCACGCTGCACAATGATGCTCCTATAGTTCTCTGTTGCTGCTGTACCAAGTACCTCTTCTTCGGTGTGTTCGTCATTTGGATCTGTAAAGTCAGTAGCAAGAGAATATTCATCTTCAACATCCGAAGTACTATCATACCCGCCATCGTCACGTGCTATGTATGCTCGTTTGCTCGGGCAATCTCTCATCATATGACCAAGTCCCTAGCAGCGGTGACACTTGATGTTGGAAGTACGACCCGTAGAAGGAGTGGACGAAGAAGGCTTGAATGATGTCGCCTTGCTGCCATCCGACACGCGAGAAGGTGGAGCAGCAGGTATAGTTCGTTGGCCGCCATTGGGTGGTGTAGTCGCTGCACGGGGGGTCGAAGATGGTGCTGTTTTGGATGGTGTAGTCGCTGCACGCGGCATGAAGTTGCTCCTCGTGCGATGTTGCTGTTGTTGTCGGCCCTGCAATTCTTTTTCTACCAACATAGCAAGCTGAAACAATCTGTTAACAGTATCATATTCCTTGTAATCAACAATGTCCTGAATTTCACGCCTCAACCCCCCATAAAAACGAGCTATTTTATCATCCATGTCTTCTACTACCCCACAACGTAGCATACCTTTTTGTAACTCTTGATAATACTCCTCTACGGATATGTTACCTTGGTCTAAACGATGCAATTTTTTGCGAAGGTCCCGCTGAAAAGATGGAGGAACAAATCGAACACGCATAGCTTCCTTTAATCTATCCCATGTTGGAGGGTCAGTTCTAGTTTTAACAAGTTCATTCCACCATATGATAGCAAAGTCCTTAAACTCACTAGTGGCTTTACAAACTCTATGTTGTTCAGGAACAAGATGAGAATTAAATTTTTGCTCTACGGTCATCTTCCAATCAAGATAAGCCTCAGCATCATTAGCACCAGAAAAAGAGGGTATAGTAAATTTCACTTTAGCAAAAGGATCATCAGGAGGACGATTATAATAATTGTTATGATTATTACCTCCCATACCTTGACGATAAAGTGGCAGTCTTGGCTGATTATTGTGATCTTCCAGTTCATCATAAGCATTGTCTTCTTGTCTTCCAATGAAAGGTAACCGAGCCTCAAAAGTATTCATCCGAAGAGCAAGGTCATCCAGTTGGCGAGTCAAGTTTGCCAATAACTCCTCCGTTGCTGCGTTGTATTTGGTGAACATATCCGTCATGGTCTTCATCATATCACTTAACTCATTATGTTGAACACATTCGTCATCACTGTCTTCTCCTGCCATTGTTAGTAGGAAACAAAAGACAACAAAAAAAATGTTATCCCTATCAACTACAGTGACAATGTGGAAGGTGGAAGAAAACAATCTCTCTCACTCAAGCGTCTTACCATGCTCTTACAAGTGTTCTTACCAGCACAACAGGTGGTGTGGACGGTGAGATGAACCGATGAAGCGTGGGATAATTGCAAAGGTACCTGTTATGCTCAAGAGAAAGGTGGAGCTTGGATGGGACAATATGGTGGCTAATAAGCAGAAAATCGTTAACAGCTAAACAAAGTTGAATAAGTATTCAATGTAGTAAATTGTTGCTGGTCAACCAAGTGCCCTAGAGCCTAGCACAACACAAGGAAGTATCAAGGCAACAGAAAGACAGAATGATAGCCAACAAAACAGCACCAAGTGGTAATGGCCAATTGCTTTAATATGCATGCTCTTCACTATTTTTTTTCTTTTTTGTAATATTTTTTTGATAATTTTTATTTACTCAGGAGCACAAATATAGGAAGCACACAAATTTGGAGCTCAATTGGATGTAATATGCGGCCTATAGAAAATCAAGAAGATTCTTTAAAATTCATGTTGGAACTTCGGAGGTCGGATAGCCTATCTTCCGAGGGCAATTTCGGCAATTTAATTTCGCCAAACGCAACTACGCGGCCAAAAATCAGATGCGAAATTTCGCGTAGATGAATTTGAAAAAAAAATCGCCCAATTTCGAGTTCGTATGCGAAAGTTATGGCCGTTTTAAGGTAGGCTGTTCGAGTTACGTTTTTTGGATGTTGATTCTAACTCAGTTTGAGAACAGAACTCCCAATCGGATATGAAAACGATCAGGAATTTGCACTGCAACTAATGGGGTGGTGTGTGATGATTCAAGGACGAATGGCACAAAAGTTTGTCACCTAATCTAGGGCTGGCGATGCGGGAGTTCACGCAAGGCGGCTAGCTAGGGCAAACTGATGAACGTGGTTGATCGGTTTGTTATTTAGGGATTGTGGAATAGGTGTCGAATAGCAAGAAAACAAGTACGAAACACGATAACTAGGACTCAAAACACAAAGCTAAACCAGCAACAGGACTCGACCACACGAATTCAAACTCAACAATGCAAACTGAAAAACAAAACTGCAGGCACTATAGTCTGGGAAGCGGTAAAAACGATCTAATTTTTTTGTGTCTTTTCTGTGGACTCTAGGTACGAAACAAAATTGATCTAATGGAAGGAAAACAAAGATACCTCACGGGCAACCTGGAAATATGATACCAATTGATGAGTAGGTTTAGGCCCGATCTTCCGAAAGGTATGTCAATTGGGGTGGAGAACTCGACGTTGATGATCCGCGGCACTCGAGCGGTTCGAGTACCCATGCAATCACTGCATCACGGCTCCATTGGTTATCAACCGTGCTGCACACGCTTGACCTCGCCAAGAAGTCTAATCCCTGCAAGTGCAACCGAGAACACGAGCAAAAACGTCGAAGACACGATCAGGAAATCGCGAAGTTGGGGTCTCACAAACCGTAGAATGGCGATATTATTGATCTAAGCCAAACCCACCAAATATGACTGGCGGCTACAGTATTTATAGGCTAGAGTTCGACCAAACATGATTAGACGCGTCCCTAATGGACTCTTACGGGATACAAGGCCCAAAGGCCCGATTCAGTGGCGCAGCACCGGACAGAAATCTGGACTCGAATTGTTTTGACGATTCCCAATGACTCCGGAAGACTTTTGAGGTGGGACCAGAACCATTTGAAATTTTATCTTCTCCTCTTTCCGTGCATATGTAGAACGTCGAAAACGGAGTTCATATGCCTCCTGGGCGTCCGTTTTAAGTTGGACTGCTCCTGCACTCCGAGTTGTACTCGAGTCCGAGTTGTAAACTGTTTCCATCAACTTGTGGACGTCCCAGCTGGTATTCCATGCTCCCAAGGCCTCTTTCCTTCACTTGTTTATCTTCTCCATTATTCCTAATAACAATTAAATCATCACATAGCAATCTATTCTCAAATTCACATGCAAAAGAAGTTAGGAACAAATTCACCTGCTAATTTAATAACCGTGCTCGTGCTCTTGTGATTGGTCCTTGCAGTTCAATGTGCGTCTCCACTGTTGTGATGTCCTCATCAGGGGTGAAGGTCAAATATATGGTTCACTTTGACTTCAAGGCGACCAACAACATGGCGGGGTATGAAACACTAATCTATGGGCTCAAGGTGGCACTATCGTATGGTGTCAAGCAGCTGTTGGTAAAGGATGATTCGCAGCTTGTTGTAAAACAAGTCAAAGGTGAATGCTGCTGCAACAACCCTCAACTAGTTGCATACCTACTTGAAGTCCAGAAGCTTCAGAAGGACTTCGATGTCCTGGATCTTTGTCGTGTCCAGCGTATCAACAACGCTGAAGCTGACGAACTCTCGACGAAAGCTTCAACCGGGGCTCCTGCTCTCGGCACAACCTTCGTCCGGAGATTGTCAAGACCTACAGCTCAGACTGACAAACTGAGCGTAGGGGGTGAGACCAGCACCTCGAAGCTGGCGGTCCCGATGGCCCTGTTACCATGGCGTCCATCAAGGGTCGTAGGTGCTGCCGGAAGCTCCGAGCAACCCAGCACGCAAGACTCAAATCCTCAAGCTAGCTCTGATGCATGGATCTCGGAGATCCAGAGCTACTTGAAAGACAATTTCCTTCCTGAAGATAATGCATCCGCTGACCGGATAGTCAGATTGGCTAAAAGATACACACTGATAGAAGGGGATCTCTACCGATGCGGTGCATTACAAGGGAAGAAGGTTGCGAGCTTCTCGCGAAAATCCATGGAGGCAAGTGTGGGAACCATGCGTCTTCCCGCACGCTGGTCGGTAAAGCCTTCCGGCATGGCTTCTACTGGCCTACAACGCTCCAGGATGCAACTGAGCTAGTGAAGAAATGCGAAGCATGCCAGTTCCATGCAAAACAAATTCACACACTAGCTCAGCCTCTACAAATGATACCTCCTACATGGCCTTTCGCTGTGTGGGGGATGGATATCTTGGCACCTTTCCCAAGAGCCGTCGGAGGTTACAAGCTCCTGTACGTTGCCATTGACAAGTTCACAAAATGGCCGGAAGCAACTCCAGTTGTGACAATAAACAAGCAATCAGCTATCAATTTTTGTAGTCCATCGTATGCAGATTTGGAGTCCCAAACAAGATCATAACTGATAATGGAACCCAGTTCACAAGCTCTGCATTCTAAGGATATTGTGAAGACCTCGGCATTCAGGTCAGCTACGCTTCTGTAGCTCACACGACAAGCAATGGCCAAGCTAAGAGAGCAAATGCAGAAATCCTAAAAGGACTCAAGACGCGCACATATGAGCGCCTGAAAAAACATGGAGCCAACTGGATAGAAGAGCTTCCGCCCATACTGTGGGCCAACAGGACAACTCCAAACCGGTCAATTGGAGAGACACCCTTCTTCCTGGTGTACGGAGCTGAAGCAGTCCTTCCTCCAGAAGTCACCTTGGGGTCGCTCCGGGTCTGGACCTTCGACAATGCCACGCAGGACCAGCTCCGGCGTGAAGACCTTGATCTCCTTGAAGAGGGAAGGTGCCGAGCAGCTGTTCAGAATGCCCAATACCGCCAAGCTCTTCGGCGCTATCACCAACGGAATGTTCACAGCCGACAACTCGAGAAAGGCGATCTGGTGCTACGAAGAATACAAACTCACGAAGGGTTAAACAAACTCTCCCCCAACTGGGAAGGACCTTTCCGAGTGATTAAAGTATCCCGTCCTGGATGCGTTCACTTGGCAACCGAGGATGGGACACTGCTCCCTAATCCTTGGAACATTGAGCACCTCCGTAAGTTCTACGCTTAATATCATGGAGGTGAGTCTGTAGTTACATGTGATGTATGTTATAGAGTCATTGTACAGAGTCGGGTAGCTCCTCCGGGAGAACAGTCAGACCTTCCCTGGAAGGTCCGCAAAGTTCAGGCAACACTTGTCACAGTCTCAGAACTAAAAAGTGTAGCTAGCTACCTTGGTTCAAACGAGAAACGAAACACACTTAGCCTGGTTCTGTACCCTAAGAGTGTACTTGTTTCCCCTGTACTCCGGACCTATAATGAAAGACATCATCGTGTGAAAATAGACTCCACGTGCATTTATTTTGTACAGGCTCAAGATTTTTTATTTTTCTCTTTCTTGTCTATAACAAAGTTGTGCAATTCTTAAGAAACTTTAGCTCGACTAGTTCATATATAATTCAAGTCGGATTGTCAATTTTTCCGGGTCCAAACATTGTTAATGGTCTACTTGTCTGAATGCCACCAAGCCAATCTAGGGCCAGAGTGTGCTATCGACTTAGCCTGGTCATGCACCCTAAGTACGCCACTCTACCTACACCCCGGCAGGTCGAAGTAAGGCGAGTCCAGAAATGATCAGACCTGGAGAAAACAAGCCAGTGCACTTGATTGTATTTAGAATTTTGTTCGACCTAAAACTTTCTCGGGAATAGTAAGTCGCAATTGAGTTATAGATAGGAAATGGATTTTACTGTTTTTCTTGACTTCAGTATGTAGGAAAAATAAAGATCTCATGGTGATAGTGAATTAAGCCGAAGCTATTAAAGCTCCAACATCCCCTAAGGTGGCTTGTTGTTAATGTTTTAACATTGATAGCAAGCATCGCTGGAGCTACTAAGTTCCAAAAAAGCTAGGGGGCCAGCCATCAACATGAAGAAAAGATGGTGGGAAGACTCCGCAGTGGGGTTTGCTATCGACGCACCGTGTGTTGACAGTGGTCGCTGTCGGAGCTACCAAGCTCCGACAACCTCAGGGGGCCTCTACTATCGAAGACTTCGGACCTACGCTCTACAAGTTCGAAGCACGCAAGTCTTCAAAAACTGTTACATCCTCTTGGTACATGTTAACAATCAAATTGTGTACATCTACAAGGGGGCCAAGTGAGACAAAGATGTTGAAGACAAAAAATGTAATTTATAAAAACTTGGATTTCATTTATCTGGAGACAAGAGATTACAAAACTGGAGAAAAAAGAGAGGATACAAGGGGGAGCTACAAAGAGATAGTCCTAGACCCTATGGAAGAAAGAGGCGACCTTCTGGGCAACCTCCGACACGCTGGCTTTGGCGGCTTCCCCCTCTCGGTCGATGGGACCTTCAAGCACCGGGTCCAGTGGGAAGTGAGGGTCCCGGCTTGTGTAGCACGTCAGCATGAACTCTGCGACGTTCTTCACCAGGGGTTGTCCCTCGGTTTCCAGCTGGTCCGCGATGGCATCGCCCATCTTGGTGAGCTTGTTGCCTGCCGAACTCAACACTTGCAACGCATGGTCCAGCTCCAGCTCCGGGTCATCCGGACGCACGGGACTAAAACCCATTGGCGTCAACGCATCATTGGCTTTGCCCAAGAAGTCCCAAACTTGTTGGGACTCCACAGCCCTCGAGCCTCGCATCTCTTCCAAGGTTCTTCTGGTCGCTGCAAGCTCCGAATTCTTCTGGGCAAGGCGCTCAACCTCTTTGGCGTTCTCCTAAATCTTTTCAGCAACCTGCCTTTCGAGTTTACTGAGCTCCTCCTCCCGGAGGTGGATCTTGTTCCGGCGGTCGACCAGGTCTTTCTCCCAGCCCCGCACCTTCTTCTCCCTGACAGCAATTTCATCCTCCCTCTTGTGGAGGTCCTGTCCTTGCTGCCAGGCCTTCTTCTCCTCTTTCTCGCAGCGCTCATCCAACTTCTTGGTACGCTCTGCGAGACTCTTGTCACCCAGAGTCAGCCTCTGAGTGAGATCCTCCTCCCTCTTCACAAGGTCATCTCGTAGCTCTAGGAGTTTTTGCTCTTCATCTTCGAGCTTTCTCTCCCGCTCCTCAAGAGCCTCCCGGTGCTTGACGAGGCTGTCATGGATGGCATCGAGCCTCTCTTGGCGATCACTCGCTGCATTATTAGCAGCTATGGCCTGTTCGTAGATGGCCCAGGACTAGTTGTCAAGGGATCGCGTCATGATTTCCCTCTCGTCCAGCAGCTGGCCCCAGTACTCCATCCAGGCCTTCTCCTTCTTCACCCACTCCCTTTCGTCAGCCAGCCTGGTTTGCACCAGCTTGGTATCAAACTGGAGTCGGTTGCGCCACCTCCTAAGGGTTTGGCTCTCCTCCTCGAGAGCCTTGCTGTTGTGGAAGAAGGCCAGCTGCACTTGACGAAGACTGGAGCAGGCGTTGTCGATAGACAACGACAGAGGGATCAGGTTCAGACCTGTCGGGGTCCTCTCCGCTGGTTCTAGCGGGTTCTCCATGACAAAAATCGGGTCCCACTCTACAAGAGCGGTCCCCTGAGCTTCCACGGTGCTAGTACCGCCCTCCGGGATAACCCTGGCCTCCAATGAGGAAGGTCCTGCAATAGAAGTTTCGACCTCCGGAGTTGGCTCCGAAGGTCCCGCTGCCAGGTCATCAAAAACTGGTCCCTCAGGCCGGGGGGCCGGCAGCTTCATCTTGGCACCCTGGCTCAGGAGCGGGCACCTCTGGGACAACCACCTCCGGGGCAAGCGTTGAAGGTTCGGCTGAAGCTGAAGCCACTTCCGGCTCCAACGTTGGCGCCTCTTCCACCACCGGCTCAGGCACTGGCGCTTCGATCGTCATGGGCTCGGGCGCCGGCACTTCTGCAGCAACTGGCTCAGGCGCTAGAACTTCTTCGACGACCGGCTCCACCGCTAGAACTTCATCAACCACCGGCTCTACCGTCAGGGCTTCATCAACACTTGGCTCTATAGTCCAGTCCAGGTACGGACAAGCCCGTTGTTTCTGAACCAAAACCTAATTCTTTAATTCCCTAATGCATTCCATTGCCATCTTACCTCACCAATACCTTGTATAACTTGTCCTTTCTCTTGATCACTCATTCTCAGATCATGTCGAGCTCCGACAACGAAATCTCCGATTTCGAGGCCGAGTTGGACCACGAGGTGGCACCTCGGTCCTCGGCGGGTCTTGGCAAGAAACGCCAAGAGAGACCCTCCGAGCCTGCTCCCTCACCTCCCCAGGTTCGGAGGAAGGTGTGTGCCAAGAAGCCCGCCTCGAAGGCTGCTCCTCCTTCAAGTGGCCTTCGCCAAGCTAAAGGGAAGGGCAAGGGGGTTGCCACAGGGCCTGTTGGGCCCCTAAAGCTGCATACTCCCAGAGAAGGGGTCCGGGACCCCAATGAGGAAAGATTCAATGGCACGGGCAGCGATGTGGCTATGAAGTTGAGAAGTGTTGATTGCTATGCAAGGCCCAAGCAAGCAGCTGATGGCAGGTTTTGGTCAAATTTCCATGCTGATTTCTACAAGCTGGTCTATTTGCCGATGAAGACCCCGATGGTACGCAGTCAATGGATTGACTGGGCTCACCTTGAGAAGAGGAAATGTGCAGCTTTTGATGAAGTGATAGCAGCTGCAGAGAGACATGGGCTGAAGGATCTGTTTGCCTTCAGATATAATTGGAATGATGAAGTGATTGCACAATTCTATGCAACGTGCCACTTCTCAAGTGAAGAAGAAGAAAGTGTGACTTGGATGACTCATGGATCCAAGTATTCTATTACTCAGGAAGAGTTTGCCCGCCTGCTGCACCTTGACTCTGAAGGACATGACCAACTCATTATCCACAACATTGGGGTCATTGAGAGGGATGGAATGAAGTTCATGTATGAGCCCACCTCCAAGTATGTCCCTCCCTCCACAAAGAATATGAAGCCTTTCTTTGTGGTCCTCAACAGAGTCCTCAGGAAGACGATTGCCCCCAAGGATGGGGATGCAGGGAGTGTGCAAGGCTACCTCCGGACCCTGATGAGGGTCATTAGCAAGAAAAGGCAATTCGATGTTGCAGACTATATTTGGAATGATATGGTCAATATCTCAAGTACCCCCAACCGATCCTGTGGCTATGCCCCTTACTTGATGTTCATGATTGAGAAAGTCACAGGAATCGAGTTTGTGAAGGATGTGGAGCACACTCCACTGAGGCCTCAGAAGCCTCAGTCAGTGAGTGTCCAGGCTGCTCCATCGCCGGCCTCAAGCCCCGAGGCACCGGCAAGGCAAGAAGAAGCTGCTAGGGCTACTCCCCCCTCCAGGGAAGCCCCTCAGAAAGGATCCGCCAGTGGGATCCTCAAGTACTTGGCTGCAATTTTCTCCTCATGCAAGAAAACTGAAGTGAAGCTTCACAAGCTAAATCAGAAGAGGAAGGAGAACATGAGATACATAAAAGCCAATGTGAAGCAGCTGAGTGAGAAGCTGGAGATCAACCCAATTGGATCTCCAGTACTTTCTGAAGATTCGGATCCGGACATCACCGAGCTCAGCCCCTTGACTCCCTCCGAGCTTGCCTATTTTGGCATTGGGGGCTCGAGCAGCTCCGCTCCTCCTCCTACCTCTCAACCTCGTCAAGCGGAAAGCGAGGAAGACGATGAAGACGACGAGAGGACTGACAGCGAAGAGTGAAGCCCTAGGACCTTCCTCTCTCTCTTTTTGGTGTCTTGATGCCAAAGGGGGAGAGATTGAGGAGGAGTCTCTAGTCTTAGCTTTAGCTGCATAGGATGCGAGAAGAGAGCTCTCTTTTTTTAATTGTGATTGCATTTGCTTAACTCTATTTTCATATCATGTTTGGTCCTGTTATGAATTGCTCAAATAATTTGCAAGTGTGTGATGAAATCTGAATTTTTGTCCCTGAAATGCCATATTCACTTGATATTAGTTGATCAATGCAAATTCTGTCATTCTTAATGCATTCATGCTGTTAGTATGCATCCCACCATAAAGAATGCACATATGAATAATTATCTTTTTGCTTGATGAATTTTTGAGTCATATGTGCATACTTTATGAGAATCTCATTTTATACCTCATCTTGTGAAATCTCAATTGGTTGTCATCAATCACCAAAAAAGGGGAGATTGAAAGTGCATCTAGGACTCCCTTGTGGGTTTTGGATGATTTATGACAAGCAATTGGGATCCTAATCCTTTTGTTGAGATGAATGCAGGAAAATGATGAAAAATGAGCAAAGTACCAAAAAGAGGGAAATTGAGAAGGAAAATGAATTTGAGCTCAAGGAGAAGAAATTAGTAGTTTAGTATGCATGGAGTGTGTTAAGGAAACACACCCAAGAGCTCAATCTCATTTTATCACACACACACAATGCACAAAGCTATACAGGACCGGACTAGTCCGATATCAGCCGGACTAGTCCGATATCCCATTCTGCACCAGATCGGACAAGTCCGATCAACACCGGACTAGTCCGATATCTTTCTGTTCCACTTCGGACTAGTCCTCCCCAGTGCGGACTAGTCCTCAAAACAATGCACAAGTCTCACAAAGTCGGACAAGTCCGTTGTGACCCGGACTAGTCCAATATACTTTCTGATCCACTTCGGACAAGTCCGGTGTTTACACGGACTAGTCCGATATACACCCTGATCTAAATCGGACAAGTCCTCCAAGTGCGGACTTGTCATCCTAAACACTTAGGGTTTCATGTGTCCGGACAAGTCCGATGACAAACGGACTAGTCCGAAGCTTTCCAGTAGCGAAATCGGACAAGTCCGTTCTGAACCGGACTAGTCCGAGATTCCTAGACACTTAGGGTTTGCTTCACACAGCACACCGGACTAGTCCGGTCACCACCTCGGACTAGTCCGATCTTTCTGAACCCTAACGGTAACTTCTAGAAACCCCATATAAATAGAGGTGCACGGCCCACTTTCACCCTCTCTCGAACCCTAGCGCCGTCACACCTCCCAAGAGACTCAAAAACCATCTCTCTCCACGAAATTAAGTGCAAAATCAATCAATCCATTGAAGATCACTTGTAGATCATTGGAGAGGCACTTGGCACACGATTGAGCTCTTGGTTTGAATCTCTAACACACTCTTGCATCTCAATTTGTATATTTCGAAGTGTGTTATTGGTGGTCTTGAAACTTGTAATCAAGGGAGCTCTCAACTTGTTAGATCGCCCCTTCAACTTGGTGATTTACCCCTGTGTGTTTAGTGGAAGAGGATTGGCCTTCGTGGCAATCCGACGAGGGAAGGGTTGGTGAAGACCCGGTCCTTTTGTGGGCTCCTCAACGTGGACGTAGGTTGCCTTCGTGGTAACCGAACCACGGGATAAATCTTGTGTCTTGTTCGTTTGTGTTCATCATTCTAGTTGATCAACATTATCTAGGGTTTGATTCATCTTGTTGAATTTAAGTTAAATAGTTGAACAAGAATCATACTTGCAATAGAACTTGACATACAATCATTGAACTGTTATTGAAGTTTATATTTCCGCTGCAAACGTCAAAGAAACAATCAAATTGACCTAACTTGATCAACCTAGTCCGTGAAATCCGGACTAGTCCGCACTTTACCGGACTAGTCCGATATATCTGGTTTTGACCTTGTTGTTGAAGTGCTACAGGAACCGAGAAAATTCAAGAAGGCCTATTCACCCCCCCCTCTAGGCCTACATTCAATTGGTATCAGAGCAGGTTCTTCAGGAAAGAGTGCAACCACTCGAAGAGATCATGTCGGACATGAAGGAAGTCCAGAAAATCAACAACCAGGAAGGAATGAACAATGACAAGCACCAAAAGCTTGAAAAGTATCTCGAAGCCATTCAAGACTTCGATGATGATGATGAGGAGACATTGGAGCTGAAAGCACTGCTCCGAAAGAAAGCACTTTCCAAAGGGAAAGCTAAAGTTGAAGAAAAGAAGAAGGGGAGTAGTCACACCGACTACTCCCGATATCCTTTTAATTATGACCGTTTAAATTCTAACAGCAGTCATTATCTATCTATTCCTCTCGGAAAAGCCCCACACTTCGATGGGAGTGATTACTCCATGTGGAGGCAAAATATGAAGATGCACTTGATTTCCCTTAACCCAAGTTTATGGCATATTGTGTGCACGGGAATAAACATCCCTGATGACGATGAAGAACTCACACCAAGTCAAGAGCAAGCCATCCACAGGAATGCCCAAGCCGCAGCCGTTATCACCTCATCTCTAAGTAGAGATGAATTCACAAAGGTGGACGGATTGGAGATTGCCAAAGAAATCTGGGACACACTACAGACATCACATGAAGGTGACAGGCATGTGCGGGAGGCAAAGATTGAGATGATTGAAGGCGAACTGGGAAGGTTCGCGATTGAGGATGATGAGTCTCCCCAGGACATGTACAACAGACTGAAGACTCTTGTGAACAAGGTTCGATCATATGGTAGCAAAAAGTGGAATGACCACGAGGTTGTAAAGCTCATCCTTAGAGCCTTTATGCCTCGCAACGTCACACTTTGCTCTATGATCCGAGAAAGTCCCGGGTACAAGAAAATGACTCCGGATGAACTGCTTGGCAAAATCATCAACTTTGAGATGATGGAGAAGCAAGCCAAGCACGTCAAAGAAATAGCCGACCTCACATCGGCCAAGAAGAAGGGAGTTGCCTTAAAGTCCTCACTCAAGCCTCTATCCAAAGAAGCAAAAGAAGCACAACTTGAGGAGGACAGCGATGATGAAAGCAGCGAGCTGGACGAAGAAGATATGATTTTGTTCATGAAGAAGTTCAAAAGAATTATGAAGAAAAGACAAGGAACAAAATCGAGTGAAGGAAAATACAAGGAGAAGACAAAGCCGAAGATGAGGTGGGCATGCTATAATTGTGGTGAGTACAATCACTTTATAGTTGATTGCCCATATGAGGACAACAAGAAGAAGAGTAAAGAGTCCAAGCCTCAACCGAAGAAATTCTTCAAGAAGAAGAAACAAACTGAACAAGCACACATCGGAAAGGAGTGGGACTCAAACGATGAGTCCTCATCGTCCGATGAAGAAGAAATGGCTAGCATAGCCATTGAAAGCATGTCCAAGAAACCCACACTCTTCACCACGCTCGTTGCAAAGAAAGCAAGTGGAACTTGCCTCATGGCTAAGGAAGGTAAACTCAAGGTAAACATCAAAACTCCTTCCTTGCATTCTTACTCGAGTGATGATGATCTAGATAGTGATAATGAAGATATGCTAATTGGTTTAGATAGAAAAACTGCTGCTAAAATGAAATTCTTACTTAACCAACTTGTTGAGAAGGAAGAGCTAATTGATCGTCAAGAAGACATGATTATCTCCCAAAAGGAGAAGCATGTCGAACTTTACAATCTACTAGCTCTTGAAAAGGAGAGAAACCACTCACTAGAGCTTAAGCTAGCTTCAAGCAAGAAAACTTGCTTGGAGTTAACCAACTCAAACGTTGCAATCAAGGATCAACTTGATGACTTAATCAAGGTCAACAAGATCCTTGAAGTGCAGGTTGAGTCACTCAAGCTTAGTGAACCTTCCTCCTCTTCAACCCTACCTTCTCAACCCACTTCAACTAATATCGCTCATATTTGCAAATGTGATAAAATTAACACCAGGTTGAAGGAAAATTCTACCTCCACAAAGGACAAAAATCCTACCCAATGTGTAATATTTGACAAGGAGAGGATCAACTATGCACGTAGTGCATATTTGGTCCAAAGACCTCCAAATGTCAAGTACGGCATTGGTTACTCTCATGATGGAAAGCAAAGAGCTGGAAATCATAAAAATAACAAGGGAAGGATTACCTTTGTGAAGGGAGGACCCTCACAACCTGGTAACCCGAAAACTAAAAATCTGAACTCCCATGAAAACCGGACTAGTCCGGTTGTGGTTCGGACAAGTCCGGTCACACAGACTAGTCCGACCCATAATCAACAGCAACTCTTGTTTAAAACCTTTGATGCTTCTTATGTATTAATGAAAAATAATGTTGGTAAAGTGTATGCTTATTATGCTGGGCCACGCCATGGGAACACAAAATCCCATGTGTGGGTGCCCAAATGTATTGTTACTAACCTCCAAGGACCCAAGCAAGCTTGGGTACCTAAAACCAAGGCGTAATTTGTTTTTGCAGGCCTACTCCTCCGGTGGATCCAAATGGGTGCTAGACAGTGGATGCACCAACCACATGACCGGAGAAAGGAGGATGTTTGTGGAGTATGAAGTGAACCAGGACCCAAACGAAGGCATCTACTTTGGGGATAACAGTCAAGGAAGGGTCCTCGGTACCGGTAAAATAGCAATATCCTCTGAACATACTCTTTCGCATGTTTTACACGTTGAATCTTTAGATTATAACCTGCTGTCCATATCTCAGTTATGTGACAAAGGTTATAATTGCCTGTTTACTAACGAGGGTGTGACCGTCTCAAGGAGAAGTGATGGTTCCGTTGCATTCAAGGGTATGTTAAAGGGAAAGCTTTACCTTGTTGACTTCAACAAGGATAAAGCCGAACTCGACACATGCTTGATTGCAAAAACCAACATGGGTTGGTTGTGGCATAGACGGCTAGCACATGTTGGTATGAGGAACCTTCAAAAACTCCTCAAGGGCGATCACATCCGAGGTTTGAAAGATGTTGTGTTTGAGAAAGACAGGCCTTGTAGCGCGTGCCAAGCAGGAAAGCAAGTTGGAGCACAACATCCTGCGAAGAACATCATGACCACGACAAGACCGCTCGAACTACTTCATATGGACTTGTTTGGTCCAATTGCTTACATAAGCATCGGCGGTAACAAATACGGTTTAGTTATTATTGATGATTTTTCCCGGTTCACTTGGGTGTTCTTTTTGCATGACAAGTCAGAAACACAAGGAACACTCAAGAAATTCTTCAAGCGAGCGCAAAACGAGTTCTCACTATCAATCAAGAGTATTCGGAGCGACAACGGCACGGAGTTCAAGAACATACAAGTGGAGGAATACCTTGATGAGGAAGGAATCAAGCATGAATTCTCAGCACCATACTCTCCACAACAAAACGGAGTTGCCGAAAGAAAGAACCGAACGCTCATAGAGATGGCAAGAACAATGCTCGATGAATACAAGACTTCGGATCGATTTTGGGCAGAAGCAATCAACACCGCTTGCCATGCCACAAATCGACTCTACCTTCATCGACTACTAAAGAAGACTCCCTATGAGCTACTCACCGGTAACAAACCGAACATTTCATATTTTCGAGTTTTCGGTTCTCCTTGCTATATTTTGAACAAGAAGCCCAGGACTTCAAAGTTCGCTTCGAAGTCCGATGAAGGTTTCTTGCTTGGTTATGATTCGAACACTTACGCCTATCGTGTTTTCAACAAGGCCTCCGGACTTGTTGAAGTGGCACGTGACGTAGTGTTTGATGAAACTAATGGCTCCCAAAAGGAGCAAGTTGATCAATGTGAATTAGGAAAAGAGGAAGCTCCCTATCAAGCATTGAAGAGGATGGCTCTAGGCGAAGTACGACCACAAGAGTCATCGTCACAAATACAAGAGGAAAGTGAACCACAAGAGGAGATCAACAATTCAGGGGGAGCCTCGATACAAGACAAATCACAGGAATATGAACATGATCAACAAATCAACGAGGACAACAACTCAGGGGGAGAAGAAGATGATCACCAACATACGACCCCCCAAGTGCCACGCCCAAGAGTACACCAATGCATTCAAAGGGATCATCCAATCGACAACATCATCGGCGACAACCAAAAGGGAGTAACCACTAGATCTCGTATAGCAAATTTTTGTGAACATTACTCGTTTGTCTCCTTTTTGGAACCCTGCAGGACTGAGGATGCATTGAAGGATCCGGACTGGGTGGTGGCAATGCAAGAAGAGTTGAACAATTTCAAGAGAAACGAGGTTTGGGAACTTGTGGAAAGACCCAATGCAAATATTGTGGGCACCAAGTGGGTCTTCCGCAACAAGCAAGACGAACACGGAGTGGTGACAAGAAACAAGGCACGACTTGTGGCCAAAGGTTACTCACAAGTCGAAGGTTTGGATTTCGATGAAACCTTTGCTCCAGTAGCTAGGCTTGAATCAATTAGAATATTACTTGCATATGCTACTCACCATGATTTCAAGCTGTATCAAATGGACGTGAAAAGCGCCTTCCTCAACGGACCGATCAAGGAAGAGGTGTACGTGGAGCAACCACCCGGATTTGAAGACGAAGAGTTCCCCGACCACGTGTATAAACTGCGTAAGGCTCTCTATGGCCTCAAACAAGCTCCTAGAGCTTGGTATGAGTGTCTTAGAGATTTTTTAATTGATAATGGCTTTCAAATTGGCAAAGTAGATTATACACTATTCACGAAAAATCTGGATAATGATCTTTTTATTTGCCAAATCTATGTTGATGATATAATTTTTGGATCAACTAACCAATCTTTCTGTGAAGAGTTTAGTAAAATTATGACAGACAGATTTGAAATGTCAATGATGGGAGAATTGAAGTACTTCTTGGGATTCCAAGTGCGGCAACAAAGGGAAGGAACATTCATAAGCCAAACCAAGTACACACAGGACATCCTCAAGAAGTTTGGCATGGACAAGGCAAAGCCCATAAAGACTCCCATGGCAACGAATGGTCACTTGGATCTCAATGAAGATGGACCGAGCGTCGACCAAAAGGTATATCGCTCCATGATTGGATCTTTACTTTACTTATGTGCATCTAGGCCAGATATTATGTTGAGTTTATGTTTGTGTGCAAGATTTCAAGCCAACCCTAAGGAATGTCATTTGACAGCCGTAAAGAGAATCCTAAGATATTTAGTTCATACACCCAATCTTGGTCTTTGGTACCCAAAAGGCTCAAAATTCAATCTCATTGGGTATTCCGATGCAGATTATGCCGGGTGCAAAGTTGATAGAAAAAGCACTTCCGGCACTTGCCAATTCCTAGGAAGATCCTTAGTTTCTTGGTCATCCAAGAAACAGAATTCCATTGCATTATCCACAGCCGAAGCGGAGTATGTTGCAGCCGGGAGTTGTTGTGCACAACTCCTTTGGATGCGACAAACTCTAAGGGATTACGGTTACAATATGAACCGTATTCCTCTTCTTTGTGATAATGAGAGTGCCATTAAAATAGCCCACAATCCAGTTGAGCACTCTAGAACTAAACACATTGACATAAGACACCATTTCTTGAGAGACCATTCCATGAAAGGAGATATATCCATCTCTCATGTCAACACCCAAAAACAATTGGCCGACATATTCACCAAGCCACTTGATGAAAAACGTTTTTGCGAACTCCGAAATGAGCTAAACATTCTTGATTCTCGGAGTGTGGCTTGAAAAGTTGCATACCTGTATGATTGCTTCAAAATATTGATTGAATTGTGAAAATTAACCCTCCCCATTTTTCTCTCGAAAAACTATGTCAATTATTAGATCTTGATGAATTTTTGATCATAGTATGATTGTTGTTTGCTTCCTGGTCAAATTCATCAAGATTATTTGAATTGTTTTGCCTCTCTACTCTCAATTATTGGACCTTCAAATATATATGAATGGTCTATGCAATTCTCTCCTGGTGACCACAGACAAGTCTGTGGTTACCCGGACTAGTCCGCCATTGCAGACTAGTCCGCAGTGTGCCGGTTAGGCCGGACTAGTCCGACAGACCACAGACTAGTCTGACTTAGGTCTCTGGAGGACTTCGGACTAGTCCGGTCATGTCCGGACTTGTCCGACTTTTCGTGTCCATAACCCTAGCCGCCACTAAACCCTAATCCCTTCACCCCACACTCGCCCCCAAGCTTTCTCTCTCTTACGCTCGAGCTCCCAAGGCAAATCCTTGATTCCTCCGTCGAAAAGCCTCAATCTTGGGCGGAGATCAAGCTTGAAGACTCGGGGATTGAAGTTAGTGGACAAGTCCGGCCTCCAACCCCCAAAATCTCAAGCTTCCTTTGATTTCTTGGTAAATACTCTTCAAAACCCTAAGAAATCACAAATTTCTCTATTGCTTATCGTTTGGCCTAGCATTCTTCACTAGTTACATGTCTAGTTGATGTACTATGTGTATGCTAGACTAGTTTTACCTTAGGGATCAATTTTTGTCCAGTCTGTTAGGTTTTTGCGGATGAACGCCGGACTAGTCCGGTCCAGGTACGGACAAGTCCGGTCCCCCGGACTAGTCCGTGCCTGTGCACCGGACAAGTCCGTTGTTTCTGAACCAAAACCTAATTCTTTAATTCCCTAATGCATTCCATTGCCATCTTACCTCACCAATACCTTGTATAACTTGTCCTTTCTCTTGATCACTCATTCTCAGATCATGTCGAGCTCCGACAACGAAATCTCCGATTTCGAGGCCGAGTTGGACCACGAGGTGGCACCTCGGTCCTCGGCGGGTCTTGGCAAGAAACGCCAAGAGAGACCCTCCGAGCCTGCTCCCTCACCTCCCCAGGTTCGGAGGAAGGTGTGTGCCAAGAAGCCCGCCTCGAAGGCTGCTCCTCCTTCAAGTGGCCTTCGCCAAGCTAAAGGGAAGGGCAAGGGGGTTGCCACAGGGCCTGTTGGGCCCCTAAAGCTGCATACTCCCAGAGAAGGGGTCCGGGACCCCAATGAGGAAAGATTCAATGGCAAGGGCAGCGATGTGGCTATGAAGTTGAGAAGTGTTGATTGCTATGCAAGGCCCAAGCAAGCAGCTGATGGCAGGTTTTGGTCAAATTTCCATGCTGATTTCTACAAGCTGGTCTATTTGCCGATGAAGACCCCGATGGTACGCAGTCAATGGATTGACTGGGCTCACCTTGAGAAGAGGAAATGTGCAGCTTTTGATGAAGTGATAGCAGCTGCAGAGAGACATGGGCTGAAGGATCTGTTTGCCTTCAGATATAATTGGAATGATGAAGTGATTGCACAATTCTATGCAACGTGCCACTTCTCAAGTGAAGAAGAAGAAAGTGTGACTTGGATGACTCATGGATCCAAGTATTCTATTACTCAGGAAGAGTTTGCCCGCCTGCTGCACCTTGACTCTGAAGGACATGACCAACTCATTATCCACAACATTGGGGTCATTGAGAGGGATGGAATGAAGTTCATGTATGAGCCCACCTCCAAGTATGTCCCTCCCTCCACAAAGAATATGAAGCCTTTCTTTGTGGTCCTCAACAGAGTCCTCAGGAAGACGATTGCCCCCAAGGATGGGGATGCAGGGAGTGTGCAAGGCTACCTCCGGACCCTGATGAGGGTCATTAGCAAGAAAATGCAATTCGATGTTGCAGACTATATTTGGAATGATATGGTCAATATCTCAAGTACCCCCAACCGATCCTGTGGTTATGCCCCTTACTTGATGTTCATGATTGAGAAAGTCACAGGAATCGAGTTTGTGAAGGATGTGGAGCACACTCCACTGAGGCCTCAGAAGCCTCAGTCAGTGAGTGTCCAGGCTGCTCCATCGCCGGCCTCAAGCCCCGAGGCACCGGCAAGGCAAGAAGAAGCTGCTAGGGCTACTCCCCCCTCCAGGGAAGCCCCTCAGAAAGGATCCGCCAGTGGGATCCTCAAGTACTTGGCTGCAATTTTCTCCTCATGCAAGAAAACTGAAGTGAAGCTTCACAAGCTAAATCAGAAGAGGAAGGAGAACATGAGATACATAAAAGCCAATGTGAAGAAGCTGAGTGAGAAGCTGGAGATCAACCCAATTGGATCTCCAGTACTTTCTGAAGATTCTGATCCGGACATCACTGAGCTCAGCCCCTTGACTCCCTCCGAGCTTGCCTATTTTGGCATTGGGGGCTCGAGCAGCTCCGCTCCTCCTCCTACCTCTCAACCTCGTCAAGCGGAAAGCGAGGAAGACGATGAAGACGACGAGAGGACTGACAGCGAAGAGTGAAGCCCTAGGACCTTCCTCTCTCTCTTTTTGGTGTCTTGATGCCAAAGGGGGAGAGATTGAGGGGGAGTCTCTAGTCTTAGCTTTAGCTGCATAGGATGCGAGGAGAGAGCTCTCTTTTTTTTTAATTGTGATTGCATTTGCTTAACTCTATTTTCATATCATGTTTGTCCTGTTATGAATTGCTCAAATAATTTGCAAGTGTGTGATGAAATCTGAATTTTTGTCCCTGAAATGCCATATTCACCTGATATTAGTTGATCAATGCAAATTCTGTCATTCTTAATGCATTCATGCTGTTAGTATGCATCCCACCATAAAGAATGCACATATGAATAATTATCTTGTTGCTTGATGAATTTTTGAGTCATATGTGCATACTTTATGAGAATCTCATTTTATACCTCATTTTGTGAAATCTCAATTGGTTGTCATCAATCACCAAAAAGGGGGAGATTGAAAGTGCATCTAGGACTCCCTTGTGGGTTTTGGATGATTTATGACAAGCAATTGGGATCCTAATCCTTTTGTTGAGATGAATGCAGGAAAATGATGAAAAATGAGCAAAGTACCAAAAAGAGGGAAATTGAGAAGGAAAATGAATTTGAGCTCAAGGAGAAGAAATTAGTAGTTTAGTATGCATGGAGTGTGTTAAGGAAACACACCCAAGAGATCAATCTCATTTTATCACACACACACAATGCACAAAGCTATACAGGACCAGACTAGTCCGATATCAGCCGGACTAGTCCGATATCCCATTCTGCACCAGATCGGACAAGTCCGATCAACACCGGACTAGTCCGATATCTTTCTGTTCCACTTCGGACTAGTCCTCCCTAGTGCGGACTAGTCCTCAAAACAATGCACAAGTCTCACAAAATCGGACAAGTCCGTTGTGACCCGAACTAGTCCGATATACTTTCTGATCCACTTCGGACAAGTCCGGTGTTTACACGGACTAGTCCGATATACACCCTGATCTAAATCGGACAAGTCCTCCAAGTGCGGACTTGTCATCCTAAACACTTAGGGTTTCATGTGTCCGGACAAGTCCGATGACAAACGGACTAGTCCGAAGCTTTCCAGTAGCGAAATCGGACAAGTCCGTTTTGAACCGGACTAGTCCGAGATTCCTGGACACTTAGGGTTTGCTTCACACAGCACACCGGACTAGTCCGGTCACCACCTCGGACTAGTCCGATCTTTCTGAACCCTAACGGTAACTTCTAGAAACCCCATATAAATAGAGGTGCACGGCCCACTTTCACCCTCTCTCGAACGCTAGCGCCGTCACACCTCCCAAGAGACTCAAAAACCATCTCTCTCCACGAAATTAAGTGCAAAATCAATCAATCCATTGAAGATCACTTATAGATCATTGGAGAGGCACTTGGCACACAATTGAGCTCTTGGTTTGAATCTCTAACACACTCTTGCATCTCAATTTGTATATTTCGAAGTGTGTTATTGGTGGTCTTGAAACTTGTAATCAAGGGAGCTCTCAACTTGTGAGATCGCCCCTTCAACTTGGTGATTTACCCCTGTGTGTTTAGTGGAAGAGGATTGGCCTTCGTGGCGATCCGACGAGGGAAGGGTTGGTGAAGACCCGGTCCTTTTGTGGGCTCCTCAACGTGGACGTAGGTTGCCTTTGTGGTAACCGAACCACGGGATAAATCTTGTGTCTTGTTCGTTTGTGTTCATCATTCTAGTTGATCAACATTATCTAGGGTTTGATTCATCTTGTTGAATTTAAGTTAAATAGTTGAACAAGAATCATACTTGCAATAGAACTTGACATACAATCATTGAACTGTTATTGAAGTTTATATTTCCGCTGCAAACGTCAACGAAACAATCAAATTGACCTAACTTGATCAACCTAGTCCGTGAAATCCGGACTAGTCCGCACTTTACCGGACTAGTCCGATATATCTGGTTTTGACCTTGTTGTTGAAGTGCTACAGGAACCGAGAAAATTCAAGAAGGCCTATTCACCCCCCCTCTAGGCCTACATTCAGCTGTCGCATCCTCAGCCACCTCTTGAGACAGCGCTGGGATTGGAGCTGGAGCCTCCGCCTGCACAGCCTCAGCTGCTGCTGCAGGAATCGGAGATTCAGCCCCTTTCTTGGGCACACTGTGGATGAAGGACGAAGAAACTCAAAACACGGTTACAACAAAAAACAATCAATTGAGGTAAAAAATGAAACTGACCTTGGAAGGCTTCCGCTCCAGCTAGCGCGGAACCTCTTCCCCGGACGCTCGGGGCTAGACCCTATCGCCACTAGCGTAGTAGCTCCGGAAGGTTCCCCGGAGCTTGCTGCTGCCGTCGGTGTCATCTTGGTTGAGGCCCCCCCTCGATCAGGAAGGACCTCCGGACCCAGAGCCCTCAGCTGGCCCTGGTGAAAGTGCATCTAGGACTCCCTTGTGGGTTTTGGATGATTTATGACAAGCAATTGGGATCCTAATCCTTTTGTTGAGATGAATGCAGGCAAATAATGAAAAATGAGCAAAATGCCAAAAAGAAGGGAAATGAGAAGCAAAGTGAATTTGAGCTCAAGGAGAAGAAAATAGTAGATTATTATGTATGGAGTGTGTTAAGGAAACACACCCAAGAGCTCAATTACTTTCAGGCACACACACACAATGCACAAAGTTATACAGGACCGGACTAGTGCGATATTAGCCGGACTAGTCCGATATCACATTCTGCACTAGATCGGACAAGTCCGGTATCCACCGGACTAGTCCGATATCTTTCTGATCCACTTCGGACTAGTCCTCCCCAATGCGGACTAGTCCTCAACACAATGCACAAGTCACACAAAATTGGACAAGTCCGTTGTGATCCGAACTAGTCTGATATTCTTTCTGATCCACTTCGGACAAGTTCGGTGTCTACACAGACTAGTCCGATATACACACTGATCTAAATCGGACAAGTCCTCCAAGTGCATACTTGTCATCCTAAACACTTAGGATTTCATATGTCCGAACAAGTCCGATGGCAATCGGACTAGTCCGAAGATTTCCAGTAGTGAAATCGGACAAGTCCGTTTTCAACCGGACTAGTCCGATATTCTTGGACACTTAGGGTTTGCTACACACAGCACATCGGACTAGTCCGGTGACCACCACGGACTAGTCCAATCTTTCTGAACCCTAACGGTCACTTTTAGAAACCCCATATAAATAGAGGTGCACGGCCCACTTTTACAATCTCTCGAACCCTAGCACCGTCACACCTCCCAAGAGACTCAAAAACCACCTCTCTCCATGAAATTAAGTGCAAAATCGATCAATATATTGAAGATCACTTCTAGATCATTGGAGAGACACTTGGCACACATCATTGAGCTCTTGGTTTGATTCTCTAACACACTCTTGCGTTTCAATTTGTAATTTTCGAGTGTGTTATTGGTGGCTTTGTAAGTTGTAATCAAGGGAGCTCTCAACGTGTGAGAACGCCCCTTCAACTTGGTTATTTACCCTTTGTGATTAGTGGAAGAGGATTGGCCTTCGTGGCGATCCGACGAGGGAAGGGTTGGAGAAGACCCGGTCCTTTTGTGGTCTCCTCAACGTGGACGTAGGTTGCCTTCGTGGTAGCCGAACCACGGGATAAATCGTGTGTCTTGTCCTTTTGCATTCTTCATATTAATTGATCAACTTAATCTAGGGTTTGATTCACTTTGTTCAATTTGAGTTAAATTGTTGAACAAGAGCCTTAATTGTAATAGAATTTGACATACAACTATTAAACTGTCATTCAAGTTTATATTTCCGCTGCAAACATTAACGAATCAATCAAATTGACTGAACTTGATCAACTTAGCCCGTGAAAACTGGACTAGTCCGCACTTTACCGGACTAGTCCGATATCTCTGGTATTGACTTTGTTGTTGAGTGTTACAGGAACTGAGAAAATTCAAGAAGGCCTATTCACCCCCCCCCTCTAGGCCTACATTCAATTGGTATCAGAGTGGGTTCTTCAAGAAAGAGTGCAACCACTCGAAGAGATAATGTCGGACATGAAGGAAGTTCAGAAAATCAACAACCAGGAAGAAGTGAACAACGACAAGAACCAAAAGCTGGAAAAGTATCTCGAAGCAATTCAAGACTTCGATGATGATGACGAGGAGACGCTGGAGCTGAAAGCACTCCTCAGAAAGAAAGCACTTTCCAAAGGGAAAGCTAAAGTTGAAGAAAAGAAGAAGGGGAGTAGTCACACCGACTACTCCCGATATCCTTTTAACTATGATCGTTTAAATTCAAACAACAGCCATTACCTATCTATTCCTCTTGGAAAAGCCCCACACTTCGATGGGAGTGATTGCTCCATGTGGAGGCAAAATATGAAGATGCACTTGATTTCCCTTAACCCAAGTTTATGGCATATTGTGTGCACAGGAATAGACATCCCAAATGACGACGAAGAGCTCACCCCAAGTCAAGAGCAAGCCATCCACAGAAACGCTCAAGCCGCAGCCATAATCACCTCCTCTCTAAGTCGAGATCAATTCACAAAGGTGGACGGACTGGAGATTGCCAAGGAAATATGGGACACACTACAAACAGCCCATGAAGGTGACCTGCATGTGCGGGAGGCGAAAATTGAAATGATCGAAGGCGAACTAAGAAGGTTCGCAATTGAGGAAGACGAGTCTCCCCAGGACATGTACAACCGATTGAAGACACTTGTAAACAAGGTTCGATCATATGGAAGCAAGAAGTGGAATGACCACGAGGTTGTAAATCTCATCCTTAGAGCCTTTGTGCCTCGCAATGTCACACTGTGCTCTATGATCAGAGAAAGTCCCGGGTACAAGAGGATGACTCTAGATGAATTGCTTGGCAAAATCATCAACTTTGAAATGATGGAGAAACAAGCCAAGCACGTCAAAGAAATAGCCGACCTCACATCGGCCAAGAAGAAGGAAGTGCCTTAAAGTCCACACTCAAGCCTCTATCCAAAGAAGCAAGAGAAGCACAGCTTGAGGAGGACAACGATGATGAAAGCAGTGAGCTGGACGAAGAGGATATGATTTTGTTCATGAAAAAGTTCAAAAGAATAATGAAGAAAAGACAAGGAACAAAATCAAGTGAAGGCAAGTACAAGGAGAGGACAAAGCCGAAGATGAGGCGGGCGTGCTATAATTGTGGTGAGTATAACCACTTTATAGTCGATTGCCCGTATGAGGACAACAAGAAGAAGAATAAAGAAGCCAAGCCTCAACCGAAGAAATTCTTCAAGAAGAAGAAACAAGCTGAACAAGCACACATTGGAAAGGAGTGGGACTCAAACGATGAGTCCTCATCATCCGATGAAGAAGAGATGGCTAGCATAGCCATTGAAAGCACGTCCAAGAAACCCACACTCTTCCCCACGCTCGGTACAAAGAAGGGAAATGGCACTTGCCTCATTGCAAAGGAAGGTAAACGCAAGGTAAACATCAAAACTCCTTCCATGCATTCCTACTCAAGTAATGATGAACTAGATAGTGATGATGAAGATATGTTAATTGGATTAGATAGAAAAACTATTGCTAAAATGAAATTTTTACTTGACCAACTTGTTGAGAAGGAATGGCTAATTGATCGTCAAGAGGACATGATTATCTCCCAAAAGGAGAAGTATGTCGAACTTGACAATCTTCTAGTTCTTGAAAAGGAGAAAAACAGCTCACTAGAGCTTGAGCTAGCTTTAAGCAAGAAAACTTGCTTGGAGTTAACCAACTCAAACGTTGCAATCAAGGATCAACTTGATGACCTGATCAAGGTTAACAAGATCCTTGAAGTGCAAGTTGAGTCACTCAAGCTAAGTGAATCTTCCTCCTCTTCAAGTCTACCTTCTCAACCCACTTCAACTAATCTTGTTCATATGTGCAAATGTGGTAAAATCAACACCAGTTTGAAGGAAAAGTCTACCTCCACAAAGGATAAAAATCCTACCCAATGTGGAATATTTGACAAGGAGAGGATCAACTATGCACGTAGTGCATACTTGGTCCAAAGACCTCCAAATGTCAAGTATGGCATTGGTTACTCTTATGATGGAAAGCAAAATGCTGGAAGTCATAAGAATAACAAGGGAAGGATTACCTTTGTGAAGGGAGGACCCTCACAACCTGGTAACTCGAAAATTAAGAACTCGAACTCTCATGAACACCGGACTAGTCCGGTTGTGGTCCGGACAAGTCCGGTCATCCGGACAAGTCCGGTCACCCAGACTAGTCCGATCCATAAACAACAGCAACTTTTGTTCAAAACCTTTGATGCCTCTTATGTATTAATGGGAAACAATCTTGGTAAAGTTTATGCTTATTATGTTGGGCCACGCCATGGGAACACAAAATCCCATGTGTGGGTGCCCAAATGTATTGTAACTAACCTCCAAGGACCCAAGCAAGCTTGGGTACCTAAAACCAAGGCATAATTTGTTTCTGCAGGCCTATTCCTCCGGTGGATCCAAATGGGTGCTAGACAGTGGATGCACCAACCACATGACCGGAGAAAGGAGGATGTTCGTGGAATATGAAGAAAACGAGGACCCAAACAAAGGCATCTACTTCAGAGATAATAGTCAAGGAATGGTGTTCGGTACCGGTAAAATAGCAATATCCTCTGAACACACTCTTTCTTATGTTTTACATGTTGAATCTTTAGATTATAACCTGCTGTACATATCTCAATTATGTGACAAAGGTTATAATTGCTTGTTCACTAACGAGGGTGTGACCGTCTCAAGGAGGAGTGATGGTTCCGTTGCATTCAAGGGTATGTTGAAGGGAAAGCTTTACCTTGTTGACTTCAACAAGGATAAAGCCGAACTCGACACATGCTTGATTGCAAAAACCAACATGGGTTGGCTATGGCATAGATGGCTAGCACATGTTGGTATGAGGAATCTTCAAAAACTCCTCAAGGGCGATCACATCCGAGGTTTGAAAGATGTTGTTTTTGAGAAAGACAGGCCTTGTAGTGCGTGCCAAGCCGGGAAGCAAGTTGGAGCACATCATCCCGCAAAGAACATCATGACTACGAAAAGACCGCTCGAACTACTTCATATGGACTTGTTTGGTCCAATTGCTTACATAATCATCGGCGGTAATAAATACGGTTTAGTCATTATTGATGATTTTCCCGCTTCACTTGGGTGTTCTTTTTGCATGACAAGTCAAAAACACAAGGGACACTCAAGAAATTCTTCAAGCGAGCACAAAACGAGTTCTCACTATCGATCAAGAGTATTCGGAGCGACAACGGCACGGAGTTCAAGAACATACAAGTGGAGGAGTACCTTGATGAGGAGGGAATCAAGCACGAATTTTCAGCACCATACTCTCCACAACAAAACGAGTTGCCGAAAGGAAGAACCGAACGCTCATAGAGATGGCAAGAACAATGCTCGATGAATACAAGACTTCGGATCGATTTTGGGCGAAAGCAATTAACACCGCTTGCCACGCCACAAATCGACTCTACCTTCATCGACTACTCAAGAAGACTCCTTATGAGCTACTCACCGGTAACAAACCAAACATTTCATATTTTCGAGTTTTCGGCTCTCCATGTTATATCTTGAACAAGAAGCCCTGGACTTCAAAGTTCGCTTCGAAGTCCGATGAAGGTTTCTTGCTTGGTTATGATTCGAACACTTACGCCTATCGTGTTTTCAACAAGGCCTCCGGACTTGTTGAAGTGGCACGTGACGTAGTGTTCGATGAAACTAATGGCTCCCAAAAGGAGCAAGTTGATCAATGTGAATTAGGTAAAGAAGAAGCTCCTTATCAAGCATTGAAGAGAATAGCTCTAGGCGAAGTTCGACCACAAGAGTCATCGTCACAAATACAAGAGGAAAGTGAACCACAAGAGGAGATCAACAATCAAGGGGGAGCTTCGATACAAGATCAATCACAAGAATATGAAGATGATTAACAAATCAACGAGGGCAACCACTCAGGGGGAGAAGAAAATGATCACCAACACACAACTCTCCAAGTGCCACACCCAAGAGTACACCAATGCATTCAAAGGGATCACCCAATCGACAACATCATCGGTGACATCCAAAAGGGAGTAACCACTAGATCTCGTATAGCTAATTTTTGTGAGCATTACTCATTTGTCTCCTTTTTGGAACCATGCAGGACTGAGGATGCATTGAAGGATCCGGACTGGGTGGTGGCAATGCAAGAAGAGTTGAACAACTTCAAGAGAAACGAGGTTTGGGAACTTGTGGCAAGACCCAATGCAAATATAGTGGGCACCAAGTGGGTCTTCCACAACAAGCAAGAAGAACACGGAGTGGTGACAAGAAATAAGGCACGACTTGTGGCCAAAGGTTACTCACAAGTCTAAGGTTTGGATTTTGATGAGACTTTTGCTCCAGTAGCTAGGCTTGAATCAATTAGAATATTACTTGCATATGCTACTCACCATGATTTCAAGTTGTATCAAATGGACGTGAAAAGCGCCTTCCTCAACGGACCGATCAAGGAAGAGGTGTACGTGGAGCAACCACCCGGGTTTGAAGATGAAGAGTTCCCCGACCACGTATATAAACTGCGTAAGGCTCTCTATGGCCTCAAACAAGCTCCTAGAGCTTGGTATGAGTGTCTTAGAGATTTCTTAATTGATAATGGTTTTCAAATTGGCAAAGTAGATTATACATTATTCACAAAGAATCTAGATAATGATCTTTTTATTTGCCAAATTTATGTTGATGATATAATTTTTGGGTCAACTAACCAATCTTTCTGTGAAGAATTTAGTAGAATTATGACAGACAGGTTTGAAATGTCAATGATGGGAGAATTGAAGTACTTCTTGGGATTCCAAGTGCGGCAACAAAGGGAAGGAACATTCATAAGCCAAACCAAGTACACGCAGGACATACTCAAGAAGTTTGGCATGGACAAGGCAAAGCCCATAAAGACTCCCATGACTACGAATGGCCACTTGGATCTCAATGAAGATGGATCGAGCGTCGACCAAAAGGTATATCGCTCCATGATTGGATCTTTACTCTACTTATGTGCATCTAGGCCAGATATTATGTTGAGTGTATGTTTGTGTGCAAGATTTCAAGCCAACCCTAAGGAATGTCACTTGACAGCCATAAAAAGAATCTTGAGATATTTAGTTCATACACCCAACCTTGGTCTTTGGTACCCAAAAGGCTCCAAATTCAATCTCATTGGTTACTCCAATGCAGATTATGCCGGGTGCAAAGTTGATAGAAAAAGCACCTCTGGCACATGCCAATTCCTAGGAAGATCTTTGGTTTCTTGGTCATCTAAGAAACAAAATTCCATTGCATTATCCACAGCCGAAGCGGAGTATATTGCAGCCGGGAGTTGTTGTGCGCAACTCCTTTGGATGCGACAAACTCTAAGGGATTACGGTTACAATATGAACTGTATTCCTCTCCTTTGTGATAATGAGAGTGCCATTAAAATAGCCCACAATCCAGTTGAGCACTCTAGGACTAAACACATAGACATAAGACATCATTTCTTGAGAGACCATTCCATGAAAGGAGACATAACCATCTCACATGTCAACACCCAAAAACAATTGGCCAACATATTCACCAAGCCACTTGATGAAAAGCGTTTTTGCGAACTCCGAAATGAGCTAAATATTCTTGATTCTCGGAGTGTGGCTTGAAAAGTTGCATACCTGTATGATTGCTTCAAGAATGTTGATTGAATTGTGAAAATCATCCCTCTCCATTTTTCTCTCGAAAAACTATGTCAATTATTAGATCTTGATGAATTTTGATCATTGTATGATTGTTGTATGCTTACTGGTCAAATTCATCAAGATTACTTGGATTGTTTTGCCTCTCTATTCTCTATTATTGAACCTTCAAATATATATGAATGTGCTATGCAATTCTTTCCTGGTGACCACGGACTAGTCCGTGGTGTCCGCAGAGTGCCGGTTAGGCCGGACTAGTCCGATATAGGTCTCTGGGTGACTTCGGACTAGTCCGATCATGTCCGGACTTGTCCGATTTTTCGTGTCCATAACCCTAGCCGCCATCAAACCCTAATCTCCTCACCCTCACATTCGCTCTAGGCTTCCTCTCTCTTGCGCTCGAGCTCCCAAGGCGATCTTTTGCATCCTCCGTCGAAAAGCCACTCATTTGGGCGGAGATCAAGCTTGAAGACTTGGGGATTGAAGCTAGCGGACTAGTCCGGCCTCCAACCCCCAAACCTTCGAGCCTCCATCGATTTCTTCGGTAAAAATCTTCAAAATCCTAGAAATCGTGTTTTTCTCAATTGTTGATCGTTTGGCCTAGGACCCTTCACTAGTTACATGTTTAGTTGATGTACTACGTGTATGCTAGACTAGATTTGCATTAGGGATTGTATCCTATCCAATCTGTTAGGTTTTTGAGGATGAACACCGGACTAGTCCGGTCCGTGCACGGACAAGTCCGGTACCCCGGACTAGTCCGTGCCTGAGCACCGGACAAGTCCGATGTTTCTGAACCTGAAACCTAATTCCTTAATTCCTTAATGCCATCCATTGCTATCTTGCCTTACCTATGCCTTGTATAACTTGTCATTATTCTTGCTCAATCATTCTCAGATCATGTCGAGCTCCGACAACGAGATCTCCGACTTTGAGGCCGAGTTGGACCACGAGGTGGCACCTCGGTCCTCGGTGGGTCTTGGCAAGAAACGCCAAGAAAGACCTTCCGAGCCTGCTACCTCCCCTCCCCAGGTTCGGAGGAAGGTCTGTGTCAAGAAGCCCGCCTCGAAGGCTGCTACGTCTTCAAGCGGCCTTCGTCAAGCAAAGGGAAAGGGCAAGGGAGTCGCAACGGGGCCAGTTGGGCCCTTGAAGCTTCATGCTCCCAGAGAAGGGGTCCGGGACCCCAATGAAGAGAAATTCAATGGGAAAGGCAGCGATGTGGCAGCCAAGCTAAGAAGCATTGATTGCTATGGAAGGCCAAAGCAGGCAGCTGATGGAAGGTTTTGGTCAAACTTCCATGCAGATTTCTACAGGCTGGTTTACCTGCCGATGAAGACTCCGGTGGTGCGCAGTCAGTGGATTGACTGGGCCCACCTAGAGAAGAAGAAGTGCTCAGCTTTTGATGAGGTCATTGCTGCAGCAGAAAGGCATGGTCTGAAGGATCTGTTTGCCTTCAGACACAATTGGAATGATGAAGTGATTGCACAATTCTATGCAGCGTGCCACTTCTCGAGTGAAGATGAAGAGAGTTTGACTTGGATGACCCATGGATCCAAGTACTCCATCACTCAGGAGGATTTTGCAAGCTTGCTCCATTTAGACTCTACTGGACATGACCACTTGATCATCCACAACATAGGGGTCATTGAGAGGGACAGAATGAAGTTCTTGTATGAGCCCAACTCTAAGTATGTTCCTCCCTCCACAAAGAACATGAAGCCCTTCTTTGTGGTTCTGAACAGAGTTCTCCGAAAGACCATTGCCCCCAAGGATGGGGATGCAGAGAGTGTACAGGGCTACCTCCGGACTCTAATGAGGGTCATAAGCAAGAAGAGACAGTTTGATGTTGCAGATTACATATGGAACGACATGGTCAACATCTCAAGAACCCCCAACCGGTCCTGTGGCTATGCTCCCTACTTGATGTTCATGATTGAGAAGGTCACAGGAATAGAATTCGTGAAGGATGTAGAGCACACTCCCCTGAGGCCTCAGAAGCCTCAGCCTGTGAGTGTCCAGGCTGCTTCCTCGCCGGCCTCAAGTCCTGAGGCACCGGCAAGAGAAAGAGATGATGCTAGGGCTCCTCCCCCCTCCAGGGAAGCTCCTCGGAGAGGATCCGCTAGTGGGATCCTCAAATACTTGTCCGTGATATTCTCCTCCTGCAAGAAGACTGAAGTAAAGCTTCATAAACTCAATCAAAAGAGGAAGGAGGATATGAGATATATCAAAGCCAATGTGAAGCAACTGAGTGAAAAGCTGGAGATCAACCCCATTGGATCTCCAGTAATTTCTGAAGATTCTGATCTTGACATCTCCGAGCTCGGGCCCTTGTCCCCGTCCGAGCTTGCCTATTTTGGCATTGGGGGCTCGAGGAGCTCCGCTCCTCCTCCTCCCTCTCCTCCTCGTCAAGCGGAGAGCGAAGAAGATGAAGAAGATGACGAGAGGACAGTCAGCGAAGAGTGAAGAACCTAGGACCTTCCTCTCTCTCTTTTTGGTGTCTTGATGCCAAAGGGGGAGAGATTGAGGGGGAGTCAAGTCTTAGCTTTAGCTGTAATAGGATGCGAGGAGAGAGCCTTCTCTGTACTTTTATTTGTGATTGTAATAGTTTAACACTATTTTCATATTAAGTTTGGTCTTGTGATGAATTGCTCAATTTATTTGCGAGTATGTGATGAAAACTGCATTTTAGCTCCTGGAATGTCATATGCACTTGGCATCGGTTGATTAATGTAAATTCTGTCATTCTCAATGTATTCATGCACTTAGTATGCATCCCACCATAAATAATGCACATATGGATAATTCTCTTGTTGCTTGATGTATTTTTGAGTCATATGTGCATACTTTATGAAAATCTCATTTTTTGCCTTATTTTGTGAAATCTCAATTGGTTGTCATCAATCACCAAAAAGGGGGAGATTGAAAGTGCATCTAGGACTCCCTTGTGGGTTTTGGATGATTTATGACAAGCAATTGGGATCCTAATCCTTTTGTTGAGATGAATGCAGGCAAATAATGAAAAATGAGCAAAATGCCAAAAAGAAGGGAAATGAGAAGCAAAGTGAATTTGAGCTCAAGGAGAAGAAAATGGTAGATTATTATGTATGGAGTGTGTTAAGGAAACACACCCAAGAGCTCAATCACTTTCAAGCACACACACACAATGCACAAAGTTATACAGGACCGGACTAGTCTGATATCAGCCGGACTAGTCCGATATCACATTCTGCACTAGATCGGACAAGTCCGGTATCCACCGGACTAGTCCGATATCTTTCTGATCCACTTCGGACTAGTCCTCCCCAATGTGGACTAGTCCTCAACACAATGCACAAGTCACACAAAATCGGACAAGTCCGTTGTGATCCGGACTAGTCCGATATTCTTTTTGATCGACTTCGGACAAGTCCGGTGTCTACACGGACTAGTCCGATATACACACTGATCTAAATCGGACAAGTCCTCCAAGTGCGGACTTGTCATCCTAAACACTTAGGGTTTCACATGTCCGGACAAGTCCGATGGCAATCAGACTAGTCTGAAGATTTCCAGTTGTGAAATCGGACAAGTCCGTTTTCAACCGAACTAGTCCAATATTCCTGGACACTTAGGGTTTGCTACACACAGCACACCGGACTAGTCCGATGACCACCACGGACTAGTCCGATCTTTCTGAACCCTAACGGTCACTTTTAGAAACCCCATATAAATAGAGGTGCACGGCCCACTTTTACAATCTCTCGAACCCTAGCGCTGTCACACCTCCCAAGAGACTCAAAAACCACCTCTCTCCATGAAATTAAGTGCAAAATCGATCAATCTATTGAAGATCACTTCTAGATCATTGGAGAGACACTTGGCACACATCATTGAGCTCTTGGTTTGATTCTCTAACACACTCTTGCGTTTCAATTTGTAATTTTCGAGTGTGTTATTGGTGGCTTTGTAAGTTGTAATCAAGGGAGCTCTCAACGTGTGAGAACGCCCCTTCAACTTGGTTATTTACCCTTTGTGATTCGTGGAAGAGGATTGGCCTTCGTGGCGATCCGACGAGGGAAGGGTTGGAGAAGACCCGGTCCTTTTGTGGGCTCCTCAACGTGGACGTAGGTTGCCTTCGTGGTAGCCGAACCACGGGATAAATCATGTGTCTTGTCCTTTTGCGTTCTTCATCTTAATTGATCAACTTAATCTAGGGTTTGATTCACTTTGTTCAGTTTGAGTTAAATTGTTGAACAAGAGCCTTAATTGTAATAGAATTTGACATACAACTATTAAACTGTCATTCAAGTTTATATTTCCGCTGCAAACATTAACGAATCAATCAAATTGACTGAACTTGATCAACTTAGCCCGTGAAAACCGGACTAGTTCGCACTTTACCAGACTAGTCCGATATCTCTGGTATTGACTTTGTTGTTGAGTGTTACAGGAACCGAGAAAATTCAAGAAGGCCTATTCACCCCCCCTCTAGGCCTACATTCACCTGGTACTGGAGCCACATGGCCGGAGCTAGCGTCCCGTGGAGATGCTGATGCTAGAGTGGTTGCCGCTGTTGAAGACCTTCCCCTCCGGGGAGAAGGAGCTGCTGCGGAAGGAGCAAGTCTGATAGACCTCCCGTCAGAGTGCTTCAACTTCCTCTTACGGCTCGAGGGCTCGGCCAATTCTTTATTCTTGACCACGACTTCAACTCTCTGTCTCGGGGCGGAAGGGGGACCTCCCTCGAAAGCTCCAGGGATCGCCAACCCGGTGGTCGGACGCCTCTCAACTTCACCGAGGTCATCAAGCACCGGCATCTTCCACCGGAGCTCCCTGTTGAACTCTGCCTCCATGTTCAGAGGGAGGAAAGCCGCCAGCGGAGTCAATTCGTCACCCTCGACGTCGATTCCGTGTTGGAACTTCTTGAGGTGAAACTCCAAAGTTGTGCCTTCCAGGTTGGACTTCAAACTGGTCTCGATCCGGTCGTCGTCCATCACGTTGTTGAGGGCCCAAGCGAGTTTCTCCGTCTTCTTCAGCGGAGCCCACCTGTTGACCAGGAAGTTGCATAATACCGCCTGGGGAGTCACCCCTCCCTCCACACATTGGCGGATCCTGGTCAGAGTAGGGTTGAAGGCGTCCGATAACACCGGAACTTTGCTCCAAGCTTCAGTGTCGATGTTGGGGAGGCCTTCGGGCAGCTCCAGCTTCTCATGCTCCTCCACCCTGATGACAATCCAATCCTTCTTCCAGTGGTCCCACTTTCCAGAAGGGAACGACCGCAAGTACTTGTACGGGCACTTCTCGCGCTTCACAAAATAATAGAAGCCAAGGTACTCGTCACTTTTGCCGGTGGTGTGGATGGTTAAGAAGGTGTGGAAGAGCTCTACGCAGGGAGGAATACCCACCCACATCTCGCAGAAGTGGACAAAGATCGACACCAGAAGAATGGAGTGGGGGCCAAGGTGGTACAGCTGCAGACCATAGAAGTCTAGCAGCACCAAGAGAAAAGTTGAGAAGGGTGGGATCAGTCCCACCATGGCGTACACAGAGAAGTACACCATGTCGCCAGTGTGCTCCTTCTCAAACGGAAGCTTGCCGGCGCGAACCTGGTGGTTGAATAAGTCACTGGACCACCCCATGAGGGCCCTGACCTTCTTCAAATCACCGTCGGTCTTAAGTCGACTCTTGCGGAGACCCAACTCCATTGCAGCACATCAAGGCGAGAGATGAAAAGCAGACTAAAGTTTGGAGGATTCGAGCGCAAGTTCAAATGAATGCGTAAAGAATCCCCAAGCGGTGTGCGCTTTCCTTCTTAAGTAAGCCCCCGCAACGCTTGGATGGAAACCGCAGAGGAGTCGACGATACAATTCAAAAACTTCACCCTGCTAATGACAAGGGGGCCCGGGGCCACCCGGACAATCAAGTCGACGTCCTTACACTAGGTGAACGGTTGTCATCATGAAATGCGGGAAGCCCGAGGGCGGCGGCCTGACATGGCGCGCGGAACCGATACAGTTTTTGTATCGAGAACTGGCGACCTTCAATTGCGTGAGATCCGCACGCTCAGATCTCACCTGCCGCATCCTAGATATGCCACGCGGCATTGGTTTAACTGCGAACTACCGCCAACGGCACATCCGAAGACCCTTGAAGACACGGCTCAAAAATCAAAGGATGGACCCACCTCCGGCAGAACGACTTCATCCAAAAGGTCTCTCCGAGAGGTGGGCCCAGGGGGCCACTGTCGGTACCCTGCGTACCGTATACCCCTTGGGAATACAAAAAGACCCAAGGAACTTCACCTGTCTGAGTTGAAGATCTCCAAAGGCCCCACGTGTCATACAGGACCGGACCTGCCTCTCATCTATGGTTAGTCCCGATGCTGCCACGTGTATACTGCAACTGGACCTACAACCCACACATGGGATAGCTCCAGGCTAAACACCTGTGCAGCACCCCCGGACCTAACCCCCGACAGAGGAAAGCTCCGGTACCGACACATGTACATCTACACCGGACCTACCCGTCCCAGACGGAAAGCTTCAAAGCTGCCATGTGTCCAACCGCTGGACCTTCAGCCTCAACAATCAGACTGGTGGGCCCCCAATGGCTTGGACCTTCAAGGGGCAATCAAAGACTTCAAGACCCGATTAAGTGTCATTAATACCATATTAATGACACACGATCGGAAGGCCCTTAATACTAGTAATGGCACTATCAAGGCTCATTACCACACTATTAATGGTAATTAACCTCATTAATTGTGTATTAAGCATCAGTAACCGCCAGGGACACATGTCGGGTCAGGCTAACGGTGTAACGACCTGTCCTTGTACTATAAAAGGACTGGTCGACAATACACAGTGGCTCTCCCCTCTCTCTCAACTCTTGGACACTCTGAGACTTAGCTCTGACACACGCTCATGAGCGCTCAGAAGCTTAATACAACAACCACACACCCCGTGGAGTAGGGTATTACGCTTAGGCGGCCCGAACCACGTAAATCCTCGTGTCTACTTGTCATCGTGTTCTGATCTCTGCGTGCCCAATACCAAACTAGGAAACTCCGCAGGCTACCAACAGTAGTACCAGGAGAACTGCCGGAACCACACTCCGACACCGACCAATGCAAATATCTATAACCTTCGCAAATGATCGTGTTTCCTGTAGTTGGTGTAGCAAGAATGTAGTGTAGTGGCCATACCTTACCTGGCATGTTATCATTCCTATCCTAGCGCCTTTGCTTACAAACAACTGAGCTGGGTTTTTTTGCTATAATTAATAATATAATATCTGTTGAAAATAGGGAACATATTTAACAATACGAAAAGGGATATTGTATCACTTTAAGGTGCTAACTACAAGAACAACAAAGTAGGCTATAAGATTAGAAGAAAAATAAATAGTAAAATGCACTAGAGGTACATGAATTTGTCTTCATCTAGATTCTCAAACTTCTATTTTTTTATTTTTTCCTTCATGAACTTGCTCATTTATGTCATTTATATTAATGATTTTTTTCTTTACATTCATGAACTTATCCATTTATATCATTTAGGTTCATGAACTTTTTCTTTACATTTACAGGTATATGGACATTTTAAGACTTATACTGCAAGTTCATGCTCCTTCACTGATGTGGTCCAAACTGTTATAGTCCTGACATACGCATCCCACTTGTCAATATTATCTCCCTTTTTCTCTGGTCAATCAGTGCTACTGAGAGAAAATCAGAGGTTGTTGCTTGTTTGTGCATCTAGGCCTTCCATTGTGGATTCTGGGGATTAATAACAAACTCATTAAATAGCTAATGAATTTGGTTGAGAATGTATGTACATTTAGAGAAAAGAGGTGTTGTGGAATCCCTCAAATATGAAAAAAAAGGCGGCAGGAAGACTCCTATATTAGGGTTTTATTTTCTTGAGTATAGAAAACACCGTACTATCAGGATGGATGCAAAGTTAGATTGCAATTGTGATTTGTCAAAGTTAAATCCATGGGTAAATATCTCCTTTAGGATTTAGCGATTGTCTACAGTGGTTCCCGGACATATTCGGATTTAAAAATTAATGTTCGGACTCTGTGTAGGGTGGACATATTCGGCCTAAGGACGAATATGTTCGAGCTCGAGGGTGGACATGTCCGGAACCCTAGTTCAGCCTAAGGATATTTTGCTTCTTAGTGGAACACGAACTTGTCCGGCCTTGGAGCGGATATGTCTAGGGCCCGGATATGTCCGGCATGAACCGCAGAAGTTTTCTTGCTGTATAGATTAGAAACTTGACCTAGGTGGTAAGAACATGTCGGATCTTGTTCAGCTATGTCCGGAAAATTGAATCCGATCGTTGGAAAGTATAATTGACGGGGACATCACCTGTAAGTGATGGTCCCCAAACCCGCACTTGTCTGTGGGTTGACCCTGGACATGTCTGGACCATAGCAGTTGGTAACGGTCCCTTTTTGAGGAGAGTATAAATTGACACTCTCTCTCCCAAATGGGATGGGAAGGAACCCCAGTGCCGCAAAGCATACTTCTAAGTGTTTCTTGCCCTCTCTTTCACCCTCTTGCCCCCGAGATTGAATCTTTGTGAGGTTGTAAAGAGTAGTGAGTGGATTTGAGTGTGGGACACCGATTGGGTTTAGGTTTTGATTGAGTTTCTGTTGCAATCTCTTATTTGTATTTGTTACTCTTGAGGTTTGATCTCTATTGAGGTTTGATCTCTAGACGGCTAGAGGTTACCCTTAGCTCCCAAATCGTGTTGGTGAGACTTAGAAAGTTTTGTATCACCCTTTGGATTGATAGTGGATACCCGAGTCTGATCTTTGTGATTGCTCGGTGAGGTTAGTGTTGAGATCAACCCGGTTCTTTGTGGACTTCCTCAATGGAGACATAGATTCCTTTGTGGAACCGAACGTTGGGAAAAAATATCTTGTGTACACTTGTCTTTTCATTGCATTTACATTACCCTAGCTAATATTTGTCATAGGATTGCAAATTTCATGATTGGAGTGATTCTATGTTGCTTTCTTTGTTAAATAGGTTGCTAGTACACCCTTTAGGTTGTTCTAGCATCACTATCGGTCTTATACCTTACCTAGAATTGCTTAGAATCATTTTCGCTGCAACTAACTTCAGATATATTCGAGCTGTTTCAACTTGTTTAAGGAAACCCGGACAAGTTCAGACCTGTTATGGACATATCTGACCTTAACAGATAGTTACAATTTAATTATGCGGTTTCATGCATTATAAGCCTATTCACCTCCTTTTAACCAACTTTCAATGCTCACTGACACTACACATAGCATTTTCACCTCCTTTACCTTTCCATGCAGTTTATTACCCTCATCGGGTTAGATTGCAAAGAATGTGTGGAACTTTCTCCAATAATGTATACGATTGATTAGGAATCCCTATAGTGAGATGTAGGATTGAAGAGCACGTGAAAAGCTACCAAAGAGGTTGAATAGTAGATTAAAACTTTTTCAGCGGAATCAACGAAAACCCCTCGGCAGATAATCAATTTGATAGAGAACCCGTATGTGCGACTGATCCAAAAAGTGTTCAACCATGATAAAACCAATATAAATTGTAGAGAATCAAGTAACAAAGACATGAAAACAAGAATCACTAAAATTCATCTGGAGAAACTCAAGTTATGATCAAAAGATTGAGCAAAGGTCATTCTGTCCTACCCGAGTTGAATTCAGATTTGCAACGCTGCAAAGAAACTCGTGTAACTCAAAAACCACAAATCCAATGATCGTGAAATTTTCACAAATGATATAGAATCAAGTTGTGAAGACAACACAAAAAGAATCACGTTGGTTGGATAAGTAAAATGTGAGTTATTATTGAAATACAGATGCAACATCTGGTTATCCACAAACTCGACGAGAAAGACTTGACAAAAATAAATCGGACGAACAAGGCACAAAAGCTCCTATAAACTACGAATTTTATTCATCAAAAACACAAGATGAACAGCCCAAAATCATGCACCCACGATCCCTGGCCTCCCTTGCTTATATAACCAGCCTTTTGACCAACCCAATCAACAGTAGGACTCCTACTCCTACTTAGTTTGAACCGAAACTTTTCATAACTGCTCAAGACTCTTCAATACGCAGATAGAATTAATCTTAAGACTTTCAAACACCTTAGGAATGTCCCAAACATTCTTTAAACAACTCAAATTCGTCATCAACATGAAATATAACCAAAACTAACTCAAAACCTTCCATAAATGAACTGTAACCACCTCAGCTGCAGCCTGAGGCATAATCCAGTCCGTTGGACCGTTTCGGCCAATTCTTCATGTCCATAACTTTTCATCACGCCTTGGAACCATGTTGACACGTCCATGCGCCCCTTGCACATGTGCAAACACTTTCCAATGACGTCCAATACCTTCATATGCATTGTTCTTGATTCAAACATGTTGCATGACCTCCCGATCAACTCAACCACAATTCCTCCCGAACTTGGTTGTTAAATCCCATCTTCTCTCTAAGACTAGTTCAATGGATCCCATCACCAGCAATATCCTGACCTCAAGCAATATATGTACATGAACAAACAAGCAATTCTTTCTGAGCACAAGTCTGCGACTTGACTCACATTAGTCCGAAAACTGCAACACCATATGTGAGCACCTCACATAAGCATGTTGCAAACATAGTAAGATAATATCCACCATGATCAGCCAAAACGCATCAAAAACTTAGTAAATGAATACTAAGCCAACTTTCCATAAGCCAAAAAGCAAGTTTGAAACATTGCAAGTAAAAAATATAGCAACCGCACGAATATTTCAGCACGTAGAACGTTCGGACAGTCCAAAATAGCTGCTATGCATTATAAAAGAAAAAGTTTGGACACTCTGAAGCATGTTCCCGCAAGTTCAAACGATCTGAAGTGAGTGACTCAGGTGTACTTAAAACTTTGCATGTAAACTCATACTTTTAGCCTAATTACCAATGTATTCAGCACCTAGGTCTCACAATCTCCCCCTTGATGAATGCATTAGCAACACCACTACGAAATCGAATATTGGCTCATTCACATTTCATAAAAAGTTTTGATAAAAAGAAAATTTCTCCCCAATTTTGAAATAAAAAATCAAGTGAAAAGAAAACAAAAAATTCTCCCCCTAAGGATGTTCACTCTCACTCCTCCTGAGAAGAATAGTGCAAAACACTTGTGAATGTCCAATGTGTGACCAATTTCTCCCCCTTTGACAATGTATTCAGCAAGGTCCAAAAGAGAAATTTTAATTTGTTTTGAGCATAATATGACATATACATATAAAACATAGCTCGTACAAGTCATACTATTAAGTAACTTACACTATCACATCAATGAAATACATAAAGTAGTGTAAGCCATGCTAGAGATCAAGTGTAATTTCAATTTAAGCAAATCATGATCTCCCTATCTAAACTATTTCAATACTTGAAATCATGACACATGTTGCTATTTTTATTAACTTTTAAACACGAATTTGGATCATATGAACTTTGCAAGAGATTATATGTTGTATCAACCTTATTATAACCAACCAAGCCAAGCCTATGTCAGTTGATAATGAAAAGCTTAAAGAAATGTTTTAGTCATACACAACTCCTTCCAAGTTCATATCAAAGTGTAATGATAAGCAATCTCAAAAGGAGAGTGTGATGCATGCATATTCTGTTGATCTTTTCTTTATTTTTTTTATCTGATCATAAAAGCTCAGCATGTGGGCTAATAGTTGATTAATTTTTCATGATTCAAAGCACTTGTGAGCATGCAACAAGTTCAAAAAGCAAGAAAGTTCGATCTTGACCAGGTTTAGTGTAAATAATTATTCAAAATTACTAGTCAAGGCAAAACTACAAAATGTATAACACGAGTAATGTAGTAAGAACTTTCAGCATGTAAAAGGAATCACAAAGTCATATATGTATAAAACATTTATGCTCATATTATCTTTTAGTTTTAGATTCATATATAGATTTTCCAAGTTGCAAACCTCCCCTCAATTTAAGCCATGAGGATGCATAACCCCTATTTCACTACGAATAAATTAAAAACGAGTGAATTCCAAAGGTTTTGTGAAAATGTCAGCCAATTGATGTTCGATGTCTACATGGTGAAGCACAATGTTTCCTTTTTCAACATTATCATGAAGAAAGTGGTGCCTAATCTTAATTTGCTTTGTTCTAGAGTGTCGCAAGGGTTTTTTAGCAATACAAATGGCACTAGTGTTATCACAAAACAGCGGAGCCTATCTAAATCAAGTTCATAGTCCTTATGTGTTTGAACAATCCATAAAATTTGTGAGCAAGCGCTAGCATCAGCTACATATTCAGATTCGGCCGTGGATTGTGCAACTGAACTTTGTTTTCTAGAGGACCAAGCAACAAGTGAATTATCAAGAAAATGACAAGCACCCAAAGTACTTTTCCTATCAATCCTACAGCCCCCAAAATCAGCATACGAAAAAACTTTCAGAGTAATGATTGAGGAAGAAGGAAGAAAAATGTCAAATTCTTGAGTACCACGTAAATACCTGAGAATCCTTTTGACGGCTTGACAATGTGAAGCACGTGGGGAAGCTTGAAATCTTGCAAAAAGACAAACGTTGAATTGTATGTCCGGTCTTGATGCCATGAGGTACAAAAGTGATCCAATCATGCTTCTATATTCCTTTTGATCAAGTGAGTCACCATATTCATCAAGTTAAAGTGTCGTCATTGTTCCCATTGGTGTCCAAAGAGGTTTGCTGTTTTCCATGTTGAAACGCCTAAGGAGATCTTCCGTATACTTCGTTTGATGCACAAAGGTTCCCTCCTTGGTTTTTTTAATTTGCATCCCCAAAAAAGTATGTGAGTTATCCTATCATACTCATGTCCAATTCTGAACTCATCATATCTAGAAACTTAGACACAAGATTGTGAGAAGAACAACAAAAGATAATACCATCCACATAAACTCAAATGAGTAGTGAGTCATTGCCATGCTTAAGCACAAAAAGAGTTTTATCTACTTTTCCCATAGTAAACTCCTTTTCAAGTAAGAATGTTTTTAACCTATCATACCATGTTCTAGGGGCCTATTTGAGATCATACAAAGCTTTAGACGGTTTGTAAACATGATTAGGAAAATCTGAATTTTCAAAATTGGGTGGTTGCTTAACATAAACCACCTCATCTATGTAGCCATTAAGAAAAGCACTTTTCACGTTCATTTGATATAACTTGAAACCTTTAGATGCAGCAAATGCTAATAAAATTATTGTGGCTTCTAATCTATCAATAGAAACAAAAGTTTCATCAAAATCTAGAGCTTCAACTTGTGTGAAACCTTGAGCAACCAACCTAGCCTTATTCCTAACCACAACCCCATCCTCACTTTGTTTATTTTTAAACACCTATTTAGTTCCAATTAAAGTGTGACCTTGATGTGGACGTACAAGTTTCCAAAAATTACTTCTTTCAAAATTTTCTAACTCTTCTTGCATAGCAATAATCCAATATTCATTAGTGAGTGTGTGTGATATATCTTTGGGTTCAAAAGAAGCAACCGAAGCAGAATGAGCGTGAGAGTTTGGATCGGAAAACCTGGACCGTGTGACTCGTTTGTGCAAGCTTCCAATAATTTGTTGTCGATGATGACTTTTCAGGATCCGGAGGGGAGTAGGCACTTCACAAGCTCCTTGTTCTTCATGTTCATCATCAATCGAAGAGCTTGTGGCTTGAGGACGATCTGGACCAGCAGTAATAGTTGTTGTGCTGGTTGTGGATCAAAACCAGTAGCAGGAATAATGTCATTAGCTGCTGAATTTTCGGGTAGCAGCACCACTTCTTCCTCATCTTCAATGAAAATAGTCTCCCTCTGTGGATATGCATCTTGATCTGCAATATTAGAGCTAGTACTTGGACTAGTTTCATCAAAAGAAACTTCACAAGTCTCTATAATTTTGTTAGTGCCAAGTAAAAGCACACGGTAGCCTCTAGTATGAGATGCATAACCATGAAACATGTCATCAACAGATCTAGCTTCAAATTTTTCAAGATTACCATGTTTCTTAACAAAGCATTTGCAACCAAAGACCCTAAAGTGTGTGATACTAGGCCTATGTCCAAACAGAAGCTCATATGGGGGTTTTCCTAGCTTAGCACGCAACAAAACACGATTTGAGACATAACAAGCGGTTGCAAATGCATCAGTCGAATACTTCCTAGGAGTTTGATATTCATCAAGCATAGTTCTAGCCATCTCAACTAAGGTTCTATTCTTTCTCTCTACAACACCACTTTGTTGACATACATAAGGTGAAGAAAATTGATAATCTATTCCTTTTTCAGCATGAAAGTGATCAAATGATTTGTTTTTAAATTCGGTTCCAATATCACTTCTAATTGCTTTTAGAGATCCTGTGTGATCAAGTGAAAGTCTAAAAATTAAACTTCTAAAATAACTAAAGGCTTCATTCTTAGATGTCATAAAGTAAAATCATGAGTATCTAGAATAATCATCAACAATTATAAGTGCATACCACTTACCTCCAAAAGATTGAACATCTGAAGGTCCTACGGTGTCAAGGTGTCAAAGTTGTGTCGGTGTTGTTGTTATGGTCATTGTGAGTGGAGAATGTGAACCTACAATCATCTTAGCATGTCTACAAGAAGAGCATACAATATATTTATCCCCTTTATGCTTAGGCAGCCCGCATATGCGATAAGGGCACTAACACATGTGAGATGATCGAAGCCTACGTCAGCAAGTCTACAATGCCAAAAATATAAGTCTTTTGATTCATTAGCAACTAGACACCTATGATTAGATGATTACATGTCAAAATCAGCTTTAAAAACTCTTCCAAACCAATACATGTTAAACATAAGCTCACCATTTGAATCTACAACCTTGCAGCAATTTTTAGTGAAAGTTATTTCAAGATTTTCATCTAGCAATTGTGAAACTGAGAACAAGTTGTATTTCAAATTCCTAACAAGTGCCATATTTTCAAAGTGTAGTGGTTGTTAACTCTAATCAAACCCTAGGAGTTGAAGAATTATCAGCAAAAGTAACATTCTCTAAACAAGACACAAAAGAGAGGGATAAGAACCATTATTTGTTACCTGTCATGTCTCGTGATCAACCTGAATCCACAAGTCAAATTTCATCCTTCCTCAAGTGTGTGACCTAGATAGCACCACAATACATCGGTTACTCAATACTGGGGTTAGTCAAAAGGCATTTAGGAATCCAGTATTGAGTCACACAACGTCCATCATGAATAACACGTGAAAGCTGAGATAAAACAACAGGTTTATAATCCAATGTAGGATCGAAGAGCACGTGAAAAGCTACCAGAGGTGGGGTGAATGGTAGGTTTAAAAATCTTACGCAGCAGAAACAATAAAACCCCAAACCCTTTCGGCAGAAAAATGATCTATTAAAGAAATCGTGTGTGAGACTAATCTAAACGTGTTTTACCGTGACAAAAGTGATAGATATCATAGATAATCAAGTCACGAAGACAACACAAAAAGAATCACTCAAATTCGACGAGAAAAACTCAAGTTATGATCGAAAGATCAAACAATGGTCAATCTGTCCTACCCGAGAAAAACAGTTCTGGAACGCTGCAAAGAAACTCGTGTAGATCAGAAACCACAAATCCAATGACCTTGAAATTTTGACAGATGATAGATAATCAAGTTTTGAAGACAACCCAAAAAGAATCACGTCAATTGGATCTGTAAAACTCGAGTTATGATAAAACCACCGATGAAAGGTAGTGCTGTCCAGAAACTCGACGAGTAAAACTTGTCTGGAACAAATCGGACGAACAAGGCACAAAAGTTCCTTAAAACTACGAATTTTATTCAATAGAACACAAGAGGAACAGCCCCAAAGTCGTCTACCACGAGCTCTAGGCTCCCTTGTTTATATAACCAGCCCTTAGGCCAACCCAATATCAACTAGGACTCCAATCCTACTCAGATCACGAATCCTAACTTTCCATAACTGCTCAAGATTCTTCTATACGCAGATAGAAGCAATATTAAGACTTCCAAACACCTTAGGAACGTATCCCACATTCCTAAACAACTCAAATTCGTGACACACACACACAAAATCCTAACATAACTAACTCGATACTTTCCATACCGAGCCATAACTGACTCCGCCGCAGCCAAAGTCATCAACCGGTACGATCCGATCCTTCCAACCAGATCTTTCCTTCCTTATCCCATCTTTGGAACCATGTTGCCACGTCATGAACCGCATGCATACGTGCGAACACCTTCCTTCGACGTTCAGTAACCTTCATATGCACTGCCCTTGATTCAATCATCCTGCGCGACCTCCTGATCAGCTCAACCACAGTTCCTCCCGAACTTGGTTGTTGGAACCTCATCTCCTCCCTGAGACTAGTCCAATGGATCCTGTCACCAGCCATGACTTGAACTCAAGCAACACCTGCACATGAATAAACAACCAATCTATACGAGCCCAAGTCCTCGACTTGACTCAAGTTAGTTCCGAACACAACACCTTACGTGAGAACCTCACATAAGCATGTTGCAAAACCACAGTAACACGATATCATCCATAACAACCAAAACGCACCAAAAACTTAGCAAATGAATACTAAGAAATCTTTCCAACAATGTAAAGCAAGTACGAAACATTGCAAATGAAAAGCAGAAGCACTGCGGTCAAGTTCTGGACCTTGCCAGAGTAACCCGGAGCTTGAGCCGGAGCTAACAAAAGCTAGTAGAACCTAGCGTCGGAGCTTACCAAAACTAGTACAACTAAGCTCCCACCGGAGCTTACAAAACTAGCAGGACCTAGCGCCAGAGCTAACCAGAACTAGTCGAAACTAGTAATCCCAAAAGCCGGAGCTAGAAAAATCAACTCGGAGCTTAGAAAAAGTATTCCGGAGCAATCAAATATATGCCGGAACTATCAAAGACATGCCGGAGCTAAAGATAAAGCTCACCGGAGCTAACCAAAGCTAGTCGGACCTTACCAAGAAGTCGGACCTAGCTTCGAACATAGTCGGAGCTACCCAAAACAAGCCGGACCTACCGTCGGACCTTGCTGTAGCTCGGATCTAGAGTCAGACCTTGATAAAAAGGTTTTTTGGTGATATTTAAAACTTTTATCATCACAGCCAAGTGTATTCGCTACAAGCCAATGTATTCAGCACACATTGGTCTTACAATCTCCCCCTTGATGAATGCATTGGCAACACCATTTAAAATCCGAACCATTGGCTTATTCTCATTAAAAGTTTTGAAAACAATTTCTCCCCTTTTGTAAATCAAAAGTAAAATGTGAAGAAAAAATTATCCCATATTATCTCTCCCCCTTTATTATCTCTCCTTATGCACATATTCTCTTTCTCTTCAAGCTTATCTCTCCCCCTTTGACAATGTATTCAGCAAGTCATGAGCATGTAAACAAATTATCTCTCCCTCTTTAGTTGTTATGAGCATATTATAACATATACATATAAACAAAGCTCATCCAAGTCATACTATCAAGTAACTTACACTATCACATCAATGAGATACATAAAGTAGTGTAAGCCATGCTAGAGATCAAATGTAATTTTCAATTTAGGCAAGTCATGATCTCACAAACTTAACTATTTCAAAACCTGAAAGCATGACACTAGTTGCTGCATTTTATTATTTTTCAAAGCATAAATTTAGATCATATGATATTTGCAAGAGATTATATGCACATCTGCCTTATTCTAACCAACCAAGCCAAGCCTATGTCATTTGACAATCAGAAGCTTAAGGACATGGTTTTAGTCATACACAACTTCTTCCAAGTTCATATCTAAGTGCAATGATAAGTCATCTCAAAAGAAGAAGTGTGATGCATGCATATTCTCTTGATCTTTTCTCAATTTATATTTGTTCATAAAAAATCAACATGTGAGTTGATTACTTGATTAATTCTTTATGATTAAAAGCACTTGTGAACATGTAACAAGTTCAAAACAGCAAGAAAGTTCGACCATGACCAGTTTTAGTGTAAGTAATTATTCCAATTACTAGACATGGCAAAAACTACAAAATGTATAACACGAGTAATGTAGTAAGAACTTTCGGAATCACAAAGTCATATATGTATGAAATACTATGCTCATATTATTTTAATTTTAGATTCACACATAGACTTCCCAAGTTTCAAAAACTCCCCCTCAATTTAAGCCATGAGGATGCATAACCCCTATTTCACTACGAATGAAACAAAAACGAGTGAAATCCAAAGGTTTTGTAAAAATGTCAGCCAATTGATGTTCGGTATCTACATGGTGAAGCACAATGTTTCCTTTTTCAATGTTATCTCGGAGAAAGTGATACCTAATATCAATGTGCTTAGTTCTAGAATGTTGCACGGGGTTTTTGGCAATGCAAATAGCACTAGTGTTATCACAAAACAGTGAAACACTATCTATATCAACCCCATAGTCCTTAAGTGTTTGAACAATCCAAAGAATTTGTGAGCAAGCACTAGCAGCAGCTACATATTCAGATTCGGCTGTGGATTGTGCAACTAAATTTTGTTTTCTAGAGGACCAAACAACAAGAGAATTACCAAGAAAATAACAAGAACCGGAAGTACTTTTCCTATCAATCCTACAACCCCCAAAATCAGCATCCGAAAAAGCTTTCAAAGTAACAGTTGAGGAAGAAGGAAGAAAAATGCCAAATTCTTGAGTTCCATGTAAGTACCTGAGAATCCTTTTGACGGCTTGACGATGTGAAACATGTGGGGAAGCTTGAAACCTTGCACAAAGACATACGCTGAATTGTATGTCCGGTCTTGATGTCGTGAGGTACAAAAGTGATCCGATCATGCTTCTATATTCTTTTTGATCCACGGATTCACAATCTTCATCAAGTTCAAGTGTTTTTGTTGTTCCCATTGGTGTCCGAAGCGGCTTGCTTTTGTCCATGTTGAAGCGCCTTAGGAGGTCTTTGGTATACTTCGTTTGATGCACAAAGGTACCCTCCTTGGTTTGCTTGATTTGCAGCCCCAAAAAGTAAGTGAGTTCACCCATCATACTCATTTCAAATTCAGAACTCATCATTGCTGAAAACTTGGACACAAAATCATGAGAAGCACAACCAAAGATAATATCATCCACGTACACTTGAACGAATAATGCGTCATTGCCATGCTTAAGCACAAAAAGAGTTTTATCAACCTTGCCCATGGTAAACCCCTTTTCAAGTAAGAATGTTTTTAACCTATCATACCATGCTCTAGGGGCTTGTTTGAGACCGTATAAGGCTTTGGACAGTTTGTAAACATGATTAGGAAAATCTGAATTTTCAAAACCCGGTGGTTGTTTGACATAAACCTCCTCATCTATGTAGCCATTAAGAAAAGCACTTTTAACATTCATTTGATATAGCTTAAAACCTTTAGATGCTGCAAAAGCTAACAAAATTCTTATGGCTTCTAATCTAGCGACAGGAGCAAAAGTTTCATCAAAATCTAGACCTTCAACTTGAGTGAAACCTTGAGCAACCAACCTAGCCTTATTCCTAACCACAACCCCATCCTCACTTTGTTTATTTTATATACCTATTTAGTTCCAATTAAAGTGTGACCTTGAGGTGGAGGTACAAGTTTCCAAACATTATTTCTTTCAAAATTTTCTAACTCTTCTTGCATGGCAATAATCCAAGATTCATTAGTGAGTGCGTGTGATATATCTTTGGGTTCAAAAGAAGCAACAAAAGCAGAATGAGCATAAGAGTTTGGATCGCAAAACCTGGACCGTGTGACTCGTTCGTGCAAGCTTCCAATCATCTGTTGTGGGGGATGACCTTTGTCAAAACGTAGGGGAACAGATGTCTCACAAGCTTCTTCTTCATTAGGTTCATCGTAGATTGATGAGCTTGTGACTTGTGGATGATCAGGACCAGCAGAGGTGATAGCCGGAGCTTGTTCAATGTTTGGAGCTGGACACGTGTGAGCTTCGGAACTACCAGGCAGTATCACCGGCTCTTCTTCATCTTCGAAAATACCCTCCCCCTGAGGATACAGATCTGGTCCTGCAACACCGGAGCTAGTACCTGGGCTGGCTTCATCAAAAGATACTTCACAAGTCTCCACAATTTTGTTAGTGTCAAGTAAAAGCACACGGTAGCCTCTAGTATGAGATGGATAACCAAGAAACATGCCATCAATGGATCTAGGTTCAAATTTATCAAGATTACCATGTTTCTTAACAAAGCATTTGCAACCAAAGACCCGAAAGTGTGTAACACTAGGCCTATGTCCAAACCGGAGCTCATATGGTGTTTTACCTAGCTTAGCACGCAAGAAAACACGATTTGAGACATAACAAGCGGTTGCTAACGCATCAGCCCAAAATTTCCTAGGAGTTTGATATTCATCAAGCATAGTCCTAGCCATCTCAACTAAGGTTCTGTTCTTTCTTTCTACAACACCGTTTTGTTGAGGTACATATGGGGAAGAAAATTGATAATCTATTCTACTTTCAGCACAAAAGTGATCAAAAGATTGATTTTTAAATTCAGTTCCATTATCACTTATAATTGCTTTTAATGATCCTGGGTGATCAATTGATAATCTAAGAAATAAAGTTCTAAAGTGACTAAAAACTTCATTCTTAGACGCCATAAAGTAAACCCAAGAGTATCTAGAATAATCATCAACAATCACAAGAACATAACATTTACCTCCGAAGGATTTAACACGTGAAGGTCCTACAGTGTCAAGATGCAAAAGTTGACATGGTTCAGTTGTCATGATCATTGTGAGAGGAGTATGTGAACCTGCAACCATCTTAGCATGTCTACAAGAAGAGCACACAATTTCTTTATCCTCTTTAAGCTTAGGCAGCCCACGTATGCGATCAAGAGCACTAACACGCGTTAGGTGATCAAAGCCTACGTGACCAAGTCTACGATGCCAAAAATATAAGTCCTCTGAATCATTAGCAACTAGACACCTATGCTTAGAGGAAGACATATCAAAATTAGCTTTAAAAACTCTTCCAAACCGAGACATGTTAAAAATAAGCTCACTATTTGAACCTACAACTTTGCAGCAATTTTTATTGAAAATAATTTCTAGATTTTCATCTAGCAATTGTGCAACAGAAAGCAAGTTGTATTTCAAATTTTTGACAAGTGCCACATCCTTTAAAGTGTAGTGATCATTTACTCTAACCGAACCCTTAGCAATTATAGGAGTTGAGGAATTATCAGCAAAAGTAACATTCTCTACACGTGACACAAAAGAGAGGGAGGAGAACCAATCTTTGTTACCGGTCATTTGGTGTGAGCAACCTGAATCCACAATCCAAATGTTCTCCTTCCTCAAACGTGTAACCTACATAGAAGCACAATACGTCGATGACTCAATACTAGGGTTAGTCAAAAGGCATTTAGGTATCCAGTACTGAGTCACACGACGTGCAGTAGGAAAAACACACGAAGGTTGAGATAAAATAGCAGATTTATGAGTCGAAGTTTGAGGTTTTCTATTCTTAACTCTTTTAGCACAAAAACCAGTAGCTCTGGAGGTAAAAGCAGCAGTTCCAAAAGACAAGGCTGAAGCTCCAGAAACAAAAGCTGAAGTTCCGAAGGAAACAACAGAAGGTCCGGGAGCTCTCGGAGCTATCAGAACTATCGGAGCTGCTTTTGCTGATTTCTTACCAGAAGGTCCGGAAGCTACCTTTTCAAATTTCTGACTCACTGAAGCAGGTTGTGTTTTTCTAATTGCATGAAAGTTATAAGATCTAGCAATTTTTCTTTCCTTTTTCTGTTGTTTAGCTAGTCTATAACAAAAATCTATGACATGACTATCTTTACCACAGAAGGTACAATGAAATTTAACTTTGTGTTCATGTCTAGATGAGCAAGCAATATTTTTATTTGAAACCGAATGAGGCAACACTCCTGCAGATTTGAAAATCACTTCCTTTTGTTTAGGAACTGTTTGAATCAAACCACTTCCTAATGACTTTACAACTTTAGGTGGATGTGCCTTAGCATGAGCATGAGAATCAAAACCTAAACCAGTTTTATCATTGCAAGACTTGGAAGAATTCAGCAGCAAGTTTAGGTTCTTATTCCCATTACAAAACTGATCTAATGTCCTATGCATGTCATCAAGTTTATTAGACAGATCAAGGCAATTTTCACATGAAATTTTCCTTTTAGTTTGCAATTTGAACAAAATTTAACTTCATGAGAACGTAAACATTGTTCGATATAGAAATTTTATTCATAGCATCTTGCAGTTTTTTATCGAGATCATCACAACTAGAACAATGTAGATCAATTGTAGAACAGCTAGCATCTTTCAAGTTTTTATCATTAAGTGCAGCAAGCTCTCTGTTCTTTTCAATTTCTTCATCAAGTCTATCTAGAGTGGAGGAGTGTGCACTTCTTAATGTGGACAATTGTTCATAGATTAAGTCACATGAGGGACATGCATCATCACTAGGAATCAAGGTTTTTAAACGGTTAATTTTAGATTCTAGTGATTCAATTTTAGCAGCATTATCCCTAAGCTTTTTGTCCTTTTTCTTGACAATAATAGTTGCACGAGAAATAGCTTCACACATTTCATTGCAGGTAGAACATACCTCATCATCTTCACTTTTGTGTTCTGCATCCTTCTGACTTGATCTTGATCTTGTTTTGCCCGCCATGAAGCATAAGTTGGCCAGATCGTCATCATCTTCATCACTTTCAAAGTCTACATCACTTGAACTAAGTTTTTGAAATGCGGTGATGAAGCTGTTAATCATCTTGCGTCCTATGGTACCCTTCTTTTTCTTTTTGTTGTAATTTCCAGAGGAGGTCCGGACCTTGCTTTGTTTTTCTTCCTGGGTGGTCGGACCTGAAAGGTTAGGGCATTCTGTACGAAAGTGTCCTGTTTTACCACATTCAAAACAGCGTTGAGGTCCGGAGCTTCCTCTCCTTCTAGTTCTCACATTTTGCAATGCTTTTGAGAATCTAGTAGAGATGAGTGCCAACTCCTCTTCTGGAAATTCTTCGACCTGCTCCAAGGTTAGTGAGGACAATAAAGCAAGAGTATTGCAAGATGATGATTGGTCGGAGCTAGACATATCACGTTGTGAAACAAATGCAATAGACTTATTTGGGTTCTTACGTGCTAGGATGTCAATTTCATGAGTTTTTAGTTTAGAATAAAGTACATCTAATGTAAGAGAACTCATGACAGTTGATTCACGAATAGATGTTACTTTCATCTCCCAAATTGACATGTCTAACGCACTAAGAAGTTGCCTAGCATTCTCAGCATCAGAAAAATTTACATTGACACTACGTAAGTTGCTGAGAATTTTATTGAAACGAGCAAAGAGGTCATCGATAGACTCGCCTGGTTGCATCTCAAAACGCATATATTCCTTTTTGAACATATCTTGTTTTACCTCCTTGATTGTGTTGGAGCCTTCATGATAATCACAGAGAGCTCTCCAAACATCGTATGCTGATCGGAGGTGCGCAACACGATCAAAGTCGCTATGAGTGAGTCCTTGGATGATCAAGTTTCGGGCTTTGTTGTTGTTGTCGACGTCCCGTAGGTTTGTGGCCATGACTTGATCATTAGGTGGCACTTAGTAAGGCTTGTACACCTTCTCCCATATTTCAAAGCCATGTGCCTGGATGAAAGCCTCCATGTGTGCCTTCCAAATCTGAAAATCAATACCAGCAAACACACAAGGTTTGGCGGAGTACTTCTCCATGATGATTAGTCAAAAACACGCGCAAATCACAAAGATTAGAGCACCGTGGCTCTGATACTAATTTTAGGATCGAAGACCACGTGAAAAGCTACCAGGGGGGTGAATGGTAGATTCAAAAATCTTACGCAGCGGAAACAATTAAACCCCAAACCCTTTCGGCAGAAAAACGATCTCTTAAAGAAATCATGTGTGAGACTAATCTAAACGTGTTTCACCGTGACAAAAGTGATAGATATCAGAGAGAATCAAGTCACGAAGACAACACAAAAATAATCACTCAAATCCGATGAGAAAAACTCAAGTTATGATCGAAAGATCAAACAATGGTCAATCTGTCCTACCCGAGAAAAAACAGTTCTGGAACGATGCAAAGAAACTCGTGTAGATCATAGACCACAAATCCAATGACCGTGAAATTTTGACATATGATAGAAAATCAAGTTGTGAAGACAACCCAAAAAGAATAACGTCAATAGGATCTGTAAAACTCGAGTTATGATAAAACCACCGACAAAAGGTAGTGCTGTCCAGAAACTCGACGAGTAAAACTTGTCTGGAACAAGTCGGACGAACAAGGCACAAAAGTTCCTTCAAACTACGAATTTATTCAATAGAACACAAGAGGAACAGCCCCAAAGTCATCTACCACGAGCTCTGGGCTCCCTTGTTTATATAACCAGCCCTTAGGCCAACCCAATATCAACTAGGATTCCAATCCTACTCAGATCACGAATCCTAACTTTCCATAACTGCTCAAGATTCTTCTATACGCAGATAGAAGCAATCTTAAGACTTCCAAACACCTTAGGAATGTATCTCACATTCCTAAACAACTCAAATTCGTGACACACACACGAAATCCTAACATAACCAACTCGATACTTTCCATACCGAGCCATAACCGACTCCGCCGCAGCCAAAGTCATCAACCGGTACGATCCGATCCTTCCAACCAGATCTTTCCTTCCTTATACCATCTTCGGAACTATGTTGCCACGTCATGCACTGCATGCATACGTGCGAACACCTTCCTTCGACGTTCAGTAACCTTCATATGCACTACCCTTGATTCAATCATCCTGCGCGACCTCCTGATCAGCTCAACCACAGTTCCTCCCGAACTTGGTTGTTGGAACCTCATCTCCTCCTTGAGACTAGTCCAATGGATCCTGTCACCAGCCATGACTTGAACTCAAGCAACACCTGCACATGAATAAACAACTAATCCATACGAGCCCAAATCCTCGACTTGACTCAAGTTAGTTCCGAACACAACACTTTACGTGAGAACCTCACATAAGCATGTTGCAAAACCACAGTAACACGGTATCATCCATATCAACCAAAACGCACCAAAAACTTAGCAAATGAATACTAAGCAATCTTTCCAACAATGTAAAGCAAGTACGAAACATTGCAAATCAAAAGCAGAAGCACTGCAGTCAAGTTCCGGACCTTGCCAGAGCAACCCGGAGCTTGAGCCGGAGCTAACAAAAGCTAGTAGAACCTAGCGCCGGAGCTTACCAAAACTAGTACAACCAAGCTCCCGCCGGAGCTTACAAAACTAGCAGGACCTAGCGCCGGAGCTAACTAGAACTAGTCGGAACTAGTAATCCCAAAAGCCGGAGCTAGAAAAATCAACTCGGAGCTTAGAAAAAGTATTCTGGAGCTATCAAATATATGCCGGAACTATCAAAGACATGTTGGAGCTAAAGATAAAGTTCACCAGAGCTAACCAAAGCTAGTCGGACCTTACCAAGAAGTCGGACCTAGCTTCGAACATAGCCGGAGCTACCCAAAACAAGCCAGACCTATCGTCGGACCTTGTTGTAGCTCGGATCTAGAGTCGGACCTTGATAAAAAGGTGTTTTGGTGATATTTAAAACTTTTATCATCACAGCCAAGTGTATTCACTACAAGCCAATGTATTCAGCACACATAGGTCTTACAGCCAAATTTTGAGAATTCTTGTTCTCAACTATTGACCTACAAGGTGTGACTTGTGTAGTACGAAAAACAGCAGGTTTGGGACAAAATTTTTTGCAGGTTTTTTGACTCATTACAGCAGGTTGCAAGTGTCTAAGAGTCGGTTCAGCATGTGCAACAAGTTTTGCTTGGTTGTTACGTGATCTAGCTAGCATCCTTTACTTTTTTTCTTGTTTAGCTAGTCTATAACAATAATCTATAACATGCCCATCTCTACCACAGTAGGTACAATAAAATTTAATCTTATGTTCATTTCTAGAAGAACAAGCAACGTGTGAGTTAGCAACAAAATGTAAGAACACTCCTGCTGACCTAAAAACCACCTCTTTTTTTAGGAATTTTTTGAATTGAACCACTTCCTAATGACTTTACAACCTTACGTGGTTGAGCCTTAGCATGAGCATGAGAATTAAAACCTAAACCAGTTTTATCGTTACAAGTCTTGGAAGAATTCAGCAGCAGTTTTAGATTTTTATTCCCACTACAAAACCATTTTAGTGTCATATGCATGTCATCAAGTTTCTTAGACAAGTTTAGGCAGTTTTCACATGAAGTTTTTCCTTTTAGTTTGTAATTAGAATAATATTTAACTTCATGCGAATGTAAAGCATTGTTCAAAACAGAAATTTCATTCATAACATCATGTAGTTTCTTATTAAGATCATCACAGTTAGAACAATACAAATCAATTGTTGAACAGCTAGCATCTTTCAAGTTTTTATCATTAAGTGTAGCAAGCTCTATGTTCTTCTCTATTTCAAGCTCAAGTTTATCAAGAGTGGAGGTGTGTACACTTCTTAAAGAGGACAATTGTTCATATATGAGTTCACACGAAGAACAAGAATCATCACTAGGAATCAAAGATTTTAACCTATTAGTTTCATATTCTAGTGATTCAATTCTAGCAGCATTGTCCTTAGTTTTTTGTCTTTTTTTCTTAAGTACGACAGTGGCACGAGAAATAGCATCACACATTTATTCGCAAGTGGGACATACCTCTTCATCGTTGTTGTTGTGTTCTACTTTCTTTATACTTGATCTTGAGTTGCCCTCAATAAAACACATAGTTGCCATATTGTCTTCGTCTTCATCACTTTTGGAGTCCACATCGCTCGAGTTGTTTTCTAGGAGAGCAGAGAGGATATGGTCTACCACTTGATGTTTTGTAAAATTCTTCTTTTTCTTTTTGTTGTTGTCAGAAGAGGACATGAACTTATTTTTTTCATCACAGGTAGTAGGACCTGAAAGGTTAGGGCAATCTATATAAAATTGTCCTGTCTTACCACATTCGAAGCATCGTGGATAACCACCACTTTCTCTTCTTCGAGTTCTCATATTTAGCAACGCTTTCGAGAAACAAGTTGAGAGAAGTGCTAGCACCTCCTCTGGAAATTCTTCAATCTGTTCAAGAGTTAGAGAAGACAACAAAGCAAGTGTACCACATGACAAAGATTGGCTAGAACTAGGCATGTCATATTGTGAAACAAATGAAAGAGACTTGTTGGGATTTTACATGAGATTATGTCAAGTTCATGAGTTTTTAACTTGGAATATAGCACATCTAATGTAAGCGTACTCATAATAGTGGATTCAGGAATAGATGTAACTTTCATCTCCCAAATTGACATGTCTAATGCACCTGACAATTGCCAAGCATTTTCAGCATCTGAAAAATTAACATTGACACTACACAAGTTGCTGATAATTTTATTAAAGCGAGAAGAAGGACATCAATTGACTCACCGAGTTGCATCTCACAACGCTTGTATTCTTTGTTGAACATGTCTTGATGTACCTTCTTGGTTGTATTGGAGCCTTCGTGGTAGTCGCATAATGCTTTCCACACGTCATACGCAGATCGTAAGTGTGCAACACGATCAAAGTCTCTTTGAGTCAATCCTTGTATAATTTGGTTGCGCGCCTTGTTATTGTTATCAATGTCTCTCATGTTTGCAGCCGTAACTTCATCGTTTGAAATCATGAAAAAATAATTGCATACCTTTTCCCATATGGCAAAACCATGCGCCTGTATGTAAGCCTCCATGTGAGCCTTCCAAATCTGAAAATCAACGCCATCGAAGACACATGGTTTTGCGGAGTATTTCTCCATGTTGATTAGTAGAAACATGTGCAAATCACAAAGATTAGAGCATTGTGGCTCTGATACCAATTGTAGGATTGAAGGGCACGTTAAAAGCTAACAGAGGGGGTGAATGGTAGATTAAAACTTTTTCAGCGGAAGCAACAAAAACCCCTCGGCAGATAATCAATCAGATAGAGAACCCATATGTGCGACTGATCTAAAAATGTTCAATTGTGACAAAACCAGTAAATATTGTAGAGAATTAAATCACGAAGACACGACAACAAGAATAAAAAAAAGGTCGTCGAGAAAAACTCGAGTTATGATCAAAAGATTGAGCAAAGGTCAATCTGTTCTACCCGAGTTGAATTCAGATATGCAACGTTGCAAAGAACAAGGCACAAAAGCTCCTCTAAACTACAAATTTTATTCACCAAAAACACAAGAGGAAAAAGTCGTGCACCCACGAGTCCTAGCCTCCTTTGCTTATATAACCAGCCCTTAGGTCAACTCAATCGACACTAGGACTCCTACTCCTACTCGGTTTCAACCGAAACTTTTCATAACTGCTCAAGACTCTTCAATATGCAGATAGAGGCAATCTTAAGACTTCCAAACATCTTAGGGACGTCCCAAATATTCCTAAAACAACTCAACTTCGTGACCAACACAGAATATAACCAAAACTAACTTGAAACCTTCCATAAACGAATCATAACCACCTTAGCCGCAGCTTGAGGCATAATCCAGCCGGTTGGACAATTTCAGCCAATTCTTCACGTCCATAACTCTTCATCATGCCTTGGAACTATGTTGCCACATTCATGCACCCCTTGCACATGTGCAAACACTTTCCAATGACGTCAGTGATACCTTCATATGCATTATTCTTGACCCAAACATGATGCATGACCTCCTGATCAACTCAACCATAATTCCTCTCGAACTTGGTTTTAGAACCTCATCTTCTCCCTAAGACTAGTTCAATGATCCTGTCACCGGCCATGTCTTGACCTCAAGCAACACATGCACATGAACAAACAAGCAATTCTTCCCGAGCACAAGTCACGACTTGACTCACATTAGTACAAAAATCACAACTCCTTATGTGAGCACCTCACATAAGCATGATGCAAACATAGCAAGATAATATCCACCATGATTAGCCAAAATGCATTAAAAACTTAGTAAATGAATACTAAGTTAACTTACCATAAGCCAAAAGGCAAGTTTGAAATATTGTAAGTGAAAAACATAGCAATCGCACGAATATTTCGGCACATAGAAAGTTCGGATAGTCCAAAACAGCTGCTATGCATTATAAAAGAAAACATTCGGACACTCTAAAGCATGTTCCTGCAAGTTCGGACAATCCAAAGTGAGTGACTCAGGTGTACTCAAAGCTTTGCATGTAAATCCATACTTTTAGCCTAATTGCCAATGTATTCAGCACTTAGGTCTCATATGAGCTCGTATCCACATGATTTTGTTGAAAATGGTGACTACAATCGCTTTTGCGTGATGGCACACGATAGAAGTTGTCACAGCCCGCCACTCATCTATAATAAGAACCGATAATACTTGATTTTAGATGTAAATATTTGGTGAAAAAGTATGAACTTATACTACATCACTTAAAAAGTTTATACACTTATGACTATAATAAAGTTCATGAACCTAATCGGTATATAGATGAACAAGTTCATGGACTTTTTCCAAAACACCGTCTTGCTGGCATAAATATATTAGGTAGAAAAAAGAATACAATGAGTTACATCGTTCATTTGCGGCTACACGTCAAATACATTATCAGAAACCTAAAAACGGATAGACATCCCTGGAGAAACCCCACCAGAGATCAAATCGCGGGGGAGAATGTGCCTTCTATGTGATACCGCCCTGCTCGGTGCCACCATTCAGCCGTTTCCTTGATCGCATTGAACAATTGCTGCTCCGAAGCCTCCACGTCTTGGAACACTTTTGCTATTCCTTGCAATCCAGAGAAACCAACATGTCAAGATCACCAGCGTTTTGACTTGCTTTTGCTGAGTTTGTGATCCCAAATCCGTCAACCCTCTGAACCACTCGGCGAAATCCAATGGATCCTGAGATAGGTTCTATTGTTGCAGATGCAGGATTCGCAACCCTGACCAAGTTGCGACGAGGCCCCATATGGCGCGAGCTATGGAACATTCCATGAACAGATGCCCTGCTGACTCAAGAGAACAGAAACATAACCCGCAGAAATAGTTGTTAGGCCATTCTTTCCTCCAGCAGGTGATCAGCCGTCCAGATTTTCTTTTGGGCAATCAACCATGGACCATCAACCAAATGAGCATCCGACACTTGTTAGGAGCCCATGCTTTCCATATGCGCTTGGGAAACCAGGAGAGGTACGTACCTTGGAGTTGCACCAGGTAGGCCGACTTAGCCGTATAGACACCAGATGCTGAGTGGCACCATGTAATTGAGCCAGGAGTGCCGAGCACAAGGGTTGTGCCATGCTCCTGAATAAGCTCCCGAAGCTCCACCAGCTCTGATAGAAGCGAGTCGTTAAGTTGTGAGCAACGTCTCGTATTCCATCTATTGTCCGCCAAAGCTTGCGCCACTGAGAGATTCTTATGACAGTCGCGTTTGAAAAGGGCAGGGAAAGTGTGCCCAGGGGCAATTCCGTTCATCCAACATGAAGTCCAAAATCTTGTGGTGCAGCCATCTCAGATGGTAACCCGAGTGCACGCGGCAAACAACTCTTTGTCCACCTCATCCGTTGGGTACCCAATCTTCTCCATGGCTGGTGGGGAGCATTCCATTCCAGCCATAACCATCGCAACCGTAGGACTCGACCCCACCTGTTCAGGTCATGAATTCCCAAGCCCTCTCGATCAAGAGGGCGACAGACCTTTGCCCACGCCACTTTGCAATTGCCTCCTCTGATTTTTCCACAATCCGCCAACAAAAAGGATCTCCTTGCTGTATAAATCTCCTTTATGAACTATAATTTGATGAGTTCACGTCGTCCAGCCAGCGACATCAGCTTGTCGCGCCAACTCGATAACCTGTTAAGAATTCGATCTTTGATGTGCTCCAAATGCAGCATGCGGAGGTGACCGGGGACCACCGGAATACCCAAATATTGTTGAGGAGGATGAAGCTGCTGACCGACAAAATTATGTAACACATCTTGAAGATCGACACTGGAAGTTTAGATCGGCATCACAGAGCTCTTTGTCGGGTTGATGTGAAGGTTGGTTGCCTCTCCAAAGGAGTGAAGTAATTCAAGTGTTGCAGTGACCTCACTTTGCACGGGGTTTAAGAAAACTACCATGTCATCAGCGTACAATGAGACCCGAAGCTTCACTTCTGGCTTTGACAACGGCGATAAGGTGCCCACATCCGTTGCTTGCTGAAAAATGCCCTGTAGTGTGTCCATGGCAAGAATAAAAAGAAGAGGCGAGAGGAGGTCTCCTTGCTGAAGCCCTCTACGGTTTTTGATCCACTACCCCTGAGTTTCATTGAGCTTGACTGAAGAATACGAGGTGGATAGAAGCGCCAACACCCAACTTATCCATCTCCTTTGGAACCCTTGCTTTTGAAGTAGGTCGAGGAACTATCCCCAGTGGACCATATCGAAATTCTTGCTAATGTCAAACTTGAGAGAAGAGGCTTTGTTTTCTATGGTAAAGTCTGGCAATGTTTCGAACATATAAGAAATTGCTTGTGATACATCTACCTTTGTTGAAGGCACTCTGGGAGATGGATGTGATGGCGTCCATGTGCACTGATAGTTGTGTTGCTAATATTTTGGAGATTAGCTTGCGGAATGAATAAATGAGGCTGATGGGTCTAAAATCTTTCCACTCCTTCGGCACATCTTTTGCCAGCAGGGTGATCATAGCACCATTTAGCCTCCCAAGACCCGTGGTGTGGTAGTGATAAAAGTGATGAAGTGCTTCCATGACAACGGTCTTGACTGTATCCCAGCAGCTCTTCTCAATGAATGGTGCTCTAAAAGAAACCTCCTCACATCTAAATTTTATAAAACTATTGAAGTCCATCGAGACGCCATCCAGCCCTGGCGCCTTTTTAGAAGGCATTAGCATAAGTGTCAGCTTCACTTCGGCTTTGAGAACGGTGCATCCACGTGGTTATCACCAAGTTGCTCAAGGCTATCCCAGGGGCATCCTCTAAAGATCTATCTTCCTCTACTTTTTCAGTATCTTCCTTTAAATCCTTTAAATTTAATTATATCTATCCAGTAGGCTTTACAATAATGTCTCTATGGATGGTCTAAATGGCAGTTGCTCCCAGTTAAAAATTAGTGTCCGATTGCCTCCGGAGCCAACAATTTGCAGAAAGTGATCATGTAGCAATGCTGCCATTTCATCATGCTCCCATGTCACGCCCGGTCATCGTAAAGATGAACAGACGCTAATCACATGTACGCCAGGATCAGTTGAATCGTACATGCGTAGACGAAAGTGAAATACTATTACATTGCCATGTTCGATTACATAAATAGTCTTACAGAACGACCCGAAGGTCTACAAATACACACCACAAATACTTACAACACTAAACAGTTCAACACTACAGAAAACAAGATAGGTAAGCGGGCTTCGTCTCCACAGGCAGCCGTTGCGCGTAAGGTCGCCAGCCTAGACCAAGTCCTCCGGGTTGACGTAGAAGTCCTCCGGTGCAGCTTCTTTTTCTTCATACTCTAAAGGAGAATTAAACGTTTGAGTACATAAAGTACTCAGCAAGTGCGGGAAGAGAATGACATGATTGGCTAGAGCAAGGAAAGGCCAAATAGGGCTTAGCACTATGCTTAGAACCTATCCTTAGTTTCCAATTATCACTATCATAATTCAATAAATAATCAACACATGATTAAAGATAATGAAAGTACTTGAATCATAATGAACCATCATTTCCCAACCATAGACTAATTATGAACTGGCCCCAAGCCGCTCTTGTCCGTGAGCACGGCTGTCATGACAGTTTTACCAAATCTCTGCAGAGAGTGTACCCTTTACCCACAAGCAGTGATTTCATCCCCTGTTGCCAGGTGGACTAAGTGAACCTCCCTGATTGCCCGTGGTAGCGAACCACATTACACACTTCCTTTGGTGTGAGGCCAGGAGATCACAACATGGTCTTTACAAAGGTACTCCCGATTAGTGCTAGCCCTCTAAGGTTTCCACCACTGAGGATCCTCGGAGTAACCCTCCGCCCCAGAGCCCCCTCTTGAGCCTTGCGGTTCCAAGAGCAGATCACCCGCCTCATTCCCCGCACCATCCAACCACTAGCAGTTCATCGGGAGAAACCTAATTAATTGACCAAGCTGCCCCATCTCAGTCTCGTGGTGGTACTATAAAGCTTAGTGGCTTCCTCCATAAACCGGTCCTTAGAATCCGGTGGTAACAAACCCCAATCCCGGGTCTCGTGCAAAATGCACCATACCAAAACTAACCAACCACCAGATTCCTATCCACTAACATTATGTAAATTCATCACCAAATTAAAGTAATCATAAAGTTTAGCATAGAACATTGGTATGTAATCCCAATCCCAACATCTAAGCATGGCTAAGCATAAATAAAGCCTATCTACTTCCCACCCCATTTCAGGTAACAAGGAATGGTAAGGAACAGGGCATGTAAACATGAAGTAGGACATCAAATTAATTAGCATGCAACTAGCTAAATTCCTAAAATAGGCACAAGATGGTCAAGGGCACTTGCCTTCGTTGGAGACTTGAGAATTGACGAAGTCTTGGTCTTGGAAGTTGAGGTTAGGGTCGTAGTACGACTCTAGATATATGCCCAAGCAATGGCAAGAATAGAATAAAGCTAAATAAGTAAAGGCACGCAAAACAATACATTCACACATACACATAAGCACAAAATCCTACACTAATGCGTCCCTACGAGGTATTTATCACTTAACATGGCCAAAGTATGCATTTTATATTTTCCTACAATTTTGGGATTTTATTATAGCCTAAAACAAATTTTATTGAATTTTCTATAGCAAAAATGTATTTTAAAACCTTTATAATAATTATTCCAGGGACCAAATATATTTTATCAGAATATTACATTTAATTCACAGCATAACATAATTTACAAACATTTTTCATAGCATTCCTAAACTTAATCACCATTTTTATCTAATTTCTATACCTTAAATACAATTAAAAACCCTATTCAGCAATTAAATAAAAGTCCAGGGGCTAAATAAATAGTTTTCTAAACTGTACAGGGTCTAAATACATAATTCTACCAAAATACAGGGGTTAGAATGCTTAATTAAATGATTAAAACTAATTTTTAGGGTTCCAGGGGCTAGTCTGCGAATTCTGGGGGCTAGATTCGAATTACAGAGAAGTACAGGGGGTAGCTAGTGAAGTTCCAGGGGCTCTGGTGCAAATGCGCAGGCGGGAAATGGGGCTTTGAATGCAGGCCGTTGGATCTGAGATGGATGGCTAGGATTTTAAATAACCGAACCGGTATGAACTTCTAATCGTGGTCGTTGGCCGGGAATGGACGGCTCCAGACGAGGCCACGTCGCCCCCGGCGACGTCGGTGGTGGCCGGCGCGGCGGCGCTAGGCGCCCGCGGCGGCGAGCTCGCCGGAGACGGCCAAAACGGCGAAACCGACGCCCAAACATGGCGCTAAAGGCATGGAACGAAAGAGGAGAAGAAGGGGAACTCACTTAGGGGAGTAGCTAGCCTTGAAATCGGTCGGAGGACGGTCGGCGATGAGGAATGGCGGCGGTGGCGTCGGTGCACGTCGAGCTCGGTGAAACCTCAGTGATCTCCCCTCGACCTCTTGCCCGGTGTGTTCCTGGTGGGGCGGTGAGCACGTGAGACCAAGAAGATGGGGAGCAAGGGGACTGCAGTGGCGGGAACGCGTGTGCCGAGGTACTCACCGGCGATGAAGGGTTTGGGAGAGAGAGAGAGCTCGGGGAGAGGGGAAAATGGGGTGTCGGCTCCTCTAAAGCGTGGAGGGGGTGTGCGGTTTTGATGGGCGCACGAAAACTGCCGGGGAGGAGTGGATTCGGGGGTGGATGAACGTGGGCGCGGGGGGGGGGGGGGGGTCGCGGCGGTTGCGCGGGACGCGGGAGAGGGAGGTGGCGGTTGCCCCCTGGGAGGGATGATAGGCGGGCCCGGGGTGCAGAGAGAGAGAAGGGAGGGGAGGGCGCAGTGGGCTGGCAGGGGGAGAAAGGGAACTGGGCCAGGGAGGAGAAATCGGCCCAGAAGGGGTTTTTAACTTTTTCTTTTTCTTTTTCGTTTCTTTTCTTTTGATTTTGAATTCAAATTCAATTTGAACCGTTTGCTACTCGCTTGAACACCAAAAATTCACCCAAAATGCATGCTACAATGATCAAGGGTTAGAGCAAATTTTTATACAAAAAATGTGGGTGTTACAACTCTACCCCCCTTAAAAGGAATCTCGCCCTCGAGATTCGGACATTCTAAGAGAATAGATGAGGGAAATCCGCCTTGAGAGCTTCTTCTCTTTCCCATGTTGCTTCTGCCTCAGAGTGATGCTTCCATTGTACTTTACACATGCGAATGACTTTGTTCCTCGTGACTTTTTCTAGTGTCTCAAGTATTTTGACAGGCTGCTCTACATAAGACAAGTCTTCCTATACATCCACGGCTTCCATGGGCAATTGCTCTTCAGGCACTCTTAAGCACTTCTTAAGCTGCGATACATGAAACACATTATGCACATCTGACAAGTGTGGCGGAAGCTCAAGCTGATATGCCACTTCACCTCGTCTTTCGAGTATCTTGAACGGACCAATATATCGGGGTGACAGCTTGCCTCTTACTTTGAATCTTCGCAATCCTCTCATAGGTGACACCTTCAAGTATACGTAGTCACCAACTTCAAATGCGAGATCGCGTCTTCGAGTATCCGCATAACTCTTTTGTCTTGTTTGAGCTGCCTTTAGATTCTTCTGAATTTCTTGTACTTGTCTTTCAGCCTCTTGTAATACGTCAGGCCCAAAGACTTGGCTTTCCCCAGTTTGATTCCAAAACAACGGTGTCCTACATTTTCGCCCATACAATGCTTCAAAAGGAGACATCTTCAAACTGGCTTGATAACTGTTGTTGTAAGAAAATTCGGCATATGGCAGATTCTTGTCCCAACTCTTGCTATTCTTTAAAGCACACGCTCTCAACATGTCTTCTAATATCTGGTTGGTGCGTTCTGTCTGACCATCAGTTTGAGGATGATACGCCGAACTGAAATTTAGACGGGTATCCATTGATTCATGCAACTTCTGCCAGAATCTTGAGGTGAATTGAGTGCCTCTGTCTGAGATGATCTTCTTAGGAACTCCATGTAAGCATACAATCCTGGAGATGTATAGTTCCGCCAACTTGGGGCCGTTGTAGGTCTCTTTCACAGGAATAAAGTGAGCCACTTTAGTTAGACGGTCCACAATAACCCATATAGAATCATATCCAGATTGTGTTCTTGGTAGTCCCACAATGAAGTCCATACTAATTTCTTCCCACTTCCATTCTGGCACTTTGATTGGTTGCAATAACCCTGCTGGTCTTTGATGTTCCGCCTTAATCAATTGACATGTATCACATATGGCCACATATTCGGCTACATCCCGTTTCATTCCATGCCACCAATATCGATCTTTAAGGTCTTGATACATCTTTGTGCTTCCGGGATGAATGGAGTATGATGAGTCATGAGCTTCTCTTAGTATTAACTCTTTAATCTCCTTGACATCTGGAACACAAATCCTCTTTCCAAGCCATAAGGTTCCTTGTTCATCCTCTCTAAAGTTTGGAGCTTTCCCTTTCTTCATCAACTGCTTGATCTCTTTGACTTTGTCATCCTTCTTTTGTCCTTCTCGTATGTCATGTTCAAGGGTTGAGTCCACTTCCATAGCAACTGCTTCAGTGCTAGATACTAGACATAGATTTAACCTTGCAAACTCTTCACATAGCTGGGGTTGAAGAGCTTGTACTGACAAATTATTACTTTGCCCCTTCCTGCTTAGAGCATCAGCGACCACATTAGCCTTGCCTGGATGGTAGTTAATTCCCACATCAAAATCATTTATTAATTCCAACCAACGACGTTGCCTGAGGTTAAGATCCGGCTGTGTAAATATGTACTTCAAGCTCTTGTGATCTGTATATATCTCCGTCCTTTTTCCCATTAACTAATGTCTCCATATCTTCAAAGCATGGACAACCGCTGCCAACTCTAAGTCATGTGTTGGATAATTCCTCTCATGTTTCCGAAGTTGTCTTGAAGCATAGGCCACAACATGTCCTCCTTGCATTAAGACACATCCTAAACCATGACCAGATGCATCACAATAGACCACAAACTCCTTTTGCATATCGGGCATCACCAATACCGGTGCACTGGTTAACCTCTTCTTCAATTCGGCGAAGCTTACTTCACATTCGGGGGTCCACTTGAAAGCAACTCCTTTCTCAAGCAACTTGGTTAGTGGTCGAGAGATCTTTGAAAAACCTTCGATGAATCGACGGTAATAACCAGCCATACCTAAGAATCTCCGTATATCATGTACACTCTCAGGTGTTTCCCACTTAAGGACATCGGCCACTTTGCCTGGATCCACTGCTATACCTCCTTCGGATATGACATGTCCCAAAAATGATACCTCCTTTAGCCAAAACTCACACTTACTAAGTTTGGCATACAGTTGATGTTGACGAAGCTTCTGTAGGGCCATCCTGAGGTGCTCCTCATGCTCTTCTTCAGTCTTGGAGTAGATAAGTATGTCATCGATGAATACCACTACAAACTTATCCAAGTACTCCATGAATACCTTGTTCATAAGATACATAAAATACGCCGGAGCATTGGTCAATCCAAATGACATGACTGTATACTCATACAATCCATACCGAGAGACAAATGCCGTCTTGGGAATATCCGACGGTCTAATCTTCAGCTGATGGTAGCCCGAACGAAGATCAATCTTGGAAAACACACATGCTCCTCTTAACTGATCAAATAAATCTTCAATCCTGGGTAGTGGGTATTTATTCTTGATTGTTACCTCATTTAAAGCACGGTAATCCACACACAACCTTTGAGTTCCATCCTTCTTAGGTACAAATATAACTGGTGCTCCCCAAGGCGATGAGCTAGGATGAATATATCCTTTTGCCAATAATTCCTCAATATGATCCTTTAGTTCAGCTAGTTGTTTAGCATCCATTCTATACGGCCTCTTATATATTGGGGCCGTTCCAGGTACTAATTCAATGATGAATTCAATCTCTCGATCAGGGGGCATACCTGGTAAGTCATCTGGGAATACATCCGGAAATTCTTTCACAACCCTGATGTCTTTGGTACTCTCAAGATGGTTGAGTTGCACTACTGCTTCTTGTGTCTGATCTGGCTTGAATTCCACCGTGGTGCCATCCGGGTGTGTTAAGCAGACTGTTCTAGTTGCACAATGAATTACTCCTTGGTTCTTTGTCAACCAGTCCATTCCCAGAATGATATCTAATCCTTGTGAGTCCAACACTATTAGGTTGGCCCAAAAGACTACCCCCCTTATGTTTATACTCACTTTTCGGCATAGATGCCTTGCCACCATCTCTCCTCCCGGAGAGTTTATCAATAATGGCCCATTCAAGAATGTAACTACCATGTCATGCTTCTTTATGAAATCCTTGGATATGAACGAATGTGTAGCACTCGAATCAAACAATATGGTGGCGGGGTGGGAGTTGACAGAGAACGTACCGATCACCACATCAGGTGCTTCCTGTGCTTGCTCCAGAGTCACATGGTTGACACGGCCAGTTGGGTTTTGCTGCTTCTTTGGACAACTGCTGGCATAGTGTCCCCATTCTCCGCACTTGTAGCATTGTACTCCTGCAGCATTATTTGGGCCCTTGTTGCCTCCTGACTGGTTTCTTGGGGGTTGGCCACTTGGACGGTTAGCGGGGGCTGAAGGGCGGGGTGGCTGCATCTGCTGGTTGTAGGGAGTGGGTGGCCTGTAGCTGGAGTTGGGAAACCTCTGTCCCGAGTAGTTCATGGGACGAGTCATGTGAGTTGTAGGTGGAGGGTTGAGACGGGGGCGTACATTGCTGCTAGAGGCATGTGCTGCTAAAGTCAACTTCCTCTTTCTTTCATCATCATCCAGTTCCTTCTTAGTCCTCTCCACTTCAAAAGCTTTGTCAACTAATTTCTGGAAGTCGCCATAGTCGCTGGAAGACATGGCGAACTTTAACTCTTTGTCCAGCCTATTCTTGAAGCGGAATTGCTTTTTGGCGTCGGTATCCACGTCTGTTGGGGCATAGCGGGATAGCTGGGTGAAGGCATTCAGGTAGGCCCTCACAGTCATACGGCCTTGCTTTAGCATCAGGAATTCTTCACGCCTGGCTTGTATCTCTCCTTCAGGTACGAAGTGATTGCGGAAGTTGGTTCGGAATTCTTCCCATGTAATATTTTCCGGATCCCGGTGGGCTTCGGTGAAGGTGGTCCACCAGTCAGCTGCTGGTCCTTGAAGTTGATGAGAGGCTAGTAGCACTTTCTCCCTTCCTTCACAGTGGATGAGCCTCAGCTTGCTATCAATGGTACGGAGCCAATCATCAGCGTCCATGGGTTCGGTAACGGTGGCAAAAGTGGGTGGATGGGTGTTCAGGAAGTCCCTAAGGAAGGACCTAGGTGGAAAAGGTGGTGGTGGTGGAAGGTTGTAGTTTGGTGGTGGTGGGGGTGGGGCTTGTTGCAGGTTGGTGACAATCTGGGTGAGGTTGTTAAGTAGTTGAGTCTGAAGAGCCATCATCTGTTGCATCTGTTGAGAGGCTGGGGCTCCTCGAGCACCCCTTGCATTCCATCCAGGGACACCTCCAAGTTCCTCATCCAGAGGTGGGTTACCACGACCACGGCCTCTACCTCTACCTCGTCCAGCCATCTGTGATAGAGAAGTTCATTGAGGTCTTAGAATAATAGATGAGATAAGAAAGGATACACTAGGGTAACACGGTCCCAACTATATGCATCAAGGGTAATAGACATAAAGCAAGTTCATTAATCAACTAGTGTGGAGGTGGACAAGATGCCTAAGCATTCCACCACTCACACGACACATAAGCAAGACTAAAGACATGGATGTGGACAGGATGCCGAAGCATTCCACAACTCATGTCGCACCCAACACACACAACATGAAGCAAACTACTAGCATAACAACATAAACGACACAACTCAAGACTAAGGAGGGCGCAGCTACACGCTCCTACAAACTAAGGATAACTGTCCTGAGTCGTCCAACGGGGGAAACGAGTCCACTCCTACTCGTCGGAGTCCTCCTCAACCTCCATCTTCGGGTCTTCTTCTTCTGAGTCTTCTCTTGAGTTCTCGGGGGAGTTCATGCGGCGATCCGGAGAGTTCGGGTCCCAAGGCTCCACGTCTGAAGCGTACTGCGGAGAGTTAGGATCAACTCCAGTGATCCTCGTGTAGCGTCGTCGAAGTCGCTCGTAGCGGTCGACCAGGTCCCTGCTGTCTTGCAGCTCCTGCTGACAACGCTGGAGTCGCGAAGACAACTCCACAACGTCGTCCACCAGCCTCTCGCACTGGGGGTGAGTCAAGCGCCCCTCGACGTCACGTCCAGTGAAGGCGGCTGTGCCACTAGGGCGCTGAGGGGTGTACGCGTGCTCCGTGCACCCAAGAAGGAACCTGTGGGCGTGGCTCCAGTAGGTGGTCGCCTCCCACGTGGCGTCCTCCTCAGCTGCACGCTGGGAGCTCCTCCAGGCCGGAGAGAAGTGCGAGTGCAGCAACTCTGAGTCGTAGTAGACGGCCAGCTGAGAAGTCCACTCCAGCTCACCAGTATAGGGTGCAAAGACCCTAGTGGTGTGGTAGACTAAGCGGACACGGTACTCACGGTACCCCGCAGCTCGAAGAAGAGAACGAAGACGGACGCGCATCCTCGAAGCAGCACTCCCGTTGGAGAACAGCGTCGTCTCCCTCCGGGGTGTGTGAGGTGCGGAGCGACTGGCTAGGGCGTGCTGAGGAACACGACCCCCAGTCGACTTACGGGCCGTCTGCTTGGTCCGCGCCATCTACAAACATTTGAAAAGAAGAGAGTGAGATTAATAATTCATAAATCAAGTTAGAATAAAAACAATAGGCAAGGCAAGGTAAGAAGCACAAGGGTTGAGATGGAGAGCACAAAGTTTTGGAAATACTATTTCATATGAAAATAGTATAGTCCTTAATTTTCGGCCATTTCTAACTAGGCTTGCGTCCTACGGGCAACACGGCTCTGATACCACTTTGTTACGCCCGGTCATCGTAAAGATGAACAGACGCTAATCACATGTACGCCAGGATCAGTTGAATCGTACATGCGTAGACGAAAGTGAAATACTATTACATTGCCATGTTCGATTACATAAATAGTCTTACAGAACGACCCGAAGGTCTACAAATACACACCACAAATACTTACAACACTAAACAGTTCAACACTACAGAAAACAAGATAGGTAAGCGGGCTTCGTCTCCACAGGCAGCCGTTGCGCGTAAGGTCGCCAGCCTAGACCAAGTCCTCCGGGTTGACGTAGAAGTCCTCCGGTGCAGCTTCTTTTTCTTCATACTCTAAAGGAGAATTAAACGTTTGAGTACATAAAGTACTCAGCAAGTGCGGGAAGAGAATGACATGATTGGCTAGAGCAAGGAAAGGCCAAATAGGGCTTAGCACTATGCTTAGAACCTATCCTTAGTTTCCAATTATCACTATCATAATTCAATAAATAATCAACACATGATTAAAGATAATGAAAGTACTTGAATCATAATGAACCATCATTTCCCAACCATAGACTAATTATGAACTGGCCCCAAGCCGCTCTTGTCCGTGAGCACGGCTGTCATGACAGTTTTACCAAATCTCTGCAGAGAGTGTACCCTTTACCCACAAGCAGTGATTTCATCCCCTGTTGCCAGGTGGACTAAGTGAACCTCCCTGATTGCCCGTGGTAGCGAACCACATTACACACTTCCTTTGGTGTGAGGCCAGGAGATCACAACATGGTCTTTACAAAGGTACTCCCGATTAGTGCTAGCCCTCTAAGGTTTCCACCACTGAGGATCCTCGGAGTAACCCTCCGCCCCAGAGCCCCCTCTTGAGCCTTGCGGTTCCAAGAGCAGATCACCCGCCTCATTCCCCGCACCATCCAACCACTAGCAGTTCATCGGGAGAAACCTAATTAATTGACCAAGCTGCCCCATCTCAGTCTCGTGGTGGTACTATAAAGCTTAGTGGCTTCCTCCATAAACCGGTCCTTAGAATCCGGTGGTAACAAACCCCAATCCCGGGTCTCGTGCAAAATGCACCATACCAAAACTAACCAACCACCAGATTCCTATCCACTAACATTATGTAAATTCATCACCAAATTAAAGTAATCATAAAGTTTAGCATAGAACATTGGTATGTAATCCCAATCCCAACATCTAAGCATGGCTAAGCATAAATAAAGCCTATCTACTTCCCACCCCATTTCAGGTAACAAGGAATGGTAAGGAACAGGGCATGTAAACATGAAGTAGGACATCAAATTAATTAGCATGCAACTAGCTAAATTCCTAAAATAGGCACAAGATGGTCAAGGGCACTTGCCTTCGTTGGAGACTTGAGAATTGACGAAGTCTTGGTCTTGGAAGTTGAGGTTAGGGTCGTAGTACGACTCTAGATATATGCCCAAGCAATGGCAAGAATAGAATAAAGCTAAATAAGTAAAGGCACGCAAAACAATACATTCACACATACACATAAGCACAAAATCCTACACTAATGCGTCCCTACGAGGTATTTATCACTTAACATGGCCAAAGTATGCATTTTATATTTTCCTACAATTTTGGGATTTTATTATAGCCTAAAACAAATTTTATTGAATTTTCTATAGCAAAAATGTATTTTAAAACCTTTATAATAATTATTCCAGGGACCAAATATATTTTATCAGAATATTACATTTAATTCACAGCATAACATAATTTACAAACATTTTTCATAGCATTCCTAAACTTAATCACCATTTTTATCTAATTTCTATACCTTAAATACAATTAAAAACCCTATTCAGCAATTAAATAAAAGTCCAGGGGCTAAATAAATAGTTTTCTAAACTGTACAGGGTCTAAATACATAATTCTACCAAAATACAGGGGTTAGAATGCTTAATTAAATGATTAAAACCAATTTTTAGGGTTCCAGGGGCTAGTCTGCGAATTCTGGGGGCTAGATTCGAATTACAGAGAAGTACAGGGGGTAGCTAGTGAAGTTCCAGGGGCTCCGGTGCAAATGCGCAGGCGGGAAATGGGGCTTTGAATGCAGGCCGTTGGATCTGAGATGGATGGCTAGGATTTTAAATAACCGAACCGGTATGAACTTCTAATCGTGGTCGTTGGCCGGGAATGGACGGCTCCAGACGAGGCCACGTCGCCCCCGGCGACGTCGGTGGTGGCCGGCGCGGCGGCGCTAGGCGCCCGCGGCGGCGAGCTCGCCGGAGACGGCCAAAACGGCGAAACCGACGCCCAAACATGGCGCTAAAGGCATGGAACGAAAGAGGAGAAGAAGGGGAACTCACTTAGGGGAGTAGCTAGCCTTGAAATCGGTCGGAGGACGGTCGGCGATGAGGAATGGCGGCGGTGGCGTCGGTGCACGTCGAGCTCGGTGAAACCTCAGTGATCTCCCCTCGACCTCTTGCCCGGCGTGTTCCTGGTGGGGCGGTGAGCACGTGAGACCAAGAAGATGGGGAGCAAGGGGACTGCAGTGGTGGGAACGCGTGTGCCGAGGTACTCACCGGCGATGAAGGGTTTGGGAGAGAGAGAGAGCTCGGGGAGAGGGGAAAATGGGGTGTCGGCTCCTCTAAAGCGTGGAGGGGGTGTGCGGTTTCGATGGGCGCACGAAAACCGCCGGGGAGGAGTGGATTCGGGGGTGGATGAACGTGGGCGCGGGGGGGGGGGGGGGGGGGGGGGGGGGGGGTCGCGGCGGTTGCGCGGGACGCGGGAGAGGGAGGTGGCGGTTGCCCCCTGGGAGGGATGACAGGCGGGCCCGGGGTGCAGAGAGAGAGAAGGGAGGGGAGGGCGCAGTGGGCTGGCAGGGGGAGAAAGGGAACTGGGCCAGGGAGGAGAAATCGGCCCAGAAGGGGTTTTTAACTTTTTCTTTTTCTTTTTCGTTTCTTTTCTTTTGATTTTGAATTCAAATTCAATTTGAACCGTTTGCTACTCGCTTGAACACCAAAAATTCACCCAAAATGCATGCTACAATGATCAAGGGTTAGAGCAAATTTTTATACAAAAAATGTGGGTGTTACATCCCACAAGTTCATGGACTTATAATTATAAAATAAAGTTTATAAACCTGGATGACAACAACCCTCTGGTGCACTTTCATGCACCGTGAAATGGCCTTGGGTCAGAAAGATGTAACTGTGGGGCCCTCAGTTCAGTGATAGAGGGTGTTGCGTTGGGCTGCAGCCTTGGCGTCATGGAGCAGGTCCGCCCAACAAATGGTTTCGGCTAGTTTCACAGTGAAGAAATTCCGGCCCAACATAGCAGGGCTGGTTTGGCTTCTAGTTTGGTTACGCTTCTCATGTTCTCGCAAAATAATGCATGAAATAAAATTCATTTTCTCCTCTCCAAAAACAGAGAAAAGTATACTATTTTTAAATTTTTCAAAACTGCATAAAAATCTACGTCACATTCAGATTGTCTACTTCTAAATTTTGTTAATTACTACCTCTGTTCTGAAATAGTTGTCGTTTCAGACAATCAAAAGAACTAGAAATGAATTAATAAAGAGTATCCTAACAACAAATAAATTGAAACATAGGGAGTATTTTTTAGAAGTTCTTTCACATAACATAATTTATTAGAATATATTAATGTAAATACTAATTCAGTAGCTAGTGCCAAAAGCTACTTCTGGAGAACCGTTTTCTGCTAAATATTATGACAGAGACGTCATACGGATTTGAAGTTAGTATTCTGGCACCGAAAACCATTTACAAATTTAGTCAGAAGTTATTCTGAGAATATGTATAGCAGCGTCGTTAATTAGGCCATATGCTTATAGCAGGAAGTCAAAACTAAACTCTTACCCCTAACCTCTGACTCTGAGGATCTATAAATAGAGCCGTGTACAGATATGTACATTTCCATCCCCAAAGCAGATCAACCCATACAGAAATCTCAGCTGAACACATAGCAAGCTCGCAGAGATAATGGCTTACACAATGCAGGCTACAATGATCATGCTCTTCCTCACTGCTCTATTTACGAGCGTCCATGTACATGCCGCAGGTAAAATATCTTTGTGTTTCAAATAGTTGTCATCTTCTAGTAAAAAAAAAGAAAAAAAGAATAAGAAGATAACGAGTATTTTGAGAAGGAGTTAGTATATATTCTGCATACATAAAGCTCCGAAAGAAAACGCATGTATTTTCAAGTGAGATTTTTACGTCGTCCACGCATCAACACCATGTGTATACATGCAGGTGCAGGTGGCTCCGCCATAACGCAATGCGCTGTGTCGGACGTGCACGTCTCGCAGGTGAAGACGGGGAAGGTCGTGGGTGGCCATCCGGAGTACCGGGTGACCTTCGACAACCGGTGCCCGTGCCCCGTGGCCAACGTCGTCGTGCTGTGCCGCGGCCTGGACAGCGCCGAGCCGATAGACAAGAGGAAGATCCAGGTGGCGCCGCTGGCCTCGTACCTCTGTGTCATCAACGATGCTGTCACGCCCGGTCATCATAAACATGAACAGACGCTTATCACATGTACGCCAGGATCAGTTGAATCGTACATGCGTCGACGAAAGTGAAATATCATTACATTGCCATGTTCGAATACATAAATAGTCTTACAGTACGACCCAAAGGTCTACAAATACACTTCACAAATATTTACATCCACAACAAAGCTAACGAAGTTCAACTACAGCAGAAGACTAATAGGTAAGAGCAGCTCCAACTCCACAGGCAGCCGTTGCGTGTGAGGTCGCCAGCCTAGATCAAGTCCTCCGGGTTGACGTAGAAGTCTTCCGGTGCCGCTTCTTCCTCTTCATATTCTAAAGGAGAATTAAATGCTTGAGTACATAGAGTACTCAGCAAGTGCGGGAAGAGATGACATGAATGGCTAAAGCAAAGGAAAAGGCCAATTATGGCTTAGCACTATGCTTAAAACATAACCTTAGCTTTCAATTACAAATATCATAATTCAAGAAGTAATCAACTCATAAGTAGTGATAATGAATGTAATTGAATCATAATTAACCACCATTTCCCAACCATAGACTAATTATGAACTGGCCCTAAGCCGCTCTTGTTCGTGAGCACGGCTGTCATGACAGTTTTACCAATCTCTGCAGAGAGTGTACCCTTTCCCCACAAGCAGTGATTCCATCCCCTGTTGCCAGGTGGACTTGAGTAAACCTCCATGTAGCCCGTGGTGATCAACCACATTTCACACTTTCGTAGGTGTGTGGCCCGGAGATCACTACATGGTCTTTACAAAGGTACTCCCGACTAGTGCTAGCCCTCTAAGGTTTCCACCACTGGGGATTCTCGGAGTAACCCTCCGCCCCAGAGCCCCCTCTTGAGCCTTGCGGATCCCAGAGCAGATCACCCGCATCATTCCCCGCACCATCCAACCACTAGCATTTCATTGGGAGAAACCTAATTAATTGACCATGCTGCCCCATCTCAGTCTCGTGGTGGTACTATAAAGCTTAGTGGCTTCCTCCATAAACTGGTTCTTAGAATCCAGTGGTAACAAACCCCAATCCCGGGTCTCGTGCAAACTGCACCATACCAATACTAACCAACCACCAGATTCCTATCCACTACAATAGTGTAATCACCACAAGTTCAAGTGATCATAAAGTTTAATGTAGCACAATTGTATAAAATCCCAATCCCAACATTTAAGCATGGCTAAGCATAACTATAACCTATCTACTTCCCAACCCATTTCAGGTAACAAGGAATTATATGGAACAGGGCATGTAAACATGAAGTAGGACATCAATTTAATTAGCATGCATCTATCAATTTAATTAGCATGCATCAATTTAATGAGCAAAATGGTCAAGGGCACTTGCCTTCGTTGAAGACTTGAGTGTTGGCGAAGTCCTGGTCTTGGAGGTTAAGATTAGGGTCGTAGTACGATTCTAGACATATGCCCAAGCATGGCAAGAATAGAATAAAGCTAAATAAGTAAAAGGCACGCAAAACAATGCATCACAACACACACATAAGCATAAAATCCTATACTAATGTGTCCCTACGAAGTATTTATTACTTAACATGGCCAAAGTATGCATTTTAGATTTATCCTACATTTTTGAGAATTAAATATAGCCTAAAACCATTTTTATTGGATTTTCTAGGGCCAAAATGTATTTTTAAACATTTATAATAAATATTCCATGGACAAAATATATATCAAATGAACTACACAATTTATTCACAGCATAAAATAATTTATACCAGATTTTCCTAGCATTTCTACACTTAATCACCATTTTTATCTATTTTCTACACATTAAATACACCTATAAACAATATTCAGCAAATAAATAAAAGTCCATGGACTAGAAAATAAGATTGCAACACTGCACAGGGGCTAAATCTACAATTCTATAAATTTCCAGGGGTTAAATTGACTATTTAAACGATTTAAACCAATTCCAGAAAGTCCAGGGGCTAGACTGTGAATCCTGGGGGCTAGATTTGAATTCCAGCGAGGGTCAGGGGGTAGCTAGTGAATTTCCAGGGGCCACGGTGCAAAAGCGCAGGCGGGAAAAGAACTTTGAATGTGGGCCGTTGGATCTGAATTGGACGCGTGGGATTTTATTAACCGAAACGTTATGATCTTCTAATCGTGGCCATTCGGCTGAAACCGACGGCTGGAGGTGTGGCCACGTCGCTCCGGCGGCGCTGATCCACGCGCGCGCGGCGGCGCAAGGCACCCGCGGCGGCGGACCTCGCCGGCGTCGGCCGAAATGGCTAAAACTTCGCCTATTTCGCGCGCCAAATACACAGAACGAAAGAGGGGAGGCTAGGGAACTCACCTCGGGGAGTAGCTATGCTTGAATTCGGTCGGAGAGGGGTCAGCGACGAGGAATGGCGGCGGAGCTTGACGGTGAACGGTGAAGCAGCGGTGCACCGGCGATCTCCCTGAGCTACGATGTTCGGGATGCTCCTGGCGGTGCAGCAACCGTGTTAGGCCAAGAATGGAGGGGAGAAGGGGGTTGCACCGACGGGAACACGAGCGCCGAGGAGACTCACCGGCGGTGAAGAGCTAGGGTTAGAGAGAGCTCGGGAGAGGGGAAAAATGGGGGCGTCGACTCCTCTTAAGCGCAGAGGGGGGTGCGGTTGTGGCGCTCGGCCGAAATTGGAGCAGGGGGGAGTGGTTCCGAGGGAGGGGGAGAAGTGGGCGCGGGGTGGACACGGCGGTTGCGCGCGGGAAGAGGGAAGGCGACGGTTGCGCCCTGGAGGTGATGACAGGCGGGCCCGGGGTGGCAGCGGGAGAGAGGAGGGGGAGGGCGCGGTTGGGCTGGCGGGGGAGGAGTTGGGCCGCGGCCAGATTCGGCCCAGGCGCCGATTCCCTTTTTATTTTCTTTTTCTTTTTCTTTTCTGTTTCTTTTCTATTTGATTTGAATTCAAATTCAAATTTAAATCGTTTTGCTACACGATTGAACTTCAAAAATCACCCAAAAATGCATACAACTATGATCAAGGATTTGAGCAAATTTTGTACATGAAATCATGGGTGTTACAACTCTACCCCCCTTAAAAGGAATCTCGCCCTCGAGATTCGGACGTCCTAAGGGAATAGATGAGAGAAATCCGCCTTGAGATCTTCTTCTCTTTCCCATGTTGCTTCTGCCTCTGAGTGATGCTTCCACTGCACTTTACACATGCGAATGATTTTGTTTCTTGTGACCTTTTCCAGTGTTTCAAGTATCTTGACAGGCTGCTCCACATAAGACAAGTCTTCCTGTACATCCACGGCTTCGCAATTGCTCTTCAGGCACTCTTAAGCACTTCTTAAGCTGTGATACATGGAACACATTATGCACATCTGACAAGTGTGGCGGAAGCTCAAGTTGATATGCCACTTCACCTCGTCTTTCGAGTATCTTGAACGGACCAATGTAGCGTGGTGACAACTTGCCTCTTACTTTAAATCTTCTCAATCCTCTCATAGGTGACACCTTCAAGTATACATAATCACCAACTTAAAATGTGAGATCACGTCTTCGAGTATCCGCATAACTCTTCTGTCTTGTTTGAGCTGCCTTTAGATTCTTCCGAATTTCTTGTACTTGTCTTTCAGCCTCTTGTAACACGTCAGGCCCAAAGACTTGACTTTCCCCAGTTTGATTCCAAAACAACGGTGTCCTACATTTTCGCCCATACAATGCTTCAAAAGGAGACATCTTCAAACTGGCTTGATAACTGTTGTTGTAAGAGAATTTGGCATATGGCAGATTCTTGTCCCAACTTTTGCTATTCTTTAAAGCACACGCTCTCAACATGTCTTCTAATATCTGGTTGGTGCGTTCTATCTGACCATCAGTTTGAGGATGATACGCCGAACTAAAATTTAGACGGGTATCCATTGATTCATGCAACTTCTGCCAGAATCTTGAGGTGAATTGAGTGCCTCTGTCTGAAATGATTTTCTTAGGAACTCCATGTAAGCATACAATCCTGGAGATGTACAGTTCCGCCAACTTAGGACCATTGTAGGTCTCTTTCACAGGAATAAAGTGAGCCACCTTAGTTAGACGGTCCACAATACCCATATAGAATCATATCCAGATTGTGTTCTTGGTAGTCCCACAATGAAATCCATACTAATTTCTTCCCATTTCCATTCTGGCACTTTGATCGGTTGCAATAACTCTGCTGGTCTTTGATGTTCCGCCTTAATCAATTGACATGTATCGCATATGGCCACATATTCTGCTACATCCCGTTTCATTACATGCCACCAATATCGATCTTTAAGGTCTTGATACATCTTTGTGCTTCCGGGATGAATGGAGTATGATGAGTCATGAGCTTCTCTTAATATCAACTCTTTAATCTCTTTGATATCTGGAACACAAATCCTCTTTCCAAGCCATAAGGTTCCTTGTTCATCCTCTCTAAAGTTCGGAGCTTTTCCTTTCTTCATCAACTGTTTGATCTCCTTGACCTTCTCATCATTCTTTTGCCCTTCTGTATATCACGTTCAAGGGTTGAGTCCACTTCCATAGCAACTGCTTCAGTGCTAGACACCAGACATAGGTTTAACCTTGCAAACTCTTCACATAACAGGGGTTGAAGAGCTTGTACTGACAAGTTATTGCTTTGTCCCTTCCTACTTAGAGCATCTGCGACCACATTAGATTTGCCTGGATGGTAGTTGATTCCCACATCAAAATCATTTATTAACTCCAACCAACGACGTTGCCTGAGATTAAGATCCGGCTGTGTGAATATGTATTTCAAGCTCTTGTGATATGTGTATATCTCAGTCCTTTTTCCCATCAAGTAGTGTCTCCATATCTTCAAAGCATGAACAACAGCTGCCAACTCTAAGTCATGTGTTGGATAGTTCCTCTCATGTTTCCGAAGCTGTCTTGAAGCATAGGCCACAACATGTCCTCCTTGCATCAAGACACATCCTAAACCATGCCCAGATGCATCACAATAGACCACAAATTCCTTCTGCATATCAGGCATCACCAATACCGGTGCACTGGTCAACCTCTTCTTCAATTCGGCGAAGCTTACTTCACATTCGGGGGTCCACTTGAAAGCAACTCCTTTCTCAAGCAACTTGGTTAGTGGTCGAGAGATCTTTGAAAATCCCTCGATGAATCGACGGTAGTAACCAGCCATACTTAAGAATCTTCGTATATCATGTACACTCTCAGGTGTTTCCCACTTAAGAACATCGGCCACTTTGCCTGGATCCACTGCTATACCTCCTTCGGATATGACATGTCCCAAAAATGATACCTCCTTTAGCCAAAACTCACACTTACTAAGTTTGGCATACAGTTGATGTTGGCGAAGCTTCTGCAGGGCCATCCTGAGGTGCTCCTCATGCTCTTCTTCAGTCTTAGAGTAGATAAGTATGTCATCGATGAATACCACTACGAACTTGTCCAAGTACTCCATGAATACCTTGTTCATAAGATACATAAAATATGCCGGAGCATTGGTCAATCCAAACGACATAACTGTATACTCATATAATCCATACCGGGAGACAAATGCCGTCTTGGGAATATCCGACGGTCTAATCTTCAGTTGATGATAGCCCGAACGAAGATCAATCTTGGAAAACACACATGCTCCTCTCAACTGATCAAACAAATCTTCAATCCTTGGTAGTGGATATTTATTCTTGATTGTTACCTCATTTAAAGCACGGTAGTCCACACACAACCTTTGAGTTCCATCCTTCTTAGGTACAAATATAACTGGTGCTCCCCAAGGCGATGAACTAGGGCGAATATATCCTTTTGCCAATAACTCCTCAATATGATCCTTTAGTTCAGCTAGTTTTTTAGCATCCATTCTATATGGCCTCTTATATATTGGGGCCGTTCCAGGTACTAGTTCAATGATAAATTCAATCTCTCGATCAGGGGACATACCTGGTAAGTCATCTGGGAATACATTCGGAAATTCCTTCACAACCCTGATATCTTTGGTACTCTCAAGATGATTGAGTTGTACTACTGCCTCTTGTGTCTGATCTGGCTTGAATTCCACTGTAGTGCCATCCGGGTGTGTTAAGCAGACTGTTCTAGTTGCACAATGAATTACTTCTTGATTCTTCGTCAACCAGTCCATTCCCAGAATGATATCTAATCCTTGTGAGTCCAACACTATTAGGTTGGCCCAAAAGACTACCCCCCTTATGTTTATACTCACTTTTCGGCATAGATGCCTTGCCACCATCTCTCCTCCAGGAGAGTTTATCAATAATGGCCCATTCAAGAATGTAACTACCATGTCATGCTTCTTTATGAAATCCTTGGATATAAATGAATGTGTAGCACCCGAATCAAATAATATGGTGGCGGGGTGGGAGTTAACAGAAAACATACCGATCACCACATCAGGCGCTTCCTGTGCTTGTTCCAGAGTCACATGGTTGACACGACCAGATGGGTTCTGTTGCTTCTTTGGACAACTGCTGGCATAGTGTCCCCATTCTCCGCACTTGTAACATTGTACTCCCGCAGCATTATTTGGGCCCTTGTTGCCTCCTGATTGGTTTCTTGGGGGTTGGCCGTTTGGACGGTTAGCTGGAGCTGAAGGGCGGGGCGGCTGCATCTGCTGGTGTGGGGGTTGCATTGGCTGGCGTGGTGGCTGCTGCCGCTGCTGCTGCTGGCGCATTTGCTGGTTGTAGGGAGTGGGTGGCCGGTAGTTGGAGTTGGGAAATCTCTGTCCCGAGTAGTTCATGGGACGAGTCATTTGGTTTGCAGGCGGAGGGTTAAGACGGGGGCGCACATTGCTGCTAGAGGCGTGTGCCATAGTCAACTTCCTTTTTCTTTCTTCATCATCCAGTTCCTTCTTAGTCCTCTCCACTTCAAAAGCTTTGTCAACCAGCTTCTGAAAGTCGCCGTAGTCGCTGGAAGACATGGCGAACTTTAACTCCTTGTCCAACCCATTCTTGAAGCGGAATTGTTTCTTGGAGTCAGTATCCACATCGGTTGGAGCATAGCGGGACAACTGGGTGAATGCATTCAAATAGGCCCTCACAGTCATACAACCTTGCTTTAACATCAGGAACTCTTCCCGTCTTGCTTATATTTCTCCTTCTGGCACAAAGTGATTGCGGAAGTTGGTCCTGAATTCTTCCCAGGTAATGTTTTCTGGGTCCCGGTGAGCTTCAGTAAAGGCAGTCCACCAGTCGGCTGCCGGTCCTTGGAGTTGATGGGAGGCTAGTAGTATTTTCTCCCTTCCTTCACAGTGGATGAGCCTCAGCTTGCTTTCAACGGTACGGAGCCAATCATCGGCATCCATGGGTTCGGTGACCATGGCAAAAGTGGGTGGATGAGTGTTCAGGAAGTCCCTAAGGAAGGACCTAGGTGGAAAAGGTGGTGGTGGCGGAAGGTTGTAGTTTGGTGGTGGTGGGGGTGGGGCTTGCTGCAGGTTGGTGACAATCTGAGTGAGGTTGTTAAGTAGCTGGGTTTGGATGGCCATCATCTGCTGCATTTGTTGCGCAGCTGGGGCCCCTCGGGCACCCCTACCATTCCATCCAGGCACACCTCCAAGTCCTTCATCTTGGGGCACAACACCCCTTCCACGACCTCTACCTCTACCTCTTCCAAACATCTGTGTAGGGAATAATTGAAATTTTAGAACAATAGATGAGATATAGAAGGGTATGCTATGGCAAACGGTCCCAACTACATGCATCAAGGGAGACACATATATAGAAAGTAAGCAAATTCATTAACCAACTAGTGCGGATGTGGACAAGATGCTAACGCATTCCACAACTCGCACAACACACTAACAAGCCTATATACAAATGACATGGATGTGGACAGGATGCCGAAGCATTCCACAACTCATGTCGCACACACACACAACATAAAGCAAACTACTAGCATAACAACATAGATAACACAACTCAAGACTAAAGAGGGCGCAGCTACACGCTCCTACATACTAAGGATAACTGTCCTGAGTCGTCCAGCAGGGAAACAAGTCCACTCCTACTCATCGGAGTCCTCCTCAACCTCCATCTCCGGGTCTTCTTCTTCTGAGTCCTCTCTTGATTCCTGGGGGGAGTTCATGCGACGATCTGGAGAGTTCGGGTCCCAAGGCTCCACGTCCGAAGCGTACTGAGGAGAGTTAGGATCAGCTGCAGTGATCCTCGCGTAGCGTCGACGAAGTCGCTCGTAACGGTCAACCAGGTCCCTGCTGTCCTGAAGCTCCTGCTGACAATGCTGGAGTCACGAAGACAACTCCACAACGTCGTCCACCAGCCTCTCGCACTGAGGTGAGTCAAGTGCCCCTCGACGTCACGTCCAGTGAAGGCGGCCGTGCCACTAGGGCGCTGAGGGGTGTACGCGTGCTCCGTCCACCCAAGAAGGAACCTGTGGGCGTGGCTCCAGTAGGTGGTCGCCTTCCACGTGGCGTCCTCCTCAGCCGCACGCTGGGAGCTCCTCCAGGCCGGAGAGAAGTGAGAGTGCAGCAGCTCCGAGTCGTAGTAGACGGCCAGCTGAGAACTCCACTCTAGTCCACCAGTATAGGGTGCAAAGACCCTAGTGGTGTGGTAGACTAGGCGAACACGGTACTCACGGTACCCCGCAGCTCAAAGAAGAGAGCGAAGATGGACACGCATCCTCGAAGCAGCACTCCCAGTGGAGAACAGCGTCGTCTCCCTCCTGGGGGTGTAAGGTGCGGAGCGACTGGCTAGGGCGTGGCGTGGAACACGACCCCCAGTCGACTTACGAGCCGTCTGCTTGGTTCGCGCCATCTACAAACATTTGAAAAGAAGAGAGTGAGATCAATAATCCATAAATTAAATTAGAATAAAGCAAATAGCACAGCAAGATAAGAAGCACAAGGTTTGAGATAGAGAGCACAAAATTTTGGAAATACTATTTCATAAGAAAATAGTATAGTACTTAATTTTCGGCCATTTCTAACTAGGCTTGCGTCATACGGGCAACACGGCTCTGATACCACTTTGTCATGCCCGGTCATCATAAAGATGAACAGACGCTTATCACATGTACGCCAGGATCAGTTGAATCGTACATACGTCGACGAAAGTGAAATATCATTACATTGCCATGTTCGAATACATAAATAGTCTTACAATACGACCTGAAGGTCTACAAATACACTCCACAAATATTTACATCCACAACAAAGCTAACGAAGTTCAACTACAGCAGAAGACTAATAGGTAAGAGCAGCTCCAACTCCACAGGCAGCCGTTGCGCGTGAGGTCGCTAGCCTAGATCAAGTCCTCCGGGTTGACGTAGAAGTCTTCCGGTGCCGCTTCTTCCTCTTCATATTCTAAAGGAGAATTAAACGCTTGATTACATAGAGTACTCAGCAAGTGCGGGAAGAGATGACATGAATGGTTAAAGCAAAGGGAAAGGCCAATTATGGCTTAGCACTATGCTTAAAACCTAACCTTAGCTTTCAATTACCAATATCATAATTCAAGAAGTAATCAACTCATAAGTAGTGATAATGAATGTAATTGAATCATAATTAACCACCATTTCCCAACCATAGACTAATTATGAACTGGCCCCAAGCCGCTCTTGTCCATGAGCACGGCTGTCATGACAGTTTTACCAATCTCTGCAGAGAGTGTACCCTTTCCCCACAAGCAGTGATTTCATCCCCTGTTGCCAGGTGGACTTGAGTAAACCTCCATGTAGCCCGTGGTGATCAACCACATTTCACACTTCCGTAGGTGTGTGGCCCGGAGATCACTACATGGTCTTTACAAAGGTACTCCCGACTAGTGCTAGCCCTCTAAGGTTTCCACCACTGGGGATTCTCGGAGTAACCCTCCGCCCCAGAGCCCCCTCTTGAGCCTTGCGGATCCCAGAGCAGATCACCTGCATCATTCCCCGCACCATCCAACCACTAGCATTTCATCGGGAGAAACCTAATTAATTGACCATGTTGCCCCATCTTAGTCTCGTGGTGGTACTATAAAGCTTAGTGGCTTCCTCCATAAACCGGTCCTTAGAATCCAGTGGTAACAAACCCCAATCCCGGGTCTCGTGCAAACTGCACCATACCAGTACTAACCAACCACCAGATTCCTATCCACTACAATAGTGTAATCACCACAAGTTCAAGTGATCATAAAGTTTAATGTAGCACAATTGTATAAAATCCCAATCCCAACATTTAAGCATGGCTAAGCATAACTATAACCTATCTACTTCCCAACCCATTTCAGGTAACAAGGAATTATATGGAACAGGGCATGTAAACATGAAGTAGGACATCAATTTAATTAGCATGCATCTATCTAAATCCCTAGAACTGGAGCAAAATGGTCAAGGGCACTTGCCTTCGTTGAAGACTTGAGTGTTGGCGAAGTCCTGGTCTTGGAGGTTAAGATTAGGGTCGTAGTATGATTCTAGACATATGCCCAAGCATGGCAAGAATAGAATAAAGCTAAATAAGTAAAAGGCACGCAAAACAATGCATCACAACACACAAATAAGCATAAAATCCTATACTAATGCGCCCCTACGAAGTATTTATTACTTAACATGGCCAAAGTATGCATTTTAGATTTATCCTACATTTTTGAGAATTAAATATAGCCTAAAACCATTTTTATTGGATTTTCTAGGGCCAAAATGTATTTTTAAACATTTATAATAAATATTCCATGGACAAAACATATATCAAATGAACTATACAATTTATTCACAGCATAAAATAATTTATACCAGATTTTCCTAGCATTTCTACACTTAATCACCATTTTTATCTATTTTCTACAAATTAAATACACCTATAAACAATATTCAGCTGAACATGGTTTTTTGGAAATACTTATTTTCTAGTCCCTGGACTTTTATTTAATTGCTGAATATGGTTTTTAGGTGTATTTGAGGTGTAGAAAATAGATAAAAATGGTAATTAAGTGTAGAAATGTTAGGAAAAATTGGTATAAATTATTTTATGCTGTGAATAAATTGTAGAGTTCAGTTGAAATATATTTTGTCCATGGAATATTTATTATAAATGTTTAAAAATACATTTGGGCCATAGAAAATTCAATAAAAATGGTTTTAGGCTATATTTAATTCTCAAAAATGTAGGATAAATCTAAAATGCATACTTTGACCATGTTAAGTAATAAATACTTCGTAGGGACGCATTAGTATAGGATTTTATGCTTATGTGTGTGTTGTGATGCATTGTTTTGTGTGCTCTTTACTTATTTAGCTTTATTCTATTCTTGCCATGATTGGGTATATATCTAGAGTCGTACTACAACCCTAATCTTAACCTCCAAGACCAGGACTTCGCCAACACTCAAGTCTTCAACGAAGGCAAGTGCCCTTGACCATTTTGTTCCAGTTCTAGGGATTTAGATAGATGCATGCTAATTAAATTGATGTCCTACTTCATGTTTACATGCCCTCTTCCATGTAATTCCTTGTTACCTGAAATGGGTTGGGAAGTAGATAGGTCATAGTTATGCTTAGCCATGCTTAAATATTGGGATTGGGATTTCATACAATTGTGCCATGTTAAACTTTATGGTTACCTTAATTTGTGGTGGATACACAATAGTAGTGGATAGGAATCTGGTGGTTGGATAGTTTTGGTATGGTGCAGTTTGCACGAGACCCGGGATTGGGTTTGTTACCACCGGATTCTAAGGACCGGTTTATGGAGGAAGCCACTAAGCTTTATAGTACCACTACGAGACTGAGATGGGGCAGCATGGTCAATTAATTAGGTTTCTCTCGATGAAATGCTAGTGGTTGGAAGGTGCGGGGAATGATGCAGGTGAACTGCTCTGGGATCCGCAAGGCTCAAGAGGGGGCTCTGGGGCGGAGGGTTACTCCAAGGATCCCCAGTGGTGGAAACCTTAGAGGGCTAGCACTAGTCGGGAGCACTTTTGTAAAGACCATGTAGTGATCTCCGGGCCACACACCTACGGAAGTGTGAAATGTGGTTGATCACCACGGGCTACATGGAGGTTTACTCAAGTCCACCTGGCAACAGGGGATGGAATCACTGCTTGTGGGGAAAGGGTACACTCTCTGTAGAGATTTGGTAAAACTGTCATGACCGCCGTGCTCACGGACAAGAGCGGCTTGGGGCCAGTTCATAATTAGTCTATGTTTGGGAAATGGTGGTTAATTATGATTCAAGTACACTCATTATCATTACTTATGTGTTGATTACTTCTTGAATTATGATATTGGTAATTGAAAGCTAAGGTTAGGTTTTAAGCATAGTGCTAAGCCATAATTGGCCTCCCCTTTGCTTTAGCCAATCATGTCATCTCTTCCCGCACTTGCTGAGTACTGTATGTACTCAAGCGTTTAATTTTCCGTTAGAATATGAAGAAGAAGAAGCGGCACCGGAGGACTTCTACGTCAATCCGGAGGACTTGGTCTAGGCTGGCGACCTCACGCGCAATGACTGCCTGTGGAGATGGAGCTACCCTCATCTATCAGTCTTCTGCTGTAGTTTGGATTATGTTAACTTTGTAGTTGATGTATATAGTTGTGGTGTGTATTTGTAGACCTTCGGGTCATACTATAAGACTATGTATGTATTCGAACATGGCAATGTATGATATTTCACTTTCGTCGACGCATGTACGATTCAACTGATCCTGGCATACATGTGATTAGCGTCTGTTCATCTTTATGATGACCGGGCGTGACAAAGTGGTATCAGAGCCGTGTTGCCCGTAGGACGCAAGCCTAGTTAGAAATGGTCGAAAATTAAGGACTATACTATTTTCTTATAAAATAGTATTTCCAAAACTTTGTGCTTCCTATCTCAAACCTTGTGCTTCTTATCTTGCTGCACTTATTGATTTATTCTAATTTAATTTATTGATTATTGATCTCACTCTCTTCTTTTCAAATGTTTGTAGATGGCACGAACCAAGCAGACGGCTCGTAAGTCGACTGGGGGTCGTGTTCCTCACCACGCCCTAGCCAGTCGCTCCGCACCTCACACCCCCAGGAGGGAGACGACGTTGTTCTCCACTGGGAGTGCTGCTTCGAGGATGCGTGTCCGTCTTCGCTCCCTTCTTCGAGCTGCGGGGTACCGTGAGTACCGTGTTCGCCTAGTCTACCACACCACTAGGGTCTTTGCACCCTATACTGGTGGACTGGAGTGGAGTTCTCAGCTGGCCGTCTACTACGACTCGGAGCTGCTGCACTCTCACTTCTCTCCGGCCTGGAGGAGCTCCCAGCGTGCGGCCGAGGAGGACGCCACGTGGGAGGCGACTACCTACTGGAGCCACGCCCACAGGTTCCTTCTTGGGTGCACGAAGCACGCGTACACCCCTCAGCGCCCTAGTGGCACGGCCGCCTACTCTGGACGTGACGTCGAGGGGCCTTTGACCCACCCTCAGTGCGAGAGGCTGGTGGACGACGTGGTGGAGTTGTCTTCGCGACTCCAGCGTTGTCAGCAGGAGTTGCAGGACAGCAGGGACATGGTTGACCGCTACGAGCGACTTCGCCGACGCTACGCGAGGATCACTGGAGCTGATCCTAACTCTCCTCAGTACGCTTCGGACGTTGAGCCTTGGGACCCGAACTCTCCAGATCGTCGTATGAACTCCCCCCAAGAATCAAGAGAGGACTCGGAAGAAGAAGACCCGGAGATGGAGATTGAGGAGGACTCCGATGAATAGGAGTGGACTTGTTTCCCCGCTGGACGACTCAGGACAGTTATCCTTAGTGTGTAGGAGCGTGTAGCTACGCCCTCTTTAGTCTTGAGTTGTGTTGTTTATGATGTTATGCTAGTAGTTTGCTTTATGTTATGTGTGTGTGGTTGTGTGCGACATGAGTTGTGGAATGCTTCGGCATCCTGTCCACATCCATGTCATTTGTGTTTAGACTTGTTAGTGTGTCGTGCGAGTTGTGGAATGCATTAGCATCTTGTCGACATCCGCACTAGTTGGTTAATGAATTTGCTTGCTTTATATATATGTGTCTCCCTTGATGCATGTAGTTGGGACCGTTTTCCATAGCGTACCCTTCTATATCTCATCTATTGTCCTAAAGTTTCAATTATTCCCTACACAGATGTCTGGAAGAGGTAGAGGTAGAGGTCGTGGAAGGGGCGCTGTGCCCCAAGATGAAGGACTTGGAGGTGTGCCAGGATGGAATGGTAGGGGTGCTCGAGGAGCCCCAGCCGCGCAACAAATGCAACAGATGATGGCCATCCAAACCCAGCTACTTAACGACCTTACACAGATTGTCACCAACCTATAACAAGCCCCACCCCCACCACCACCAAATTACAACCTCCCGCCACCACCACCTTTTCCACCTAGGTCCTTCCTAAGGGACTTCCTGAACACTCATCCACCCGCTTTTGCCACAGTCACCGAACCCATGGATGCCGATGATTGGCTCCGAACCGTTGAAAGCTAGTTGAGGCTCATCCACTGTGAAGGAAGGGAGAAAGTACTACTAGCCTCCCATCAACTCCAAGGACCGGCAGCCGACTGGTGGACTGCCTTTACTGAAGCCCATCGGAATCCAGAAAGCATTACTTGGGAAGAGTTCAGAACCAATTTCCGGAATCACTTTGTGCCTGAGGGAGAAATACAAGCAAGACGCGAAGAGTTCCTTATGTTGAAGTAGGGCCGTATGACTGTGAGAGCCTACCTGAATGCATTCACCCAGTTATCCCGCTATGCACCGACGGACGTGGATACTGATTCCAAGAAACAATTCCGCTTCAAGAATGGATTGGACAAGGAGTTAAAGTTTGCCATGTCTTCCAGTGATTACAGTGACTTTCAGAAGCTGGTTGACAAAGCTTTTGAAGTGGAGAGGACTAAAAAGGCACTGGATGATGAGGAAAGAAAAAGGAAGTTGACTATAGCACATGCCTCTAGCAGCAATGTGCGCCCCCGTCTTAACCCTCCGCCTACAAACCAGATGACTCGTCCCATGAACTACTAGGGACAGAGATTTCCAAACACCAACTATAGGCCACCCACTCCCTACAACCAGCAAATGCGCCAGCAGCAGCAGCAGCAGCCACCACGCCAGCCAATGCAACCCCCACGTCAGCAGATGCAGCCACCCCGCCCTTCAGCTCCAGCTAACCGTCCAAATGGCCAACCCCCAAGAAACCAATCAGGAGGCAACAAGGGCCCGAATAATGCTGCGGGAGTACAATGTTACAAGTGCAGAGAATGGGGACACTACGCCAGCAGTTGTCCAAAGAAGCAACAAAACCCATCTGGTCGTGTCAACCATGTGACTCTGGAGCAAGCACAGGAAGCGCCTGATGTGGTGATCGGTATGTTTTCTGTTAACTCCCACCCCGCCACCATATTGTTTGATTCGGGTGCTACACGTTCATTTATATCCAAGGATTTCATAAAGAAGCATGACATGGTAGTTACATTCTTGAATGGGACATTATTGATAAACTCTCCTGGAGGAGAGATGGTGGCAAGGCATCTATGCCGAAAAGTGAGTATAAACATAAGGGGGGTAGTCTTTTGGGTCAACCTAATAGTGTTGGACTCACAAGGATTAGACATCATTCTGGGAATGGACTGGTTGACGAAGAATCAAGGAGTAATTCATTGTGCAACTAGAACAGTCTGCTTAACACACCCGGATGGCACTACAGTGGATTTCAAGCCAGATCAGACACAAGAGGCAGTAGTACAACTCAACCATCTTGAGAGTACCGAAGATATCAGGGTTGTGAAGGAATTTTTGGATGTATTCCCAGATGACTTACCAGGTATGCCCCCTGATCGAGAGATTGAATTTATCATTGAGTTAGTACCTGGAACGGCCCCAATATATAAGAGGCCATATAGAATGGATGCTAAACAATTAGCTGAACTAAAGGATCATATTGAGGAGTTATTGGCAAAAGGATATATTTGTCCTAGTTCATCGCCTTGGGGAGCACCAGTTATATTTGTACCTAAGAAGGATGGAACTCAAAGGTTGTGTGTGGATTACCGTGCCTTAAATGAGGTAACAATCAAGAATAAATATCCACTACCAAGGATTGAAGATTTGTTTGATCAGTTGAGAGGAGCATGTGTGTTCTCCAAGATTGATCTTCGTTCGGGCTACCATCAACTGAAGATTAGACCCTCAGACATTCCCAAGAGGGCATTTGTCTCTCGATATGGACTATATGAGTATACAGTTATGTCATTTGGATTGACTAATGCTCCGGCATATTTTATGTATCTATTGAACAAGGTATTCATGGAGTACTTGGACAAGTTTGTAGTGGTATTCATCGATGACATACTTATCTACTCCAAGACTGAAGAAGAGCATGAAGAGCACCTCAGAATGGCTCTACAGAAGCTTCGCCAACATCAACTGTATGCCAAACTTAGTAAGTGTGAGTTTTGGCTAAAGGAGGTATAATTTTTGGGACATGTCATATCCGAAGGAGGTATAGCAGTGGACCCAGGAAAAGTGGCCGATGTCCTTAAGTGGGAAACACCTGAGAGTGTACATGATATACGAAGATTCTTAGGTATGGCTGGTTACTATCGTCGATTCATCTGCCGGATCAAAACCACCAACAACACCTATGCTTAGAGGAAGACATATCAAAATCAGCTTTAAAAACTCATCCAAACCGAGACATGTTAAAAATAAGCTCACTATTTGAACCTACAACTTTGCAGCAGTTTTTATTGAAAATAATTTATAGATTTTCATCTAGCAATTGTGCAACAGAAAGTAAGTTGTATTTCAAATTTTTGACAAGTGCCACATCCTTCAAAGTGTAGTGATCATTTACTCTAACCGAACCCTTAGCAATTATAGGAGTTGAAGAATTATCGGCAAAAGTAACATTCTCTACACGTGACACAAAAGAGAGGGAGGAGAACCAATCTTTGTTACCAGTCGTGTGGCGTGAGCAACCTGAATCCACAATCCAAATGTCCTCCTTCCTCAAACGTGTAACCTACATAAAAGCACAATACGTCGATGACTCAATACTGGGGTTAGTCAAAAGGTATTTAGGAATCCAGTACTGAGTCATGCGACGTGCAACAGGAAAAACACGCGAAAGCTGAGACAAAACAGCAGGTTTATGAGTCAAAGTTTGAGATTCTTTATTCTTGACTACTGACCTATAAGGTGTTACTTGTGTAGAACAAAAATCAGTAGCTCCAGAGGCAAAAACAGAAGGTACGGAGGTAAACTTTGAATGTTTTTGACTCAAAACAGTAGGTTGTACATTTGGTTCAATGTGTGCAGCAAATTTTGCATGAAAGTTATGAGATCTAGCAACCATTCTTTCCCTTTTCTGTTGTTTAGCTATTCTATAACAAAAATCTATGACATGACCATCTCTACCACAGAAGGTACAATGAAATTTAACTTTGTGTTCATGTCTAGATGAGCCAGCAATATTTTTATTTGAAACGGAATGAGACAACACTCCTGCAGATTTGAAAATCACTCTTTTTTGTTTAGGAACTGTTTGAATCAAACCACTTCCTAATGACTTTACAATTTTAGGTGGATGTGCCTTAGCATGAGCATGAGAATAAAAACCTAAACCAGTTTTATCATTGCAAGATTTGGAAGAATTTAGCAGTAAGTTTAGGTTCTTATTCCCATTACAAAACCGATCTAATGTCCTATGCATGTCATCAAGTTTATTGGACAGATCAAGGCAATTTTCACATGAAGTTTTTCCTTTTAGTTTGCAATTGGAACAAAATTTAACTTCATGAGAACGTAAAGCATTGTTCAATATAGAAATTTCATTCATAGCATCCTGTAGTTTCTTATCAAGATCATCACAAGTAGAACAATGCAAATCAATTGTAGAACAGCTAGCATCTTTCAAGTTTTTATCATTAAGTGCAGCAAACTCTTTGTTCTTTTCAATTTCTAACTCAAGTTTATCAAGTGTGGAGGTGTGCGCACTTCTTAATGAGGACAATTGTTCATATATTAAATCACATGAGGAACATGCATCATCACTAGGAATCAAAGTTTTTAAACGGTTGATTTCATATTCTAGTGATTCAATTTTAGCAGCACTATCCCTAAGCTTTTTGTCCTTTTTCTTAACAATAATAGTGGCACGAGAAATGGCATCACACATTTCTTCGCAAGTAGGACATACCTCTTCATTGTCACTGTTGTGTTCTGCCTCCTCCATACTTGATCTTGACTTGCCCACCATAAAGCACAAGTTTGCCAAGTCATCTTCATCTTCATCACTTCCAATGTCCACGTCGCTTGAACTGAACTCTTGAAGTGCAGTGATGAAACTGTTGATCATCTTGCGTCCTATGGTACCTTTCTTCTTCTTGTTGGAATTTCCAGAGGAGGTCCGGACCTTGCTTTGTTTTTCTTCCCGGGTGGTCGGACCTGAAAGGTTAGGGCATTCTGTATGAAAGTGTCCTGTTTTACCACATTCAAAACAGCGTTGAGGTCCGGAGCTTCCTCTCCTTCTAGTTCTCACATTTTGCAATGTTTTTGAGAATCTAGTAGAGATGAGTGCCAACTCCTCTTCTGGAAATTCTTCGATCTGCTCCACGATTAGTGAGGACAACAAAGCAAGAGTATTGCAAGATGATGATTGGCCGGAGCTAGACATATCACGTTGTGAAACAAATGCAATAGACTTATTGGGGTTCTTACGTGAGATTATGTTAATTTCATGAGTTTTTAACTTGGAATATAGCACATCTAAAGTAAGTGAAGTCATGACAGTAGATTCACGAATAGATGTGACTTTCATCTCCCAAATTGACATATCTAATGCACTTAGCAATTGCCTAGCATTTTCAGCATTTGAGAAATTAACATTGACACTACGCAAGTTGCTGAGAATCTTATTAAAGCGAGCAAAAAGGTCATCAATAGACTCACCGGGTTGCATCTCGAAGCGCATGTATTCTTTCTTGAACATGTATTGCCTTACCTCTTTGATCGTGTTGGATCCTTCATGGTAGTCACAAAGTGCTTTCCACACATCGTATGCAGATCGGAGGTGTGCAACACAGTCGAAGTCGCTTTGTGTTAATCCTTGTATGATCAAGTTCTGAGCCTTGTTGTTGTTGTCAACATCTCTCAGATTTGTAGCTGTAACTTGATCGTTTGATGGCACTTCGTAAGGCTTGTATACCTTCTCCCATATTGCAAAGCCTTGTGTCTGGATGAAAGCCTCCATGCGTGCCTTCCAAACCTGAAAATCAATACCAGCGAACACACAAGGTTCGACAGAGTACTTCTCCATGATGATTAGTCAAAAACACGCGCAAATCACAAATATTAGAGCATCGTGGCTCTGATACAAATTGTAGGATCGAAGAGCACGTGAAAAGCTACCAGAGGGGGGGTGAAAGGTAGATTTAAAAATCTTACGCAGCAGAAACAATTAAACCCCAAACCCTTTCGGCAGAAAAACGATATGTTAAAGAAATCGTGTGTGAAACTAATCTAAACGTGTTTCACCGTGACAAAAGTGATAGATATCATAGATAATCAAGTCACGAAGACAACACAAAAAGAATCACTCAAATCCAATGAGAAAAACTCAAGTTATGATCGAGAGATCAAACAATGGTCAATCTGTCCTACCCGAGAAAAAACAGCTCTGGAACGCTGCAAAGAAACTCGTGTATATCATAGACCACAAATCCAATGACCGTGAAATTTTGACATATGATAGACAATCAAGTTTTGAAGACTACCCAAAAAGAATCACGTCAATTGGATCTGTAAAACTCGAGTTATGATAAAACCACCGACGAAAGGTAGTGCTGTCCAGAAACTTGACGAGTAAAACTTGTCTGGAACAAGTCGGACGAACAAGGCACAAAAGTTCCTTCAAACTATGAATTTTATTCAATAGAACACAAGAGGAACAACCCCAAAGTCGTGCACCACGAGCTCTGGGCTCTCTTGCTTATATAACCAGCCCTTAGGCCAACCCAATATCAACTAGGACTCCAATCCTACTCAGATCACGAATCGTAACTTTCCATAACTGCTCAAGATTCTTCTATACACAGATAGAAGCAATCTTAAGACTTCCAAACACCTTAGGAACGTATCCCACATTCCTAAACAACTCAAATTCGTGACCCACACGAAATCCTATCATAACCAACTCAAATCTTTCCATATTTGAGTCAAACCCGACTCAGCCGCAGCCTGAGTCCATATCCTAGTCGGTTGGACCTTTCCGACCAACTCTTTACGTCCACATCTCTTCATCACGTCTCTGAACCATGTAGCCACGTCTATGCACTCCTTGCACACGTGCAAACATCTTCCAATGACGTCCACGATACCTTCATATGCATTGTTCTTGATTCAATCATGTTGCGCAACCTCCTGATCAGCTCAACCACAATTCCTCCTGAATTTGTTTGTTGGAACCTCATCTCCTCCCTGAGACTAGTCCAATGGATCCCGTCACCAGCCATGTCTTGAACTCAAGCAACACCTGCACATGAATAAATAACCAATCCATACGAGCCCAAGTCCTTGACTTGACTCAAGTTAGTTCCGAACACAACACCTTACGTGAGAGCCTCACATAAGCATGTTGCAAAGAATAGCAAAACGATATCAGCCATATCATCCAAAACGCACCAAAAACTTAGTAAAAGAATACTAAGCAAACTTTCTAACAATGTAAAGCAAGTACGAAACATTGCAAATGAAAAGCAGAAGCACTTCGGTCAAGTTCCGGACCTTGCCAGAGCAACCCGAACCTTGAGCCGAAGCTAACAAAAGCTAGTAGAACCTAGCGCCGGAGCTTACCAACACTAGTACAACCAAGCTTAGCAAAAACATGTCAGAGCTATCAAAAACATGTCGGAGCTATCAAAGACATGCTAGAGCTAAAGACAAAACTTCACCGGAGCTGACCAAAGCTAGTCGGACCTAGCATCGAACGTAACCGGAGCTACCCAAACCAAGCCGGACCTACCGTCGGACCTTGCTGTAGCTCAGATCTAGAGTCGGACCTTGATAAAAAGGTGTTTTGGTGATATTCAGAACTTTTATCATCAAAGCCAAGTGTATTCACTACAAGCTAATGTATTCAGCACATATAGGTCTTCCACCTTTTCCCTTCACGCAATTAATAGCATCATTACCATGAAGGAACTTAATCCTCTCTTCCACCTGAACACACATAGCCATGAGTTTTTCTATGTTCCATAGTTCAGGTTGAGAGTTGTAGTTGATGAAAAAAGTCTCAAATTCCTTAGGAAGTGAGGTAATGATGAGATGCACAATGAACTCATCTTTGATTACCAAATCCATAGGCTTAAGCTTTGCAACCATATTTGTCATCCTTAAGATGTGCTCACGCACATCACCTCTATAATACTTTTCAGTAACAAGCCTCTTGATAAGAGTGTTTGTTGTGGCCTTAGAAGAACCAGTGAACTGATTCTCTGTCCTTTGGAGGTATTCAACAGCAGTGTCACATTCAGGGATTGCTCCCTGAATGGCCTCAGTGATAGTGCCCTTAATCACTATCAAACATTTCATGTTTGATCCACTTATAACAATCAATATCATAAAGCAATAACTCATTAGTATATTCCTTTGTCCTCACAGCAAAGGTCTTCTAAGTTTCATCACCATTTCTTACTGTTCTACCGGTGCAACAAGATATGAAGTAGTGAGAGCCAAGTCTATCTCAGAGACTTCTAAAGTAATCTTCAACTTCCCTTGCCATCTCCCATAATTGCTTCCATTGAGTGGATAAATAGAAGCGATGAAACTCAGTGCTGAATTCGCATTGGAGGAACCTTCATAATCAAAAGACAAGATCATAAGTGAATCATAGATGTTAATCTTAAAAAAATATTGAGTTTTATCTTTCACTTTGGTTACTTGACCAAAACTCAACATTTGAGAACAACTAAAGAAACATAGTAATTTATCTTTCACTTTGGTTACATGACCAAATTACTATATACTTGGAAGAATAATGTCATTAATACCTTTCGCTTTGGTTACTCGGCCAATAGTGACATTAATATAGCTTAAAAATATGACAATTCTATTTTTCACTTTGGTTACTCAATAGAGTTCTATGCAACTTAAAATGGCATAGTAATATATCTTTCACTTTGGTTACTTGACCAAATTACTATGACAATATAAACTTAATTTGCAGCGGAAGCTTAATTAAATAAGCAAACTTAACTGTATAGCCCGGACTAGTCCGCACATGGCCGGACTAGTCCGATCTCTTACAGAACCATGACCGGACTAGTCCGGTCCATAGCACGAACAAGTCTGATATTGTTTTAGAAACATTTAATCCGTTCCTTATTGAAATTTTAGAGTTTGGTCCGGACTATTCTGGACTATCCGGCCAACCCCGGAAAAGTTTCATATAAAAATCGGAAAACACCGAAATACCAAAAAGGCAATCTTAATCTTACCATCTTACAAAATTAACTTAATTTTCACAATAGGTTTCAATCCAAAGTGCTTAATTGGTCTTCAATAAGATGAATGCATCAAAATGTTCTGATCCGAAAAACCTAACCACTTCATTGTGGCATACCGGACTAGTCCGATCCATAGATTGGGCAAGTCCGGACCTTCAATTCTTTTAGCAAAAAACTTCGATCAAAACTAATCCTAAATGATTAGTGGTCTAAATGGCTCTAATACCATTGTTAGAATCATTGAGAGCCGAAAATGATCAAATAACCACTAAATCATTTTGAATTATATAATAGAAAACTGAAACAACATTAACATCAAGTGCTATCTCTCAAATAGCACAAGATCACCTATAATACCTTCTCCTCCATCTCTTTTGTTGCTTGATGATGCGGTCATCGAGCCAACAAGGCAAGGCCGTAAGAAGAAACGACGACGGGAGGCGTTTCTCCTTGTTCTTCTCTTGGTGTGTTGATCGGATTCTGAGTAAACTGAGAGACTTAAATTGTGTAGAGTGTATGTATGTGCATACATAAGCCCTTGATCATACACTTGACCCTCTTCTTATATGTGACCAAGTGTCACGCCCAGTCATCATAAAGATGAACAAACGCTAATCACATGTACGCCAGGATCAGTTGAATCGTACATGCATCGACGAAAGTGAAATATCATACATTGCCATGTTCGAATACATACATAGTCTTACAGTATGACCCGAAGGTCTACAAATACCCACCACAACTATATACATCAACTACAAAGTTAACATAATCCAAACTACAGCAGAAGACTGATAGATGAGGGTAGCTCCATCTCCACAGGCAGCCGTTGCGCGTGAGGTCGCCAGCCTAGACCAAGTCCTCCGGATTGACGTAGAAGTCCTCCGGTGCTGCTTCTTCTTCTTCATATTCTAATGGAAAATTAAACGCTTGAGTGCATAGAGTACTCAGCAAGTGCGGGAAGAGATGACATGATTGGCTAAAGCAAAGGGGAGGCAATTATGGCTTAGCACTATTCTTAAAACCTAACCTTAGCTTTCAATTACCAATATCATAATTCAAGAAGTAATCAACACATAAGTAATGATAATGAATGTACTTGAATCATAATTAACCACCATTTCCCAAACATAGACTAATTATGAATTGGCCCCAAGCCGCTCTTGTCCGTGAGCACGGCTGTCATGACAGTTTTACCAAATCTCTGCAGAGAGTGTACCCTTTCCCAACAAGCAGTGATTCCATCCCCTGTTTCCAGGTGGACTTGAGTAAACCTCCATGTAGCCCGTGGTGATCAACCACATTTCACACTTCCGTAGGTGTGTGGCCCGGAGATCACTACATGGTCTTTACAAAGGTGCTCCCGACTAGTGCTAGCCCTCTAAGGTTTCCACCACTGGGGATTCTCGGAGTAACCCTCCGCCCCAGAGCCCCCTCTTGAGCCTTGCGGATCCCAGAGCAGTTCACCTGCATCATTCCCCGCACCTTCCAACCACTAGCATTTCATCGGGAGAAACCTAATTAATTGACCATGCTGCCCCATCTCAGTCTCGTGGTGGTACTATAAATCTTAGTGGCTTCCTCCATAAACCGGTCCTTAGAATCCGGTGGTAACAAACCCAATCCCGGATCTCGTGCAAACTGCACCATACCAAAACTATCCAACCACCAGATTCCTATCCACTACTATTGTGTATCCACCACAAATTAAGGTAACCATAAAGTTTAACATGGCACAATTGTATGAAATCCCAATCCCAATATTTAAGCATGGCTAAGCATAACTATGACCTATCTACTTCTCAACCCATTTCAGGTAACAAGGAATTATATGGAAGAGGGCATGTAAACATGAAGTAGGGCATCAATTTAATTAGCATGCATCTATCTAAATCCCTAGAACTGGAACAAAATGGTCAAGGGCACTTGCCTTCGTTGAAGACTTGAGTTTTGGCGAAGTCCTGGTCTTGGAGGTTAAGATTAGGGTCGTAGTACGACTCTAGATATATACCCAAGCATGGCAAGAATAGAATAAAGCTAAATAAGTAAAGAGCACGCAAAACAATGCATCACAACACACACATAAGCATAAAATCCTATACTAATGCGTCCCTACAAAGTATTTATTACTTAACATGGTCAAAGTATGCATTTTAGATTTATCCTACATTTTTTAGAATTAAATATAGCCTAAAACCATTTTTATTGAATTTTCTATGGCCAAAATGTATTTTTAAACATTTATAATAAATATTACATGGACAAAATATATTTCAACTGAACTCTACAATTTATTCACAGCATAAAATAATTTATACCAATTTTTCCTAATATTTCTACACTTAATTACCATTTTTATCTATTTTCTACACCTCAAATACACCTAAAAACCATATTCAGTAATTAAATAAAAGTCCAGGGACTAATTAATTAGTTTTCTAAACTGCACAGGGGTCAAATCTATGATTCTACAATTTTACAGGGGTTAGATTGCTTATTTAAATGATTAAATCCAATTTTTAGGGATCCAGGGGCTAGTCTGCAATTTCCAGGGGCTAGACTTCAATTCCAGAGAAGTGCAGGGGGTTGCTCGCTAGTTTCCAGGGACTGCGGTGTAAAACTGAAGGCGGGAAAACTAAGTTGAATATGGGCCGTTGGATTTGAATTGGACGCGTGGGATTTTATTAACCGAAACGTTACAATGATATAATCGTGGTCGTTCGGTCAAAACCGACGGCTGGGATGCGGCCACGTCGCCTCTGGCAACGTCGGCGACGCACGGCGCGGCGGCGCTGGAGTCCGCGGCGGCGGACCTCGCCGGAGTTGGCCCAAACGGCGAATCTTACGCCAAAACTACGCGCTACTTGCATGAAATGAGAGAGAAGGAGAAGGGGAACTCACCTAGGGGAGTAGCTAGGCTTGAAATCGGTCGGAGGATGGTCGGCGACGAGGAATGGCGGCGGTGGCGTCGGTGCTCGTCGAGCTTGGCAAATCCCCGGCGATCTCTTTGCTCCAACGTGTCCGGCGTGCTCCTGGCGACACGGCGACGAGGTTAGGGCTAAGGGGAGAGCGAGGCAACCGTCGAGGAGTCGGGAACGAGGGCGACGGACCTTGCAACGGTGAGGTTAGGGTTTTTGTGCGGGGAAGAGAGAACAGAGGGGAAAAGGTGGAATTTATAGCGGGGATGGGCGCGGCGGTTGCTGGCACGCGCGTGGGAAGTTTTCCCAGGGGTGATCCGTGCGTGGGCGAGGCAGTTGGAGGGGGGGCACGGAGTGGGCTTGGCGCGGCGCGGGGTGGCGGTTGCGCACGGAAGAAGAAAGGATAGGGAAGGGGGAGGCGCCGACAGGCGGGGTCCACAGCACAGAGAGAGAGAGGTGGGGGGGGATTCGGCTGGGCCGCAGGAGGGGGAAAAGAGAATTGGGCCAGGGGGAAAGATTTGGCCCAAAAGGGGTTTTAATTCTTTTTTCTTTTTCCTTTCTTTTCTTTTGATTTGAATTCAAATTCAAATTTCAACGTTTACTACTCGTTTAAACTTCAAAATTCACACAAAAATGCAGGCTACAATGCACAATGTTTTGTTCAAATTTTTACACATGAAATAATGGGTGTTACAACTCTACCCCCCTTAAAAGGAATCTCGCCCTCGAGATTCGGACGTCCTAAGAGAATAGATGAGGGAAATCCGCCTTAAGAGTTTCTTCTCTTTCCCATGTTGCTTCTGCCTCCGAATGATGCGTCCATTGTACTTTACACATGCGAATGACTTTGTTTCTTGTGACCTTTTCTAGTGTCTCAAGTATCTTGACAGGCTGCTCCACATAGGACAAGTCTTCCTGTACATCCACTGCTTCCATAGGCGATTTCTCTTCAGGCACTCTTAAGCACTTCTTAAGCTGTGACACATGGAACACATTATGCACATCTGACAAGTGTGGTGGAAGCTCAAGCTGATATGCCACTTCACCTCGTCTTTCGAGTATCTTGAACGGTCCAATGTAGCGGGGTGACAACTTGCCTCTTACTTTAAATCTTCTCAATCCTCTCATAGGTGATACCTTCAAGTACACGTAGTCACCAACTTCAAATGTGAGATCACGTCTTCGAGTATCCGCATAACTCTTCTGTCTTGTTTGCGCTGCCTTTAGATTCTTCCGAATTTCTTGTACTTGTCTTTCAGCCTCTTGTAACACATCAGGCCCAAAGACTTGACTTTCCCCAGTTTGATTCCAAAACAACGGTGTCCTACATTTTCGCCCATACAATGCTTCAAAAGGAGACATCTTCAAACTGGCTTGATAACTGTTGTTGTAAGAGAATTCGGCATATGGCAAATTCTTGTCCCAACTTTTGCTATTCTTTAGAGCACACACTCTCAACATGTCTTCTAATATCTGGTTGGTGCGTTCTGTCTGACCATCAGTTTGAGGATGATACGACGAACTAAAATTTAGACGGGTATCCATTGATTCATGCAACTTCTGCCAGAATCTTGAGGTGAATTGAGTGCCTCTGTCTGAAATGATCTTCTTAGGAACTCCATGTAAGCATACAATCCTGGAGATGTACACTTCCGCCAACTTGGGACCATTGTAGGTCTCTTTCACAGGAATAAAGTGAGCCACTTTAGTTAGACGGTCCACAATAACCCATATAGAATCATATCCAGACTGTGTCCTTGGTAGTCCCACAATGAAATCCATACTAATTTATTCCCATTTCCATTCTGGCACTTTGATTGGTTGCAATAACCCTGTTGGTCTTTGATGTTCTGCCTTAATCAATTGACATGTATCACATATGGCCACATATTCTGCTATATCCCGTTTCATTCCATGCCACCAATATCGATCTTTAAGGTCTTGATACATCTTTGTGCTTCCGGGATGAATGGAGTATGATGAGTCATGAGCTTCTCTTAGTATCAACTCTTTAATCTCCTTGATATCTGGAACACAAATCCTCTTTCCAAGCCATAGGGTTCCTTGTTCATCCTCTCTAAAGTTCGGAGCTTTCCCTTTATTCATCAACTACTTGATCTCTTTGACCTTCTCATCATTCTTTTGTCCTTCTCGTATGTCACGTTCAAGGGTTGAGTCTACTTCCATAGCAACTGCTTCAGTGCTAGACACTAGACATAGGTTTAACCTTGCAAACTCTTCACATAACTGGGGTTGAAGAGCTTGTACTGACAAGTTATTGTTTTGTCCCTTCCTACTTAGAGCATCAGCGACCACATTAGCCTTGCCTGGATGGTAGTTGATTCCCACATCAAAATCATCTATTAATTCCAACCAACGACGTTGCCTGAGATTAAGATCCGGTTGTGTGAATATGTACTTCAAGCTCTTGTGATCTGTTTATATCTCAGTCCTTTTTCCCATTAAGTAGTGTCTCCATATCTTCAATGCATGAACAACAGCTGCCAATTCTAAATCATGTGTTGGATAGTTCCTCTCATGTTTCCGAAGCTGTCTTGAAGCATAGGCTACAACATGTCCTCCTTGCATTAAGACACATCCTAAACCATGACCAGATGCATCACAATAAACCACAAACTCCTTCTGCATATCAGGCATCACCAATACCGTTGCACTGGTTAACCTCTTCTTCAACTCGGCGAAGCTTACTTCACATTCGGGGGTCCACTTGAAGGAAACTCCTTTCTCAAGCAACTTGGTTAGTGGTCGAGAGATCTTTGAAAATCTCCCGACACTACTAAAGTGTTAGAGGAGTTTGAGGTTCGGTATGGGCGCATGGAGATTCCAGAAGGTGAGATGTCGAGTGACACAAGGGACATGAAGATTTACGTGGTTTGGGCCGCCTGAGCGTAATACCCTACTCCACGGGGTGTGTTGGTGTTGTATTGGATGTATGAGCTCAACGTCAGTTGAGAGTGTAAAGTCAGCGTGTCTCCGGAGAGTGTCCTATGTATCATCGGTCTGTCCTTTTATAGTACAAGGGCAGGCCGTTACAAGTTAGCCTAGCCCGACATGTGGCCCCGGCGGTTACTAATATTGATACACATTCAACACGTTTAATTGCCCTTAATGACCGAGTTATGGGCTTTGACAGCACCATTACTGGTAATTAAGGTCGTCCGATCGTATGTCATTAATATAGTATTAATGACACTTGATCGGGTCTTGAAGTCCTTGATTCCCCTTTGAAGATCCGGAGCCGTTGTGGAGTCTTTCGGAGGTTAGAGGCTGAAGATCCGACGGTTGGACATGTGACAGCGCCGGAGCACACTGTGGGGAACAAATAGGTCTGGTGTTACCCGACACGTGTCAGTTCTGGAGCTTCCCTTGGTCTGGGGTTAGGTACGGGGGTGTCATTTCGGTACATAGCCCGGAGCTTCCCCCTTGTGGGTGGTAGCTCCGGTTTGATAGTACACGTGGCGACCCTGGGACTAACCATGTTGGAGAAGCGGGTCCGGTTATGTCTGACATGTGGGCCTCCGAAGGTCTTCAAATCAAGTTGATGACTTTCCCTTGAGGTCTTTGCAATCCCAAGGAGTATATGGTACCCAGGGTACCGACAGTGGCCCCCTGGGCCCACCTCTGGGGAAGACCCCTTGGGTGAAGTCATTCCGCCGGAGGTGGGTCCATCCTTCAACTTTTGAACTGAGTCTTCCAAGGTCTTTGGATGTGCTGTTGGCGATAGTTTGGAGTTAAATCCTCGCCGTGTGGCATATCCCGTGTGCGGCAAATGAGATCTTTGGCGTGCGGATCTCACGCAATTGAAGGTCGCCGGTTCCCGACATGAAAATTGTATCGGTTCCGCGCGCCTTGTTAGGCCGCCGCCTTCCGGCTTCCCACCTCATGATGACAACCGTTCGCCTGGGTAAGAATCTCGACTTGATCGTCGGGGTGGTCCCGGGCCCTCTTGTCATCGGCTGGGTGGGATTTTTGAGTAGTATCTTCGACTTCCTTGCAGTTTCCATCCAAGCGTTGCGAGGGCTTACTTAAGGAGGAAAGCGCGCACCGTCTGGAGTTCTTTACGCCTCTCATCTGATGTTGCGCTCAAACTCCCAACTTGTGCTCGCTTTTCCTCTCTTGCCTTGCTGTGCTGCGATGGAGTTGGGTCTCCGCGAGAGTCGTTTGAAGACCGAAGGTGACTTGAAGAAGGTCCGGGCCCTCATGGGATGGTCCCCGGACTTCTTCAACCGTCTGGTCCGCGCCAGAAGAGAGCTCCCGTTTGAGAAGGAGCACGCCGGCGAGATGGTGTACTTCTCTTCGTACGCCATGGTGGGGTTGATCCCACCTTTTTCCTCCTTTTTCTTGATGCTGCTAGACTTTTATGGTCTGCAGCTATACCACCTTGGCCCCTACTCCATTCTTATTGTGTCTATCTTCGTCCACTTCTGTGAAATATGGGTGGGCATCCCCCCCTGCATTGAACTTTTACGGACCTTCTTCACCATCCATACCACCGGTAGGAGTAATGAGTATCTTGGCTTCTATTACTTCGTGAAGCGCAAGAAGTGCCCATTCAAGTACCTCCGGTCATTTCCCTCTGGAAAGTGGGATGATTGGAAGAAGGATTGGATAGTCATCCGGGTGGAGAAGCACGAGAAGTTGGAGCTGCCCGAAGGCCTCCCCAACATCGACACTGCAGTCTGGAGTAAAGCTCTAGTGTTGTCGGATGCCTTCAACCCTGCTCTGACCAGGATCCGCCAGTGCGTGGAGGGAGGATTAACTCCTCAGGCGGTATTTTGCAACTTCCTGGTCAACAGGTGGGCACCACTGAAGAGGAGAGAAAAACTCGCTTGGGCCCTCAACAGTGTGATGGACGATGACCAGGTCGAGACCAGACTGAAGTCCAACATGGCGGGGGCAACCTTGGAGTTACATCTCAAAAAGTTCCAGCACGGCATCGACGTTGCAGGAGATGACTTGACCCTGCCATCAGCCTTTCTCTCTCTGAACGTGGAAGTAGAGTTCAGCAGGGAGCTCCGACAGACGATGCCGGTGCTTGACGACCTTGGTGTCGTCGAGAGAAGATCGACCTCCAGGGTGGTGATCCCTGGGGCTTCCGAAGGTGGTTCCGACCCTGCCCCGAAGCCAAGGATCGAAGTCGTCGGCAAGGGAAAGGAACCGGCGGATGAACCCTTGAGCCAGAAGAGGAAACTGCAGCATGCCGACGGAAGGTCCGTCAGGCCTGCAACCTTTGCATCAGCTCCTTCTCCCCGGAGGGGGAGGTCTTCTACAACTGCGGCGACTGTACCAGCAGCGGCGTCTTCCCAGGGTGCTAGCTCCGGGCATGCGACTCCATCACCAGGGCCAGTTGAGGCCTCTAGGTTCGGAGGTCCTTCCCGGTCGAGGAGGGCCTCGACTAAGGAAGTGCCCGTGACTGCAACGAGTTCCGGGGGGCCTTCCGGAGCTTCCACGCTGGCGGCAGCTATGGTCAGCCCAGAACGCCCGAGAAAGAGGTTCCGCACAAGCTGGTGTGGAAGCCTCCCGAGGTAATTTTTAATCTTTACCTCAGACAGTTGTTTTTTTGTAGTAACTGTTTTTTAAATTTCTTCATCCTTCATCTGCAGCGTTCCCAAGAAGAGGAGTGAGGCTCCACCCTCAGCCACAGCAGCTGAAGTTGTGAGGGCGGAAGCCTCTGCTCCTGTCCCGGTGCTGCCCTAAGTGGTGGCTGAAGCTGCGGCAGCTTCGGCGCCAGCTGTCATGGTCATGGACCTCGACTCATCCCCCGAGACTCCCGTGGTAGCGCCGGACCACGGGAGAGAAGATGCGCCAGCGGCACCTGCCCCGGAGGTTGAAGCTCCGGGTTTGGGTGCTGAGATGATGGAAGCTTCGGCCGTTGAGCCGGAGGAAGCAATAATTCCGGCCCCAGAGTCGGAAATTGTCGAAGCCCCGGCGGTTGAGCCGGAGGTAATTGAAGTCCCGGCGTGCGCGCCGGATGTTGAGGAAGTCCTGGCGGTTGGGCCAGGTACCTCTGAAGCACCGGCCGCAGAGCCGGTCGTTGCTGGAGCTCCGGCCGCAGGGCCGGTTGATGTTGAAGACATTCCGGCTCCCGAGCCGGTTGTCGTTGAAGCTCCGGCCGCAGGGCCGACTGTTGTTGAAGATCTTCCGGCGCCTGAGCCGGTCGTTGCGAAGGCGTCAGCGCTCGAGCCCCCAGTAGAGGAGGTGCCCAGGCCGGAGCCAGAAGCAGTTCCTGCTCCGGGAGTGACGACACCGGAGGTACCCGCGGCTGAGCCGAAGTGCTCTGATGTAGTCGCTGGCCCCCTGCCCGAGGGGACGAACGAAGATCTGGCGGCTGGTCCTTCGGAACCACTTCCGGAGGTCGGAACTTCATCAGCAGGACCCTCCTTGATGGCGACTGAGGCCATCCTGGAGGACGGCCCTGGTGCCGTGGAGGCTCAGGGGACCACTCTTGTGGAGTGGGACCCAATTTTTGTAACTGAAAACCCGCTGGAACCAGCGGAGGAGACCCCAGCAGGTCCGGATCCTATCCCGTTGTCATTGTCTATTGACAACGCTTGCTCCAGTCTGCATCAAGTTCAGCTGGTATTCTTCCACGACAGCAAGGCTCTTGAAGAGGAGTGCCAAACCCTTAGGAGGTGGCGTAATCGGCTCTACTTCGAGACCAAGCTGGCGCAGTCAAGGCTGGCAGATGACAAAGAATGGATCAAGCAGGAGAAGGTCCGCCTGGAGTACTGGGGCAAGTTATTGGATGATAGGGAGAGCAAAATGCCAAAGAAGTTGAGCGCCTCGCTCGCGAGAATTCTAAACTGGTGGCGGCCATAAGATCCTTGGAAGAACTGAAGGGCTTGAGGGCTGCGGACTCCCTACAGGTTTGGGAGTTCCTGGGCAAGGCCAACAACGCGCTGACACTGATGGGCTTCAGTCTCGTGCGTCCGGATGATCCAGAGCCGGAGCCGGACCTGGCGTTGCAAGCGCTGAGCTCGGCGGGTAGCAAACTCTCCAAGGTGGGCGACGTCATCGCAGACCAGTTGGAGGTTGAGGGGCGATCCCTGGCGAAGAACGTCGCAGAGTATGTGCTGACGTGCTACACCAGTCGGAATCCCCAATTCCCTCTGGACCTGGTGCTTGAAGGTCCCGTCGAAGGAGAAGGTGAAGCCACCCGAGCCAATGTGTCAGAGGTTGCTCAGAAGGTCGCCCAGTTCTTCCATAGGGTCTAGGACCATCTCCGTAGCTCCCACTTGTATTCTCTCTTTTTCTTCCTCAATTTTGTAATCCCTTGTCTCTAGATGAATGAAATCCCCAAATTTTTGTGAATTTCACTTTTTGTCTTCAACACTTTTGTCTTCACTTGGCCCCCTGGTAGATGTACAAAATTTGATTGTGAACATGTACCAAGAGGATATTTTGTTTTGTTAAAGACTCATTTGCTTCGAACTTGTAGAGTGTAGGTCCGAAGTCTTCGATAGTGAAGGCCCCCTGAGGTTGCCAGAGCTTAGAAGCTCCAGCATTGTCTATCGTTGGAGCTTAGTAGCTCCAGCAATAGTCCCTATCAATGCGTAGAGCATCTATAGTTAGTCCTCCGGGGTGTCGGAGCTTAGTAGTTTCGGCAGTGACCTTTACCAACGTGTAGTTTGTTGGTAGCAGATTCCGCTTGCGGGGTCTTCTCACCATCATTTATTTTGCGTCGACGGCTGGCCCCCCTAGCTTTACCGGAGCTTGGTTGCTCCGGTGATGCTCGTTTTCAATGTTTAACATCGATTACAAGCCACTTAGGGGGAGTCGGAGCTTAGTTAGCTCCGGCTTTTCTCCATTAACGTGGATTTTTTATTTTTCTTGCACACTGAATCCAAGAAAAATAGTAAAATTCGTTCCTTGCATATAACTTCGTCGCGGCTTACGATTCCCAAGAGAGTTTTAGGTCAAACGCGATTCTGAATACAACCGAATGCGTTGTCTTTTCTTCCAGATCCAATTGTACTTCGACCCGCCTTACTTCGGCTTGTCGGGGTGTAGGTAGAGTGACGTACTTAGGGTGCTTGACCAGGCTAAGTCGATAGCACACTCCGGCCCTAGGTTGGCTTGGCGGCATTCAGGCGAGTGGGCCATAAATAATATTCGAATTTAGAAGAATCGACAATACAGCTCGAATCGTATATGAACCAGTCGAACTAAAATTTTTTAAGAATTACACGTCTTTGTTATAGACAAGAAAGAGAAAAATAAAAAATGTTGAGCCTGTACAAAATAAATGCACGTGGAGTCTATTTCACATGAAGATGTCTTTCATTATAGGTCCGGGGTACAGGGGAAACAAGTACACTCTTAGGGTACGGAACCAGGCTAAGTGTGTGTTTAATTTCTCGTTTGACCCGGGGTAGCTAGCCACACTTTTAGTCCTGAGACTGCGACAAGTGTTGCATGAACTTTGCGGACCTTCCGGGAAAGGTCCGGCTCTTCTCCCGGAGGAACTACCCGACTCTGTACAATGACTCTATAACATACACCTCAAGTTACTACAGACTCACCTCCGTTATATTAAGTGTAGAACTTACGGAGGTGCTCAATGTTCCAAGGATTTGGGCGAGGTGTCCCATCCTCGGTAGCCAAGCGAACGCTTCCGGGATGGGATACTTTAATCACTCGGAAGGGCCCCTCCCAGCTGGGGGAGAGTTTGTTTAACCCTTCTCTGGATTGTATTCTCCGTAGCACCAGATCGCCTTCCTCGAGCTGTCGGTTGTGTACATGCCGCTGATGATAGTGCCGAAGGGCTTGGCGGTATCGGGCATTCCGAACAGGTGCTTGGCACCTTCCCTCCTCAAGGAGGTCTAGGTCTTCACGCCGGAGCTGGTCCTGCGTGGCTTCGTCGAAGGTCCGGACCCGGAGTGACCCCAAGGTGATTTCCGGAGGAAGTATTGCTTCAGCTCCATACACCAGGAAGAAGGGTGTCTCTCCAGTTGACCGGTTTGGAGTTGTCCTGTTGGCCCATAAAGTGGGAGGAAGCTCTTAAATCCAGTTGGCTCCATGTTTTTTCAAGCGCTCATAGGTGCGCTTTTTGAGTCCTTTAAGGATTTCAGCATTTGCTCTCTCGGCTTGGCCATTGCTTGTTGGGTGAGCTATGGAGGCGTAGCAAACTTGAATGTCGAGGTCTTCGCAATATCCTTGAAATGCAGAGCTTGTGAATTGGGTCCAATTATCAATGATGATTTTGTTTGGGACTCCAAATCTGCATACAATGGACTGCAAAAAGTTGATAGCAGATTGCTTGTTGATTGTCACAACTGGAGTTGCTTCCGGCCACTTGGTGAACTTGTTAATGGCAACGTACAGGAACTTGTAACCTCCGAAGACTCTTGGGAAAGGTCCCAAGATGTCCATCCCCCACACAGCAAAGGGCCATGTAGGAGGTATCATTTGTAGGGGCTGAGCCGGTGTGTGAATTTGCTTTGCATGAAATTGACATGCTTTGCATTTCTTCACCAGCTCAGTTGCATCCTGGAGTGCTGTAGGCTAGTAGAAGCCATGCCGAAAGGCTTTACCAACCAGCGTGCGGGAAGACGCGTGGTTCCCACACTCGCCTCCATGGATTTCTGCGAGGAGCTCGCAGCCTTCTTTCCTTGTGATGCACCGCATTAGGATGCCATTGGCACCGCGCCGGTAGAGATCCCCTTCTACCAACGTGTATCTTTTAGCCAATCTGACTACCCGGTCAGCAGATACATCATCGTCAGGAAGGATGTTGTCTTTCAAGTAGTTCCGGATCTTCGAGATCCATGCATCGGAACTAACTTGAGCATTTGAGTCTTGCGTGCTGGGTTGCTCGGAGCTTCCGGCAGGACCTACGACCCTTGATGGCTGCCATGGTAACAGGGCCATCGGGACCGTCAGCTTCGGGATGCTGATCTCGCCCCCTTCGCTCAGTTCGGCAGGCTGAGTTGTGGGTTTTGACAACCTCTGGACAAAAGTTCCGTTAGGAGACGGAGCTCTGGTTGACGCTTTCGTCGAGAGTTCGTCGGCTTCAGCGTTGTGGGCACGCTAGACATGGTGGAGATCTAGGACTTCGAAGTCCTTTTGAAGCCTCTGGACTTCAAGGAGGTAAGCAGCTAGGTGGAGATTGTTGCAGGAGCATTCACCCTTCACTTGCTTAATGATGAGCTGTGAATCTCCCTTGACTAGCAGTTGCTTGACACTGTATGACAGTGCCACCCTTAGTCCGTAAATGAGTGCTTCATATTCTGCCATGTTGTTGGTCGCCTTGAAGTCAAGGTGTACCATGTATTTTACCTTCTCTCCGGTTGGTGCAAGGAGAAGAATTCCAGCTCCGGCCCCCTGCTTTTGCATGGAGCCGTCGAAGTAGAGGGTCTAGTGAGGCTCGATGAAGACCGGAGCCTTGTGTTCTGGCTTCTGCTCGCTGGGGCCCCCAGGGTTTGATGGAGAGGGAGTCCATTCCGCCATGAAGTCTGCCAATGCTTGACTCTTGATTGCTTGCCTTGAAATGAATTCGAGATCGAATTCGGCCAATTCCGCTGCCCACTTTGCAATATTCCCAGTTGAGTTGGGATTATGCAAGATTGCTCGAAGTGGGTAATAAGTCACCACTGAGATCTTGTGAGCTTGGAAATAATGGCGAAGCTTCCTGGAGGCAATAAGAACTGCATAAAGCAGCTTATGCACCTCTAGGTATCGAGTCTTGGCGTCATGAAGTACTTCACTAATGAAGTACACTGGGCGCTGGATGGTCCGGACCCTCCCGGAGGGGCCCGGAGCTTCCTCTTCATTGATCCGGATCCTCCCGGAGGGGTCCAGATTTTCTTCGGGGACTTCCGGGTCCCTGCTGGAGGAACCTGGAGCTTCTTAAGAAGCGACCTGGACCCTCCCGGAGGGGTCTGGGTATTCTGAAGTAACTTTTTGTGGATTCAAGTCTGGGAGCTGGGACCCAGACTCGCTTTCAGGAACCTCCAGACCCTCCTGGAGGGGTCTGGACTCCTGAGTATGGGATGGTTCTAGTCTCTCCGCAACCAGGACCATACTGACGACTTCGTCAGTGGCTAAAATGTAAAGCAGCAAAGGCTCACCAGGGTTCGGAGCTACCAGAATTGGTAGGGTGGTGAGGAGCTGTTTTAGCTCCTGGAACGCCTTTTCTGCTTCTTCATACCATTGGAATGGTCCGGGCTTCCTTAATAACTTGAAGAAGGGGAGTGCCCGTTCTGCCAGTCTTGAAATGAACCGGTTGAGGGCTGCTAGACATCCAGTTAGCTTTTGGACATCTTTGATGCGGGCTGGTGGCTGCATGTCTTCAATGGCTTTGATCTTCGCCGGATTAACTTCTATGCCCCGGTGACTTACCAGGAAACCAAGAAGTTTTCCGGAGCTAACCCCGAAGACACACTTGTCTGGATTTAGCTTTGTGCGGGTGACCCGCAGCTTGTCGAAGACAGCCTGCAAGGTGTCAAGGAGTGACTCCTTGTTCTTGACCTTGACCACGATGTCGTCGACGTACACTTCCACTATGTCTCTAATAAGTTCTTCAAAGGTTTTGTACATAGCTCGTACAAAGGTTGAAGCTGCATTTTTGAGACCAAATGGCATGGCTGTATAATAGTACAATCCATCTACTGTGATGAAAGAGGTATGCTCTTCATCTTCCCTAGACATTCTGATTTGATGATACCCAGAATATGCGCCTAGGAAACACAGTAATTCACACCCGGAGGTGGAATCCACTATCTGATCTATTCTAGGTAATGGGAATGGATCTTTTGGACATGCCTTATTTAGTGTTGTGTAGTCGATACACATCCGAAGCTTCCCGCCGGCCTTGGGCACAACGACTGGGTTTGCCAGCCATTTTGGATGGAAGACTTCTCGGATGAATCCAGCTTCGAGCAACTTCTTCACTTCTTGTCGAATGAAGTTCTGTCACTCTACGGATTGCTTCTGAGGCTTCTGATGCACAGGCCGGGCGTCGGGGTAGATCTTCAGATTGTGCTCAATCACTTCCCTGGGGATCCCAGGCATTTGTGACGGTTGCCATGCAAACACGTCGACATTAGCCCAGAGGAAAGCAATGAGGGTGAGTTCCTATTTGTCGTTCAATCCCCCTGATATACGGGTGGTCTGAGCGGCATCGGAACCGATTTGGACAACTTTGACGGGAATGTCGGTGTCGCCACTTGGTTGCACACGAGGTGCAGAAGTCGAGCCTCGCTGACGAATGCTCGGGGGTTTTGGAGCTTGCTCCTGCCTGGAGTCATCCTCTTGCGCCGTAGTAAGCGCATGGAGTTCTTCCAGAGTAGTTACTCTGGCAGTACGATCTCCGCGGATCCGGAGAACGCCTACTGGTGTTGGCATCTTTAACACCAGGTAACCATAATGAGCAGCTGCCATGAATTTGTACAAGGCAGGCCTACCCAAGATGGCATTGAAGGGTAAGTTGATCTAAGCAACGTCAAAGACCAACTTCTCGGTGCGATACTTCTCCTGGGTCCCGAAGGTAACGGGGAGGGTAATAGCTCCGAGTGGGGTAATGGCTCCCGGACCTACTCCAGAGAAAGGTCGGGAGGGGTGGAGATTCGAAGGTCAGAGCTGAAGCTTGGCAAAAGCTTCAAAGTTATGAGGTTGAGCCCCGAACCTCCGTCTACCATGACATGGTGGAGCTGGATGTTATTGATGGTAGGAGATACCATCAAAGGTAGCTGACATGCTCCAACCATGCTTCGAGGGCAGTCCAAAGCATCAAAAGTGATGGTTGTGTCCATCCACTTCCGATGAGGCTCCGCCCTGGTTGTAGGAGCTATAGCAGCCATGTCCCGACGCATAGTCTTGATGACGCGGTGGGAGGTGATGTCCCATGATCCACCAAAAATGGTGTTCATGGTCTTCCGACGCTCTTTGTCAGAGATGTCGGAATCGTCGTCGACGGAGGTGTAGACGGCCTTCAGGACCTTTTTGGGATCCTGAAAACGTAACTCCTCTTCAGCCGGAGCTTCGTCAACTTTTTGTTTTCCTTCCCTCTGTCGGAAAGGAGCTTCTTCCCGGCACTTGTTGTAGCGCTCGGCAAGGTTTTGGACCTCCCGGCAGTCTTCCAAACTCTGGTTGTCTGTTTTGTGAATTGGACACCACTTTTTGGGTTTGCCACCGTATTCAGAAGACGGTCGAGGTCGCTTCTCGGGGCGTGGCCCCCGGCCACCCGGAGCTGCAGCAGCTGCAGCATTGGATGCACCGGTCGACGGCTTCTTCTTACCGTTGGTCTTTTTCTTCTTCTTGCCACTCCCAGAGGTAGCAGCTTCTCCTTTGGAGGATTTCTTGTGATCCTCCGGAGTTGGTTTGGAGTGCATTTCACGGCCCTCCGCAGCTCTAGCACATTTGTCAGCCAAGCTGAAGAGTTCTGTGACACTGGTAATCTCCTTGATCGCCAGTTTCTCCAGCATCTTCTTATCCCGCACTCCCTGTCTAAATGCCACGATGATAGAGGCGCTAGAGATAGAAGGGATGGTGTTTCGTACCTGAGAGAATCTCTGGATGAATGATCGCAGGGATTCTCCTCCTTTTTGCACAACTGCAAAAAGGTACAGTTCAGTGCCTGGTCGGGTGTAAGAACTCCCGAAGTTGGCGGTGAACTGCCGGCACAACTCCTCCCAACTGCTGATGGAGTTGGGTGGAAGGCTCATAAACCAGGACCTGGCGGTCCCAGTTAAAGCCACCGGGAAATAATTGGCCATTACGGCCTCATTTCCTCCAGCTGCCAAGATAGCAGTGGAGTAAATCTGAAGAAATTCGACAGGATTAACGGTCCCGTCGAACTTCTCCGGCAGGTGAGGCCGGAACCTCTATGGCCACCTGACAATATGCAGATGCATGGCCAGGGCTGAACAGCCTCCTCCTACTCCTTCAGGAGTAGGAATGTCTTGAGCTTCTCGTCTTTCACGAGCATGCTCAATATGAACTCAGCCGTCTTGTTGGTGATATCGGCAATCAAGCTTCGCCCGGAGGTCATGAGTTGAAAGCCTTGATACCGTGTGAGTGCGTCGTGCCCCAGAGGGCAACGACGTCACCTGCTGTGATGCAGCACGTCTCCTGTTGTTGGAAACGTGTGGACCAAGTCTGCCAGACAAGGTCCGTCGCTGCGACGGGGCCCGTCCTGAAGGAGGAGGACCCTGGTTGCTGATGCGGTCGGCTGCTGCTGCAACCAAGTGTTCCACATCGGCCCTCCACTGCTCCATTGCATCCCGGGATGCGTCCGGAGGTGGTGGGCGCTGAAGAAGAGCACGTGCTGCATGAAGCGCGTGTTCCGGGTTGTCAAGATTTGTCGACGCAGTGATTGACACCGGTGCACCATCGCGTTGTCCAGCTTGATTTGCTGGTGGAGGCGGCGCTGGTGGAAGTGTGACTCCTGCTGGAACCGTGGTTCCTGCTGGTGGCTGCATATTGGAGGGATTACCCCCAACAGCTTGAACAGCAAGATGACCATTGGATGATCCAGCGGCTGAGTTCACCATTCTTGAAATCTCCGGGCCCCTACCTGGCGCGCCAACTGTCGGTGGTTTTGATCCGGCAGATCTCCCGACACTACTAAAGTGTTAGAGGAGTTTGAGGTTAGGTATGGGTGCGCGGAGATTCCAGAAGGTGAGATGTCGAGTGACACAACGGACACGAAGATTTACGTGGTTCGGGCCGCCTGAGCGTAATACCCTACTCCACGGGGTGTGTTGGTGTTGTATTGGATGTATGAGCTCAACGTCAGTTGAGAGTGTAAAGTCAGCGTGTCTCCGGAGAGTGTCCTTTGTATCGTCGGCCTGTCCTTTTATAGTACAAGGGCAGGCCGTTACAAGTTAGCCTGGCCCGACATATGGCCCCGGTGGTTAATGATATTGATACACATTCAACACGTTTAATTGCCCTTAATGACCGAGTTATGGGCTTTGACAGCACCGTTACTGGTAATTAAGGTCGTCTGATCATGTGTCATTAATATAGTATTAATGACACTTGATCGGGTCTTGAAGTCACTGATTCCCCTTTGAAGATACGGAGCCGTTGTGGAGTCTTCCGGAGGTTAGAGGCTGAAGATCCGACGGTTGGACACGTGACAGCGCCGGAGCACATTGTGGGGAACAGATAGGTCCAGTGTTACCCGACACGTGTCAGTTCTGGAGCTTCCCTCGGTCTGGGGTTAGGTCCGGGGGTGCCATTTCGGTACATAGCCCGGAGCTTCCCCCTTGTGGGCAGTAGCTCCGGTTTGATAGTACATGTGGCGACCCTGGGACTAACCATGTTGGAGAAGCGGGTCCGGTTATGTCTGACATGTGGGCCTCCGAAGGTCTTCAAATCAAGTAGATGACTTTCCCTTGAGATCTTTGCAATCCCAAGGAGTATATGGTACCAGGGTACCGACAGGTGTCTAGTTGCTAATGATTCAAAGGACTTATATTTTTGGCATCGTAGACTTGGTCACGTAGGCTTTGATCACCTAACGCGTGTTAGTGCTCTTGATCGCATACGTGGGCTGCCTAAGCTTAAAGAGGACAAAGAAATTGTGTGCTCTTCTTGTAGACATGCTAAGATGGTTGCAGGTTCACATACTCCTCTCACAATGATCATGTCAACTGAACCATGTCAACTTTTGCAGCTTGAAACCGTAGGACCTTCACGTGCTCAATCCTTCAGAGGTAAATGGTATGTTCTTGTTATTGTTGATGATTATTCTAGATACTCTTGGGTTTACTTTATGGCGTCTAAGAATGAAGCTTTTAGTCACTTTAGGACTTTATTTCTTAGATTATCAATTGATCACCCAAGATCTTTAAAGGCAATTAGAAGTGATAATGGAACTGAATTTAAAAATCAATCTTTTGATCACTTTTATGCTGAAAATGGAATAGATCATCAACTTTCTTCCCCATATGTACCTCAACAAAACGGTGTTGTAGAAAGAAAGAACAGAACCTTAGTTGAGATGGCTAGGACTATGCTTGATGAATATCAAACTCCTAGGAAATTTTGGGCTGATGCGTTAGCAACCGCTTGTTATGTCTCAAATCGTGTTTTCTTGCGTGCTAAGCTAGGTAAAACACCATATGAGCTTCGGTTTGGACATAGGCCTAGTGTTACACACTTTCAGGTCTTTGGTTGCAAATGCTTTCTTAAGAAACATGGTAATCTTGATAGATTTGAACCTCAATCCATTGATGGCATGTTTCTTGGTTATCCATCTCATACTAGAGGCTACCGTGTGCTTTTACTTAACACTAAAAAAATTGTGGAGACTTGTGAAGTGTCTTTTGATGAATCTAGCCCAGGTACTAGCTCAAACATTGCAGGTCCAGATCCATATCCGCAGGGGGGGAGCATTTTCATTGAAGATGAGGAAGAATTGGAGTTGCTGCCAAAAAATTCAGCAGCTAAAGACTTTGGTTTAGCTCCGGATGTTAATTCTCAACCAGCACCGACAACCATCAATGCTGATTCAAATCATCCTCAAGCCACAAGCTCATCGATTTGTGATGAACATGAAGAAGAAGAAGCTTGTGAGACATCTGTTCTCCTACGGTTTTACAAAGATCATCCCCCACAACAGATGATTGGAAGCTTGCACGAACGAGTCACACGGTCTAGGTTTTTCGATCCAAACTCTTATGCTCATTCTGCTTTTGTTGCTTCTTTTGAACCCAAAGATATATCACATGCAATCACTAATGAATCTTGGATTATTGCCATGCAAGAAGAGTTAGAAAATTTTGAAAGAAATAATGTTTGGAAACTTGTACCTCCACCTCAAGGTCACACTTTAATTGGAACTAAATGGGTATATAAAAATAAACAAAGTGAGGATGGGGTTGTGGTTAGGAATAAGGCTAGGTTGGTTGCTCAAGGTTTCACTCAACTTGAAGGTCTAGATTTTGATGAAACTTTTGCTCCTGTCGCTAGATTAGAAGCCATAAGAATTTTGTTAGCTTTTGCAGCATCTAAAGGTTTTAAGCTATTTCAAATGGATGTTAAAAGTGATTTTCTTAATGGCTACATAGATGAGGAGGTTTTTGTCAAACAACCACTAGGTTTTGAAAATCCAGATTTTCCTAATCATGTTTACAAACTGTCCAAAGCCTTATACGGTCTCAAACAAGCCCCTAGAGCGTGGTATGATAGGTTAAAAACATTCTTACTTGAAAAGGGGTTTACCATGGGCAAGGTTGATAAAACTCTTTTTGTGCTTAAACATGGCAATGACTCATTATTCGTTCAAGTGTATGTGGATGATATTATATTTGGTTGTGCTTCTCATGATCTTGTGTCCAAGTTTTCAGCAATGATGAGTTCCGAATTTGAAATGAGTATGATGGGTGAACTCACTTACTTTTTGGGGCTGCAAATCAAGCAAACAAAGGAGGGTACCTTTGTGCATCAAACGAAGTATACAAAAGATCTTCGAAGGCGCTTCAACATGAACAAAAGCAAGCCTCTTCGGACACCAATGGGAACAGCAACAACACTTGAACTTGATGAAGATGGTGAACCTGTGAATAAAAAAGAATATAGAAGCATGATCGGATCACTTTTGTACCTCACGGCATCAAGACCGGACATACAATTCAGCGTATGTCTTTGTGCACGGTTTCAAGCTTCCCCATATGCTTCACATCGTCAAGCCGTCAAAAGGATTATCAGGTACTTACATGGAACACAAGGATTTGGAATTTTTCTTCCTTCTTCCTCAACCGTTACTTTAAAATCTTTTCTGGATGCTGATTTTGAGGGTTGTAGGATTGATAGGAAAAGTACTTTCGGTGCTTGTCATTTTCTTGGTAATTCTCTTGTTGCTTGGTCCTCTAGAAAACAAAATTCAGTTGCTCAATCCACAGCTGAATCTGAATATGTAGCTGCTGCTAGTGCTTGCTCACAAATTATTTGGATTGTTCAAACACTTAAGGACTATGGGGTTGATCTAGATAGTGTTCCACTGTTCTGTGATAACACTAGTGCCATTTGCATTGCTAAAAAGCTCGTGCAACATTCTAGAACTAAGCACATTGACATTAGGTATCACTTTCTCCGAGATAACGTTGAAAAAGGAAACATTGTGCTTCACCATGTAGATACCGAACAACAATTGGCTGACATTTTTACAAAACCTTTGGATTTCACTCGTTTTTGTTACATTCGTAGTGAAATAGGGGTTATGCATCCTCATGGCTTAAATTGAGGGGGAGATTTTGAAACTTGGGAAGTCTATGTGTGAATCTGAAATTAAAATAATATGAGCATAGTATTTCATACATATATGACTCTGTGATTCCTTTTACATGCTAAAAGTTCTTACTACATTACTCGTATTATACATTTTGTAGTTTTTGCCATGTCTAGTAATTGGAATAATTACTTACACTAAATCTGGTCATGGTCGAACTTTCTTGCTGTTTTGAACTTGTTGCATGCTCACAAATGCTTTTAATCATAAAGAATTAATCAAGTAATCAACTCACATGTTGAGTTTTTATGAACAAATATAAATTGAGAAAAGATCAAGAGAATATGCATCGCACTTTTTTTTAGATGGCTTATCATTGCACTTAGATATGAACTTGGAAGAAGTTGTGTATGACTAAAACCATGTCCTTAAGCTTCTGATTGTCAAATGACATAGGCTTGGCTTGGTTGGTTAGAATAAGGCAGATGCGCATATAATCTCTTGCAAATATCATATGATCTAAATTTATGCTTTGAAAAATAATAAAATGCAGCAACTAGTGTCATGCTTTCAGGTTTTGAAATAGTTAAGTTTGTGAGATCATGACTTGCTTAAATTGAAAATTACATTTGATCTCTAGCATGGCTTACACTACTTTATGTATTTCATTGATGTGATAATGTAAGGTACTTGATAGTATGACTTGGATGAGCTTTGTGTATATGTATATGTTATAATATGCTCATATTAACTAAAGAGGGAGAGATAATTGTTTATATGCTCATGACTTGTTGAATACATTATCAAAGGGAGAGAGATAAGCATGAAGAGAAAGAGAATATGTGCATAAGGAGAGATAATAAAGGGGGAAAGATAATATGGGATAATTTTTCTTCTCATTTTACTTTTGATTTACAAAGGGGGAGAAATTGCCTTCAAAACTTTTATGTGAATAAGCAATTGTTCGGTTTTTAAATGATGTTGCCAATGCATTCATCAAGGGGGAGATTGTAAGACCTATATGTGCTGAATACATTGGCTTGTAGTGAATACACTTGGCTTTGATGATAAAAGTTTTGAATATCACCAAAACACATTTTTATCAAGGTCCGACTCTAGCTCTGAGCTACAGCAAGGTCTGACGGTAGGTCCGGCTTGGTTTGGGTAGCTCCGGTTACGTTCGATGCTAGGTCCGACTAGCTTTGGTCAGCTCCGGTGAAGTTTTGTCTTTAGCTCTGGCATGTCTTTGATAGCTCCGACATGTTTTTGATAGCTCCGACATGTTTTTGCTAAGCTTGGTTGTACTAGTGTTGGTAAGCTCCGGCGCTAGGTTCTACTAGCTTTTGTTAGCTCCGACTCAAGGTTCGGGTTGCTCTAGCAAGGTCCGGAACTTGACCAAAGTGCTTCTGCTTTTCATTTGCAATGTTTCGTACTTGCTTTACATTGTTGGAAAGTTTGCTTAGTATTCTTTTACTAAGTTTTTGGTGCGTTTTGGATGATATGGCTGATATCGTTTTGCTATGCTTTGCAACATGCTTATGTGAGGCTCTCACGTAAGGTGTTGTGTTCGGAACTAACTTGAGTCAAGTCAAGGACTTGGGCTCGTAAGGATTGGTTGTTTATTCATGTGCAGGTGTTGCTTGAGTTCAAGACATGCCTGGTGACGGGATCCATTGGACTAGTCTCAGGGAGGAGATGAGGTTCCAACAACCAAATTCAGGAGGAATTGTGGTTGAGCTGATCAGGAGGTTGCGCAGCATGATTGAATCAAGAACAATCCATATGAAGGTATCGTGGACGTCATTGGAAGATGTTTGCACGTGTGCAAGGAGTGCATGGACGTGGCTACATGGTTCATAGACTTGATGAAGAGATGTGGACGTAAAGAGTTGGTCGGAAAGGTCCAACCGACTAGGATATGGACTCAGGCTACGGCTGAGTCGGGTTTGACTCAAATATGGAAAGATTTGAGTTGGTTATGATAGGATTTCGTGTGGGTCACGAATTTGAGTTGTTTAGGAATGTGGGATACGTTACTAAGGTGTTTGGAAGTCTTAAGATTGCTTCTATCTGCGTATAAAAGAATCTTGAGCAGTTATAGAAAGTTACAATTCGTGATCTGAGTAGGATTGTAGTCCTAGATGATATTGGGTTGGCCTAAGGGCTGGTTATATAAGCAAGGGAGCCCAGAGCTCGTGGTGCACGACTTTGGGGCTGTTCCTCTTGTGTTCTATTGAATAAAATTCGTAGTTTGAAGTAACTTTTGTGCCTTGTTCGTCCGACTTGTTCCAGACAAGTTTTACTCGTCGAGTTTATGGACAGCACTACCTTTCGTTGGTGGTTTTATCATAACTCGAGTTTTACAGATCCAATTGACGTGATTCTTTTTGGGTTGTCTTCACAACTTGATTTTCTATCATATGTCAAAATTTCACGGTCATTGGATTTGTGGTCTATGATCTACACGAGTTTCTTTGCAGCATTCCAGAACTGTTTTTTCTCGGGTGGGACAGATTGATCATTGTTTGATCTTTTGATCATAACTTGAGTTTTTCTCGTTGGATTTGAGTGATTCTTTTTGTGTTGTCTTAGTGACTTGATTCTCTCTGATATCTATCACTTTTGTCATGGTGAAACACATTTAGATTAGTCTCACACACGATTTCTTTAACAGATTGTTTTTCTGCTGAAAGGGTTTGGGGTTTAATTGTTTCCGCTGCATAAGATTTTTAAATCTACCATTCACCCCCCGCCCCTCTGGTAGCTTTTCACGTGCTCTTCTATCCTACAAAAGTTAAGGCTCAGAAGAATTATTCTTATAAGCAATATTTTAAGAATCATTGTTCTTCTCACCATGATAATGATAAGGGGAAAGCTCTACAAAGTCATCCTTGCCATAAGGATGTGAAAGTGGAGAAAGACCAGTGTCACGTTTGTTTAGACAAAGGTCACCATCAGAAGGATTGTATAGGCTTCCTTGAATGGTGTTGCAAAAATGGTAATGATTTTGTAACCTTTATTTATTAATCCTTGCTTTTAGATTATACACCATCTACTTGGTGGATTGATTCAGGTGCCACTATGTGCGTTTGCAATTCGTTGCAGGAGTTAAATATGAAGAGGACCCTAGAAAGAGGGAAAAGGTTCATTAAAGTTGATGATGGCCATGAAGCTGAAGTGAAAGCCATTGGAGATTATCTATTAGTATTAAGAAATGACTTTGTACTTACACTTAAGAATGTATTATATGTAGTCTCTTTAAGTAGAAATTTGATGTTAGTATCATGTTTAGATGATAATAGTTATGTATGCCAATTTCGCAAAGACGGATGTGTAAGTAAGTTTGATAATAAGATTGTTGGTGTTGTCATACGACAAGATATGTTGTACTTATTATCTATGTATGATGATATTAATGTTGTAAGCGACAATCAGTTTTCCTCACATCAGAGTAAGCGTAAGAGAATTGATTTTGAAATGTCTTCGAAATTATGACATTGTCGCTTAGGCCATATTTCGAAGGAGAGAATTGAACAATTGATTTCATAATCGATTCTTTCTCATTTGGCTTTTTTCGGATTCAGAAGAATGCATAGATCATATTAAGGAAAAATTTGTCAAGAAAATTAAGAAAGGTGTCATACGCACTACGAGAATTTTGGGATTAATTCATACACACATTTGTGGTCCATTTCTCGTAGTATCCATTAATGGTTTTGATTCGTTCATAACCTTCACGAATGACTATTCTCGCTATGGCTATATTTATCCAAATAAAGAACGCCTTGAAACATTGGATAAATTTAAGATATTTAAGGTTGAAGTTGAAAATCAACACAACACTAAGATAAAAGTAGTAAGATCCAATTGTGATGATGAGTACTACGGTCATCATACCCCGTATGGCCAAGTTCTTAGATTATTTGCTCGGTTCCTACAGGAAAATAGCATAGTCGCCTAGTATTTCACACCGGGCGGGCCTCAGCAAAATGGAGTAGCAGAACGGCGCAACCGTACACTAATGGATATGGTAAGATCCATGTTAAGTCAATCAGATTTGCCGAAAAGCTTATGGATGGAGGCATTAAAAACCACTATTTATGTGCTAAAACGGTTTCCTACTAAGTCAGTACCTAAAACACCTTATGAGTTATGAACAGGACGTAAGCTCTAATTAAGTTATATGCATATATGGGGCTGTTTAAGAAAAGAGTAAGGGGTATTGTTTCTAGTGTCCAGAACGATATACTAAGTTTGTAAAAATAAGGCATGTCGTATTTTTACAGAATGTCATGATTAGGAAGAGTATGATAAGACAAGAAATTAATCAAGAGAAGCGGGTTTATATATCCACTCCCATGATTCAAGAACTATATTTCTCATTACCTACTGTTGTTGAATCATCGATGCCTATTGGTGAAGATTCAACACCTGTTGTTAGTTCTCTATTGGCAACAGAATTATTAAGAGGTTGAGCATTCTCAGCCTCAAAATGAGGATAATATGCAATTAAGAAATTTCAACGAGAAAGAAGATCGGTCATTCCAGACGATTATGAGATCTATATGAGTGAGACAATTCAAATGGAGGGTGATACCACCACATTTGAATAAGCTATGAGAAGTCCTCAATCATCTGAATGACGTAAAACTACGGAGGGTGAAATTAGGTCTATGAATACAAACAAAGTTTGAGATTTAGTTGAGATTCCTAATGGAGCCAAAACAGTAGGCTATAAATGAGTCTACAAAATTGAACGTGACTCCAAATGGAATATTGATAAGTTTAAGGTCAGACTTGTTGTAAAAGGCTTCACTCAAAAAGAAGGGGTTGATTATAATGAGAAATTTTTACCTGTCTCAAGTGAGGATTCGTTCAGAATTATTATAGCATTAGTTGCACTTTACAATTTAAAATTACATTAGATGGATGTAAAAACGATGTTTCTCAATGGTGATTATATGAGAACGTATATACGACACAATTGAAAGGTTTTGTTGTTGAGGGTAAAGAATATATAAGATGCCACTTAAGAAAGTCTATTTATGGACTTAAACAAGCATCAAGGTAGAGGTATCTCAAGTTCGATGAGACAATAATAAAGTTTGGGTTTAAAGAAAACGAGGAGGATAATTTCATTTATGCTAAGTTCAAGAACGGGAAATTTATTTTCCACGTGCTTTATGTAAATAATATACTATTTGCAAGTTGTGATGTCAATCAACTATCAGAAACTAAGAAGTTATTGTCCTCTAATTTTGATATGAAAGATCTTTGTGAAGCATCATATGTATTGGGCATAAAAATTCACTGGGATAGAAATAAAGGGGTATTAGGCTTATCACAAAAGGCATACTTAGAGAATGTACTAAGAAAGTACAGTATGTATAAGAGTAAGCCTTCGTCTGCTCCAATTGTCAAGGGCGATAAGTTCAAAAACTTTCAATGTCCGAGGAACCAATATGAGATCGATCAAATGAAATCGGTTTCATATGCTTCTGCTGTCAGAAGCCTTATGTATGCTCAAGTTTGTACTCGTCCTGACTTAGCTTACGTGACTAGAATGCTTGGCAGATATCAGACACAGTTAAGAAAGCATTAAGATATGTGCAAGGCATAAAAGGCCTCATGCTAACGTATAGTAAGTCAGACCCACTTGAAGTAGTGTGATATTCATATTCAGATTTCGCGAGTTGTGTGGATACTAAGAAATCCACGTCAGGCTATATATTCACCTTCACGAATGGAGCTATTTCATGGAAAACCTCCAAACAAACTGTCACTGCATCGTCCACAATGCATGTCGAGTTTGTTGCATGTTATAAGGCCACCGAGCATGCAATTTGACTTAAGAAATTATCCAGTCTTAGAGTGGTCGACAGTATTGAAAAACCACTTAAGTTATATTGCGATAATGAACCCGCGATATTTTACTCTCACAACAACAAGTCACTTGGTGTTGCCAAACACATTGACATTAAGTTTTATGTTGTGAAAGATTGAATCTAGAACATAAGTCTTGATCATATAAGTATCAAACGTATGCTTGCGGATCCGTTAACTAAAGGTCTTCCATCCAGCGTGTTCTGTGAACACATAGCCCGCACGGGTTTAAGGGAGAATATATGATCACTGGATATTTAGGGGTTAAGTAAGAGTATGTAACACCCTCAATTTTTGCATCATGCATTGCATACATGTTCATGCATTAAACATTAGTAGAATAAGGGAAAATAACAAAACATAAAACATATATATACAAAATATGTGTAGCAAAAGAAGAAAAGAAAATAATAGTGTAAAACATGTATTAGGGAGTAAATATAAAAATAATATATATATATATATATATTTGTGAAACCTAAAGAAAGAAAAAATTGATTCTGGAAACTTCCGGAAGTTTCCGGGGGAAGCTTTGCTTCACCCCGGAAGTTTCCAGGCAAATAGTGCCTGGCCGCACTGTAGCGGGGCTGGTTTGCCGTAGCCAGGCCGAGCCGGCCAGACCGGCCGAGCCAGCCACCCGGCGCGTGCTCCCGCGCCCAGCGCGCCCCGCCCGCACCCTGGCCAAGCCGCCCGCCCACGTTGGTCCCAGGCCGAGTCGGCCTCTGGCCACGGTACCAAGTCGGTACCGACTATCGAGCGCTCCGCCTATTAAAGCCGCCGTAGAGGCTCCGTATTTTCTCGACACCAGAAGCGCTGCAGCCCCAAAACCCTAGCCGCCGGTAGAGAAAAAAAGAGAAGAACAGAGGCGCCGCCAGGAAGAAAAGGGGAGAAAAAAGGGAAGAAAGAGGAAGAAAAAGAGGAGGGTGTCGTCGTCCGTCGGAGATCGTCGTCGTCGTCGTCGTGCCGCCGGAGGACCGCTGTGCCATCCACTTCGTCTGCGCGTTGCCTTCATCCCTCGATCTTCGAAGTCGTCGCATCTACGGTAGGATTCATTTTTCCAATGCGAATTTTAGCGACGTATTAAGTCTAATAGACGTAATTTAATCGTAGTTGCACCATAAATTTATTTTTAGCAGCATTAATTCTCGCTAAAACCCCTGTAAACTCGTATGAACACGTATGAACTAGTTGCATCTAATCCATAAACAATTGTAGTTAATCAATTATTGTACTTTACATGCATGCATGTCATCGCATGTTGATTAGTACGTGTGCATCATGTTGATTTGTATGTATTTTCTTGTATGTGTGATCACAAGTAGAGGGAGGTGCTCAAGAGGTCATGTACGAGGATTTTCAGAACCAAGACTTCGAAGCGCCTGAGCAACCCTATCCGTCGGAGCAAGGCAAGTGTCCTTGAAGCATATTGATCCAGTTTTGAAATAAATATTTTGTTTGCAAAACTGCATGCTTGTGTCAATTTGATAGGAAATCCTATATTAGGAAGTTTACTAGTTTTGTTGACCACCCTTGTCACCTAGAATATATGGTAGAGAGTCGGGAAGGGCTTTTTACCTTTTTGCTTCACTTAATCAACTGGGATGGGAAAACAACTATACCACTCAACTTAATTATGCATGGATGAGATTATGGTTAATATGATATGGTAATGGGTGATCTAAGCAAGCTTGGTATGTGGGTGGGTTGGATATTATGGTGGTTTTGCTTGCTTTAGATCTAAGGACCGATTCGTAGAGCGACCATCCAGGATTTACAGTGCCACCACGAGGCCAAGTATGGGTGTGGCGTAGCTGATTAATTAGGGCTTTGTCAGTGCTATTTGGACCATTAAGGATGCTCGGGGAAGGGCTAGTCGGACTGGGTTTGTCGATGATTGGTGCGACTACCCTGGGATCCGAATGGCTCTAGAGGGGGCACTTGGTTGAAGATGTGCTCAGTTGGAGACATCGCCACCGGTGAAACCTCATGGGGTCTAAATAGGCTAGTAATCCCTTTGTAAAGGCTATTTGTTGATCTCTTGGCCACACACCTACGTGGGTAAAGCGGTACAACCTCTGCATAGTGTGTCTAAAACTATCATGATAGCCGTGCTCCCGGTTATGAGCAACCTGGACCCTCATATGATTAGAGGGAACTGGGTGTTGGGATGGTATTTGGGATGGTTATGGTTGGTATTATGGTTATGGATGCTTATGAATTGAATTCTGGTATTGACTATGGATATTGGTATATGATGATGGATATGGAATATGGACTGGTATTATGATAAATACATAGCTTATGATGGGTTTATTTCACATACATAATACATATCGCTTTTCAAATATTTTAATGTACTTTTCAGCACTTAGCCATTATTATATTCATCATTTGAATCAGCCACATGTCATACTTTCCACACTTGCTGAGTACGACATGTACTCACCCTTGCAATCCCCCCACCAACAGTTGCAGTTCAGGATTGGGAGTTTAATGGCGATAATGCGGAGTTCTAGGCCGTGTCTACCGTCAGCTTTGCCTATGGTGTTTGCATGGAGATGTGCTATACCCTATTGCTTATGTTGTCTAGCTGTTTAGTTTGCTTATTTAGTTTATTTCCGCTGCATTAGATAGACTTGTCATTAATATTCATTAGAGTTTGTGTTCGAGGATAATATGGTTTGTGTAATAAAATTTGGTTAATTAATCTTGTTCTGTGGTAATTTTCTGTATACTCTTTTATGAATGCACTCGTGTATGTGTGTTGAACGTCCTGGGAACACATATGTGTTATGCTTGGTTCATATTCGGAACCGGGTGTCACAAATTGGTATCAGAGCCACAGGTTTGACCGTAGAATGCAACCTAGATAGAATGGACACTTTAGAGTACATAGAAACACTGAGGAATCAATGTGTTTTTCCTTGGAGTATTGTTTGCTATATATTGCTTGCTTGTGTGCTTAATAGAGGATTTTGGGATGCTTTAGCATTGCTATGTCCACCTAGGCTAGTGTAGCTAGTTGCTTAGTCTCATATCCCTTGATGCATGTAGTTGAGGGCGTTTCTAAATTCTTACCTATTTCTTTTCTTCAGATGGTGAGGACTGACAACCAGAGGGATATCAATGATGAGGAGGAGAACCATGGAGTACCTCAGAACAACAATGGACAAGGACCTGCTCATTGATCTATCAATATTGAGCAACTACTGGCTATGCAGAACCAGCTCATGCAGACCATGATATAGACTATGAGACAGTTGCAGGTTGGTAATAACAACAATCAGCCCCACATTTCCCACCGCCACCCCCGCCTCCTCATAATCGATTGGGAGAGTTTATGAGGACTAGGCCGTCAACCTTTGCTCAAGTTGCTAACGCTGTGGGTGCTGATGATTGGCTCAAGTCCGTGGAGAAGAAACTTGCTATTGTACAATGCAGTGACCAGGAGAAGGTGTTATTTGCTTCTCATCAACTCGTTGGAGCAGTTGCGTATTGGTGGGATGCTTATTGCAATGCTCATGAGAATTAAGAGGGGATCACTTGGGCGGAATTCATGGAGAACTTCTGTTCACATTATGTGCCCGAGGGAGTTATGATCTTGAAGAGGCAAGAATTTGAGAACTTGAGGCAAGGAAGATCGAACGTGGGTGAATATCTCAACAAATTCACTCAACTCTCAAGATATGTGCCTGAGGATGGTAGTCGGGACAGTCGGAAGCAATATTTGTTCATGAGAGGCCTCAACAATGAGATCCAAGTGCAATTGCTCAACAGCGATTATGCCAACTTCCAAAAGCTTGTGGACAAAGCAATTGTGGTGGAGAATAAGGTTCGTGCGATGGAGCAAGACAATAAGAGGAAGGAGCCATATCAAGGACAGCAACAAGGAAGTAATGTGCGCCCTCGCTTTGCACCTCCTAATGTGCCATTTTATAGCTCCTCTGCTCCTGTACAGCGCCGTGGTTATGCACCACGCCCAACTCAGTTTGTGCAGCAGCGCCCTGTTATGCAAGCACCTAGGCCTCTGATTCCATATGCACCTCGTGCTAATTTTCCTGGTGCAAATGTTCAGAAACAAGCTCGCTCCAATAATTCTGGTGGAGTTAAGAAGTGCTATACATGTGGAGAAGCTGGACACTTTGCACATCAATGTCGTAAGTTTGGCCTTGGTCAAGGAAGCAATGCGCCGAGGCAAAACCCAAGACCCAATGGAGGACAGCTGCAAGGAAATCGCGGATAGCAGAATTTTGCTCGTGGCAATGTGAACCATGTCTCTATGGAGGATGCTCAACAAGCGGATGACGTGGTCATTGGTATGTTTCATGCAAACTCCAACCCTGCGACTATGTTGTTTGATTCTGGAGCATCGCATTCATTCATTGCATCGAAGTATGTTGCCAAGTATAGTTTGTCTATCTCTCATATGAAGTTTACTCTATTAGTTAAGTCTCCTGGAGGAGAGATGAGGACAAATATAGTATGTCCAAAAGTAAGCCTTAGAATAAGGGGGGTAGACTTCTCTGCCAACTTCATTGTTTTGGATTCTCAAGGATTGGACATTATTCTTGGTATGGACTGGTTGAGGAAGCACGATGGATTTATTGAGTGTGCCACGAAGACGGTGAAGTTGACTAATGAAGAATGGATCATCGTAGAATTTGAAGCATCTCAAACCGCACTGAGGCGATTGGAGCTAAATCATATGGACGGTGCCGCAACTGAGGAGATTCCGGTGGTGTGTGAATTTTTGGATGTTTTTCCGGATGAGTTGCCAAATATGCCACCTGATCGAGACATTGAGTTTGTTATTGATTTAATACCTGGAACTGCACCTATAGCTAAGAGGCCGTATATCATGCCTCCTATGGAATTAGCGGAGCTCAAGAAGCAGATTCAAGAGCAACTAGAGAAAGGTTTTATTCGCCCTAGTTCTTCACCTTGGGGAGCACCCGTTCTATTTGTGGACAAGAAGGATGGATCCCAAAGGATGTGCGTAGATTACCGAGCCCTCAACAAGGTGACAATCAAGAACAAGTACACCTTGCCACGCATAGAAGACTTGTTTGATCAGATGAAGGGTGTTTGTGTCTTCTCTAAGATTGATTTGAGGTCGAGATACTTTCAAATGAAGATTAGACCATCAGACATACCCAAGACAGCTTTTAGGACATGGTATGGATCTTATGAGTACACCGTGATGTCTTTTGGATTGATAAATTCACCTGCGTACTTTATGTACCTCATGAATAAGGTCTTCATGGAGTACTTGGATAGATTCGTTGTGGTGTTTATTGATGACATTATGATCTACTCGAAGGATGAGAAGGAACATGAGGAACCTTGGGGCTTACGTTGCAGAAATTGAGGGAGCATCAATTGTATGTCAAGTTCAACAAGTGTCGGTTTTGGTTGAAAGAGGTGTCGTTTTTGGGTCATACGATCTCAGGAGGAGGAGTATCGGTTTACCCAGGAAAGTTGAGGGGCGTGTTGAAATGGGAACCCCCCGCAAAATGTAAAGGAAATAAGGAGTTTTCTTGGAATGGTTGGATATTACCGTCGATTCATCAAGGACTTTTCCAAGATAGTCAAGCCAATGACGGAACTGCTAATGAAGGGAAAGGCATTCCAATGGACTCAAGCTTGTCAAAATAGTTTTGAGGAGTTGAAGAAGAGGTTGACAACAGCCCCAATTTTGGTACTGTCAGATGTAAGAAAGAGTTTTGATATATATTGCGACGCCTCGAGACAATGACTTGGATGTGTGCTCATGCAAGAAGGTCAAGTGGTCGCCTATGCATCAAGACAATTGAAGAAACATGAGTGATTTGGAACTTGGAGCCGTGGTACATGCGTTGAAGATTTGGAGACACTATATCTTTGGACATAGGTGTCAAATTTATACGGATCATAAGAGTTTGAAGTATATTTTCACACAAACAGATCTGAATTTGAGGCAACGAAGATGGTTGGAGCTCATCAAAGATTATGATTTGGGGATCAACTATCATCCGGGAAAAGCCAATGTAGTGGTCGATGCTTTGAGTAGAAAGGGAGTAAGTCATCAACTCACAGTTCAAGAGTTACCATCCGAGTTATGTAAGGAGTTTGAACGGTTGAACCTTGGATTTGTAAATGAGATGGAGATGATGGAGTTAAACCCAACCTTGGAGCAAGAAATTCGAGAGGCACGGACCAAGGATGACGAAATTCAAGAAATCAAAGAAAGGACCCAAGAGGGGAGAGAATTCAGATTCGATGAGGATGAACATGGTACCTTATGGCTGGAGAAAAGGATTGGCATGCCTAGTGTGAAGCATATTTGGGAGACAATAATAAAAGAGGCACATGAATCACCTTACTCAATTCACCCCGGTTGTACAAAGATGTACAAGGATTTGAAGACATGCTATTGGTGGGCCAGCATGAAAAAGGACATACCGAATATGTTATGTTGTGTGATGTGTGCCAACGAGTTAAAGCTGAACATCAAAGGCCAGCTGGATTATTGCAACCATTGAATATCCTAGAATGGAAGTGAGAAGAAATCGGAATGGACTTCATAGTTGGGTTACCACATACTCAGTCCGGTTAGGAGTCAATTTGGGTAATTGTGGATCTCTTAACCAAGTCAGCTCATTTTTTCCTTGTGATGGCCAAGTATACAGCTGCACAATTGGCTGAAACATATATGGAACATATTGTGTGTCGACACGGAGTACCAAAGAAGATAGTCTCAGATAGAGGTTCTCAATTTACCTCCAGATTTTGCCAAAAATTGCATGAAGCATTAGGGACAAGGTTGAACTTCAGTTCGGCATATCACCCTCAAACGGATGGACAAACCGAGAGGACCAATCAAATTTTGGAAGACATGTTAAGAGCTTGTGCTTTAAAGCATGGGAAAAGTTGGGACAAGATTGCCATATGCAGAATTTTTATACAACAATAGTTACCAAGCAAGTTTGAAAATGTCACCCTATAAAGCACTATACGGAAAGAAGTGTAGGACACCATTGTGTTTGGAATGAAACAGGAGAGAACCAAATATTTGGTCCTGATGTGTTACAAGATGCTGAAAGGCAAGTTCAAATAATTCGTGAAAACCTAAGGGCTGCTCAGTCGCGGCAAAAAGGCTATGCGGATAATCGGCGAAGGAATCTGACTTTTGAAGTTGGAGATTTTGTATACCTCAAAGTGTCACCTATCTGAGGTCAGTGACGGTTTAACGTCAAAGGAAAACTTACACCTCGTTACATCGGGCCATCTAAGATTCTGGACAAGTGAGGAGAGGTAGCTTATCGACTTGAGTTGCCAGCGTATCTCTCTGGTGTACAGGACATGTTTCACGTGTCTCAACTCAAGAAGTGTCTGAGGGTGCCGGAAGAACAGGTGCCGATGGACGAATTAGAACTTCCGGAGGATTTGTCCTATCTCGAGCAACCTATCAAGATCTTGGACGTGAAGGAAAGGGTCATGAGGAATAAGAGGGTCCGTTGGTGCAAAGTGCAATGGAACCACCATACGGAAGCCGAAGCTACGTGGGAACGTGAAGAAGACCTGAAGGCAGAATTCCCTCATCTTTTCTCCACGCTATCGAATCTCGAGGGCGAGATTCACTTTAAGGGGGTAGGTTTGTAACACCATCAATTTTTGCATCATGCATTGAATACATGTTCATGCATTAAACATTAGTAGAATAAGGGAAAATAATGAAACATATAACATACATATACAAAATATGTGTAGCAAAAGAAGAAAAGAAAATAATAGCGTAAAACATGTATTAGGGAATAAATATAAAAATAATATATATATATATATATATTTGTGAAACCTAAAGAAAGAAAAATTTTGATTCTGGAAACTTCCAGAAATTTCCGGGGAAAGCTTTGCTTCACCCCGGAAGTTTCCACGCAAATAGTGCTTGGCTACACTGTAGCGGGGCTGGTTTGCCGTAGCCAGGCCGAGCCGGCCAGACTGACCGAGCCAGCCACCCGGTGTGCCTACTCCCGCACCCAGCGCGCCCCGCCCGCGCCCTGGCCAAGCCGCCCGCCCGCTCTGGTCCCAGGCTGAGTCGGCCTCTGGCCACGGTACCGAGTCGATACCGACTACCGAGCACTCCACCTATTTAAGCCGTCGTAGAGGCTCCGTATTTTCTCGACACCAGCAGCGTTGCAGCCCCAAAACTCTAGCCGCCGGTAGAGAGAAAAAGAGAAGAACAGAGGTGCCGCCAGGAAGAAAAGGGGAGAAAAAAAAAGAAGGAAGAGGAAGAAAAAGAGGAGGGTGTTGTCGTCCGCCAGAGATCGTCGTCGTCGTGCCGCCGGAGGACCGTTGCGCCATCCACTTTGTCTACATGTCGCCTTCGTCCCTCGATCTTCGAAGTCGTCGCATCTACGGTAGGATTCGTTTTTTCGATGCGAATTTTAGCGACGTATTAAATCTAATAGATATAATTTAATCGTAGTTGCACCATAAATTTATTTTCAGCGGCATTAATTCTCGCTAAAAGCCCCGTAAACTCGTATGAACACATATGAACTAGTTGCATCTAATCCATAAACAATTGTAGTTAATCAATTAATGTACTTTGCATGCATGCATGTCATCGCATGTTGATTAGTACGTGTGCATCATGTTGATTTGTATGTATTTTCTTGTATGTGTGATCACGAATAGAGGGAAGTGCTCAAGAGGTCGTGTACGAGGATTTCCAGAACCAAGACTTTGAAGTGTTTGATCAACCCTATCCGTCGGAGTAAGAGAAGTGTCCTTGAAGCATATTGATCCAGTTTTGAAATAAATGTTTTGTTTGCAAAATTGCATGCTTGTGTCTATTTGATGGGAAATCCTATGGTAGGAAGTTTACTAGTTTTTTTAACCACCCTTGTCACCTGGAATATATGGTAGAGAGTCGGGAAGGACTTTTTACCTTTTTCTTCGCTTAATCAACTGGGGTGGGAAAACAACTATACCACTCAACTTAATTATACATGGATGAGATTATGGTTAACATGAACTAGTTATTATGATATGGTAATGGGTGATCTAAGCAAGTCTGGTATGTGGATGGATTGGATGTTATGGTGGATTTGCTTGCTTTAGATCTAAGGACCGGTTCGTGGAGCGACCATCCAGGATTTACAGTGCCACCACGAGGCCAAGTATGGGTGCGGCGTAGCTGATTAATTAGGGCTTTGCCAGTGCTATTTGGACCATTAAGGATGCTCGGAGAAGGGCTAGTCGGACTGGGTTTGTTGATGATTGGTGGGACTACCCTAGGATCCGAATGGCTCTTGAGGGGGCCCTTGGTTGAAGATGTGCTCAGTTGGAGACATCGCAACCGGTGAAATCTCATGGGGTCTAAATAGGCTAGTAATCCCTTTGTAAAGGCTATTTGTTGATCTCTTGGCCACACACCTACGGAAGTGTGAGACGATATAATTGAGATTCTATGGTCATCGAGAGGTGATAAAATCAAAAACATGTGGGTAAAGCGATACAACCTCTACAGAGTGTGCCTAAAACTATCATGATAGTCGTGCTCCCGGTTATGAGCAACCTGGACCCTCATATGATTAGAGGGAACTGGGTATTGGGATGGTATTTGGGATGGTTATGGTTGGTATTATGGTTATGGATGCTTATGAATTGAATTCTGGTATTGACTATGGATATTGGTATATGATGATAGATATGGAATATGGACTGATATTATGATAACTACATAGCTTATGATGGGTTTATTTCACATACATAATACATATCGCTTTTCAAATATTTTAATGTACTTTTCAGCACTTAGCCATTATTATATTCATCATTTGAATCACCCACATGTCATACTTTCCACACTTGCTGAGTAAGACATGTACTCACCCTTGCAATCCCCCCACCAACAGTTGTAGGTCAGGATTGAGAGTTTAATGGCGATAATGCGGAGTTCTAGGCCGTGTCTACCGTCAGCATTGCCTATGGTGTTTGCATGGAGGTTTGTTATACCCTATTGCTTATGTTGCCTAGGTGTTTAGTTTGCTTATTTAGTTTATTTTCGTTGCATTAGTTGGACTTGTCATCAATATTCATTAGAGTTTGTATTCGAGGATAATATGGTTTGTGTAATAAAATTTGGTTCATTAATCTTGTTCTGTGATAATTTTCTGTATACTCTTTTGTGAATACACTCGTGTATGTGTGTTGAACGTCTTGGGCACACATATGTGTTACGCTTGGTTCATATTCGGAACCGGGTGTCACAGAGTAAGGTTCATTTTTAAGTGTAATATGTATTATGGTCTTCAAGTCCAACAATACATAAATGGTTGTTGTGATGCGTCGTGCCCCAAAAAGAGGAGAGGTAGCTTATCGTCTCGAGCTACCGTCTCAACTTTCGGATGTACACGACGTGTTTCATGTGTCGCAACTGAAGAAGTGCTTAAGAGTGCCTGAGGAACAGTTACCCATGGAAGCTATAGATGTGCAAGAGGATCTCTCATATGCACAACAACCGATATGGATTCTCGAGACATCAGAACGAGTTATAAGGAACAAGGTCACCCGGATGTGCAAAGTGCAGTGGAAACATCACTCGGAGGCAGAAGCGACTTGGGAGAAAGAAGAAGACTTGAAAGCCGAATTTCCCTATCTTTTCTCTTAGGACATCCGAATCTCGAGGGCGAGATTCCTTTCAAGGGGGTAGAGTTGTAACACCCTAAAAGTTTCAAAATTTGTAATCAACCCTTCAAGCATATTAGTGTACTTTTGATCTTGCATTTTGTGTGCTATTTTTAAATTTACAAACGCTAGAGAACATTTGAATTTGAAAACAAGAAATCAAATCAAAAGAAAAAGGAAATAAAAGAAAAATAGAAAACCCCAGCGCCTGGGCCGAAACTGCAGCGGCCCATTTCTTCCCCACCAGCCCAGCTGCGCCCTCCCTCTCTCCTCTCTCTCTGGCCACCCGGACCCGCGTGTCGGTGCCTTCCTTCCCCCCCCCCCCCCCCCCCCCCCCCCGCTCCTTCTTCCCCGCGCGCAACCGCCCCGCGCTCACGACGCGCCCGCGCCCTCACCCCCCACTACTCGGATCCACTCCCCCCCCCCCCCCCCCCCGTCGGGTTTCGCACGCGCGCCCCAACCGCATCCCCCTCCGCGCTTTAAAGGAGCCGGCGCCCCCATTTTCTCCCTTCCCCTGAGCTCTCAAAACCCTAGCACCATTGCCTTCGGTAAGTCGCCGCTGCTCCTCGTGTTCCCGTCGGTTCAACCCTCCTCTCTTCATCTCTCTTGGCCTAACGTGTTCGCCGTACTCCCAGACGCACGACGGACACACTCGCTCAGGGAGATCGTAAGCGCGTCGCCAATTTCGTCGCTCACCGACGAGCTCCGCCGCCCTCCCTCGACGCCGACGCCCTCTGCACCTTCCCAAGCCCCGTCGACATCTCTGGTGAGTTCACGATGCCACCCCATGCGGTTTCCCACAATTAAATCCGAGTTTTAGGCTTGATTGCATGAGATTAGGCTTTCTCCGGCGAGGTAGCTGCCGTGCGCGCCGCGCAGCGCGCTGGCGCCGGCACTGGGCCGACGTGGCTCGTCCAGAGCCGTCCATTCGCGGCAAACGGCTAGGATTAAAACATCGTACCCCTTCGGTGTTCATTAAATCCGAGCCCTAGATCTAGGATCCGACGGTTGGCATTTAAATGAATCTGCGCGCCTGGACTTTTGCACTGGGGCCCCTGCAGATTTGCGGACTAGCCCCTGGAGAAGTAGATTATTGTACTGAAACCTAGGAAAATTGCAATCTAGCCTCTGGACTTTAATTAAATTAGGATTTAACTGCAGAATTCAAGTCTAGCCCTTGTAAACTCATTTAATATTGTTTCTAGCCCTTGTGCATTTAGGGAAATTTACAGTCTAGCCCCTGGACAGTTTAAAAACTATTTTCAGCACTTATAATATTTTCAGATTTACTAGAAATTGCAATAAAAACAGAAACGGATGTAGAAAAATAGATAAAAACTTATAAAATTCAGAATAAATATTTAGACAACTTAAAAATATATTTTATTGCTGTATAAATTTAAATAATTCATTTTAGCCACTAAAAATTATGTAGAAATTATATTTAATTGAGGATTAATTGTATAAAATGATTTTAAGCCTAGAAATAAATATCACACACCATTAAAAATTATTTAATGCATTATTCTAATCTGAAATAATATAATAATCATAAATAATTATATTTGCATGTAGGAAAATCCCCAAAAATGTGTATTAAGCATAAAAATAATTGCAAAAGTGTTATAAAATGGTAAATCACATTTCTAAAACATAAAATTCACCTTTAATAAATATCATTAAGTAAACTAATGCACATACACATTAAATCTCTCGTAGGTACGTGATTGCTTAGACTTTTGTGATTGTGTGCATGTTTATGTTTAGTATTGTATGTAGTACTTATTGCATGTTATTCTCTTCGAGTAGACCCGGTTCCCGAGCCGGAGACCAACTTCCAAGAACTCCAGTTCGACAACCACTTCTAAAGAGGCAAGTGTCCTTGACCATCTTGCACCTTTTTAAGGGTTTAGTTAGTTGTATGTTAATTAATATGAATCCTATGCTATGCCCTGTTGTATTACCTTTTACCTTGTCGCTTGGGTTATGGAAGGGTGATTATGGGATTTACTCTATGCTTAGCCATGCATACTAGTTGGGTGGAAAAACATTGACCATACTTATTATTCATGACTTATTATTATGATTATAATTATGATGTTGGAAATGGATTGTAGTAAATAGGAATCTGGCGGGTTGTTTTGAATGGTATGGTGCAGTACGCATGAGACCCGGGATTTGGGGATTGAACCTTGCCGGATTCTAAAGACCGGTTTATAGAGTAGCCACTAAGCTATACAGTATCACCACAAGACTGAGTATGGGGCAGCTTGGTCGATTAATTAGGCCTCTCCCGGTCTAGTGCTGGTAGTTGGATAGTGCGGGGAATTGGTTCAGCGTGTCTGCATTGTGATCCGCATGGCTCAAGAGGGGGCTTCTCCTGGCGGAGGTAAAATGGACTCTAGGAGCCGGAGCGGTGAAACCTCAGAGGGCCGGTTACTAGTCAGGAGGACCTTTGTAAAGACCTCGTAGTGATCTCCTGGCCACACACCTACGGAAGTGTGTAATGTGACCGACGGGTCACGGGCATCAGGGAGGTTTGCTTAGTCCACCTGGCAATAGGGGATAAAATCACGGCTTGTGGGTAAAGGATACATTCTCTGTAGAGATTGGGAAACTGTCATGACATCCGTGCTCACGGACAAGAGCGGCTTGGTGTCGAATTCATAATTAGTACTTGGTGGGGATGATGGTGGGATTTATGGACTTGGAAATACATATGTGCTATTACTTATTTACTCATTATTTTTACAATAATCTCGATTGGGTGGAATCACCTAGTTATAGGTTGCTTAATGAAAGCTAAGGTATAGGTAATGCATAGTGCTAACAGCCATCATGAGCCTTCCTTGTTGTAGCCTTCATTTCATCTCTCTTCCCACACTTGCTGAGTACTCCATGTACTCAAAGTTATTCCCTATCTCCCCCTCCAGACTATGAAGAAGAATAAGTAGTAAACAAAGAGTTCTACGCCGATCCGGAGGAGATTTTCTAGGCGGGCGTACCCTCGCGCAACTGCCTGTGGATTGGAGAAAGCGTCACGCTGCTGCTGGTCTTCCCACTTATATATGTATTTGCTTTACTGTTGTTTATTTGAGACCTACGAGTCGTTGCTGTAAGACCTATTTGTATTTTCGAACATGGCTTGTAATGTGATACTATTTACTTTTCGTCTACACATGTATGAATGAACTAATCCTGGCATACATGTGGAATGCATTTGGTTAGCTTGTTGGGACCAGGTGTGACAAAAGTGGTATCAAAGCCAGGTTGCTCATAGGATGCAAGCCTAGATAGAAATGGATGTATTAAGGACTATACTATTTTCTCTAAAAACTATTTTACAAAACTTCTTCGTGCTTCTTCCTTTATTGTACTACTTTTGCTTATATTGTTTTGATTTGTCGGAGTTCTTACACTCTTCTAATTCAAATTTTGTAGATGGCGCGCTGCAAGCAGACGGCGCGTAAGTCCACTGAAGGTCGTGTGCCCCGACACGCGATGGCTAGCCGCTCTGTACCATTTGCCCTCACCGCGAGGCAGTGATCTGCTCCACCGGGCAGGCTGCTGGTGACCAGCGCTGACGACTTCGTTCGCTACTTCACGCCGCCGGGTACCGTCACCCTCGTCTCGACCTGCGCTACGCCACCACCAGGGTCAGCGGCCCCCTTTTGACCGAGTGGGCCTGCCAGTTGGCCATCTACTACGACAGCGAGCTGTTGAGGGTTCACTACTCTCCAGTGTGGAGGATCTCCCAGCGGTCAACCGAGGAGGACGCGACTTGGGAGGTCACGACTTTCTGGAGCTACGCGCACTGTCTTCTTCTCGAGTACTCCTCGCACGCCTACACGCCCCAGCACCCGAGCGGCACTGCTGACTTTGTGGGACGTGCTGTGGAGAGTCCGCTTAGCCTCTACCAGTCAGAGCGTTTGGTGGACGACGTGGTCGAGCTGTCTGTGCGGTACAACCGCTGCCAGCAGGAGTTGCAGGACTTCCGGGACCTTAACAACCGGAAGGGCCAGATCATCCGGCACTATCGGAGGATCACCCACCGTGACCCCAACCTGCCTTGCTACGCCTCCGACAGTGAGCCCTGGTGCCCCGACTCCCCTGACCGCCGTGACCCTCAGCGCTACCCGAGGGCGACCACGCCCGGGTCACCACCACCTTCACCAGCTCCACCGGCACCACCTGCGCCACCAGCTCCACCGGCACCACCTGCGCCACCAGCTCCACCGGCACCACCTGTGCCACCAGCTCCACTCACACCACCTGCGCCACCAGCTCCACCAGCTCCAGCAGCTCCACCTTCTCCACCAGGTCCACCAGCTCCACCAGCTCCAGCAGCTCCACCTTATCCACCAGCTCCACCAGCTCCAGTAGCTCCACCTTCTCCACTAGCTCCAGCAGCTCCACCTTCTCCACCGGCCCTGCCAGCCCCACCAGCTTTGCTAGTTCTACTAGCTCCACCTTCCCCGCCTGCTTCGTCAGCTCCTGGGTCACCTGCCCACGTGACACCACCAGCCTCTGCGCTAGTCGCACCACCTGTTCCCGTGGCACCCCCAGCTTCTCCCCCAGCTCCTGCGTCACCACCTGTTGCTCCACCACCTGCTCCAGCAGTACCAAATGTCGAGATCTTTAGCAGTGAGTCAGTGGGCAGCACTCCTAGTAGCAGTGATGAGGACCCGGAGGAGTACATGGAAGAGGACTCCGAGGAGTGAGAGTACTCCTCAGCTGCACCGACGACTTAAGATACCTACCCATAGTTTGTAGGAGTGTGTAGCTACGCCCTCTCCAGTCTTGAGTCGTGTATCTATGTTTGTGTTTGAGATTATTTGCTTTGTGGTGTGTTTGTGTGGGATGTGAGTTGTGGAATGCCTTAGGCATCTTGTCCACATCCACGTCAGTTGTTCATGGATTTGCTTTCTATATGGATATTCTCCTTGATGCATGTAGTTGGGATCATTTTATCATAGTATACTCTTCTGTATCGCGTCTATTATTCTAAAGCTTCAGTCATTTCCCGTACAGATGGCCGGTAGAGGCAGAGGCCGTGGAAGGGGTATTCCACCCAAAGATGAGGCACTTGAGGGTTTTCTAGGATGGAACGGTAGAGGTGCTCGAGGAGCACCAGCAGCGCAGCAGATGATGGCTATACAGACCCAACTGCTCAACAACCTAACCCAAATAGTAGCCAACATGCAGCAAGCTCCACCACCACCACCACCCCCTGGGCCCAGATCCCATCTGAGAGACTTTCTTAACACCCATCCACCCACCTTTGCCACCCCTACTGAGCCAATGGATGCTGATGACTGGCTGAGATCAGTCGAGAGCAAGCTGAGGATCGTTCAATGTGAAGGAGGAGAGAAGGTACTGCTAGCCTCTCACCAACTCCAAGGACCTGCAGCTGATTGGTGGGTTGCTTACACTGAGGCCCATCAGAACCCAGAAAATATCACCTGGGATGAGTTCAAGACAAACTTCCGCAATCACTTCGTGCCCGAAGGAGAGATCCATGCAAAACGTGAGGAGTTCCTCATGCTGAAGCAGGGCCGTATGAGTGTGCGAGACTACCTAAACAAGTTCACACAATCGTCTCGTTATGCACCAACCGATGTGGACACAGACTCTAAGAAACAGTTCCGTTTCAAGAAGGGTCTTGACAAAGAGTTAAAGTTTGCCATGTCCTCCTGTGATTACAATAACTTCCAGAAGTTGGTTGACAAGGATTTCGAAGTGGAAAGAACCAAGAAAGAGTTAGACGATGATGACAGAAAGAGAAAGCTGGCTCAAGGGCATGCTTCTGGCAGTAATGTGCGCCCCCGCTTCACCCCTCAGCCTATGGCACCTATGACTCGTCCCATGAACTCCTACACGGGCCAGAGGTTCCAAAACCCCACTTACAGGCCACCCACGCCCTACAACCAGCAGATGCGCCAGCCACCACAGCCTCCACGCCAAACAATGCAGCCACCTCGCCCCGCAGCTCCAGCACCTCGCCCTGCAGGCCAGCAGCAACAGAACCAGCACGGGGGTAATAAAACCCAAGGTAACGATGCAGGGGTTACATGCTACATCTGTGGAGAGGTAGGACACTACTCCACCCGTTGCCCAAAGAAGCCATCGCAGCAGTCAGCTACTTGTGGAAGGGTCAATCATGTGGCGATTGAGGAAGCTAATGAGGCACCAGACGTGGTTGTTGGTACGTTCCTTGTCGATTCTCATATAGCTACGGTGTTGTTTGATTCTGGTGCCACACATTCATTCATATCTAGAGAATTTATAAGAAGGCATGACATGATAGTGCATTTAATGACTCATCAACTTATAGTCAACTCCCCTGGAGGAGAAATGATAACAAGGCAAGTATGCCCTAATGTAAGGTTAGACATAAGAGGGGTAGCCTTCTCAGCGAACCTCATAGTCCTTGAATATCAAGGGTTGGACATTATCTTGGGAATGGAATGGTTGGCAAAATACAATGGGGTGATCCATTGTGCAACCAGGATAGTCTGTTTGACACATTCAGATGGCACCAAGGTTGAGTTCAGTCCTGATCCAATGCCAGTGACAAGGGTTCAGGTAAATCAAGTTGAAGGTGTGGAAGAGATCAAAGTGGTTAGGGAATTTCCAGATGTATTCCCTGAAGAGCTACCTGGTATGCCACCTGATCGGGAGATTGAGTTCATTATCGAGCTTATGCCTGGGATGAGTCCGATATATAAGAGGTCGTATCGAATGGATGCCAAACAGCTAGCGGAACTGAAGGATCACATCGAGGAGCTATTGGAGAAAGGATACATCCGACCTAGCTCGTCACCTTGGAGAGCACCAGTTATATTTGTACCTAAGAAGGATGACACACAAAGATTGTGTGTGGATTATCGTGCTTTGAATGCAGTGACCATCAAGAATAAATACCTACTGCCGAGGATTGAAGATTTGTTCGATCAGTTGCGTGGAGCATGTGTGTTTTCCAAGATTGATCTCCGTTCGGGTTACCACCAGTTGAAGATTCGACCCTCGGACATACCCAGGACTTCATTCGTCTCCCGATACGGCCTTTATGAGTACACGGTTATGTCATTTGGGTTGACCAATGCTCCTGCCTATTTCATGTACCTCATGAACAAGGTATTCATGGAATATTTGGATAAGTTTATAGTGGTATTCATCAACGACATCTTAATATTCTCCGAGAATGAGGAAGAACATGAAGAACAACTGAGGTTGGCACTACAGAAGCTTCGACAACACCAATTGTACGCTAAGTTCAACAAGTGCGAGTTCTGGTTGAAGCAAGTATCATTCTTGGGACACGTCATATCAGAAGGAGGAGTAGCAGTAGATACAGGTAAAGTGGCAGGTATTCTCAAGTGGAAAACGCCAGAAAATGTGGGAGAAATCCGAAGTTTCTTGGGAATGGCTGGTTACTATCGATGATTCATTGAGGGATTCTCAAAGATCGCACGTCCGCTAACCAAGCTACTCGAAAAGGAAGCTAAATTCAAGTGGACACCGGAATGTGAAGCAAGTTTCACCGAACTGAAGAAGAGGTTGACTACTGCTCTAGTGTTGGTTATGCCCGACATGCAAAAGGAGTTCTCGGTCTATTGTGATGCTTCCAGACAAGGATTGGGATGTGTTTTGATGCAAGAAGCACATGTAGTGGCGTACGCGTCAAGACAGCTCAAAAAGCATGAAAAGAATTACCCGACCCATGACCTGGAGTTAGCAGCTGTTGTTCATGCGTTGAAGCTATGGAGACACTACTTGATGGGGAAGAGAACATAAATCTACACCAAACAGAAGAGCTTGAAGTATATCTTCACTCAGCCGGACCTTAATCTCCGACAATGAAGATGGCTCGAGCTAATTAATGATTTTGATGTTGGGATCAACTATCACCCTGGAAAGGCAAATGTGATCGCGGATGCTTTGAGTAGGAATCCACAATACAACAGTCTGACTATACAAGCTCATCAACCGCAGTTATGTGAGGAGTTTGCAAGACTAAACCTATGCATAGTATCTAACACAGATGCGGTATCTATGGAAGTGGATTCCACATTGGAACGAGACATTAGAGAAGGCCAAAAGGAAGATAAGAAGATCCAGAAACTCAAGAAGTTGATGAATATTGGTAAAGCCCCAGATTTTAGGGAAGACGAACACGAAACCTTATGGTTAGGGAAGAGGATATGTGTGCCAAATATCAAGGAGATCCGAGAACTGATATTGAGAGAAGCGCATGATTCATCCTACTCCATTCATCCTGGGAGTATCAAGATGTATCAAGACCTTAAGGATCAATACTGGTGGCTTGGCATGAAACATGATGTGGCCGAGTATGTGGCTCTGTGTGACACGTGTTAGTTGGTCAAGGCGGAACATCAAAGACCTGCTGGACTACTTCAGCCACTCAAGATACCCGAATGGAAATAGGAAGAGATAAGCATGGACTTTGTTGTGGGGTTACCAAGAACCCAGTCGGGATACGACTCCATATGGGTCATCGTGGACCGTTTAACTAAAGTCACTCATTTCATACCGGTCAAGGAAAACTACAATGGCTCAAAGTTGGCAGAACTATACATGGCAAAGATTGTATGCTTGCATGGTGTCCCAAAGAAGATAGTGTCTGATCGAGGTACGCAGTTCACTTTAAGATTCTGGCAGAAGTTACATGAATCAATGGACACTCGACTCAATTTCAGCTCAGCGTATCACCCGCAGACGGATGGTCAGACAGAACGGACGAATCAGATCTTGGAGGATATGTTGCGTGTCTGTGCCTTGAAGAATAGCAAGAGTTGGGACAAGAATTTGCCGTATGCGGAATTCTCTTACAACAACAGTTACCAAGCTAGTCTCAAGATGTCCCCGTTTGAGGCATTGTATGGGAGAAAGTGTAGAACACCCTTGTTTTGGAATCAGACAGGAGAAGGTCAAGTGTTTGGTCCGGAGATACTAAGGGAAGCCGAAAGACAAGTGCAAGAGATCCGGAACAATCTGAAGACGGCGCAGTCAAGGTAGAAGAGCTATGCAGATGCTCGACGTCGTGATCTAACTTTTGAGGTAGGAGATTTTGTGTATCTCAAGGCATCACCAGTAAGAGGCCTAAGACAGTTCAAGGTGAAGGGAAATCTAGCACCTCGTTACATTGGTCCGTACAAGATACTAGAAAGAAGAGGAGAGGTAGCTTATCGTCTCGAGCTACCGTCTCAACTTTCGGATGTACACGACGTGTTTCATGTGTCGCAACTGAAGAAGTGCTTAAGAGTGCCTGAGGAACAGTTACCCATGGAAGCTATAGATGTGCAAGAGGATCTCTCATATGCAGAACAACCAATACGAATTCTCGAGACATCAGAATGAGTTACAAGGAACAAGGTCACCCGGATGTGCAAAGTGCAGTGGAAACATCACTTGGAGTCAGAAGCAACTTGGGAGAAAGAAGAAGACCTGAAAGCCGAATTTCCCTATCTTTTCTCTTAGGACGTCTGAATCTCGAGGGCGAGATTCCTTTTAAGGGGGGTAGAGTTGTAACACCCTAAAAATTTCAAAATTTGTAATCAACCCTTCAAGCATATTAGTGTACTTTTGATCTTGCATTTTGTGTGCTATTTTTAAATTTACAAACGCTAGAGAACGTTTGAATTTGAAAACAAGAAATCAAATCAAAAGAAAACAGAAAAAGAAAAAGAAAAAAAAAAGAAAAATGGAAAACCCCAGCGCCTGGGCCAAAACTGTCGCGGCCCATTTCTTCCCCACCAGCCCAGCTGCGCCCTCCCTCTCTCCTCTCTCTCTGGCCACCCGGGCCCGCATGTCGGTGCCTTCCTCCCCCCCCCCCCCCCCCCCCCGCTCCTTCTTCCCCGCGCGCAACCGCCTTGCACCCACGACGCGCCCCGCGCCCTCACCCCCACTCCTCGGATCCACTCCCCCCCGTCGGGTTTCGCACGCGTGCCCCAACCGCATCCCCCTCCGCGCTTTAAAGGAGTCGGCACCCCCATTTTCTCCCTTCCCCTGAGCTCTCAAAACCCTAGCGCCATTGTCGTCGGTAATTCGCCGCCGCTCCTCGTGTTCCCGTCGGCTCAACCCTCCTCTCTTCATCTCTCTTGGCCTAACGTGTTCGTTGTACTCCCAGACGCACGCCGAACACACTCGCTCGGGGAGATCGTAAGCGCGTCACCAATTTCGCTGCTCACCGACGAGCTTCGCTGCCTTCCCTCGACGCCGACGCCCTCTGCACCTTCCCAAGCCCCGTCGACATCTCTGGTGAGTTCACGATGCCACCCCATGCGGTTTCCCTCAATTAAATCCGAGTTTTAGGCTTGATTGCATGAGATTAGGCTTTCTCCGGCGAGGTAGCCGCCGTGCGCGCCGCGCAGCGCGCTGGCGCCGGCACTGGGCCGACGTGGCTCGTCCAGAGCCGTCCATTCGCGGCCAACGGCTAGGATTAAAACATCGTATCCCTTCGGTGTTTATTAAATCCGAGCCCTAGATCTAGGATCCGACGGTTGGAATTTAAATGAATCTGCGCGCCTGGACTTTTGCACCGGGGCCCCTACAGATTTGCGGACTAGCCCCTGGAGAAGTAGATTATTGTGCTGAAACCTAGGAAAATTGCAATCTAGCCTTTGGACTTTAATTAAATTAGGATTTAACTGCAGAATTCAAGTCTAGCCCCTGTAAACTCGTATTGTTTCTAGCCCTTGTGCAGTTAGGGAAATTTACAGTCTAGCCCCTAGACAGTTTAAAAACTTTTTTCAGCAGTTATAATATTTTCAAATTTACTAGAAATTGCAATAAAAATAGAAACAAATGTAGAAAAATAGATAAAAACTTATGAAATTCAGAATAAATATTTAGACAACTTAAAAATATATTTTATTGCTGTATAAATTTAAATAATTCATTTTAGCCACTAAAAATTATGTAGAAATTATATTTAATTGAGGATTAATTGTATAAAATGATTTTAAGCCTAGAAATAAATATCACACACCATTAAAAATTATTTAATGAATTATTCTAATCTTAAATAATATAATAATCATAAATAATTATATTTGCATGTAGGAAAATCCCCAAAAATGTGTATTAAGCATAAAAATAATTGCAAATGTGTTATAAAATGGTAAATCACATTTCTAACACATAAAATTCACCTTTAATAAATATCATTAAATAAACTAATGCACATACACATTAAATCTATCATAGGTACGTGATTGCTTAGACTTTTGTGATTGTGTGCATGTTTATGTTTAGCATTGTATGTAGTACTTATTGCATGTTATTCTCTTCGAGTAGACCCGGTTCCCGAGCCGGAGACCAACTTCCAAGAACTCCAGTTTGAAAACCACTTCGAAAGAGGCAAGTGTTCTTGACCATCTTGTACCTTTTTAAGGGTTTAGTTAGTTGCATGTTAATTGATATGAACCCTATGCTATGCCCTGTTGTATTACCTTTTACCTTGTCGCTTGGGTTATGGAAGGGTGGTTATGGGATTTACTTTACGCTTAGCCATGCATACTAGTTGGGTGGGAAAACATTGACCATACTTATTATTCATGACTTATTATTATGATTATGATTATGATGTTGGAAATGGATTGTAGTAAATAGGAATCTGGCGGGTTGGTTTGAATGGTATGGTACAGTACGCACGAGACTCGGGATTTGGGGATTGAACCTTGCCGGATTCTAAGGACCAGTTTATGGAGTAGCCACTAAGCTATACAGTATCGCCACAAGACTGAGTATGGGGCAGCTTGGTCGATTAATTAGGCCTCTCCTGGTCTAGTGTTGGTAGTTGGATAGTGCGGGGAATTGGTTCAGCGTATCTGCCTTGTGATCCGCATGGCTCAAGAGGGGGCTTCTCCTGGCGGAGGTAAAATGGACTCTAGCAGCCAGAGCGGTGAAACCTCAGAGGGCCGGTTACTAGTCAGGAGGAACTTTGTAAAGACCTCGTAGTGATCTTCTGGCCGCACACCTACGGAAGTGTGTAATGTGACCGACGGGTCACGGGCATTAGGGAGGTTTGCTTAGTCTATCTGGCAACAGGGGATGAAATCACGGCTTGTGGGTAAAGGATACATTCTCTGCAGAGATTGGGAAACTGTCATGACATCCGTGCTCACGGACAAGAGCGGCTTGGTGTCGAATTCATAATTAGTACTTGGTTGGGATGATGGTGGGATTTATGGACTTGGAAATACATATGTGTTATAGTTACTCATTATTTTTACAATAATCTTGATTGGGTGGAATCACCTAGTTATAGGTTGCTTAATGAAAGCTAAGGTATAGGTAATGCATAGTGCTAACAGCCATCATGAGCCTTCCTTGTTGTAGCCTTCATTTCATCTCTCTTCCCACACTTGCTGAGTACTTCATGTACTCAAAGCTATTCCCTCTCTCCCCCTCCAGACTATGAAGAAGAAGAAGCAGTAAACGAAGAGTTCTACGCCGATCCGGAGGAGATGTTCTAGGCGGGCGTACCCTCGCGCAACTGCCTGTGGATTGGAGAAAGCGTCACGCTGCTGCTGGTCTTCCCACTTATCTATATATTTGCTTTACTGTTGTTTATTTGAGACCTACGGGTCGTTGCTCTAAGACCTATTTGTATTTTCGAACATGGCTTGTAATATGATACTATTTACTTTTCGTCTACACATGTATGAATGAACTGATCCTGACATACATGTGGAATGCATCTGGTTAGCTTGTTGGGACCAGGTGTGACAGATTTAGAGGCTATTTGGTGTTTTTGAGTTCTCAATGATTCTAACAGTCCGATGATGGCGAAGGTAATGGATGCCTCTGCTGCGACAATCACCACCGAAATATAATCACGTGGAGGTTACGAGCTCGCTGGACGATCGCCACCAAAATCCACGTAAGGAACTTCAAAGAAAGCCTAGAATGCTTGCTACAAGCTTAGGGCAAATCACAAGAGCTTTATTAAGTGAAAAGAAAGGCGGGATTACAAAAGCAGTGATCCGTAGTTTTGAGAAGATTCAGAACAAAGATCGTACAGCCAAAGCAAAGCATTGCCACATGACCACAGCACAATACTTTGAAGCTCAGAAAATAAACGAAGCGTAAACTCCGTAATGGTTAAGGCAATTCAGGAGCTTGTAATAAACAGGACCCGTCGACGCGGTGGTGAGCACGGGCCACCGACAATTCATAAGCCAACGAACATGCTGCCAACGACAGCACAGATACACACCTGCACGTCCTGAAACTGCAGGCGGACCAGCGGCAATCCAGACACGGGGCATATTTGGCCGGTCAATGATCAATTCCGACTTGTTCCGTTCTTCGTGAGCTCGTGTACGTGCACAGGTGCTCCGTGGAGAAGGCGCCAATTGGGACAGACTGGAAGCTCCTCCTCCTCCTGGTCAAACGAACAGCTGAATTACTTAGCCCCTGCACGTCTGTTTCCTCGACAGCTAGCTAGTGATCGATGTAGCGTTGTGCCGAGCACTAACCCCTGTCAGAAACCGGGGATGACTGAGATCACAGAGAGGTGATCAGTTGATCACAAGCTGGCAGCACTACGTACAATCTGCAGATGCTAATAATAACTTAATAATAAGTACTCCCTCCGTCCCTATGAACTTGTCGCTTTGTAGTTCAAAAATGAACGTTCATGAGGACGGACAGAATAATATGGATATCCTATTGATTATATATTCCTCTAGATGCGTACTCAAACTCGGTCGCGAACAAGGAGTTTCTTTCAGCTGCGAGCTATATAAGCAGGTCTGTGTCCCCTCTGCATTCCTCATCGATCGAGCCACGCGCGCACAAGGCGCGCTCTGACAAGTTTCCTGAGAGGAAGTGCTAGCGCGAGCCCTGTTCTTCCAGCGAGAGAGAGAGAGAGGGGGGATGGAGGTCTCGAGGGCTCTCCTGCTGGTCGCCCTCGCCGCGGCGGTCGCTGGCCTCGCCGCCGCCAACTTCCGGGACGATTGCGACATCCCCTGGGAGCCCCAGAACGCCTGGTTCTCTGACGACGGCAACGCCCTCTCGCTCAAGCTCGTCACCAACTACTCAGGTCCGGTTCTAGCTTCTTCTTCCTCCATCGGAGCATCGTCTCCATGATGCGCGCGAATACACGTATTGAGATTGTTACGCGCAACAAGTCAGCAAGTGCGATGATTCTTATGCTACATACGTTTACATCATGGCGTGGCTTTTGCAGGCTGCATGCTCCAGACAAAGAAGCAGTTTGTCTTCGGGACCGTGTCCACACTCATCCAGCTCGTCCCGGGCAACTCGGCCGGCACCGTCACCACGTACTACGTACGTGTCCTCATCGTGCCGATCGACAGCTGCTGATCGACTCGTTTCAATTTACTAGCTGCATCATATATACGTTCTAGTTTTGTAGACAATTTAGAGAGGACTTTCGGTTTGACACTCTGCCCGCGATAATGAATAATTCAGGCATCGTCCGTTGGGGACAACCATGACGAGATCGACTTCGAGTTCCTCGGCAACGAAACGGGACAGCCTTACACCATCCACACCAACATCTACGCCAACGGCGTCGGCAAGAAGGAGATGCAGTTCAAACCTTGGTTCGACCCCACCACCGGCTACCACAACTACACCATCTCTTGGAGCCCCTGCATGATCGTGTAAGTAGATCAGATCATATCCGATTTTTCAATTAACTGCTATAGCACTGGCGGATTAGACCATAACCTGAGGGGCCTAAGACTATTTGTGGAGGGCATATGACCCTGCTAATCTCTGCTCTCAGCTCCATCGCTACTGCTAGCTTGCATGAACTTCTCGTGGATGAACAAAAGAATGATCATCCAACCCATCGATGTAAAAATTTGCAGGTGGTACGTCGACAGTGTGCCCATCCGTGTCTTCCGTAACTACGAGGCGAGCTACGGTGTGGCATTTCCGACGAGAAGACCCATGTACGCCTACTCCAGCATCTGGGCGGCTGAGGATTGGGCGACACAAGGCGGTCGCATCAAAACCGACTGGTCCAAAGCACCCTTTGTTGCCAACTACCATGGCATCAACCTCGACATCTGTGAGTGCTATAGCTATGGAGGTTGCTCCACCAGTTGCACGGCGGCAGCCGCCTCCTACAATGGGGCATGTCAGCTGAGCTACGGAGAGCTAGGACAGATGCAATGGGTGCAGGGTAACTACAGAATCTATGACTACTGTGTCGACCCAAAGCAGTGGACCAACGGTCAGATGCCAGTCGAGTGCGGCCTGGCGCAGTATTGATACTGGAACACTCTCTTTGATTGTAACCCGGGGCCGGGGAACAACCAAATGTTGAGGATGGCCTTTTACAATTTCTTCCTTCCTGATGGATTATTTTGATGGTTCATACTTTTTTGTTCACATACACCTTGTACTTCTTTGTTCTGGACAATCATATATGTATACTGTCTATATTGATATGATATCAATACTTTCTTTACTAAAGCATTTGAGTAACATGATGTTTTTTCTCCTTTTTCTTTGAAGAACTTTCTAAATGATACTTTACTTTTCTTGTTTAGCTGAATTGCATCAGTTTGCAACAATTTTGAATATAATAGCAAAGAGCATGGATAGAAAAAAACATTAGAGATACAAAAACAAATACCAGGTGTAAAACTAGCTAGGTTAATACCTAACAAACGGATAATGAAAATACAACCAATGAAGCCTTACTAGTATACTCCTTATGTTCTGAAATAAACGCTTGAGGGAACTAATTTAATTAAAATTGAGCTAGAGATTGCGTCCTAAATATCATATATTTTAGAACGGAATAGTATATTATAGTTGGCACTTTCGTGACAAGAAGTACCATGAACTTTTAGATAGCTGAAAGATATGAAAAAACGGGTGATAATGTTTAGAGAAAACATATATATATATTATTCACATGTCTATTTCATTTTACATATATATTAACACGATCTGGAGGTAGAGTATTTCGAATATTGGATTATTTGTATCATTTTCGAAACATAGAAATGGAAGGAAGGCAAATCAATGAGCCAACCTTGGTTCCAAGATTATTGAATGCACCAATAACGTTTTGAAAAAATATTATATCCTTTCTGAAATAAATGATGTTTAGAAAACAATCTACCTCAATTTGAACTAAATTAGCTACCTTAAACATCATTTATTTCAAAACCAGAAGCATATTATTTTTATTTTTAACCATCGTGTTAACTCATCATAGGACATCCATAAACGATCCACTTGTTTGTTTGTTACATTAGGTAATCTGACTCGGTCGTCAAATAAGACATACAATTTTTTGCCTTGAAACGGAATGACCCGCTCGAAAGAAAAATACCAACAAAATACCTAGCGAGATGCAGCAGGACGACATACGGTGCAATTCCATGACGTTAACTAAATGAGCTGACAACCTTACTCCCTCGGGTGCACAATAAACTGTTATTCTACACTGGAGCCAAGAGTGCATAAAAAACTGTCGTTCTACACTGCGCGCCATGCAAAATAGTGTAAAAAAATGCTGTGGGGCGTGGCTAGGAATCGAACCTGCGTTGGAGTGACTGGAAAGACGTGCAGGAGACCAGCTGTAACACCCATATTTTTATAAGTTAGAAGAAAAGGGCATAATCTAATTAAATGATAAGGAAATAAAAAGAAAGAGAACAGAAAAGAAAAGAAGAAGAAAAAGAAAAGAGCAAAACCCTCACTTGGGCCAAAACCCTATCCTGCGGCCCATCTTCTCTCTTCCCCAGTCAGCCCAGCCCACCCCCTCCCTCCCTCTCCCTCTCACTGCCCCGCGGGCCCCGCCCGTCAGCACCATCCCCTTCCCAGCAACCGCCGCCTCAACCGATGTCCCGCGCCCCCCCACGCGCGCGCGTGCGGCAACCGCCGGCCCGGTGCCGCGCCACTCTTCCCCCCCCCCCTCCACCCTAGCAACCGCCTTCCCCTTTCTATTCACGGCTGCGCCCCCATTCTTTTCCCCCACTCCACATTCCTCTCCCAACCGAACCCTAGCCGCCTCCATGGCCGGCGGTTGAGCTCGGCGCCCCACATGAGGAGGCCGCCCCGGCCGTTGCCGATGCCCGGTCGGGCTGTGCCACACCACGCCGCCCCTGTAGAGCCCCTCCTCGATGAGCTTCGGTGCCCCCATCCCCTCCCTCGCGAGCACCGACGAAAGCCGCCGCACCTCGCCGTCGAGCGCCCGATTCCGGCCAATTTCCCGCGATGGAAACACCCGCGGTGAGTTCCCCACGTTCTCCTCTCCATTTTGAACCAATTCCCGTCAAGTTTGGTGTACCGGACGCCATTCCGGCGAAGTCCGGCGATGGTCCGGCGAGGGCGCCGTCGCCTGGCTCCCTGCCGGCCGCCGTCGGCCACCCCACCCCCTCCCTGGCCGTTGGATCATATTCCACGGCCAGGATTAAATCAACCGAAGGGGTATGGCCCCGGTCCACGGTAGACCATGGACCGAGCGCCTATCCCCGGGTCCACAACACCATGGACTCGGTCCATCGGATTTCACATAGAAAAATAAATCAGAAAATAAAAGGAGAAATAGGCTTTACAGTTAAGTCCCTGCACTTTTATATCAAATTACGAATAGGTCCTTACTTTCATGGAAATGCCCCTTGACTTCTCTAGAATTAGGTCAAAGTTAGTAAATGTTGATTTAAGCCCCTGGAATTTTATAAAATACTACATTTAACCTCTATCTATATGGAAAAAGTACAAAACAACACCTGAACTTTATGGAAATTAGTTTATACTTTATATTATTACTGTTTTTATAGGAAAACTCCAGTAAATAGAATTTAATTGTAGAAAATTATATTTAATGCATAGAAAATGTTTATAAATAATAAAGTAAATATAGAAATTGTAGGAAAAATAGTAATAAATCTTTTTAGGCTAAAATAAAATAGTAGAATACATATAAAATATATTTTGACTATGAAATTTTATTTAAAAATGCTTTTAGCTATAAATAAATATTAAAAATAGAGAATAAATATGGAAATAATAGGAAAATTATTTATAAAATGTTTTATGCTGAAATAAAATTTATAAAATACATATAAAATATATTTTGGCTATAGAAAACTCATTAAAAATGTTTTTAGCTTGTAAATAAATACTAAAAATGGAAAATAAATGGTAAATGCATTTCTTTAGCTATGAAAAATAATAAATTACTCGTACCTCCGATTTAAATCATAATTATAACATATTTCAATCATAATATTTGTATTGCTTGTATGGTGTATTGTTCTTGATTGTTTTTATTTCTCTTTTGACGGTAGTTTATACGCACTCGTATTTCTACGATCAAGAAGCTACATGAAGATGTGAAGATCAAGAGTTCAATGAAGAAGAACTGAGCAGCTATTTATACAAAGGCAAGTGTCCTTGACCATCTTGCACCTTTTTAAGGGTTTAGTTAGTTGCATGCTAATTAATATGAATCCTATATCATGCCCTGTTGTTGTATCCTTATTACCTTGTCGCATGGGTCATGGAAGGGTGATAAACGGGATTTACCTTACGCTTAGCCATGCATAATAGTTGGGTGGGAATACATTTAACTACACTTGTTACTCATTACTTATTATCATGATTATGACTATGATGTTGGAATATGAAGTGTAGTAAATAGAAATCTGGCGGGTTGGTTGAATGGTATGGTGCAGTACGCACGAGACCCGGGATTGGGGTTGGAACCTTGCCGGATTCTAAGGACCGGTTTATGGAGTAGCCACTAAGCTATACAGTATCGCCACGAGACTGAGATGGGGCAGCTTGGTCAATTAATTAGGTTTCTCCCGATGAAATGCTAGTAGTTGGATGGTGCGGGGAATGATGCGGGTGATCTGCTCTGGGATCCGCAAGGCTCAAGAGGGGGCTCTGGGGCGGAGGGTTACTCCGAGAATCCTCAGTGGTGGAAACCTTAGAGGGCTAGCACTAATCGGGAGTACCTTTGTAAAGACCTCGTAGTGATCTCCTGGCCGCACACCTACGGAAGTGTGAAATGTGGTTGATCACCACTGGCATCAGGGAGGTTTGCTTAGTCCACCTGGCAACAGGGGATGAAATCACGGCTTGTGGGTAAAGGATACATTCTCTGCAGAGATTGAGAAACTGTCATGACAGCCGTGCTCACGGACAAGAGCGGCTTGGTGACGAATTCATAATTAGACGATGGTTGGGATGATGGTTGAGACGATGATTTGGGAATGATGTTGGTATTGATTCATTATTATTATTATTATTCTATTATGATTGGGAATATACACCTAGATGTAGGTGCTAATGAAAGCTAAGGATAGGTTTAATGCATAGTGCTTAAACCATTATCAGCCTTTCCTTTTTGATTGGCCTTCATGTCATCTATTTCCCACACTTGCGGAGTACCACGAGATGGTACTCACACTTGCTTTGTTGTATTTTTGATATGCTGCTCAGTGAAGAGAAGACCTAATGAGGACCGTGACAAGTGAAGACGGTGTATAGGTCGCGTTGCTGCCAGTCAACTTGCCTGTGGTTGCCCTATAGTTTTCCTCTTCCGCTGCTACTTCAAAACTCTTTTAAAGGTATAAATGTTGTTTGCATGCGATATGGAACTGTTTATCACTTTTGTCGTACATGTATGGTGAAACTGATCCTGGCATACATGTACTTTGCAGCTGGTTTTATTTCTAATAAAACCGGGTGTGACAAAGTGGTATCAGAGCCAGGTTGACTCTAGGCACGTGACCTTAGTTAGAATGGATCTCTTAGATTCTCCTTTGACCTTTCTCATGAAGACGAAGATTCGTATCGACGGACAGGTGCATGAAGATCGACATATGAGGACAATGCGAAGGAAGAAGAAGACTCTTAAAGATTATCATACATCACTTGCTTAGGTCCCCTTTTTGCTTAGCAAGTGAAGTCCATGCCTTCCTCACAACGAATTAGAACACGTTGCTTGATGCATTGCATGAGATTAATAATAACAACAACAATAAAATTATAGCATTTGTCTGTTTAAGGGGGGTAGCCGACCCACTTAACCCTCATAATTACCAAAAAGGAAAAGAAAACAATAATAATAATAAATATAGTAATAATGACAATGCATTTGAAATAGAAGACTTTAAAATTAAAATCATAGTGCACATTTAAGCCAAGTTCAAAATAATAATAATAATAATAAGAAGAAAAATAAGAATGTAGAAATACATAAAAATAATGTGTGTATTATTGTGTAATAATACTTTAAATTTAACTAAATCAACATATTTTATCATAATTGCTTATTTGTGAAAAATGCAAATTTCAACTTTTAAGGAATAAGTTTGAATTCAAAAGAAATTAAGGTATGAGAAAGGAAAATTCAATCAGGGCTCATAACACTCTGTTAAAAATTAGAATACATTGATAATGAAGTCTACATATAAAATAATAATAATGATGATGATGATGATAATAGAAAAAGATATACATTTGTGTGTGGTGATAAAAATTTTCTAAAATCAATTTAGGACAAAAATAAATGTTTTTATACATTCAGCTGTATGCACTCCTAAACTTATAAAAGTGATAGAAGACCATTATAAATAAGACAAGAAGTAAATTATTATCAAAACAATAATCATAATAACTTATTGATGAGTAAAAAAAAAAAAAAATATCGAGAGCAAGATTCCTTGTAAGTGGGATGAAATTGTAACACCTAGAGAAAAATAATAATTATATAATAAAAAAAAAAAATTTACTCAATTAATAGGAACAACATAATAAATAAATAAATCTTGGCAAATAAACAAATAAATAAATAAAACCTAAATGGAGGAAAATAAAAATTAATGTGTTGTATCAAGCGCTAATTCATTAGAACTAATCTATTGAGGTGCTTTGGTTGGAAAACAAAATTTTCAATTGCTAAAGAAGACTTTTAAGTTCAAATAAAATAAACCAACGTTCAAGCCCTTGAACCTTTCATTCAAACAATAATACGAAGAATAATGATAGTAAGATGAGAAACTAAACACAATAAAGAGGAAGAAGAAATAGAACTTTAATGTACAAATTTTCATGGTGTTGAAAATTCGTTTCCTTAAAATTAATTCAAACCAAATTATTGCATTGTATTTGTACATCTGTGTAATATTTTGTAACTCCCAAAATAACTTAAGATCAAAATTTGAAATAGAAAGAAAGATGTATAATAATATTTTCAAAAGGAGAAATTGGTAATTAATTGATTTAGCTAAAAATCCCACCCTAAAATTTTACAAGATCCAGAATCTCGGGGCGAGATTCCGTTTAAGGGGGGTAGAATTGTAACACCCATATTTTTATAAGTTAGAAGAAAAGGGCATAATCTAATTAAATGATAAGGAAATAAAAAGAAAGAGAACAGAAAAGAAAAGAAGAAGAAAAAGAAAAGAGCAAAACCCTCACTTGGGCCAAAACCCTATCCTGCGGCCCATCTTCTCTCTTCCCCAGTCAGCCCAGCCCACCCCCTCCCTCCCTCTCCCTCTCACTGCCCCGCGGGCCCCGCCCGTCAGCACCATCCCCTTCCCAGCAACCGCCGCCTCAACCGATGTCCCGCGCCCCCCCACGCGCGCGCGTGCGGCAACCGCCGGCCCGGTGCCGCGCCACTCTTCCCCCCCCCCCCCTCCACCCTAGCAACCGCCTTCCCCTTTCTATTCACGGCTGCGCCCCCATTCTTTTCCCCCACTCCACATTCCTCTCCCAACCGAACCCTAGCCGCCTCCATGGCCGGCGGTTGAGCTCGGCGCCCCACATGAGGAGGCCGCCCCGGCCGTTGCCGATGCCCGGTCGGGCTGTGCCACACCACGCCGCCCCTGTAGAGCCCCTCCTCGATGAGCTTCGGTGCCCCCATCCCCTCCCTCGCGAGCACCGACGAAAGCCGCCGCACCTCGCCGTCGAGCGCCCGATTCCGGCCAATTTCCCGCGATGGAAACACCCGCGGTGAGTTCCCCACGTTCTCCTCTCCATTTTGAACCAATTCCCGTCAAGTTTGGTGTACCGGACGCCATTCCGGCGAAGTCCGGCGATGGTCCGGCGAGGGCGCCGTCGCCTGGCTCCCTGCCGGCCGCCGTCGGCCACCCCACCCCCTCCCTGGCCGTTGGATCATATTCCACGGCCAGGATTAAATCAACCGAAGGGGTATGGCCCCGGTCCACGGTAGACCATGGACCGAGCGCCTATCCCCGGGTCCACAACACCATGGACTCGGTCCATCGGATTTCACATAGAAAAATAAATCAGAAAATAAAAGGAGAAATAGGCTTTACAGTTAAGTCCCTGCACTTTTATATCAAATTACGAATAGGTCCTTACTTTCATGGAAATGCCCCTTGACTTCTCTAGAATTAGGTCAAAGTTAGTAAATGTTGATTTAAGCCCCTGGAATTTTATAAAATACTACATTTAACCTCTATCTATATGGAAAAAGTACAAAACAACACCTGAACTTTATGGAAATTAGTTTATACTTTATATTATTACTGTTTTTATAGGAAAACTCCAGTAAATAGAATTTAATTGTAGAAAATTATATTTAATGCATAGAAAATGTTTATAAATAATAATGTAAATATAGAAATTGTAGGAAAAATAGTAATAAATCTTTTTAGGCTAAAATAAAATAGTAGAATACATATAAAATATATTTTGACTATGAAATTTTATTTAAAAATGCTTTTAGCTATAAATAAATATTAAAAATAGAGAATAAATATGGAAATAATAGGAAAATTATTTATAAAATGTTTTATGCTGAAATAAAATTTATAAAATACATATAAAATATATTTTGGCTATAGAAAACTCATTAAAAATGTTTTTAGCTTGTAAATAAATACTAAAAATGGAAAATAAATGGTAAATGCATTTCTTTAGCTATGAAAAATAATAAATTACTCGTACCTCCGATTTAAATCATAATTATAACATATTTCAATCATAATATTTGTATTGCTTGTATGGTGTATTGTTCTTGATTGTTTTTATTTCTCTTTTGACGGTAGTTTATACGCACTCGTATTTCTACGATCAAGAAGCTACATGAAGATGTGAAGATCAAGAGTTCAATGAAGAAGAACTGAGCAGCTATTTATACAAAGGCAAGTGTCCTTGACCATCTTGCACCTTTTTAAGGGTTTAGTTAGTTGCATGCTAATTAATATGAATCCTATATCATGCCCTGTTGTTGTATCCTTATTACCTTGTCGCATGGGTCATGGAAGGGTGATAAACGGGATTTACCTTACGCTTAGCCATGCATAATAGTTGGGTGGGAATACATTTAACTACACTTGTTACTCATTACTTATTATCATGATTATGACTATGATGTTGGAATATGAAGTGTAGTAAATAGGAATCTGGCGGGTTGGTTGAATGGTATGGTGCAGTACGCACGAGACCCGGGATTGGGGTTGGAACCTTGCCGGATTCTAAGGACCGGTTTATGGAGTAGCCACTAAGCTATACAGTATCGCCACGAGACTGAGATGGGGCAGCTTGGTCAATTAATTAGGTTTCTCCCGATGAAATGCTAGTAGTTGGATGGTGCGGGGAATGATGCGGGTGATCTGCTCTGGGATCCGCAAGGCTCAAGAGGGGGCTCTGGGGCGGAGGGTTACTCCGAGAATCCTCAGTGGTGGAAACCTTAGAGGGCTAGCACTAATCGGGAGTACCTTTGTAAAGACCTCGTAGTGATCTCCTGGCCGCACACCTACGGAAGTGTGAAATGTGGTTGATCACCACTGGCATCAGGGAGGTTTGCTTAGTCCACCTGGCAACAGGGGATGAAATCACGGCTTGTGGGTAAAGGATACATTCTCTGCAGAGATTGAGAAACTGTCATGACAGCCGTGCTCACGGACAAGAGCGGCTTGGTGACGAATTCATAATTAGACGATGGTTGGGATGATGGTTGAGACGATGATTTGGGAATGATGTTGGTATTGATTCATTATTATTATTATTATTCTATTATGATTGGGAATATACACCTAGATGTAGGTGCTAATGAAAGCTAAGGATAGGTTTAATGCATAGTGCTTAAACCATTATCAGCCTTTCCTTTTTGATTGGCCTTCATGTCATCTATTTCCCACACTTGCGGAGTACCACGAGATGGTACTCACACTTGCTTTGTTGTATTTTTGATATGCTGCTCAGTGAAGAGAAGACCTAATGAGGACCGTGACAAGTGAAGACGGTGTATAGGTCGCGTTGCTGCCAGTCAACTTGCCTGTGGTTGCCCTATAGTTTTCCTCTTCCGCTGCTACTTCAAAACTCTTTTAAAGGTATAAATGTTGTTTGCATGCGATATGGAACTGTTTATCACTTTTGTCGTACATGTATGGTGAAACTGATCCTGGCATACATGTACTTTGCAGCTGGTTTTATTTCTAATAAAACCGGGTGTGACACCAGCCAGGCTATTAAGAAGAGTACTATTGTAAAGGAAAGAAATCTATTTAATGCTTCCTTGGTATGTGAAAATATGTCCAAAATGACGGTTTTTTGTGCATCGGAGGGAGCAAATTTTTGACCGTCACTCGACGACTAATAACAGATGCTCTGAATATTTCTTGCTCAAAACAAAAAAAGATACTCTTTATTACCCTACCAAAGTATAACATAAACATGTTATCATTATATAAACATGCTATCATTATGTAAAAAGATAAACTAATCTATACACGTCATGCCTACTCAGTAGCAAAACCTTTATCTGGATCCTAATCCAAACGGTCGGTGAGGTGCAAAACAAGAACAACCCTTCGAAGCCAAGCAAGCCGGTGCTGGAACAACCAACCATCGACCTTGTCGGCTGCCCTCTCCACTGTAGGATACTCCTCGTGACTGGCAGTGGCGACCAGCTAATCTAATCCGTTTCCGTTCCGGCTCTTCTAGAAGCCCCCCACCAGCTCCCTCCCTGCTCCTCCCCCATTTCGACGCAGCGCTAGAGGAGCTTCAAGCCTTCTTCAACCCTAGGCTCTCTGTTCTCGTTTCTCCTGCCAGTCGCCGTCGCCGATTATCGCGAGAGCTCGGAACTCGGAAGGGATGGACCGGATCGTCGGCAGCAAGTACAAGCTCGGCCGCAAGATCGGGAGCGGCTCCTTCGGGGAGATCTACCTCGGTACGACCTCGATCCCGCTCTCTCGCTATGTCTCGCTCCGTTGATTCCCGTCCCCCCTCCCCCACTCTGCTCGCGCTTGTTGCCTGGATCTGACGAGGTTTTTGATCTCCTCTATGCAGCGACGCACGTCGACACATACGAGATCGTGGCCGTCAAGATTGTGAGCTCCCCTCCTCCTCAGTCCTGCACTTATACCCCCGCCCCCTGTTCTGGATTCATTTAGGTTTTGCTTGCGGCTTCTGTGATTGCGGGATGTGCTAGGTTTTGGGTGGAAGCTTGCTATGTGTTCTGCGTGCTAGGTAGGGTCAGCTCTTAGAAATATAGGCTTCGGACTGATGTGGTTTAGCAATCGATAGATACTAGAATTTCGCACTGTGTTTTGCCAAACCAATCTATGCGGGATACATTGAATCCTCCAACCAAACGTGCTTTTATATGCTAGGAAACAGCTTTTTTCTAGAACAATAACCAAACATTCCATTTTATGGAGCTCTTGATCGGATCATCAACCTTGTGTCTGTCAAGGTTGGGCAGTTTGCCCCCCCCCCCCCCCCCCCCCCCCATAATGTTTGAAAGACACATTTTTTTTCTGACTTCTGATTTCTTTTCTATTTTTAGTATCGCTTGCTTTGTTGCTTGTAGATTTGTGGTGTAATATTAACAAGCTGCAGGATTCGTTTCACCTCTGCAGGCTATGTGGGTTTTGTTATGTTTTCAAGTTGGCACTCTACTTCATTCATTTTTTTAAGCCACCTACTTCATTAATAAGCTCAAATAGTTACATACTATTTCTGGATCGTTCATGCTATTCATTTTTTCTTTGCTTGTGCACTGCAAACTCCTCACCACTTGAATTATGTAGATGGAATTGTGGCACTCCGGCCTATCATGCTGTTTTTTGTCTGTCAGGATACATAAGTGCCTTGGCGGATTCATATGAAAAAGATGATTTCAATGGACCTAATCAGTATACTAAGGTCACATAGCAGAGAATTTAGGAGAGATGTGCCATTGCTTCACTCAGGCCCAAGCACCCACCTAATCACACACTTTAAGTGCCGCAATGTTTCCAATACCATGCTACATACCACATGTGTGCAATCCAGACTGGTTGCCGCTACTAACTCTCCCCTTATCTCCGGTGCCTCACTGTCTCATACTCTCATGGATGACTTCTGCTGCTGTGGCTTTACTCATTCCTTAAGCTCTGGAAGGCAGCATCTATTGTGACCACTTGGCCGGCTGGTGGCGTGGTCTGTTCCACAGCTTGATCCAATGGCTGGCCACTGACTGGCTCCTCTTGGATGGTCAGATCTGGTAACAATTCCCATGATGGAAGTGGATGGAGCTGACATCAAACTTTGGACATCTGTGACCGTTGTGGAGGCCACATATACCTTTAGGGGGTGGCTACTCCTCTTGACCGCTCTTTTCTGTTTCTCATGCAAACCAGTTGACTTGACGGTCCTAGTTGTCTGCCTCCTGTTGCCATGAAGTGTAATTGGTCTGATCATGCTGTGGCAACTGTATATAGGATTCTTGCGGTCCTGTTTATTTATTCAATATTGTGGTGTCTGAGCTGCACATCTCATCCATCTCTTTTCATTTTCCCCATTTTCAATGGCCTGGTTAGGGCAAGAGTGATTTTGTCATGTTCTCGTGTCAAAAATTAGCTCGTGCACGCGAAACAAGCATAGAATCAACATATCAGATTATGAGTCAGATATATTAGCCAGATGTGGCTCTACTCCGCTCACAATTAAGCACTGACTACGATAATTCGAGGATAAGCTCAGCCAACATCAAATGATATCTAGTTTGACCAGAGTGAATAGTTATTTAATGAAGTTACATACGTGGTGTGGACCAATTTTAATACTTTTTAACAGTATGAGTTGATTTGTTCTCAATTTTTTTGGCCATATTTGCCTGGGAATTTATGTTAAATTTATTTCTGTGTACAGGAAAGCAGCACAACCAATCATCCTCAATTGCTATATGAGGCCAAGCTGTACAATGCCCTCCAGGGAGGAAGTATGTGTTGTAGCCACAAGTAATATGATATTACACACTATTCCAAAATGTTTTAGTTTTTCTTACTCTTTAATCTTTGCAGCTGGTATCGCAAACATAAAATGGTGTGGTATTGATGGTGATGAAAATATTCTTGTTATTGATCTGCTTGGACCAAGCCTAGAGGATCTATTTGTTTATTGTGGCCATAGATTCTCACTGAAGACTGTACTGATGTTAGCAGATCAGATGGTAATATGAGAACTTTCCACAACATTCTTAGTTTTTTCCCCTCAAAAAACATCTTATGTTTTAGATGCGAATGTTGACAAAGTTTCTGAAAGATGCCTATCTCTAATATTGAATGCTGGGTGGTGCTTGTTCATTTACTATTGCAGATTACAAGGATAGAATTTATGCATTCTAAAGGGTATTTGCACAGGGACATCAAGCCAGATAACTTTCTTATGGGCCTTGGTCGACAAGCTAACCAGGTTTGTACTGAGTCCACTATTAACACTTGCACTACATCATGAATTATCATATATATATATTTGTTTTTGTGAATCCCAGGTCTACATCATTGACTTTGGGCTCGCAAAGAGATACCGTGATGGCCACACTAACCGCCATATACCTTACCGGTGAGCCCGTAACTGTAAATTTTATTTCCATAAGCTATCTGATTATTTTTTCTTTTGCTTTTTTGTTATATCGATTGTGTTTTTGCATGTTTATCCATGTATTATTAACATACTTGCCTTTTTATAACAGAGAAAATAAAAATTTGACTGGAACAGCTCGCTATGCTAGTCGTAACACTCATCTCGGTATTGGTGAGTAGTATAGCCAGTCTACTTGTTACTTTATTTGCTGATGACATTATCTTGAATGCTTCTATTTTGTACACGTACATCGTAATAGGAAATATGTGTCCATTTGAAGGTTGCTGCTTTATTCCCATGTCATCCCAAGCTCATTGTTTGTGTGTATCCTCTTGAATACGTGTGTGTGCAACTGACCTCCTGATGGCCGTTCAGCTACTGTTCAGTGGTATACTCATATTCCAGTGGCATACAGGCAAATAGAGAGATTGGGGTGACACAGGAGCAGAATAGCGAACACGGCATACATGCAACTTTCCCTATTAATGGCACTATTTTTTTGAAGACTGGTTAGAGTTATGGACATTTCTGTTCGTTCCTTACTTTGGGATTTGTTTGTACTTACTATCACTATACTTACTGTTGTTACCAGAGCAAAGCCGCAGAGATGATCTGGAATCCATTGGATATGTTCTTCTGTATTTCCTTAGGGGAAGGTAGGAATCTGAGATTTAACAAGCTCCCCCCCCCCCCCCCCCCCCCCACCCCCACCCGCTCTCTCTCCGTGCAATGCCTTTCTTCTTATAATTGTATGAGTACAATAGAACATGGTCACATAGTGCTGGATGTTCACTAATCATTACTGAAAACTGGGTTGTTGCAATTTTCTGTCATAGAAGATGCATCAGTAGGACACTAAGATATTTCCACTTGTATTGTTTTGCCTAAAAAAGTACCCTCAAAATGACTCGTTGATATGCTAGCTATCTTTACCTTGATTTGATGTATGTTTATATTTTTGTATTGCCCGTAAAACATTTTGTCCATATGTTTATAACTTAACCATGTGGCTTTCCCAGTCTTCCTTGGCAGGGTTTAAAGGCAGCCACCAAGAAACAGAAGTATGAAAAAATAAGTGAGAAGAAGCTTTCAACACCAATTGAGGTGGTTTAAAGCTAATATGTATTAACTATTAAGTGGATGATACTCGTTATATATTACTGACGGAAACTCATGGGGCTTCTTGTTGTAGGCTTTATGTAAATCTCATGCTGTGGAATTCGCTTCCTATTTTCACTATTGCCACTCGTTGACATTTGATCAGCGACCAGATTATAGTTTCTTGAGACGACTCTTTCGCAACCTGTTTGAACGTGAAGGTTTAGATTTTGAAACACTGATTCTTATCATATAATCTGAAGCACTGTTTCTTACCATGTCTCTTATGGTACAGCATGATAGTTTTTTTTTTTTAAATTATTTTTCCTTCTGCAGGTTTTCAATTTGATTATGTCTATGATTGGACATTACTGAAGTGTAAGCAGTCCCAGAAAGCTAAGGCTCGACAAGGATGCTCTGTGAGTAACCTGCTTGTTTCCAAAATTATATTATAATTTTACATTTCTCTTCCTATTTGATGTAAAATTGTCAGAAAGTAAACATGAGCATAATTTCTTGCGGTATTTTCGTTCGGGAACTATGTTTTTCCTGATTTTTCCGACAACTTTAGCAGCAAGATGCAGGTGTAAGTAGCCGTCCAGTTGCAACAAATTTGGAGAAACATCAAGGTAGCAGATTGCTCAAACTGTTTTCTATGCAGCATCAAAATTGCTGTGTTTTAAATAAACTTCCGTCTTTCCGTACTATACTGTGCTTGCTGGTTTCAACTTTTTCTGTTAAATCCTTCTGGTTTACCACGTTGAACTTTTTTTTTCCATTATCTACCTCGTTTAACTTTCAAGGGTAACAATTATAATTGTGTTTTTATAACTTGATGCCCTTTTCAGTTAGTGTTTCACGCCCAGTTGAAGCTTCTGGTCTGCCTGAAGGAGAGCAACGGCCGGTAATCAGAATGCAGTTCAGATCTAGTGCTGAGAACAGTCGATCAAATAGTCGGCATCCTGAGAGATCGGTAAGAGCGTACTTATATTAAGGCTAGTGGAATTTCAGAGACATTCTAGTCTTCTTCACTAACCTTCCATTTTTGATACCTGTTAGTCCTAGCAAGACTTATTAATATGTTCTGTTAATAATGATCTCCCTTTTCAACTTGTAGAGAGTGCGTGCAAGCCCTGACAATGCATTGCTGCAATCCACATTGCTTGGCCGTTCTGATGCTCCAAGGAACCATGTTACAATCTCAAAAACACAAGGGTTCATTGATCCCCACACTCATGGAAGTAACAGTCCAGGGCCCTCTAATCGCATTTAGCCTTTGGATCAGTTAGTCTCTTTCAGTAAATGATTGGTGAGACTACCTTCGATGCTAATATGTCTTGCATCTTCTATGTACATATGGATGGTTGTATTGGTGTTTTACCCGCTTGACTATGCGGTTTCTTTGGTTTCCTGATAATTACTCTCCTATAACTGGATAAGGATATAAGGTGCTATAAGGTTTTGTCAGGTAGTTTGTTTCTGCATGCAGCTTAGATTATACTGTTGCACACAGGTGCCAGCAACTGTGGGATCAAATAAAGAGATGGAAACCAAAATTAAGCTTGCGACTTAACTAGTCTAAGATATCATATCTTAAATCCAGGATCAAAGAAGAAATGAAATGCAAAAAGGATTAATAGGTTAGGATGTCAAATCTTGACTCTTGAGTCAACACAAGTAATCAAGAACTCATGATGCAATCAAAATATCATGCAAGTACGAAATGAAGACCACTGTGACAACTGACAAGGCGTCCCTGGAGGAAGTGTCAATGATAATGCTCCTCTATCACAGCATATGAACTACTATGTGAGCTGTCAATGGTGGTTGCGAGTCACGAAATTCTATTCATGTTGCTGTTATGGCTTAGATTAGGGTATACGGGATGGTGAGACGAAACCGTCAAGTTGCCCTTCCTTTGAGGCTCTGACTGCTTTCTTTTGATTTCTTGCTTGCTTGCTTGCCTCTTGAGTACATAGTTACCCTTGTTATATAGAGGGTGCTACCTAAAACCCTAACCCTAGCCGCCATCACTATAGCGGGCTGGTACGGTGGTGCGCAATGCGCTGGCCCACAAACTATCCATAACAGTTGCACATTTTAGCATTATAGACAAGTTCATATAGAATATTAAATATCACATATTAGGTTTGAGATGAGGGTTAGCTTTAGATGGTTCTGGTCAGTCAAGGTCTGTTATCTTACGACCAATTTTTTGAACTGTAGGATGCAAGTAGGTTGACACAAATCCAATTCCACTCAAAATTTTAGTGTATATATTTAGTTATATAAACTGAAGGAACTAATATGGGCAGTGGGTCAGGCCACCAACTTTATATCTGTATTTGTAAACCATAACTTAAAAATTCTGTCACCAGTTGTGGGTTTGAAATTTCACAACTACAGTTCCTGTTTGGTGATACAACCGTTTTAGCTCAAACTACATTAGTAAGGTGGCCTACATTTGGTTTCAACTGTGAGTCCAGATTGGTGCTTTACACTTGTTCACCTTGCTGTTCAATCTTGACTAGCACTTATCTTTAGGGCATATTACATGGTTCGTTTATTGCTTAATAAGGTTAATATCTCAAGAATAGTATATTGTGGCTATGGTTTGGTACTGTAGTGGACTAGCAGTAGTACTATTCTTCGAAGCACTTGGGCCTATCTGTTTGTTGATAATACCAATAATTGACAGCTTGCTCTTCATAATAAAATATATTCGACACTCGTGTATAATATGTAATTAATATTATATTGCAGCAGTGTCGAACACCACAAAAGTTGCCAAATGTGGCCTTGTGTGTTTAAAGATTTTGTTGGTCCTACTATTACGAATTTACAATAAGTAGTGGTTTTCCCAAAATTCATCAATGCAAAACTTGGCTACCCATAAATGACTACCTATTTAAAGTTGCTTTGCTGTGGAGTAGGCAATTATGGAGAATATTTTGTATCTTGTAATAGATTTTTCCCTTCTTGTTTGCTCTTCATAATAAAATATATTCGACACTCGTGTATAATATGTAATTAATATTATATTGCAGCAGTGTCGAACACCACAAAAGTTGCCAAATGTGGCCTTGTGTGTTTAAAGATTTTGTTGGTCCTACTATTACGAATTTACAATAAGTAGTGGTTTTCCCAAAATTCATCAATGCAAAACTTGGCTACCCATAAATGACTACCTATTTAAAGTTGCTTTGCTGTGGAGTAGGCAATTATGGAGAATATTTTGTATCTTGTAATAGATTTTTTCCCTTCTTTATATAATTGTAATTACTCAATTTTTTTGAAAGAATAATTACTCAAAATTCATCATTGCAAAACTTGGCTACCCATAAATGACTACCTATTTAAGTTGCTTTGCAGTGGAGTAGGCAATTATGGAGAATATTTCATATCTTGTAAGTAGTTTTTTCCCTTCTTTATATATTTCTAATTACTCAAGAAAATCTTTTGAGAAGGTACCTTACCTCAGATGAAATTAAGAGCCATTTAATTTGTCAACCCAAGCAATTTCTTACTGTCAAGCGTGCACCTTCTAGCTAACGAGTTACTGTCAATCATAAATGCATGCCATATCTGCTCATAGTAACATATTATTCATTAAATGATACCAGTACATGATATCTTTTAGACCTATCAGACTGGCAAATGTTAGCCGATATGGCCTAGCAAATTTGTCTGATGTCTGATTTTGATATAATTTTTTATGATATGTTCATAACAGTGAATTTTTTTATATTTTATTAAGTAATACCCCCTTCGTCTTCAAAAGTTTGTCGCAAACTTTTGAGAACGAAGGGAGTAACTCGTTAAATTATGTTAGAGTGTATTTGTGTGTACTCATGCATGAAGGCTATTTTAGTCATTAGTCGGGGGTATTTCGGTCTGTAGCTAGAGGGTTTTTGGCCCCCAAGCTTGACCTTCAAGTTTCCTTTCTGATACTTACCCTTTGACAGCATTAATGGGAATATCTTCCCCTGCCAATATGGTATCAGAGCCTAAAAACCCTATTTTTCTCTCTCCCTCTCTCTCTCTCTGTCTCTCTCTCTCTCCCCTCCCCCAGCTGCAGCTGCCACCCTGCCAGCGCGCCGCGGGCCCACCGCTGGCCAGCGAGCTGGCGGCGCCCCTGCCCGTGTGCGCCCCTCTTTGCGGTCGAGGGTTTGGTGACATCATAGTCTTCGGTTGAGGGTTTGATGACATTATATTTACAATCAACTCGAAATCAAAGATACATTTTCAATCCATTATCTGATTCACTGGTCCTCAAATTTTAGGATCAAAATATCTGTTGTTAAGCTTTCCTAAAACATAACGGGGCAGCATTTGATGTTAGAATTCCGGCGGTCTCCTCGCCGGAACTTCTGCTGTACTTGCTGCCGAAACTGATCTGGTGCAGCAAATCAGATCGCCACAGGTGCTGCGCTGGATGGAAACAGCAACAGTGTGGGGTACAGACAGGATCAGAGGAGAGCCTGGCACAGGGAGAAAATAAGAGGAAAACTGGGAGGGATGGTTGTTTCCTTGGAGCCCTTGATCGTATATAGCCAGTTACATTTTGAATCTGACTTGGATACTCCAACTGTGGTAGATAAAAATCTATCTCTAGGAAAATGTCATCTGGAGACAAAAACTGACTTGGGACTCTTATCTAGTAGAGACACAAACCGACTCCAACTCTCCTACCAGGCGCACAGGCGCCCTGCTAACACTCCTCCCGTCCCAGCAATCCAGCTCCTTGTGGTGTAGTGATCCCCTTGTTGCTCCCCCACGTGTCGAGCCTCCTACTCGTGTCATAGGGAAGAGGTTTGTCGGGTCCCGCCGTGTCGCTCCAAATCCTCTCGGTTCGAGCCACCACGTCACCTTGTAGCGTTGCGTGCTCATCGTCACATGTTCCTGTGTGCCTATGTTGCCTTCCAGCATGCACGTTGCTTTGACCTCCTCACAATTTTTTGTTGCTTCGTGGACCGCTTACTAATCAACGTTGCACATCCACACGGTGTACCGTGCATGTGATGCTCAGTCGGATCAAGTAAAGTCCGTTGGAACCTCCGCGGACTGCTTACTGATCAACATTGCACATCCACACGTCGTATCGGGCGTGTGATGCTCGTCGGAGCAAGTAAAGTTCGTTGGAGGTGCGCTGGACAGAGCGAGAAGTTGACCATGCTCCTCGCATAGGTTCATCGTCCCGTCGTGGTGTTAACATCGTAGCCATCCTCATCTAATCGGTCGATGTTGTTGATGTTCATGTTGAGCTGAGGAACGAGGTACACACTAGTGACGTCCCGAGGTTCCACTGTCTTATTGGTATACAACATCATGCCTTGCCCCTTGACCTTGACAAGTGTGTTGTCGCCAAGCCTCACTATGTTGATGATCTTGTCATCGAACTTGGAGAAGACACACAATCCAATCATGTGATTGGTCGTGCACGTGATGACGTGACACAATGTGTCGTTGGGATTGTTGTTGTGATGCGTGAAGGTGCATGCTTCCGCTAGCTCCACTAGTGGCGGACACTTGCCAACGACAGGTGCCCTCCTCAACCATTGTGATGTGTGCCTCCGTCCCTAGCCCAATGGTCTCTCTTCCCGCACCTCCGATACCAGCCCTGAGTGAGCTCGTTGCCTGAACCAATCTTCTCGCCGTCGTCGCTCGACAAGTCTTGTCGTGGGTGCCTTTGGCGATTGGCTGTTTGTGACGAACTAACAGACGTTGCATTAGCTCGCTTTTTCAGCTGCGCCTCACACTTCTGGCTTAGCATTAGCTTGCCTTTGTGGTGTCCCTCATGTTAGACTGCTCTTGTATTAGGGTACTATAGGGGCAGTTTAGTCCTTTTGTATTAGGCTTCTTGGCCTGCAAGTTAGGTTCTATGGCCCTTAAGTTTTGTACCCATATATATGTACCCCTGGGTTGTTAATGAAATTATCTTTCCCCTTCCAAATTGGTATCAGATTATTCTCTCCTCTCCCTTCTCTCTCTCGGACCTCCCGCATCCACAGGCGCCGCCGCCGCCGGCGTGCCGGCCCCGATGCCACCGCAGCCGCCGCCGCTGGCTCCCCTCCCCCCCTTCATCGCCGGCCTGGAGCTTCTCCCTGTCGCCAGCCCGACCGCGGCCGCCGCCAGATCTGGCACCGCAGGCCACGCCGCCGCCTCCCCAGTGAGCGCCGCTGCCGGATCCAGCGCCGCTAGCCTCACCGCTGCCTCCCCTCGGCGCGCCGACGCCGGGTTGCTCGGCCCCGACCCTGGTGTTGCCGGCCACGCCGCGACCGGACTTCGCGGCCTACCCACCACCACCTGGTCGTCGGGCCTCGCCGCCGGCCCGGCTGGACCTGTCGCCGGCCCGGCTGGACCCGTTGCCGGACAGCTCCGCCCCACTACCACCTGGCCGGTGGGACCCGCTGCCGCCACCAGGCCGCCTCCGGCCTCAGCGCCGCTGCCGCCGGCCGGTGCTCCTGGCCCAGCTCCCTCCCTGTCCAGTCTGGATCTGGCCGCCGCCGCCCCAGTGTCGCCGCTCTGGCTGGCGTGGACGCCGGCGCTCCCGGCCCGCACCGCCCTCTGTCCGACCTTGTTGTCGGGCTGCCGCCGCATTCTTACGCGCCGCCTCCGTAGTTGCGCCCTTGCGCGCCGCCCCCGACCTTCTATGCTCCGTTGCTACCAGGATCCGTGCGACCCGTTGTTGGATCTGCACTGCCGACCGACAGAGCCGCGCTGCCGGTTGCTGGAGCCGCTACGCCAGTCGCGACCACGACCTCTCACGGGTTGAGTCGCCATGCGCCTCGCCCCCCAGTCTGGCCTACTGGTTTCGGGGAACCCAGTCGCTGGTCCGAGTGTGCTGCCTTCCTCTCTGGCGCCGCCATCGCTGTGGCATGATGTGACCTGTGCTACACCGTCAGTCTACCTGCAGGGACTCACGCCGTCCGGTCCTGACTGGGTGGTGGACTCTGGCGCCTCGTACCACACCACTCCTGATGCTGGTATACTCTCTTCTAACCGCCCTTCCCACCCCTCTCATCCTTCATCTATCGTTGTTGGGAATGGGTCGGTTCTTCCGGTCACCTCAGTAGGTGACTTGGGTTCGTCGAGTTCTTTTCAGCTCCGTGATGTTCTTGTTGCCCCTGACATTATTGAGCACCTTCTTTCCGTTCGCCGTTTCACTACTAACAACCATGTTTCCATCGAGTTCGATCCTTTTGGTTTATCTGTGAATGATCTTACTACTCGGCGTCTTCTTTTTCGCTATGAGAGTTCGGGACCTCTGTACACGATGCGTCTTCAAGCTTCCGCTCTGCCTCTTGCCTTACTATGACAGCCTCTTCGACCATCTGGCATTGTCGGCTTGGTCACCTTGACATTGATGCTATGTCGAAGTTGTCTGGTAGTTCAGTGATTTCGTGTACTCGGGGTACTCATGAGTCTCTTTGCCATACTTGTCAGTCGGGTTGACACGTTCAACTTCCTTTTCCGCACCCTGTCACTCGTGTCGAGCACATCTTTGATCTGATTCACTGTGACCTTTGGACATCTCCTATTCTCAGTGTTTCAGGCCTTAAGTATTACTTGGTCGTCGTTGACGATTTCTCACACTATTCATGGACCTTTCCCTTGCGACAGAAGTTTGATACTTTCGGCGCTCTCTCTCACTTCTTCGCTTGGGTGTCCACCCAGTTTGGACGCACGATCAGGGCGGTCTAGTGCGACAACGGGCGCCAGTTTGACAACTCTGTGTTCTGTGACTTCTTTCTCACGGTGTTCAGTTGCGCATATCTTGCCCGTACACTTCTCCCCAGAACGGCAAGGCTGAGCGCATGATTCGGACCACCAACGATGTCATGCGCTCTCTGATGTTCCAGGCTTCTACTCCTACTCGCTACTGGGCGGAGGCGCTTCACACCGCCACCTACCTCATTAATCACCTTCCTACTAAGGCGATTAGAGCCCCCACCCCTCACTTTGCTTTCTTTGGCACCACCCCTCTTTACGACCACCTTCGAGTTTTCGGGTGCACGTGCTATCCTAATCTCTCTGCCACCGCCCCTCATAAGCTCGCGCCTCGTTCGACTCGTTGTGTCTTCCTTGGGTACTCTCCCGATCATAAGGGGTACCGGTGTCTCGACCTTGCCACTCGTCGTATCTTGGTCTCTCGACACGTCGTGTTCGACAAGTCCTCCTTCCCTTTCGCTGGGTCCTCCTCTGACTCTGTCTCCGAGTTGGATTCTCTTTTTTCCACTGACCCTGAGGCCGCTCCTGTCCAGCGACCTTGTTTTTTACCTTCTGCAGGTCTTCCTCTAGCTGCGCCAGACACAGCCCGTGGTGTCTCCGACACCACCTGTCGTGCCTCCCGTAGCTCCGGCAATTTTGCCACCACTGGCCGTCCCTCTGACGCTCCCGACGTCGTCCGCTGCGCCACGCGCGGCCCAAGCATCCCCGACGTCGCCTGCTGTGCCACGCGTGGCCCCGGCGTCTGCGACGTCGTCCGCCGCGGCCCCGACGTCCCCGACACCGCCCGCTGTGCCACGCGCGGCCCCGGCGTCCCCGATGCCGCTCGCCGTGCCACGCGCGGCCCCGACGTCTCCGACGTCGTCAGCGGCACCACGAGCGGCACCGGCGTCCCCGACGTCGCCCGTCGTGCCACGTGCGACCCCGGTGTCACCGACGGCGTCCCTGATGTCCACGATGGCGTCCCCGACGTCGTCAGTCGCACCACCCGCGGCCACTGGACCGCGGTACGCCGAGCCCGTTCTCATCTATCAGCGACGAGCGCAACTTGGTGCACCGGCCTCTTCCCGCACTGAGCCTCCGGTGTACCACCCTCCGCTGCTCCATCGGGACCCTCGTCACGTTCACCCGATGGTGACTTGACGGGCCGCTGGTGTTCTTCGACCGGTGGAGCGCTTCTCTGGGGTCGTTCTATCGTCCTCGACCTCCCCGTCGCCTGCCTCGTCACCCATCTCGCCTATCCCCTCTTCTGTCCGTAGCGCCCTCGCTGACCCTCACTGGCGTCGGGCTATGGAAGAAGAGTATGCGGCCCTGCTAGCCAACCGGACCTGGGACCTGGTTCCCTGTCCTGGTCGTGGCAATGTTGTCACGAGCAAGTGGGTGTTCACGCATAAGAGGAAGGCAGATGGGTCTCTTGAGAGGTACAAGGCACGGTGGGTACTTCGCGATTTCACGCAGCGTCCCGGCGTCGATTACAACGAGACCTTCAACTCGGTGGTGAAGCCGGCGACGGTTCGTACCGTTATGTCGTTGGCTTTGTTGCGTTCTTGGCCTGTCCACCAGCTGGACGTCAAGAACGCCTTCCTCCACGGGACGTTGACGAAGACGGTGTACTGCAGTCAGCCGACGGGGTTCATTGATTCAGCCCGTCCCGACATGGTCTGCCAGCTGAATAAGTCCCTGTACGGGCTGAAGCAGGCGCCTCGGGCTTGGTACAACCGGTTCGCCCCCTTCCTGGTCTCGCTCGGCTTTGTCGAGGCCAAGTCAGACACATCGCTCTTCGTCTACAGGCGTGAGGATGACGTTGTCTACCTCCTCCTGTACGTGGACGATATTGTCCTCACGGCGTCCAGCCTGGCTCTTCTTCAACGTACGATCTCTGCCTTGCAGTGCAAGTTCGCGATGAAGGATCTCAGCCAGCTCCACCACTTTCTAGGCGTTGCGGTTGAGCATCGCCCGGGCGCTCTGTTCCTCCACCAGCGCCAGTACTGCCTGGATATCCTCGAGCGAGCGGGTATGACTGATTGCAAGCCGTGCTCCACTCCTGTGGACACCCAGGCGAAGGTGTCTTCGGCCGACGGTGCCCCGGTCACTGACCCCACCTCTTACCGGAGTCTTGCTGGTGCCCTGCAGTACCTCACCTTCACCAGGCCGGACATCTCCTATGCGGTTCAACAGGTGTGTCTTCACATGCACGATCCGCGGGAGCCGCATCTCACGGCGGTGAAGCGGATCCTTCGGTACCTGCGTGGCACCCACGACTACAGCCTTCTTCTACGGCGTGACTCTGCCTCCGAGCTGTTCGTCTACACCGACGCTGATTGGGCGGGTTGCCCGGACACCCGCCAGTCCACCACCGGCTACGCCGTCTTTCTGGGCGGCAACCTCGTCTCCTGGTCCTCGAAGCGGCAGCCCGTGGTGTCCCGCTCGAGTGCCGAGGCGGAGTACCGCGCCATGGCCAATGGCGTGACCGAGTCCTCCTGGCTTCAGCAGCTGCTTCAGGAGCTCCACTCTCCCCTCGCCTGGAGTACGTTGGTCTACTGCGACAACGTTAGTGCTGTCTACCTCTCCACCAACTCGGTGCAACATCAGCGCACGAAGCACGTGGAGATCGACCTTCACTTCGTTCGTGAGCGGGTGGCCCTCGGGGAGGTGCGAGTCCTGCACGTTCCGACGTCGTTGTAGTTCGCCGACATCTTCACGAAGGGACTCCCTTCGACGGTGTTCACCGAGTTTCGGTCCAGTCTCAACATCTGTCGTGGCTAGATGTTGGGACTGCAGGGGGGTTGTTAGATTGCTCTTGTATTAGGGTACTATAGGGGCAGTTTAGTCCTTTTGTATTAGGCTTCTTGGCCCCCAAGTTAGGTTCCTTGGCCCTTAAGTTTTGACTCATATATATGTACCCCTGGGCTGTTAATGGAATTATCTTTCCCCTTCTAATTCCTCAGACTGGCTCACCGAACACGCTCTCTGCTGCCCTCAAGCAGGGATGAAATGGATAGAAAAGGGGCCAAATGGAAAATGAAATCGGACACAGAACCATCGAAAACGGTTACGATATCATAAATTTCGGGAATATTGGAAGCGGATACAGGATGGAAACATGTCGATGTCTGGAAGGTTCTGATTTTTTTTAGAAAACAACACCTCAAAGCACTGTCATCATTATTTAAAAAGACAAGAAAACCACGATATTAGTGACCACGACAAATTAATGACATGCAAATCAAATGTCAACTAAAGATTGACAAAAAATGTCATTAGTATCATACATCCAAACATAATATGCAACTACATGTATCAAATTTAACATAAAATAAAACATGCATACCACATTTGTACATACATACACATCAAATTTAACTAATTCAGAAATTATTCGGAAATTTTTGAATAAATACCGAATTTCTGGTATTCGGTTGGAAATCTGCCCAAGTCGTTTCCGTTTCGATTAACGAATTTTCATTTCCGATTCTCGAACAATTCCGGTAAAAAACGATTGGTTTGGAAATTTTCAAAATCAGCATTGTATGATTTGAAAAATCATCGTCCGTATTTCACCCCTACCCCCAAGTGATCGCTCACCTCCGTGAGCGTGAGCGACAACACATCTAGGAGCGTCTGGGTAGCCATCAAGATCTGCTTGGAGCGTTGCGAAATGCTTCGTAGTAGTTTCTCCACCGCCTTGGCTCTTCTACCACTCCCCCTGATCGTCGTGAGGCGCGACACCATGTCGGTAAGTCCTCTATTCTCTTGCCATCCTTGAAGCATTGAGGTTGAACTCCCAGCACAACTGTTGCATCGTGACTTCCTCATGCGGTCGGCACTGACCCGCGTGATCTTGATTGATCGCCTCCCAAGCTTCTTTTGCCGAGCTCTTCTCACCGATTGTGGTCACCATCTTCGTCGGCAAGGTGCTGTCAAGGATGTACAACACCATCATGTCCTACTCGTCCAAGCTTCCCTCCTGTGCGGCCTTCCACCCGCATCTTGAGCTTGATCTTCTTCATGGTTGCACACTGCGCATAGTTGGTCTTGGTGAGAACAAGGTAGCTCATCCCGCTACTCGCCCCACGAACCACACGAACACCTTCTGTGATTCTGCTCTTACCGAAGCCGAGTACGGGGCTGATCGTGGATGCTGATTCTTCCTTCATTTTGCATGCCACTTCTCCTGGATCTAACACGGCTTTGAAACCACAAATGTTGGAACCACTGCTGTACTTGCTGCCGAAACTGATCTGCTGCAGCAGATCAGATTGCCAGTGGTGATGCGCTTGAAGGAAACATTAGCAGCTTGGGCTACAGGCTGGAGCGGAGGGGAGCCTGGCGGAGGGAGAAAAGAAGTGGTGCGGGGACAAAAGAAGAGAGGAAAACTGGGACGGATGATCATTTCTTCGGATCCCTTGGCCTAGTATAACCTATTACAGTTTGAATCCAACTTGGATACTTCAACTGTGGTAGATAAAAAACTATCTCTAGGAAATATCTTTTAGAGACAAAAACCAACTTGAACTCTATCTAGTAGACACACAAACCGGCTCCAACTCTCCCACCAGGTGCAGATGTGCCTGCTGAGTAAACCAGGTTGGTTCAGACTGGCGCATGTGGAACTATTCCCAAGACTATACACCTTTGCATGTCAACCAGACATCTCCATTGCACAATATAGGGCATTACAAGACATACACAACAGATTCCACACTTCGCTCTCAACACAAGCAATGGAGGAATATCAGATCATGTCCACCCTCATCCAGAACTTACAGGACACCCAAGATGCTTGGACATATAGTCAACCACAAAAGGGATTCTCCTCTTGAGCGGTATATAACCTCAACTTTATTCACATTGCTCCATCGGCTCCCATTTGCTGGATCTGGAAGACCAAACTATCCAAGAAACTGAAGATCTTCTGTTGGCTCATGTTCCTCGACAGACTCAACTCTAGGAACCTCCTAAAGAGAGAGAATCACAAGATCCAGGACGACAATTACTCCTGCTTGCTTTGTAACAGACACTGAGGAATTGATCTACCATCTATTCTTCCAATGCCCCTTCAGCACGACATGTTGGGTAGCACTGACCATCGTCTGGGATCACAGCCTCCCCTTCTTTGAGATGCTGCAGGCAGCCAAAAGGAGCTGGGCAGGCACACTCTTCATGGAAATATTCATAACGGCGGCCTGAGAAATCTGGAAGCAGCTCAACGAACTGATCTTCCGAAACGCTCCTCCGTCGTTGGATAGCTGGAAGATGAATTTTGCTCACACCCTAGCTCTCCCATGTATTAGACCCCCCCCCCCCCCCCCCCCCCCCCCCCCCCCCCCCCCCAACTCAAATGTTTTGGACTGGGTCTCCAGACTGAACTTTGGCACTCTTAACTCAAGAATGTCTAGTTCTTTCGGACCTAGCCATCACATCTTCGGTAGCGAAATTTTTGTTATTTGACTATTCTAAGATTCGTAGGATTCTAGTTCTAGCTAAGCAAGCTCCAATTTAGTAGGGACATTTTTGTTTGTTCAACACTAGGCGCAATGTTGGTTACCAAACAGACATTGATTTTTTTTTCTGATGCTTTATGTTTAATGGCTTGGTATGGAGTGTGTTGGACTTTGAGCATAATGACCTAAAATACAAAAGGTAACCTACTCTGTGGCACGTGAACCGTTTAGTATTATTGAAAAAAATACCTCCTAGCGTGGCATTTATCAGTGTTTTTGAAAAACATGGTTGATCGGTATGATTGGTTGTATGTCAGTCTGAAGCTTCTATTACTTATTTTGCTGCTGACACTAGAGCCAATATGTCCGTGTTAACCTATTCTGCTATTGTAGGTTACTGATATGATTTCATGGAAAAATCCGGGACAAACTGAAATGTTTTTATTCCTTGGTGCATGATGCCATTGCTGGAAATAGCTGTCGGGATTTTGAGGTCACATCTGTATTACTAAAGACAACAACTATGGCTGTCATGGTTTTACGGTGATATCTATATTGCTTGAGGTGATTACAACCAACCAGAGATATTGGTTGATGGTGTTATGAATTCAGCATCACCTAGCTGCTGTGGTGGATATTTTTTCCATTTGTGGATCATGTGGAAATTTGCATAGAAACTCCAGCACACTTTTTACTGTTGTGATTCGTTGTAACACTTCTCTCTGGGCTCATTGGTTCATGGACCTCTGCGGCTCTGCCATATAATAATTGTGATAATTCTGTATTCCTTGCTTAAAGAGAACTTGGGGATTATAAGCAGAACATTGTTTTAATTGATAATCCCGTCAGCAGCAATGAGGAACTATGTTCGGTGCAGTATCCAACCTTCCTGGTCACCTTTGGGAATATAATATAGTTTATTGTACTTGTAAGTCAACTGGTATTGCTATTGTTGCACTGATTTATAAGTAACAGGTGTTGGATTCCTTATCACAGTATTTTTCTCATATAACTCACCGCTATGCTGTCAATTTACATGCAGGAAGTCATATTCAACTTGGACTGACTGCAGCTTGGAATGTGTTTTCAGGCCTCCCACCACACAAGGATTACTAAGAGTTATCTGGAAGTGTATGATCTGGGTTAGTCTTCCAGTTCACTTATCTCCTAAGAATTGTCGGATTGTATCCATTTCCGCCGTATTTGTCACTTCCAAGAGCCATATGCACAGGTCAAGGCCTCGAGATAGCTCTGACATTATATCTCTGCAAGGAATAAGAACTTGCATGGTATCACACATTCATTCTGCCACTATATTTTTGGGTGGAGGTAAAATGTCACAGATATGCTTTAGCTCTGACAGGGTTCAGCTTGTGTCTGCTTGGTGATGTCAACCGGAGACTCAATGGATAAATTTGTGTATAATTGATGTTCTGTCTTGGACGCTCCATTAATTTATGATTTTAATTTTAGATCGAAATGGAAGCAGGTCTTGTAATTGATTTTGTAGCTTGCGTTTTTAATCGTAGATCTATATGAAAGCAGGAATAAAAGAGATTTTTTATGACATCTTGATGCATGAAAGAAAATGTTTGACATCTTGAAGAAGTCCTACCATCTCTTGTTCTCTTAATCTGCGTTTTTGTGGTCATTCTTGTTACCGATGCTAGGTCATCCAAATGACGTTAAATTGGAATTTATTGTGAACTTTACAGTAATGCTTCTAAATTCTGGTGTTTAACGATGGACATGCTCCTGATTCGTGTCCAGGAACTTTGAAGCAGATTGGTTACATATGGTTTCCTTGCTTTCTGTTCACATTTCGATATCAATTACTGACTTAAAAGCATCTCTGTCCACTTTACCATGGCTGAAACAGTAGTCTGTGGACATTTACAACAGTTCTTGATTGTCTAATTTTTTCATATTTCAACAAAACATGCAACATTTTGTGCAGAATTACTCCAAGGGCTATCAAAGAAGGATCTGATCAAAGGAGCAGAAGGCCTGCTCAAGTCGGTGGCAAGTATCCACCACCTGTGGAAGCTGAGAACTTGAACACCAAGTCTGCTGCTGCTCTAGGCGAAGGAGGACCAAGCCACATCCAAGACGAATGGGTTGTTATTATGCTACTTTTGATTAATAGTTGCTGCTTGTAAACTGTGGTTTTTTAGTTGCTTTTGGTAATGGAAATGGGTGACTCCAATTCGAGAGACAAACATGCACCAAAGTAACTTGATAGACCCTGTTCAAACTAGTAGTTTGCGCTTCATATTATTTTATATAATTGCAACTTGCGATGATGGCTCACGGTCCACTTTTAATTGTCCAGGCACAGGCGTATGTGCACAGTTTACACGGAGCTCAAGTTGCAAGGAAGATGAAAAGCCATGGACTAAGACAACCTGTGTACATGGTCACTCCAGTTCCTTGGCAAAGTCAATATTGTCAACAAACACCTGCATATTGAGAGAATGATCTGATTAGCGAGTTGCTCTGAGGTAAGACCTGAAATGTCACACTACTGTATAGGAAGAACATATGATGCTAGTACCGATTTCCATCCATCTGGGTCCAGGATGGAGGTGATCTTCGTGTTGATCCCGGGCAAGGGTCCTGGCTCCTGCACCACCTGCCCTCCGAACAGTTTCACGACCTCAGTGGTCTTGTAGACGTCATCGGTGCCTATGGCGATCTGCGTGAGCTCAGCATTTCAGATCCTTGAGTTAAGCCGTCTACTCAGAACTGATGACCAGCAGCGCAATACGAAGGAAGAAATCCATGTCTCACTTGTACCTGACCATATGCATCCCCCTTGTCATACTCCGTGACACCGTAGTTGTAGGTCAGCTCCAGCACTGCGTTCTTGTCTTCAGGGCCGTAACCCATCATAGCAACCGTATACTGCAGAAGCAGCAGTTATTCACCGGTGAATGAACATAGCACATGCAACGGCATGACAAGGAATTTTCAAAGTGATCGTCAGAGCAGGTTGGTCACCTTGTATTCAGGGTTATCTCTCTTCCGTAGCAACTCCATGCCACATGCCTTCGGTGTGTAACAAGAACGAGGGTATGAGAATGGGGACACAAGCTTTGGTCCTGAATGCAATGCATAATAGGATGGGGGTGACTGAAGAAATGCACTAATGCAGCAGATCTGCTTTCATCTGCCTACCTTCTGATAGAATCTAATGGCTCGGTTGAGATTGCCGACACGGAGCATCACCTGGCACAACGGCTCTTGCGTTCCCGGCCTCTCAAGGATCTCAAACTTGTAGCCGTCGGGATCCTCAACGAAGGCGATGACCGTCTTGCCGCCGCCCTTGACAGGGCCAGGTTCCCGCGTCACCTTGCCTCCCTTTGCTCTGATGAGCTCAACTGTCCTTACCACCTGTTTGAACCAAGTTTCCATGAACAATGAACATCTTCTGACCGATAATTAAATTGAGTGATAAAAAAGATCAGTGTGTTACATCCTCGACTGCGATACCAAAATGGCCAAAACCTGCTCCGATGTCGTACTTGTCAGTTCCGTAGTCTGCAAAAGTCCATTGCGGATACAAGATCAGCGAACTCAAAACTAAACGCTGGAACGATGAAGTGGAGGCAGTCGTGGAATGTAACGGCACGACAGTAACTGTATGTCAGCTCGACGACGAAATGCGAGTCCTCGGGCCCGTACCCGAGGAACGCGTTAGCGTACTTCTCCTCGGGAACGTCGCGCTGCCGCAGCAGCTTCATCCCCAGGCATTCAGTGTAGAACCTGCATTCCCCATCCAAGAACCAGTGAATGACCATGGCGTTTTTCCTGCGGTGGATAGGACTGTGCAGTACTACCTACTTGACCGTCCTGTCGAGGTCACCGACGCGGTAGACGACGTGGAGGAGCCGACGGTTGTCGCTCCTGGCCCACGCGACGGCCTCGTCCTTGCCGGCGAAGGTGGCCGCCTGCGCCGACGAGGCCCGGACCGCGCTCCGGTTCGCCAGCCTCAGCGGGTCCGAGTGCAGCGTCGCTCCTTGCAAGAGAGAGAGGGAGAGGCACGGACCAGGTGAGGCGGTCAGTCAGTCAGGCGATAGAAAAGGCTGCAGGTGACTTGAGGCACGGACACGGGACACGGACACCTGCGGCGGCGGTGGAGAGGAGCAGGGACCTCCGCGGAACGGGCGCGGCGGCACAGGCTACTACGCCGCGGCCGACGGTGGCCGGGAACGCCCTCATCGCGGTCTGCGCGACACGTGTATCTGCCCTGCAGCTAGCTTGTTGGGACAGTGACCTGCTTGGTTGGCGCCTCTTTCTCGCGCTATCCTTCCGTTTCGTTTCGTAGATGCTCTGCTCTGCTGCAGCCACATATTTGGCGGGCGCGCACGGCTGGCGAGAGGGGACTGGATGCCGTATATGCTGGATGCTGGAATGTCGAGCCCTACAAGCTTCTAGGCCGGAACGCCTACTTTTCGTTTTGTTTTGTTTCAAAAGGTTTTGAAAATTCAAATGTTTCCTTGAGCTCGACACACCTTTTAACTAGGAATGTCATATTCTAACAAAATGAATAAATGAAAAGAAAGTAGAAATGCACACTCTATTTTCTTTTAATTAGGAAAATTTAGAGTCTACTTTTTCTGTCCTATTTATCTATTAACCTATCTCCGAGCACGGGAATTGAAGAGATATAAAAAAAGATGTAGTGCACATAAACTAAGGGGAGAGAGATATAGATACAAATGTATTGAGAAATGATAGTTAATTTAAGAAATCTATAGTGTTACAATTATAAAAAAAAATTAGGACGGAAGTAGTACCACATTTAAGGCTGTGAAAGAGTTGGTCAAAATGATGGCATCAAATGTTGAGAACCATTACCCCGACTAACCAGTGTAACAAGTTTAGAATCTTATGCCTTGTTTTTACATAGCTTCTGTCACACCCCGGTCCCAACAAGACAATCGGATGGCTTCCACAATGTATGTCAGAATCAGTTCACCTCATACATGTGTAGACGAAAGTGTAATATCATCTATTACAAGCCATGTTCGAAGACATAAATGTCTTACAATAATGACCCGTAGGTCTAAAATAAGATTACAAAGCAAAGCAACAGAAAAGTAAACTAGTGTGTCTCCATGGACAGGCGTTGCCCGGGGGTTGAGCCGGCCTAGAATGTCTCGCCTGGATCAGCGTAGAAGTTTTCATTTTCTACTTCTTCTCCATTGTAGACTGAGGAAAGATAAGCAACGGCAAGTTTGAGTACCAACGGTACTCAGCATGTGGGGAAAGAGATGGCATGTAAGCTTTTAGAAAGGAAGGCCAAATTTGGGTTAAGCACTATAGCATTACATCCTATCCTTAGCTTTCATTAGCACCCTACTACTAAGTGTATGCACCCAACCATAACCCATTTGTAAGCCAAGTACCAACCAACCAAACCACCATTCCCATTCATTGACTAATTATGAATTGGACACCAAGTCGCTCTTGTCCGTGAGCACGACTGTCATGATAGTTTCTAAATTTGTACAGAGAATGTACCCTTTACTCACAAGTCGTGATTTCATCCTCTGTTGCCAGGTGGACTAAATAAACCTCCCTGTTGGCAGTGGTGATCAACCACATTTCACACTTCCGTAGGTGTGTGGCCAGGAGATCACTACGAGATCTTTACAAAGGCACTCCCGACTAGCACTAGCCCACTGAGGTTTCACCGCTGAGGCATCTACTGGAGTACCTCTCCACCAACAGAAGCCCCATCTTGAGCCTTGCGGATCCAAGGGCAGTTACTCTGAAACCCATTCCCCGCACTATCCAAACACTAGCACTAAGCCGGGAGGAACCTAATTAATTGATCAAGCTGCCCCATACTCATTCTTGCGGTGTTACTAAATAGCTAGGTGACTTTCTCCATAAACCGATCCTTAAAATCCGGCAAGGTCCATACTTAAAAACCCGGGTCTCGTGCGTACTGCACCATACCAAACAAACCAACCCACCAGATTCCTATCCACTACAATTCATTTCATAATTCACAATAAATGATCATAACAATTAATAATATAACTTGTAAGTGGAGCATTTTTCTCCCAATACTAAGCATGGCTAAGCGTAAAAGTAATAATAACATACACCCAAACCAATCCTGGTGATAAGGAATTATACGAAAGGGTAAAGTAAATAAGATTCAAATTATTAAACATGCAACTAACTAAAATTTAATAAAACAGATGCAAAATGGTCAAGGAACTTGCCTCCTTGGAAGTGTGGGCCGTAGAAGGGGTAGTCCTGAGGGTCATAGGCCGGCTCAGGAACCGACTCTAATTACGTCATCGCATGCGGAACAAAAAATAGCAACACACAATAAGGAGCAATAAAACATAGACACATCTCAAATAAGAAATCACAAAAGAAAACCTACGCGATTACGTCACTACTATTATTTCCTTAGTTGTAATTTATTTAGTGATGTGGGCTGAAGTTTGGGATTTTTAATGTCCATATGTGTTCATTACAAATTCAGCATGAACAGTAGATTAAACACATTATTTTGGTCCTAATCAGATTAGAAAATGTTAACAAATAATGCCCTAAGGTAATTTGTAGAAAAAGAGAGAGAAAACATATGATTTTATGTAAATATCTACTAACACAGAGGTTTTTATGCAAAACCGACATGAACAATGGCCTAAAATATTTTATAACATAACCAGGGGTTAACTATAATTTACAGAGGCTAAAAACATAATTAATGGTGAAAATAGGGGCTAAAATACCATATTTATTCATTTTAACAGTACTAACATAAATTAATTAAAGTCCAGGGGCTAATTCATAAAGTTCAAGGCTTATGTGCGATTACTATTAAATGCGCAGGGGGTTATGTGTAAAACAACGAAAGGGTATGGCGGGATTTAATATCGGTTGTCGGATTTAAAATGGATGCTCGAGATTTAAAACACCGAAGGGGTACGCTATGTTTTTAATCTCGGCCATCGACCTGAGATCGACGACCGAGGATGGGCCATGTCGCCCAGGCGGCGCCAGAGGCGGCGCACCTCGCCGGCGATGGCCAATCGACCAAAATCAACACCAAAGCTACGGTCCTAACTCGGGAAAGAGAGAGCGGGGTGAGGGGAGCTCACCTAGGGGGTCGCGGAGCTCGGATTGGGGGGCGGAGGTGCGTTACCGATGTTGAACGGCGTCGGCCTTCGGCGGAGCCCGACGAAATCGGTGAGGCGGCGGCGAACTCCCGATTGAAGGTGTCTGACGAGTTCCTATGATCATGGCGAACAAGTAAGGCAAATATTCAAGGAGGGGCATGGGCTAGAGCGATGGGAACGGCGGCGACGAACCTTGCACTGGCGATGGCGGCTAGGGTTTGAGCTCGGGGAGGGGAAAACGGAGGGCGCCGTCCGGATTTTATAGGGGGAGCGGGGGCGGCGAAGTATGGAAGGCGATTTCCCCCGAAGGAATTCCATCCCGAGCATTAAACGCGGGGGGGGGGGGGGGGGGGGGGGATTTCATGCCGGGTTTTTGAATCGGCGGCGGAATCGTCGGGCGCACACGACGGGAGGAACGGGAAAGCCCTGACTAGCGGGTCCCAGTGCACAGAGAGAGAGAGACAGAGAGAGAGAGAGAGAGAGAGAAGGAAAGGGAAAGTGCCGGCTGGGCTGACTTGGGCCACGACGCGGTTTGGGCTAGCGGGGAAAAAAGAAAAGAGGGAGGGGAGAAGAGATGGGCCGCAGGCGAGGTTAAGGCCCAAGTGGGTGTCTCTTTTATTTTCTATTTTTCTTTTATCTTTTCTACTCAATTCTTTTACAATTTGAATTACTTTTTAAATTCAAACGATTTTCTAGTGCATTTTGAAATCAACTTTTCAATCAAATGCAAACATACATGATGCACTCCTAATATAATTCCCTTTATTTCAAATTTTGAAATTATGGGTGTTACAACTCTACCCCCTTAAAAGAAATCTCGCCCTCAAGATTCAGACGTCCTAAGAGAAAAGATCGGGGAATTCGGCCTTGAGGTCTTCTTCTCTCTCATGTTGCTTCTGCCTCGGAGTGATGTTTCCACTGCACTTTGCACATGCGAATCGTCTTGTTTCTCATGACACGTTCCGATGTCTCTAGGATCTTGACTGGTCGTTCCGCGTAGGATAGGTCCTCTTGCACATCTATAGCCTCCATGGGTAGCTGTTCCTCCGGTACTCTCAAGCACTTCTTTAGCTGCGACACATGGAACACGTTATGTACATCTGACAGTTGAGACGATAGCTCGAGACGATAAGCTACTTCTCCTCTTCTTTCCAGTATCTTGAATGGGCCAATATAATGGGGTGTAAGCTTTCCCTTCACCTTGAACCGTCTTAGACCTCTTACTGGTGATACCTTGAGATACACAAAGTCTTCGATCTCAAAGGTCGCTCACGGTGTCGGGCATCTGCATAACTCTTCTGCCTTGGTTGTGCCATTTTTAGATTATTCCGAATCTCTTGCACTTGTTGTTCAGCTTCTCTTAGTATCTCTGGTCCAAACTAGAGGTGGTACATGGGCCGGGCCTTTTTCGGGTAGCACGAAGCCCGACAGTCTCGCACGGTACGTGGTCCGACCCAACACGACGAGTATTCGGGCCATGCCAGCCCAACCCGAGATTTCGTGCCATGCCGTGCCAGACTTCTTAGACCGATGGGCGGCACGACACGACACATATTTTGGGCCGTGCTCGTGCCAGCGCGGTCCGATTCGGGCACGAAGGAACGAAATGGGCCCGACCCGATTGACGGCACAACACGAGGTATATAACCTCCGCGGATCCCCTCCGCTCTGCAGTCCGCCGCCTCTCTCGCATTCACACTCCAGACTCGATAGAAATCCCTAACCCTAGCCGCCTAGCAACTCCGACCACCACCCAACCGCCGCTGCCACCGACTGCTAGTCGCCCTCCTTGTCGAATCCTCGAAGGTTCGCCGCTCCGTGATCTTGCTGGCGGATAGCATCGTCTCCTTCGCCACATCTCCACACCTATTGCCTTCTTGGTTTCTTCACCGCCGAGCGCCGATCGGAGAATTGTGTCGTCGTCGCTGATCTGAGAAGCGCGCCGCCGATCCGGGAAGCGCACCGCCGATCCGGGAAGTGCGCCGTTGATCAAGTGAGCGCGTTGCCGATCGAGAAGCAACGCTCGTCCTCACCACGCATCCATGCCTCCGTGCAAAACCCTAGCCATGCATCCCTATCCGACAAGGAAGAAGAAGTGTGTTGGGCGCCGTGGGCGTGGCCGTGGCGGTGGCCCTCCTAGTGCTCATCCGACTCTAAGGGTGTCGTCGTCGTCCATGGCCCCGGAGCAGGAGCCAAATCCACGCCAGCTCTCTCCATCTATGGGAGATTTTGGCATGGACGACGTCGACATTGAAGAGGAGGAGCAAGATTATGCTGATGCCGGTGATGGTGCTAATGGTACTCCTACTCCCACTGATGAACCAGTGGCAGGTAGTCACTCTGTCCATGAGGCGCCCCCAAGTGCTGAGGCATCCACTTCAACAAGGAGACATCGTGGTAGAGCTCCATGCTGGCAATATTTCACTGAGAACAAGCAGTTCATATCAGGTAATTGGGTTATTGTCTCTGCAACATGCAAATACTGTAAGAAAGAACTTTCTGCTCTTTCAGCTCATGGTACTAGACACTTAAATCGACATTATGTTGGTTGTTTGAAAAAAATTGCCTTGCATCATAGAGGAGCAGTACAAACTCAGCTTCAGTTCAATGCTTATGGCTCTATAAGTACATGGACTTATGATTCTGAATTAGCTCGTAGTGAAATTGCTAGGTATATAGCTGATGATGATCAACCTATTTGTTTGGGTGAAAGTGCTAATTTTGAAAGATTGATACAAAGAGCTTTCTGTCTACAATACAGTAATGTATCTAGGAAAACAACTAGAAAAGATATAATTAAAAGATACACAAAAAAGATGCAGTTACTTAAACAAACATTTAAGGACATTAAGTTTTCTATTGCATTGACATCTGATATATGGCTTTCTTCTCATCAAAGGACAAATTACTTAAGTGTTGTAGCTCATTATATTGATTCTGGCTATAAGTTGAATAAAATGATTTTAGATCTAAGGGTAAATGATGAGAATCATATTGGGGAGGCAATTGCCTCACATGTGCATAATGTCATTACAGCTTATGGTATTGATGATAGAATTGTCTCGATTACTCTTGATAATGCATCTGCTTATACTAGAGCTTTTGAACTACTTGAACCATATATCCAAAGTTACTTGGTGGATATGTCTTGCATCAAAGATGTGTTTGCCACATCATTAATCTTACTGTCCAGGCAGGTATGTCAATGGTAAGTGATCAAATAAATAATATACGCTCTGCTGTTAGATATCTATTGAACTCTCCACAGGTTTATCAGAAATTTAGGGAATATTGTCTCCTAAATAATTTGGAACCGAAGAAGTTTGCACTTGATATGAAAGTGCGATGGAACTCCACGTATATCATGCTCAAACAGCTAAAAGGGTATGAAAGTGTCTTCACCACTTTTATTAATGCTCAAGGTGCAGGTATTGTTCTTACTCAAAGTGAATGGTTGATAGCGACTAACCTTCGTTACCTATTGAAACCTTTTTATAATGCAACTACACTTCTTTCTGGAATTTATTATCCTACATCCCCTCTTGTACTGGAATGGCTGATGACATTTGTTGAAGTTTTTAGTGAGCATGAGTTAGATGAAGTGCTAGGTCCTATAGTGCATATGATGAGAGAAAAGTATCTTAAGTATTTTGGTGCTATTCCACATTTGTATTGCTTTGCTCTCATATTTGATCCACGTAAGAAGCTAGAACAATTAGATGTTGCTTTACGTTTTATCGGTGATAAACTTGATCTTGATTTCTCATCTGCATACTCACATGTGAAATCCGAGATATTTCGAGTCTTCTCTCTTTACCAGCAAAAATTTGGGAATCCTCGCCCTAGAACTGAACCAGTAGCACCTGAGAAGAGAAAGAGTGCAGCAGCTAGTATGTGGAAGAAACTCAAAGGCTCATCTTCATCAAACTCTCAAGTATCCAAGTCTAATTGGAACCCTAACGCGGAGCTGTCACATTATCTTGACTTAGATCATGTGTCACATGATCCTATGTTGCAGGTATTTTTTATTTTTGCAGGTATTCCATTTTGGTGAAGATGTCCTGATGCTTTTTTTTATGGTCTGAGATGAGACTGGTGCTTTTTTTTCAGGATGATGGCGAAGATGTGGACCTGTTAGGATGGTGGAAAGATAACGAGTGCCAATTTCCTGTCCTCTCCCACTTTGCTCGTGATGTTCTTTTGACACCTGTATCTAGTGTCTCTTTTCAGGCCATTTTCAGTTCAGCTGGGAGAAGTATTGAGGAAAGAAGGTTAGTTCAGTTCAGGTAAGTTTACTTCAGTTCAGTTTATTTCAGTTCATTTGATTTTCAGTTCATCTCATTTTCAGATCTTCACTGACACCAAGTATGGTCCATACACTTGTATGTTTGAAAGACTGGGAAGCAGCGGATACTAGGGATCAACACCGACTTGAAGATCCAGAGATTGAGAAAGCTTTGCAAGACTTAGTGCTCACAGATTCTGAATGAATTTGTAAACTTGTATTTTATAAATTGTGGACAGTGTGGTTGTATTGTAATATGACATATGACAATATTACAAACTGTACTCTTTTCCTTACAATGGGGGGCTCAAAATGAGCGTAAGGTTTTTAACGAGGAAGTTTGTAATATTGTTGTGTAGTATTTAGTTATTAATGAAATTGTATTCCCCCCAAAAGCTTATCTGTGATTCTGAGGAATGAGGATTGAGTACAATTTTGTGAGGATTGAGTACAATTTTGTCTGAATCAGTGGTCAGTACAAAGTTAGTATAAATAATTGAAACAAAAAATTAGTACAAAAATTGAAACGAAAAAGTACAAAAAATGAAACTCACAAAATATTGAAATTTACAAAAAAACAAATGTGAGCAACCCAACCACTGTTCCTGCCCTATTCCTATGACAAGGGGGCCCAGGCCCAGCCCCAACTATTCACTTGTTTGAAGAGAGGCACTGTTTTCTTATTTTAATCTAATATCCAAAACTAAAACTTATTTATCTTCTACAAATAATGTCCAAATTCGATGATTTTTTCTTCTACGTTCTTCCAAAAATGTACTCCTCCATATAAGTATTTTTTTGCATCTTATCAGCATTTATCAATAAATAAATACATTATTCGGGAAATGTACTCTTCACTGCATCATTCACTTTTTTGTATATGTCCAAAAAAGTTGAATTTTTTAACCAAAATTGGTGTGTACATACTATTTATGTATATGTATGGCATCGGAATTTTAAATATTTTTTTGGCTCACTTTGCACATGTCTAAATTGAAAATCTTCCTCATTTACCCCATGCCACATATGCCATTCACTAAAATTTGAACACACATTGTTGCAAACAAATTTACAAAATTCTCAAAAAAAATCATAGAGGTTGTTATTGCAATGTTAAATATGCACAACAAATTTCATGTCCAAATTCGTTATATTTTTTGTGATACAAAAAAGAAAAATTACCTTTCATTTGTTTTTTTATTCACAACAACATATCATGTTATTTCAAAGTAAAATTATGCAATAACACATACTATGAACTTCTTAAACTTCTATAATTTTTTCAGATTTTTTTGAATGTTTTTGACCATGTATTCATTAAAAAAGTTGATTTCATTCATATGTGTCACTGACTGTGGGCCAGGACACTGCGATTCGGGCCGTGCTTGGGCCAGGCACGGCCCGAAGAAGGCACGTCGGGCTGCGGGCCGTGCTCGGGCCGGATTTTTCAACCTTCGGGCTAGATGGCCCGGCACAAAGCGGCCCGACGGGCTGCCGGGCTTCGTGCTCATTCGGCCCGAAGCACGACCGGGCCGTGTCGGGCCGGCCCGGCACGGCCCGAGTCCCCCTCTAAGTCCAAACACTTGACCTTCTCCGGTCTGATTCCAAAATAAAGGTGTCCTACACTTTCACCCGTAAAGTGCCTCAAACGGGGACATCTTGAGACTAGCTTGGTAGCTGTTGTTATAAAAGAATTCCGCGTAGGGAAGATTCTTGTCCCAACTCTTACTATTCTTCAAGTCACACGCTCGCAACATATCCTCCAAAATTCGATTGGTGCGTTCTGTTTGACCATCAGTCTGCGGGTGATACGCTGAGCTGAAATTAAGACGAGTGTCCATTGACTCATGTAGCTTCTGCCAGAATCTTGAGGTGAACTGGGTACCTCGATGAGACACTATCTTCTTCGAAACACCGTGCAAACATACAATCCTTGCCATGTATAACTCTGCCAGTTGCGAACCATTGTAGCTTTCCTTGACCGGAATGAAGTGAGCGACTTTGGTCAACCGATCCACACCAACCTATATGGAGTCGTATCCTGATTGTGTCCTTGGCAATCCTAAAATAAAGTCCATACTTATCTCTTCCCATTTCCACTCGGGTATCTTGAGTGGTTGAAGTAGTCCAGCAGGTCTCTGATGTTCAGCCTTTACTAACTGATACGTGTTGCACAATGCCACGTATTCGTCCACATCACATTTCATACCAAGCCACCAGTATCGATCCTTAAGGTCTTGATACATCTTGGTACTTCCAGGATAGATAGAATAGTACGAGTCGTGGGCTTCCCTCAGTATCAGTTCCCGGATCCCCTTGACATTCGGCACACATATCCTCTTCCCTAACCATAGGGTTCCGTGCTCATCTTCCCTGAAATATGGGGCTTTGCCAACCTTCACCAGCTTCTTAAGTTTCTGGATCTTCTTATCCTCCTTTTGGCCTTCTCTAATATCTTGTTCCAACGTGGAGTCCACTTCCATAACTACTGCATCTGCATTAGACACTATGCACAGGTTTAATCTCACAAACTCCTCACATAGCTATGGTTGATAAGACTGGATCACCGTACTGTTGCATTGTGCCTTCCTACTCAAAGCATTTGCGACCACGTTTGCCTTTCCAGGGTGATAGTTGATCCCAACATCATTAATAAGCTCTAGCCACCTTCGTTAGTGAAGATTAAGGTCCAGCTGAGTGAAGATGTACTTCAAGCTCTTGTGGTCGGTGTAGATTTCCGTCATTTTCCCGATCAGGTAGTGTATACATATCTTCAGTGCATGAACTACAGCTGCTAATTCAAGATCATGGGTCGGGTAATTTTTCTCATACTTTTTGAGCTGTCTTGAAGCGTAAACCACCACATGTCCTCCTTGCATCAAAACACATCCCAATCCTTGTCCGGAAGCATCACAATAGACTGAGAACTCCTTTTGCATATCTGGCATGACCAACACTAGAGCAGTGGTCAATCTCTTCTTCAACTCGGCGAAACTTGCTTCACACTCTGATGTCCACTTGAATGTAGCTCCCTTCTCAAGTAGCTTGGTTAGCGGCCGAGAGATCTTTGAAAATCCCTCAATAAATCATCAATAATATCCATCCATTCCCAAGAAGCTTCTTATGTGTCTGACATTTTCTGGCGTCTCCCACTTGAGAACATCTGTCACTTTACCCGGATCTACTAATATTCCCCCTTCTGATATCAAGATACTCAAGATATCAAGATATCATCGATGAATATCAAGATATCATCGATGAATACCACCACAAACTTGTCCAGATACTCCATAAATACCTGGTTCATGAGGTACATGAAGTAAGCAGGAGCATTGGTCAACCCGAATGACATAACAATATACTCATAAAGACCATATCGAGAGACAAATGCAGTCTTGGGAATGTCCGATTGTCTAACTTCAACTGGTGGTAACCCAAACGAAGATCGATCTTAGAGAACACACATGCTCCTCGCATCTGATCAAACAAATCTTGAATCCTTGGCAGTGGGTACTTATTCTTGATGGTCACTGCATTCAATGCACAATAATCTACACACAACCTTTGAGTGCCATCCTTCTTAGGCACGAATATGACAGGGGCACCCCAAGGTGATGAACTGGGGCAGATGCATCCTTTCTCCAACAACTCTCTAATGTGATCCTTTAGCTCAGCTAATTGTTTAGCGTCCATTCTATATGGCCTCTTTTATATCGGGCCGTCCCAGGCACTAGCTCAATGATGAATTCAATTTCACGGTCAGGAGGCATACCCGACAACTCTTCAGGGAACACGTGTGGGAATTCACTAACAACTCGATCTCTTCGGCAATCTCAGTTTGATTGAGCCTGATCCTCTGTGTTGGAGCTTGATCTGGAGAGAACTCAACCTTTGGACCTAAGTATGGACTTTATAAAAGTAATTTTATAAATTACTTTTAAAATATAGTAGAGTCCTTAAGTCATCCTTTTCTACCTAGACTTGCGTCTTACGGGCAACACGGCTCTGATATCACTTTGTCACACCCGATCCCAATAAGACAACCGGATGGCTTCCACATGTATGCCAGGATCGGTTCACATCATACATGTGTAGACGAAAGTGTAATATCATTTATTACAAGCCATGTTCGAATACATAAATGTCTTACAATAATGACTCATAGGTCTAAAATAAGATTACAAAGCAAAGCAGCGGAAAAGTAAACTAGTGTGGCTCCATGCACAGGCGTTGCCCGGGGGTTGCGCCAGCCTAGAACGTCTCATATGGATCAGCGTAGAAGTCTTCATTCTCTACTTCTTCTCCATTGTAGACTGGGGAAAGATAAGCAACAACAAGTTTGAGTACCAACTGTACTCAGCAAGTGGGGAAAGAGATGACATGTAAGCTTTTAGAAAGGAAGGCCAAATTTGGGTTAAGGACTATAGCATTACATCCTATCCTTAGCTTTCATTAGCACTTACTACTAAGTGTATGAACCCAACCATAACCCATTTGTAAGCCAAGTCCCAACCAACCAAACCACCATTCCCATTCATTGACTAATTATGAATTGGACACCAAGCCGCTCTTGTCCGTGAGCACGGCTGTCATGACAGTTTCTAAATCTTTGCAAAGAATGTACCCTTTACCCACAAGCCATGATTTCATCCTTGTTGCCAGGTGGACTAAATAAACCTCCCTGTTGCTAGTGGTGATCAACCACATTTCACACTTTCGTAGGTGTGTGGACAGGAGATCACTACGAGATCTTTACAAAGGCACTCCCGACTAGCACTGGCCCACTGAGGTTTCACCGCTGAGGCATCTACTGGAGTACCTCTCTGCCAATAGAAGCCCCCTCTTGAGCCTTGCGGATCCAAGGGCAGTTACTCTGAACCCATTCCCCGCGTTATCCAAACACTAGCACTAAGTCGGGAGGAACCCAATTAATTGATCAAGCTGCCCTATACTCATTCTTGCGGTGGTACTAAAAAGCTAGGTTACTTTCTCCATAAACCGGCCCTTAGAATCCGGCAAGGTCCATACCCCAAAACCCGGGTCTCGTGCGTACTGCACCATACCAAACAAACCAACCCGCCAGATTCCTATCCACTACAATTCATTTCAAAATTCACAATAAATGATCAGAACAATTAATAATATAACTTGTAAGTAGAGCATTTTTCTCCCAATACTAAGCATGGCTAAGCGTAAAAGTAATAATAACATACACCCAAACCAATCCCGGTGATAAGGAATTATACAAAAGGGTAAAGTAAATAGGATTCAAATTATTAAGCATGCAACTAACTAAAATTTAATAAAACATGTGCAAAATGGTCACGAAACTTGCCTCCTTGGAAGTGTGGGTCGTAGAAGGGATAGTCCTGAGGGTCGTATGCCGGCTCGGGAACGAACTCTAATTATGTCATCGCATGCGGAACGAAAAATAGCAACACACAATAAGGAGCAATAAAACATAAGCATATCTCAAATAAGAAATCACAAAAGAAAACTTACGCAATTACATCGCTACTATTATTTCCTTAGTTGTAATTTATTTAGTGATGTGGGCTAAAGATTGGGATTTTTAATGTCCATATGTGTTCATTACAAATCCAGCATGAACAGTAGATTAAACACATTATTTTGGTCCTAATCAGATTAGAAAATGTTAACTAATAATGCCCTAAGGTAATTTGTATAAAAAGAGAGAAAACATATGATTTTATGTAAATATCTACTAACACAGGGGTTTTTATGCAAAATAGACATGAACAAGGACCTAAAAATATTTATAACATAACCAGGGGGTTAACTATAATTTACATAGGCTAAAAACATAAGTAATGGTGAAAACAGGGGCTAAAATACCATATTTATTCATTTTAACAGTACTGACATAAATTAATTAAATTCCAGGGGCTATTTCATAAATTTTAGGGCTTATGTGCGATTACAATTAAATGCGCAGGGGGTTATGTGTAAAACAACGAAAGAGTATGGCGGGATTAATATCGGCCGTCGGATTTAAAATGGATGCTCGGGATTTAAAACACCGAAGGGGTACGCTATGTTTTAATCTCGGCCGTCGGCCTCAGATGGACGACCGGGGATGGGCCACGTCGCCCAGGCGGCGCCAGAGGCGGCGCGCCTCGCTGGCAATGGCCAATCGGACAAAATCGACACCAAAGCTACGGTCCTAACGTGGGAAAGAGAGAGAGAGAGGGGTGAGGGGAGCTCTCCTAGGGGATCACAGAGCTCAGATTGGGGGCGGAGGTGCGTTGGCGACGTCGAACGGCGGCGACCTTCGGCGGAGCCCGACAGAATCGATGACGCGGCGGCGAACTCCCCTATTGAAGGTGTATGGAGAGTTCCTACGATCATGGCGAACAAGTAAGGCAAAGATTCGAGGAGAGGCATGGGCTAGAGCGATGGGAACGGCGGCGAAGAACCTTGCACCGGCGGCAGCTAGGGTTTGAGCTCGGGGAGGGGAAAAATGGGGGCGCCGGCCAAATTTTATAGGGGGAGCAGGGGAAGCGAAGTATGGAAGAGGATTTCCCCTGAAGGATGTAACGGTGGAGGCGTCGAGGAACCTAAGATCGAGTGATATACTGAAAACGTATTCGAGTCGGTAATGTAAATAAGAAAATGTACAATGCATGAGTGGGTAGCGTCCTCGCCAGACGAGTGGGGCGTGTGAGTGGAGTGCAGGCCTACTCAGCGATGTCTCCCGGGTATATGTACGAACTGGAGAAAGGGAAAATGACACACGGAAATGAAAAGACAGAAATCCAAACAGCCTACATTCTGAGTCGATCGTGCGCTCGTGCTCGCTGCCGCCGACGCTGTACGTCTCACATCGCGGTTCGGCTCACCGTCGACAACGGGTTGTCACAGCTGGCATCAGAGCTCGGCCTTCCTTGGTACCTACAATTTTTTTGGGGCGGGGTGTTGTGTTGTCGGATCGGGCTGATTTCTCATTGAGTGGCGGATTCTCATCACGGCGCCTCAACCCAAGCCGTCCGTGCAGGCTCGCTTCGTGCTGCAGGCGATGGAGGAAGCAGTGAAGACGGAGGAGGAGCGATGGACATGGGTGTTCGGGGTGTTGCAGGAGTTGGTGTAGGGTCAGAAGGACCTGCAAGGGCAACAAAATCTCACTACGGCGGTGGTGGAGAGGGCGGCGCAGTAGCATGATACGTTGGCGCAACAGTTACAGGCGTTGGAGCAGAAGTTAGAGGAATTAGGGTTACACCATCAGGGGGATCGAGGAGAGAGAGATCCCAGGCCCGATTCACCTGATCATGCTAGAGGAGGTAGGAGGTGGGAATTTAGGGAGAGAGGGGGTCATAGAGGAGATAGAGGCGAGCTGGAGAAGAATTACATGAAGCTGTCCTTCCCAAAATTTTCTGGAGAAAACCCCACCATATGGATTGATAAGTGTGAAGACTATTTTTCATTGTATATTGTGGTTGAGCATTTTTGGGTGAGAGCAGCATCTATGCATATGGAGGGAAATGCAGCAAACTGGAACTCAGGCCATGTATGACATATTGCATCTGAAGCAAACTGGAACTCTTGAGGAGTATATAGTGGCATTTGAGGATTGTCGATTTGCAACTGCTATGCACAATTCGAAGCTGGATGAAGTGTTTTATGTGAATCAGTTCATGAAAGGACTCAAATCTGAGATTCAGGGACCTGTTTTCTCTCAGGTACCGACTACTGTCACTCGAGCCACTGTGTTGGCCAAGGTTCAGAGAGACTTACAGAACCGATCCAAGGGTACTGGACAACGAGCATATGGAGGCAAGGGCAATTGGTATGCCAAATCTGATGGAAGACCATCATTATCTGGATTGAACTTGAGCAAGGAAAGGCAAGTACGAGATTACAGACGTCTTAATGGCCTATGTTATGCTTGTGGCGAAAGATATGAGCCTGGTCATGCTGGCAAATGTCCTAAGCGCAATTTGCCTCAAGTGAATGTCTTGTATGATGAGGATATCGAGATGTCGTTATCTCAGGAAGTGTTGGCGCGGTTGGAACAGGAGGATGAGATGGGAGCTGACTGTTTCTAGATTTCAACACATGCCATTTCTGGAACTCAAGGGCAAGACTGTTTGCGCCTAAGAGCTTTGGTTCAGAAGCATGTATTCCTTATACTGGTTGACTCTGGGAATTCCCTGTCCTTTGTCAATTCGACATTTGTGGATAGGGCTGGGCTAGTTGCAGTGAAGTGTGAACCATTACAGGTCAAGGTGGCTAGTGGAGCATCTATGTGGTCTGATAGGATGATGCAGGGCATAGAGTGGTGGTGTGATGGGTTCACATTTCGGTTGAATATGAGGGTGTTACCTCTGGGAGCAAATGATGCTATATTGGGGTATGACTGGTTGTCTACTAATAGTCCTATGCAATGCAATTGGGATAGTAAGTGTCTTGAGTTTCAAGTTCAGGGAAGGAGGGTGGTCCTAAAGGGAGATAGGGGACAACAACAAACACTACCGCCAGAGTTATCTGCCTTACAGTTGGAGAAGTGCATTACAGGCAATGATGTGTGGGCACCCGCAGTGGTGGAGTGTGGTGACATCAAGAAGGGAGTGCATGAAAGTCGCCTAGAGGGGGGGGGGGTGAATAGGCAATAATACCTGAAATCACTTAATCAAACAAGATTAAATTCCTGTGGCCAGACTAGTCTACACAGGGTCGGACTAGTCTGCTCAAAACAGGGTGGAAACCCTAAAACTAGATTTCTACAAGTTATTTGCGTAATTAAAGTTCACCAAAGAGATAAGCAATGTGTAGTAAACTTGTAAAGCTCATATTGTGAAGTTTAAACACTTAGATTGCAAGTTTACAATAATGATCAAAGTGTAGGGCAATAAGAGCAAGGTGAACTCTAATAGCAATACTAGTGATCACGAAAGACAAGTGAAACGAGATTTATCCCGTGGTTCATCTCCATGAAGAAGCCTACCTCCACGTTGAGAAGTCCACACAAGGACCGGGTCTCACTTGACCCTTCTCTCACCAAGCCACCATGATGGTCGGCTTGGTTTCCACTACATCAATGGGTAATCACCAAGTTTGATGGGGCTAATCACAACTTGAGGCTCCCACAAATCAATATAATGAGGAGCACACAAAACTCAACTCACAGAAGCCACAAAACACAACACAATGTGTAAGAGATCAAACCGAGAGCCAAAGCGCGATGATATTCCTTTACTCTCCTCCCCAAACCCTAATCTCCTCAAGATTTGCTCTTAGAGGGTTAGTAGGACGAGTAGAAGGCGTAAGGCTCTAGGATGCTTGTGGCGGTGCTAGGTTTCAAGACTTGTTCAAATGAGCCCGGGGGTCCACTTTTTATAGGGGTCCCGAGCCTCTTCCGCTGACCTCAGCAGAGGGGCGGACTAGTCCGACCTCTGGGTCCGGACTAGTCCGACCCTATGGGACCACTGACCTCTGGTCAGTTCTCAACAACTGCCACACTGAGCAAAGATCGTCATGCTACCCGCCAAATTTCCAAATTCAAACGGTCACTAGACAATGGACTAGTCTGGTCCAAAACGGACTAGTCCGAAGTAGGACAGAACCGTTTGGTCCATCCCAAAACGAACTCTTCTGGTTTGGACCGGACTAGTCCGACCACAGGGGCAGACTAGTCCGACCCTCTAGGGTTTCTCTTGGTTAATCTCACTAAGTCTCAAACAGACAAGTCCGTACCCAAACGGACAAGTCCAAACTACTCCAGAGAGCTTTAGTCCGTCCAAAAACGGACAAGTCCGTACTTCTCGGACTTAGCTCCAAATTCACTCAAATTTACTTGAGAGACATTTGGCCCGTCTCAAAACGGACTTTTCAGCCTGGCCGGACTAGTCTGTCTGCCTGGCGCTCTTGACGTCCATTTGATATAACTTAAAATCATGGTGAGTAGCAAAGACAAGTAATATACAAATTGATTCAAGCCTAGCTACGGGAGCAAAGGTTTCCTCGAAATCCAAACATTCGACTTGTGAATACCCTTTGGCCACAAGTCATGCCTTGTTCCTTGTAACCACCCCGTGTTCATCTTGTTTGTTGCGGAACACCCATTTGGTGCCTACAACATTTGCATTTGGCCTCTTCACAAGCTCCCATACTTGATTTCTCTCGAAGTTGTGGAGCTCTTCTTGCATGGCCATCACCCAATCCGGATCTCGTAGTGCTTCTTCAACCTTGTGGGGCTCCAAGGAAGAAACAAAAGAGTAATGTTCACAAAAGTTTGCAATACGAGATCGAGTAATTACACCCTTGGAGATGTCTCTAAGTATATTGTCAACGGGATGGTCCCGTTGTACGCTTTGGTGCACTCTTGTGTGAGGCGCTTGAGGTCTTGATTCATCATCTTGGTCTTCCTCATCCTCATTGTCTCCCCCTTGATCGATGCCTCCATTTTCATCTTCTTGGAGCGCATCTTGGGGAACTTGATCTTGATCATTTGAGGAAGAGTTTGCTTGATGTGTAGGGTGGTCACTTGTGTCTTGAGGTTGTTCTTGTGGTCGTATATCTCCAAGTGCCATCCTTCCTATCATCACTTGTGGAGCTTCTTCTTGATCTAGGACATGACGATCAACTTGCTCCACTTGGGAGCCATTAGTTTCATCAAACACTATGTCACGTGCTACTTCAACAATTCTGGAGGATTTGTTAAAGACATAATAGGCGTAAGTGTTTGAGTCATAGCCAAGCAAGAAACCCTCATCGGACTTGGAAGCGAACTTCGAAGTCCTAGGCTTCTTGTTGAGAATGTAGCATTTGCTCCCAAAAATACGAAAGTAAGAGATGTTGGGTTTGTTACCGGTTAGGAGCTCATATGACGTCTTCTTAAGTATGCGGTGAAGATACAACCAGTTCGTGGCATGACAAGCAGTGTTAACTGCTTCCGCCCAAAACCGGTCCGACGTCTTGTACTCATCAAGCATGGTTCTTGACATCTCAATTAGAGTCCTATTCTTCCTCTCGGCCACCCCATTTTGTTGAGGGGAGTAGGGGGCCAAGAACTCATGCTTGATGCCTTCTTCATCCAAAAATTCTTCAACTTGAGTATTCTTGAATTCGGTGCCGTTGTCACTCCTTATTGTTTTAGTACTCAAGGAGAACTCATTTTGAGCTCTCTTCAAGTATCTCTTAGGAACACCTTGAGTCTCACTCTTGTCATGCAAAAAGAATACCCAAGTGAAACGTGAAAAGTCATCAATAATAACAAGACCATATTTGTTACCACCAATACTAATGTAGGCGATTGGACCGAAGAGATCCATGTGTAGAAGCTCCAATGGTCTTGATGTTGTCATAATGTTATTGGATGGATGTGGTGCTCCAACTTGCTTTCCGGCTTGGCATGCGCTACATGGCCTATCCTTTTCAAACACAACATTCTTTAAGCCACGGATGTGCTCAGCCTTAAGGAGTTTTTGAAAATTCCTCATCCTAACATGGGATAGCCTTCTATGCCAAAGTCATACCATGTTAGTTTTTGCAATTAAGCTTGTATCGAGTTGGGCTTTATCCGCGGAGAAATCCACAAGATAGAGATTTCCCTTGAGTACACCCTTAAAGGCAATTAAGCCATTGCTTCTCCTTGTGACGGTCACACCCTCATTAGTGAATAAACAATTATAACCTTCGTCACATAGTTGTGATATGGACAAGAGGTTATAATCAAGTGAATCAACATGTAAAACATTTGAAAGAGTATGATTAGGGGATATAGCAATTTTACCAGTGCCAAGGATTTTTCCTTGGCTATTGTCCCCAAAATAGATTCCTTCACTTGGATATTCATTTAGCTCATACTCCACAAACATCTTCCTCTCTCCGGTCATATGATTTTTGCATCCACTATCAAGAACCCACTTGGTTCCACCGGAGAAGTATGGTCCTTTGATGTTAGTCAAGAGGCACTTGGGCACCCACACACAAGGTTTAGGACTCTTGCGGTGTGGCCCAACATACCTAGCATGGGCCTTTCCAAACTTGTTCCTCAATAAAACATATGAAGCATCAAAATCATGGAACAACGGATGAGGTTCTTTCTTAGGCATTTTTGGAGATGTTGCAACATTCTTTCCTTTAATGTTTTATGAGCCTCCTTTGAAAAAGACAATTAAGTATTTGCCATTCTTGGGAGTTTTGGCGTTTTTCCTCATCCCCCTAGAATAACCAAGACCATCCTTGATAAGGGGATGTCTTGTGTTGGTATATGCACTACGTGCATATGCCACCTTCTCCTTGTCAAAGATGCCACTCTTCGGTGCTTGATTGGTTTGTGCCAACTTAAGCTCATCTTTAAGCTTTAGGATTAATTTTGAGCATTTACAAGGTTGAGATGCTTCGGATTTAATATTTGTGGAAGGTGAGCTTGTAGAGGAAGAAGCTGCATTGACCTTGAGAGACTTCACTTGCGTCTCAAGGATCTTGTTGGCTTTTGTTAAACTGACAAGTTCATCCTTGAGCACAATTGTAGTGTTCTCAAGGTTTGAGCAAGTTTCCTTGCTCAAAGCGAGTTCACGCTCAAGTGCCTTGCTTCTTTCTCGTTCAAGCTCCAAGAGCTCCTCAACCTATTGACATCTCTCCTTTTGTTGGATGAGCATGTCCTCTTGATGGTTGATGAGTTCTTCCTTCTCAAATATTTCCTCCGTTAACAATCTCAATCTCTTCAAAGTACTTTCACTCATGTCTTTAAGCATATGTTCATTTTCACTACTGCTACAAAAATCATCATGAGAAGATATTGAAGAAGAGGATTTATATTTAACCTTCTTTCTTCCCTCCTTGGCCATGAGACATGTTGGCCTTGAAGTCTCCAAATTTGGGAAGACCTTGTTCTCCGTAGTTGTCTTCTTCATAGCAATAGTTGTTATCTTCTCTTCTTCATCGAAGGAGGATTCCTCATTTTAATCCCACTCCTTTCCAAGGTGGGCATGTCCGGATTGCTTCTTCTTCTTGAAGTACTTATTTTCCTTGGACTTGCCCTCCTTCTTCTTCTTGTTCTCTTCATGTGGACAGTCCACAATAAAGTGGCTATACCCTCGACAATTGTAGCAAGCCGTCTTTGATCTTGTTTTGGGCTTGTCTTTGCTTCTCCTTTCACTTTGGTAGCTCCCTCTCCTCCTTCTAAACATCCTCTTAAAGTTGATGATGAACAGAGCTTCTTCCTCATCGGTGCCGGGACTCTCTTCATCACTCTCTTCCTTTTCTTGTGATCTTGAGGACGTTGCCTTGAATGCAACATCCCTTTTCTTGGAGGAGGAAAGACTTTGTAGATCATTGTAGAACATTGCTTCTTGCTTCATCATCTCATGGTTGATGATCCTCCCTAGCACTTCTTCGGGAGTCATCTTGTGGAAGCCCGGACTTTCACGAATTAGTGAGCAAAGAGTGATGTTCTGAGGCATGAATGCTCGAATCATCCTCTTTACCACTTCGTGGTCAGTCCACCGGGTGCTTCCATATGACCGACTCTTGTTGATGAGAGTCTTGAGGCGGTCATACATATCTTTGGGAGACTCACCCTCCATGATGGTGAATCTCTCAAGCTCTCCTTCAATCATCTCAATTTTTGCCTCCCTAATGACGCGGTTGCTTTTGAGCGCTGTCTTGAGGGTATCCCATATCTCCTTGGCAACCTCCAACCCTTCAATGCAGTTTTACTCCTCTCGAGTCAATGAGGAGGTAATCACTCCAACGGCTTGAGCATGGCGGTGTAGAAGGACGGCTTGCTCCGGAGTGATGTCTTCCTCATTCTTCGGAAGATGAACACCTGTCATAACAATTTGCCACAAGCTAGGGTTTAAGGAAATGAGGTTCATCTTCATATTATGCTTCCACATGGAGTAATCATTTCCATCAAACTGAGGAGGTTTGCCAATGGGAATTGATAAGTAATGATTGCTCGTGGTTAGTTGCTCATAGTTATAAGGATATCGGTAGTAGTCTTGTGAACTACTCCCATTGTCGATGTTGACCGGAGCAATTGGCTTGATCTCCTTCTTGGGCACGTTGATCTTCTCACGAAGCCGCGCTTTGAGCATCCGAACTTCTTCGTCGTCATTCGAATCATCTTGAAGAACATCAACGTTCTTCGTCTTGGTGTCATTGACGACCACTGGAACTTCGTTCTCACCTCTTCTGGCCATTACTTCTCCGAGTTGTTAGACTCTTGAGGAGAATCCTGCTCTGATACCAATTGAAAGTCGCCTAGAGGTGGGTGAATAGGCAATAATAACTGAAATCACTTAATCAAACAAGATTAAATTCTTGTGGTCGGACTAGTCTGCACAGGGCCGGACTAGTCCGCTCATCACAGGATGGAAACCCTAAAACTTGATTTCTACAAGTTATTTGCGGAATTAAAGTTCACCAAAGAGATAAGCAATGTGTAGTAAACTTGTAAGGCTCAGATTGTGAAGTTTAAACACTTAGATTGCAAGTTTACAATAATTACCAAAGTGTAGGGCAATAAGAGCAAAGTGAACCCTAATAGCAATACTAGTGATCACGAAAGATGAAAGACAAGTGAAACGAGATTTATCCTGTGGTTCAGCTCCACGAAGAAGCCTACCTCCACATTGAGAAGTCCATACAAGGATCGGATCTCACTTGACCCTTCTCTCACCAAGCCACCACAATGGTCAGCTTGGTTTCCACTATATCAATGGGTAATCACCAAGTTCGATGGGCCTACTCACAAATTGAGGCTCCCACAAATCAATATAATGAGAATGACACGAAGCTCAACTCACACAAGCCACAAAACACAACACAATGTGCAAGATATCAAACTGAGAGCCAAAGCGCGATGATCTTCCTTTACTCTCCTCCTCAAACCCTAATCTCTTCAAGATTTGCTCTTAGAGGGTTAGTAGGATGAGTAGAAGGCTTTAGGATGCTTGTGGCGGCGCTAGGGTTCAAGACTTGTTCAAATGAACCCGGGGGTCCCCTTTTTATAGGGGTCCTGAGCCCCTTCTGCTGACCTCAGCAGAGGGGTAGACTAGTCCGGCCTCTGGGCCTGGACTAGTCCGGCCCTATGGGACCACTGACCTCGGGTCAGTTCCCGACAATTGCCACACTGAGCAACGATCGTCACGCTACCCACCAAATTTCCAAATTCAAACAGCCACTAGACAACGGACTAGTCCGAAGTAGGACAAAACCGTTTGGTCCGTCCCAAAACAGACTCTTCTGGGTTGGACTGGACTAGTCCGACCACAAGGGCGGACTAGTCCGACCCTCTAGGGTTTCTCTCGGTTAATCTCACTAAGTCTCAAACGGACAAGTCCGTATCCAAATGGACAAGTCCGAACTACTCCAGAGAGCTTTAGTCCGTCCAAAAACGGACAAGTCCGAACTTCTCGAACTTAGCTCCAAATTCACTCAGATTCACTCCAGAGACATTTGGTACGTCTCAAAACGGACGTGTCTACCTGGCCGGACTAGCCCGACCTTGAGGCCCGAACTAGTCTGACCTCCTAGGGTTTTTCTCATTTTTGGCTTCTCACTTAGGTTTTTCTCTAAACCACCACTTTGAGCCCCTTAGTATGATCTCAATGCACATGATACATCCACCCTCTCTCATGTCACAGCTCATATAACCTCAATACCATAGAAACCCTAATTTCTACGCTTGAGTCTTTGACGCCCGTTTTATCCTTTTCCTTTTTGAGGGTTTTCATCTCATTTCAATCCTTGTACCTGTGCTTAAGATCACTTTAGCTCATTAGCCTCTTAATTGTCGTCATCAATCATCCAAAACCCACGGGGATGCCTAGATGCACTTTCAGTGCAGCCTAATGAGAAGGTTATGCTTGAGGTCCAACGTTTATTGCAAGAGTTTGCTGAAGTTTTTAAAGAGCCTCAAAGTCTTCCACCTTCCATACCCTTTGATCATGTGATTTCTTTAAGGATCGAATGCCCAAGAGGGGGGGGGGGGTGAATTGGGCTCCTTTTTTAAAAACTAAAGCAATAAAAACTCAAATACTAAAAGCCCAATTCCCTATGCAAACAACCTATGCATTCAAGTGAATAATAAGTTTGCGGTATATAAAATGCATAAGTATAATGGTAAAGGAAGAGTATGCAAACTCCCGAGAAGACACGAAGACACGGTGATTTATCCCGTGGTTCAGCAAGATCATCAAGACCTTCCTACATCCACGTTGTGGCACCCGCCAAGGGTGTAGCCACTCCCAAGTCACCAAGACCAGGGATCTCAATAAAAGTCTCCGTTCACCATCTCCGGCAAGGTGGAGCTCAATCCCTGTACAAGTTTGATCTTCCGGACTTCCACAACCGACTTGGCAAGCTCCGGAAGGATCTCTCCGATCACAGACTGATACACGGTGAATGCAATCACCAAGAGACACTCACTTACACCTCTCACTAGACTAGAGACTCCAATCACCAAGAATGGAAGCACACAAGCATCATCTCTTGTAAGTTCTAGCCTATCTCTTGGTGTATAAGTGGTGTAAATGATGTGGAAGTGGTTGTTCAACGTCTTGAATGCTTGATAATGTGTAGAGTAGCTCAGGGCATCAAGACTTGTCTAAATGACTGGTTGAAGGGGTACAAATAGCCAGCTTCCACGAGATAGCCGTTGGAAAAGTAGGCTGACATCACTGTTCTACAAACACCGGATGATTCGATGTCCTCCCTTCAGCTGTCATCGGTCGAATACAAATTAGCTGAGGTCACTGTGTTAGATATGACCGTTGATCGACCGATGTTGTATACACCTGTACATCGGATAATTCGGTGACACTTGGTCCAGGATGGTCCAGAAATAATGCTTACTGGAATGATCGACCGATGTGGCATATTTGTACATCTGATGGCCCGATGTTACTTGGTCTAGGGAAATTGCTTACTAGAATGATCGACCGATGTAACACATGATTCAACATCAGATGATCCGGTGTATACCCAAGACTGAGGTCTTCTTCTGCTGTAGAGCCAACTCGACCGATGTAGTTTTTTTCTGGATACATCGGATGATTCGGTGAGTTGATTTTGTCTGCTTCGAGTTGTTCTAAGTGATTCTTTTGGAATTTGTCCGAGTGACCTCTTAGACATTGGTTTGAAATGTTCTTCTGATGACGACTAAGTCTCGTGTGCTGTCAATTTTGATGGAATAATTTTGACATATATGTTTTTTCTTTCAGTATTCATGAAAATCCATTGACCTCGTAAAATAGTTTGTTGAGGGGTCTCCAATCGTATCCAATGAGCAGTAGATGATATAAATATAGAGTCCATTAAGTGTGATGAGTTATATGAGAGACCTTGCATCCACAAACTTATTAGTGATATCCAACGGTTGTCATTAATCACCGAAACCATACCTTATGGGGGCCTAGATGCTTTCAATCTCCCCCTTTTTGTGATTGATGATAACACAACAAGTAAAGCATAACAGTAATGAAATTCAAAATACGATACTCAAAAAGATATGTAACACGTACAAGATCCAGCACACGAAGCTCGAAGGCTCAAAAACGATCAATAAAACATAAGAGAATTAAGTATCACACGGATACTCAAGGATAGCAAAAGAATAGCAAATCTCTCAAATTACAAAAGCTCCCAAAAAATACCCCCCCCTACAGCTAGGACTCCCCCTAAGACTATATTATCCCTCCCCCTGACTCTGACTCTTCTCCCCCTTTGGCATCAAGACACCAAAAAGGGAAGCGAGTGCCTAAGGATCCTGAGCGCTTGGGGCGATGACGAACTGGTCACCGTCAGGGGTGCTGTCGTCGGTCCCATCTCCTGGAGAGATGGAGCTGCTGCCTGCTGCTGGTGAGGCTGGAGTGGAGGAGACCGGGGTTGTGGGAGCCGCTATCGGTATTGAGGGTGCCTGTTGAGTCTGGACTGCCGGTAGCGGGGCACTGACAACCGAAGTCGGAGTCTACTGAAAGAGGGTCGTAGCCGGTAGAGGAGAGTGAATCGGTGCGCCTGGGGCAAGCAATGGTGACATGCTGATAGTCGGTATCGGTGTGGTCGGCACTGGAGCTGAGACTGGTGCTAGGACAGGTGGACCTGGAGCTAGACCAGGAAGCTGTGAGGGCAGGGAAATCCCGGTCTGAGTGTAGAGGTTGGTGATCAACCCCAGGATGCCCATCATGGCCTATTGCGTCTGCTGCTACTGGTCAAGAGTACGCTGATGCATCTGGTCAATGAGTCCAGTGAGCCTGTCAGTGTCCTCTCGCCTCTCGCGGGCTATCTGACGCTACATCTCCTGCTGCTGCTATTGGAGCTCCACAAGACGTGCAGCCTACTCAGCTCTGGCCTGCTCAGCTGCAAGCCGATCCTGTTGCTGCTGCTCAACCATCTGCTGTAGTAGTGAAGTAAGCTCGGATGGCTGAGAGACCTGTGCCTCAGACACTGGAGGTGGGGTAGGAGGTGGTGGTGCAGTCGAGCCTCCAACCTCCACGTCGTGCTGCGTGGGTGAGGGAGGAGGTGGGAAGTACTCCTCGACACTGTCACTAGTGTCACTCTTTGACCAGATATGTTGTAGATCCCCTCTTTGAGCCTCAACCTGTGCTAGGATCCTGTCTTCCTCTGCTAAGTCTTCCCAGTCTTCTTCTGAAAGTCGAGCTCGGACTTGACGCTCAACTGGGCGGCCAAGGCCCCAGTCTCCAGGAGCTGGATCACGATAGTGTCTGAACCGAGTGACGCTCTCGTCGGTGAGACTGTCACACATGGCGGATCCCTCTGGAGCCAACAGGTAGAGCAGGTGACTGATCCAGTGGCCAAACACGAGCTGTCTCATCATCCCAACTCCATCTGTGATGACATCCTCCATCTCACAGATGAGGATATCCACGATGTCAAACTGCATCCCGTTGATGACATAGAACAGGAGGGTCTGCTGCAAACTGGTGAAGCCCTCAAGGTATCCTGACCTGGGTAGTAGCGTGCGGTGCAAGGCAAGGTGAACAGTACGTGCAGCCGGAGTGAGTAGAGAATGTACCCTAGGCTAGTCAGGTGTGAAGGGCTGATAAAACAGTGACCGAATCTCCTCAAAAGGTGGTGCCACACCTCCAGTGAGCGGCCTCCTCGGTGGGTCAGCCTGTCCATAGACTAACTCATGTAGGAAGGTGTCATGGAGATCCACACCTAGCAGCTGTCCCAAGGTCTGTCTAGTTAGATGGTGGTGCTGGCCCATGAACATAAAGTCAATGGATATGCGGCCCTCTGAAACGTAGAGTGTGGCAAAGAAAACTCGGACCCAGTCCTCCATGTAGGCACTCCGCTGGAAAGACATCAGCTCCACTAGCCCTCTGTACCTCTCAAAGAAAGGGCGAATCTCATTGCTGGCTGCAAGTGCGAGCTGATTCCAGTCAATGAAGTTGTGCTGGAAAAGTTTATGGCCCCGATGTCTGTAAGTCTCATACAACGACGCCTGTGTCAGGGTCTAGAAGCGGCTGTCCACAAGTGGCTCTCTGGGCTGCAGGAACCACTCCTCAAGTAGATGCTCCATCGAAGCTTCCTGAGCTGCTTTGCCTTCATTTTCTTGTAGTCAGTCAGGCGGACACCCTCACCAATCCAGACATTGGTGTCCATCTCATAGATGGCTCTCTTGGTCGCTCTATCCTCTCGAAGCTCAGCTGCAGATGGTCTCTGACTCGGGGCTGCAGCTGGATGACCTCCACGGGTCCTGACTGTGCGCTGGCGAACAAGCGGCTCCTCAGATTCCTTTGTCTGTTGTGGCTGTAGCTGCCTATGTCGGAACTCCCGGATCCTCAGGGATCCTCTTCGGCCACGCTCACGCTCCTCAGCAGCGCGAGCAACCATCTCAGCTTGTCTAGCTTTCTTCATCTCTTTCGATAGCTTTTGCTTCTTAGCTATCGGCTCCTCAGTGGCCTTTCCCTTTCCTTTCTTGTCATGGCCCATCTTGATGAGAAGAGTGACGACGTCAAAGATGAGATCGCGGGCTAGGGTTGATGATGGCGAATCGGAGAATGTGCGACGGTGAACGGCGAGGAAGTGGCGTAGGTCACGGGGTATCGCGGGGCGACGATGCTGGGCGCACGAGGCAGCGACGCAAAGTACTACACGGCGGCGCTAAGGGCGGCGGCGGCACTGAGGGCGGCGGCGGCGCTGAGTGCGGCGGCGACTGGAGTGCGACGGGGGGCGGCGGCAAGGCGAGGGGCGCGGAGCGGCGGCGGCGGCGCTGAGTGTGGCGGCGGCCGGAGCGTGATGACAGGCAGCGGCAAGGCGAGGGGCACGAAGCGGCAGCGGCGAGGGTGGCGGCGGCACTGAGTGCAGCGGCGGCCGGAGTGCGACAGCGGGCGGCGGCAAGGCGAGGGGCGCGGAGCGGCGGCGGCGGAGAGAAGAGAGAGAAAAAAGAAAAAAAACAGAGAGGCGCACTAAATAGGTGCGGCCCGAACCCTAGCTCGATTTTTTAACATCGGATGATCCGACGTCAGTTGAGACGGTGCATCGGTCGAGTGGTACAGTAAGGTTATTCCAGAGGCACCTTCAGCATCAGATGATCCGACGTGGAAAAGTTTATCATTGGTTGAATTTGGCACAACTCCAGAAATGTGAACATCGGATGCTCCGATGTTTCTTAGAATGAACTCGTCGGTTGATTTGACTTTCTATCTAAGCTGACCCTTGTACTTAAGCACAAACTGATCCGATGATGCTTCTGCCCTAAGCATCGGATAATCCGATGACTACAAAAGATCAACAACAGCCCATATATGTCCTTTGACTTAAACAAACAAAGAGAAACACAAGTCTTAGGACTTTTTGGGCAACCCCTAACCCCTCAAAAAGACTTTAACACTAGTTGCCAATAACTTGGCTAAGCCCTAAAGCAAATAGAACACCAGAAGAACAAAGGAAAAATCCAAACAAAATGTAAGGCCCATGCTTTGTGAGCTATAGGATGAAGACTTCTATCTCTTTAAAACATGTTCCTTTATGCATTAACACACTTAACACTTTGTTCTTTCCACATCATATGAGTTGAGATATTGCATTTCAAACAAGTCTCTTTATCATGAAGTGGGTTCCTCTTTGTGACAATCTACCGTATACAATGCCAAACAATTTTTAATGTAGGATATTAAACGTGAGTGCAAGTCTATATGGCAGTCATCATGCAAGACATAAATTAAATCTATCTTGCCAAGTTTGAACCTTTCAAAGGCTTCTTCAGGGAGACCCATTCTGCAAGCCTTGGGGATACAAAAAAAAAACGCCATCCCAAGCTAACCCTTGCTCGCCCCTATCCTTTGAAAGTTAGACAAGACCTATATGTGATGCATTCTTACATGACCATGGCAACTTACATGACGTTCGATGCATCTAGCACATTTAATTCACTCCTTAGTCTAGAAAAGGTTTTCTCATCAAGTGGTTTAGTGAAGATATCCGCCAGTTGTTCTTCGGACGTAACACCTTGCAAGGAGATGTCTCCCTTAGCTTCATGGCGCCACAAGAAATGATGGTGAATATCAATGTGCTTAGTGCGGGAGTGTTGAACGGGGTTTTTTGCAATCTTAACCGCACTTTCATTGTCACAAAGGAGAGGCACACAACCAAATTTAACACCAAAGTCCAAAAGGGTTTGCTTCATATATAGGATTTGGGCACAACATGCACCAGCCGCTATATATTCCGCTTCCACAGTGGACAAGGCAACGGAGTTTTGCTTCTTACTAGACCAAGACACTAGGGAACACCCAAGCAAGTGGCACCCTCCGGAGGTACTCTTGCGATCCACACGGCATCCGGCAAAGTCCGAATCCGAGTAACCCAAGAGATGAAATTTAGCACCTTTGAGATACCACAGGCCTACACTTGGGGTATGCTTGAGATACCGAAGTATCCTAAAGACCGCCTTCCGATGCGATTCTTTAGGTACCGCTTGAAAGCGAGCACACAAGCATAAACTAAACATGATTTCGGGCCTAGATGCGATAAGATAAAGCAATGAACCAATCATGGAACGGTAATTAGATTGTTCAATAGGTTTACCGTCCTTATCCTCGTCGAGATGGCAATTTGTTGCCATTGGAGTACTTCTTGAGCTACAATCTCCCATCTCAAATTTCTTCAAGAGGTCCTTGGTATATTTTTCTTGATAGATGAAGGTCCCCTCTCGAAGTTGCTTGATTTGAAATCCAAGGAAGAAGTTAAGCTCTCCAATCATCGACATCTCGAATTCCCTAGACATCATTTTGCCAAACTCATGGCTAAGAACTTCGTTAGTTGAACCAAAAATAATATCATTGACATAAATTTGAAAAACAAATAGTTATCCATCGATGTCTTTGGTGAAGAGTGTAGTGTCCACCCTCCCGATCTTGAATCCTTGTATGATCAAGAAATCCCGTAGTCGTTCATACCACGCTCTAGGTGCTTGCTTGAGCCCGTAGAGCGCCTTGTGCAACCTATACACATGATTAGGATTCCTCAAATCTTCAAACCCGGGACGTTGTTCAACATAGACAAGCTCGTTAATGTAACCATTAAGAAAGACACTTTTCACATCCATTTGATAAAGCTTTATATTATGATGTGATGCAAAGGCAAGAAGTATACGGATGGCTTCTAGTCAAGCGACCGGAGCAAATGTTTCTCCAAAGTCTAGTCCTTCAACTTGCGAGAAATCCTTGGCCACAAGTCTTGCCTTGTTGCGGATCACAACACTGTTCTCATCTTGTTTGTTGCGGTACACCCACTTTGTCCCGATGACATTCTTGTCCTTGGGTCGCTCCTCCAACACCCAAAATTCATTGCGGATGAAGTTGTTGAGTTCTTCTTGCATGGCCATTACCCAATTTGGATCTTGGAGTGCTTCCTCAATGTGAGTGGGTTCTACACATGAAACAAACGAGTAGTGCTCACAAAATGTAGCGAAATGGCGAGAACGTGTACTTACTCCCCTTGACGGACTACTGATAATTTGATCAATCGGATGCGCCTTGGAGATGCGTCCATGCCTCATAAGTGGTTGTGAAGCACTTGGCGGTGGTGATACGTGTTGCTCTTCTTGTGGTTGGACTTGATCATGGACTTGTTCTTCTTCTTGATGTTGTGTGGCTTGTGAATCTTGTGTCGACAATGGATTATCTTTTTCTTCTTCGTCAACTTGAGGTGCCATAGATGTGTTAATGTTGGAACTTGAAGCTCCCCCTTGATCATGGCTCTCCTCAACTTTAGGCTTGATGTCTCCAATGGTCATGTTCTTCATAGCTTCTCGTAGAGGCTCATCATCTATTTCATCATGACCAAAACTCTCCTCTTGGGAGCCATTAGTTTCATCAAACTCAACATCACAACTTTCCTCAACTAAACCGGAGGTTTGGTTGAATACTCGATATGCTTTTGAGTTTGATGCATAACCAAGAAAGATACCAACATCACATCTTCTTTCAAACTTACCGAGCCTTTTCTTGCGGTAGATATAGTACTTGCACCTGAAGACTCGAAAATAGGAGATGTTGGGCTTTCTCCCAATGAGGAGTTCGTACGGGGTCTTTTGAAGTAGTCGATGTAGATAGACCCGATTTGTAGTATGGCACGCCGTGTTGATTGCTTCGGCCCAAAACTTCTCAGACGTGCCATAGTCATCAAGCATTGCTCGTGCAAGAGTGATGAGAGTCTTGTTCTTACTTTCAACGACACCATTTTGTTGAGGAGTGTATGTGGCTAAAAATTCATGTTTCACGCCTTCACGATCACACCACTCCCCAATGTTGTAGTTCTTGAATTCGGTGTTGTTGTCACTCCGGAGCTTGATAATGGGAAGTTGAAATTCCCTTTGAGCACGTTTAGCGAAGGTCTTGAACATTTCCGGAGTTTTACTCTTGTCACCTAGAAATAACATCCAAGCATACCGAGAGTAGTCATCAACTATAAAAAGACAATAGAGATTACCACCAAGACTTTGATATGTGGACGATCTGAAGAGGTCCATGTGGAGGAACTCAAGTGGCTTGGAGGTTGACACCATTGTCTTCATCGGGTGGTGTGAAGCAACTTGTTTCCCGGCTTGACAAGCGCTACAGAGCTTGTTCTTCTCAAATGTGACATCCTTCACGCCTGTCACCATCCCGAGCTTGAATGACTTCTTGAGCTTGCTCATTCCAATGTGAGCGATGCGTCGATGCCATAGCCAACCCAAACTCGTCTTGGTGAAAAGACAAGTGGTCAAGCTAGCATCCTTGGCAGAGAAGTCTACTAAGTAGAGGTGTCCATGCTGAAACCCTTTGAAGATTAGTTCTTTGCTTGTTTCACTAGTCACAACAACATCATTCTTGCCAAAGGTACACGTTAGTCCAAGATCACATAATTGTGCAATAGAAAGCAAATTGAAACTAAGTGACTTAACATACAACACATTGGAAATAGATAAATCATGTGAAATTTCAATCTTACCCAAACCAATTACCTTCCCCTTAGAGTTGTCACCAAAGGTGACTTGTTTATGATTGTCGGGGTTCTCTATGAAAGTGAACAACATGCCATCGTTGTCGGTCATGTGTTGAGTGCACCCGCTATCGAGTACCCAATGCTTTCTTCTGGCTTTGTAGTTCACCTACACACATGAATTCAATTTTTGATTTTAGGCACCCAAGCTAACTTAGGTCCTTGTATGTGTAATACAAGTGTTTTTGGGACCCAAAGTTGCTTGGGAAGCTTCCCCTTCATGCCCTTCATGTCCTTGCCAATGAACCTTGCCTTCACCTTGCCATCTACTTTACTCAAGAGATAATAGTGATCATCAAAGGTGGACTTGTAGTTAGTAGGCAATTTTGGAGAAGGCCGGTTAGGAAGAGGACACTCCCTTGTATGGTGACCGGTGACCTCGCAATGTTGGCAATAAGAACCAACTTTCTTGATGAAGCTTGTTTTAAGCTCTGATGAGGGCACATTTCCTTTGTTAGGCACCGGGAAGGATCCAAGTCCTCTCTTGTTGAAGGCCTTTGCTTGTTGGAAGAGGATTTTTTTGTGCTTGACTTCTCCCTTAGATAGTCTTGCCACACTATTGCAGATACTTTCAATTTCATCCATCAAATCCTTCTCCCTAGCATTCTCTTTCAAAGGCAAAGACTTATGCAAGACATTAGTGACATGTGAAACAATGGATACCTTATCATTAAGGGTTTCTTTCTTTATAGTTTTCAATTCTTGATCAATGACTTCATAGGCAAGATTAAGTACTTGATGCTCTTGGATTAACTCATTGTGCTTTCCCAAGAGTGCTTTGTGTGCTAAGTCAAGCTCATGATGATCTAGCTTGATTTGAGCCTTATCCTCCTCAACTTGCTTGACATGAGATTTGAGTGTGTCATGCTCCTTAAGTATGCTTTCATACTTGTCAAGCAAATTGAGGTTAGCACTCTCGAGCTTAGCACGAGCTTATTCAAGAGCCTTGACCTTACTCTTTTCCCTTTTAATGATAGTGTGGTATTCATTTACCATTGAAGCTAAGTCATCGGGGGAAAGCTCATCATCGCTAGAGTCATCACATACCTTGGTGTTACCTTTTGCCATGAGGCACATGGGAGGTGGATGAAGGGATGAATCATCATTGTTGGCAATGGCAAGGCCGTCCAAGCTCTCTTCTTCAGCTTCACTCTTTTCATCACTAGATTCTTCATCGGTGATCCATTCATTTGCCTCACACATGAACACCTTTTGTGGACCTTTTCTCTTCTTTGGAAAGAGTTTTGCCTTTTTTTTCCTTTGTCATACTTCTTCTTCCCAAAAAATATTGGCTTGGGCTTGACCTCTTCTTCATAATCCTCACTATCCTCAAGCTTGTGATGCTTGCCCTTGTGGTTCTCTCTTCTTTTGTCTGGTTTTGGACAATCATAGGAGATGTGGCCTTGATCACCACAGTTATAGCAGGTCTTGTTGTCATCTTTCCTTGGTAGAAATGCTTTCTTTTCGGGATCAAAGTTGTATCCCTTCTTGGCAATCTTGGAGTTCAAGCGAGAGAATTTTCTCATCGTCAATGCAAGCTCATCATCGTCATCTTCACTTGATGCTTGCTCTTATTCACTTGAGCTAAGCTCGATCACTTTCTTTTTCTTGAGATTTGTTCTCTTGGTAGAAGCCTTTAGAGCAATTGTCTTCAAAGATGATTCCTCCATCATCCCAAGCACACTCATCTCATGAGCGCGAATCTCTCCAATAAGTTCAGAAACTTCAATGTGATCAAGAGATTCCTTTTGAAGCATGAAGTTGATGATGTTGTACTTTGGCTTAGGAAGGAGCATAAGAATCTAGCAGGTTAATGAGTCCCTTGCCAAGAGGAGCAATATCAAGAGCATTAATTTTCTCAATAAGAACATTCAAGCGAGAAAACATTTCATTGACATTCTCATGAGGTAGCATTTTGAACTCATCATATTTGGCCTTAAGCATGTGATACTTTAGTTCTTTAACGCGAGAAGAACCCTCATGAATTTCAATCAAGCAAGCCCAAATTTCACAAGCTTTTTCTTTGCTAGCAATCCTAGCAAACACATCTTGACTAATGCATTCGTAAATAGCATTTTTAGCCTTGGCATCTCACTTGATTTGATCACCTATGTAGTTATGCTCACCAAACCCCGCATGGGTCGCTTCCCAGACCTCCGGAGCAATAGCCTCTAGATAAGCACGCATACGTGCTTTCCAATAGGCAAAGTTCTTGCCCTCGAAGATGGGAACCGAACCCCCAATCTTGGCCATTTTAGCTCTCTAGCAGTGAAGCTAGAATGATCCAATGAGCAGCCTTGCTCTGATACCAATTGTAAGGATCGAATGCCCAAGAGGGGGGGGTGAATTGGGCTCCTTTTTAAAAAACTAAAGCAATAAAAACTCAAATACTAAAAGCCCAATTCACTATGCAAACAACCTATGCATTCAAGTGAATAATAAGTTTGTGGTATGTGAAATGCATAAGTATAACGGGAAAGGAAGAGTGTGCAAACTCCCGAGAAGACACGAAGACATGGTGATTTATCCCGTGGTTCGACAAGATCATCAAGACCTTCCTACATCCACGTTGTGGCACCTGCCAAGAGTGTATCCACTCCCAAGTCACCAAGACCAGGGATCTCACTAAGAGTCTTTGTTCACCATCTCCGGCAAGGTGGAGCTCAAGCCTTGTACAAGTTTGATCTTTCGGGCTTCCACAACTGACTTGGTAAGCTCCGGAAGGATCTCTCCGATCACCGACTGATACACGGTGAATGCAATCACCAAGGGACACTCACTTACAGCTCTCACTAGACTACAGACTACAATCACCAAGAATGGAAGCACACAAGCATCATCTCTAGTAAGTTCTAGCCTATCTCTTGGTGTACAAGTTGTGTAAATGATGTGGAAGTGGTTGTTCAACGTCTTGAATGCTTGATAATGTGTAGAGTAGCTCAGGGCATCAAGACTTGTCTAAGTGACTGGTTGAAGGGGTACAAATAGCCAGCTTCCACGAGATAGCCGTTGGAAAAGTAGGCTGACATCATTGTTCTGCAAACACCGGATGATCCGATATCCTCCCTTCAGCTGTCATCGGTCGAATACAAATTAGCTGAGGTCACTGTGTCAGATATGACTGTTGATCGACCGATGTTGTATACACCTGTACATCGGATAATTCGGTGACACTTGGTCCAGGATGGTCCAAAAATAATGCTTACTGGAATGATCGACCGATGTGGCATATTTGTACATTGGATGGTGCGGTGTTACTTGGTCCAGGGAAATTGCTTACTAGAATGATTGACTGATGTAACACATGATTCAACATCGGATGATCCGGTGTATACCCAAGACTGAGGTCTTCTTCTGCTGCAGAGCCAACTCGACCGATGTAGTTTTTTTCTGGATACATCGGATGATCCGGTGAGTTGATTTTGTCTGCTTCGAGTTGTTCTAAGTGATTCTTTTGGAATTTGTCCGAGTGACCTCTTAGACATTGGTTTGAAATGTTCTTCTGATGACGACTAAGTCTCGTGTGCTATCAATTTTGATGGAATAATTTTGACATATATGTTTTTTCTTTCAGTCTTCATGAAAATCGATTGACCTCGTAAAATAGTTTGTTGAGGGGTCTCCAATTGTATCCAATGAGCAATAGATGATATAAATATAGAGTCCATTAAGGGTGATGAGTTATATGAGAGACCTTGCATTCACAAACTTATTAGTGTATCCAACGATTGTCATTAATCATCGAAACCATACCTTATGGGGGCCTAGATGCTTTCAATTTCTCTAATTCTTGGGTCTATACCTGTTAATTCTCGATCTTACAGGTATTCTCCCATGAACAAGACTGAGATGGGGAGACAAGTCTCTGAGCTTCTTCAATCAGGCTTAATTGAGCATAGTGTTAGTCCTTTTGCATCCCATGTCCTGTTAGTTGTAGGACCTATGTATGCTGAATACATTGGCTTGTAGTGAATACACTTGGCTTTGATGATAAAAGTGTTGAATATCACCAAAACACCTTTTTATCAAGGTCCGACTCTAGCTCCGAGCTACAGCAAGGTCCGACGGTAGGTCCAGCTTGGTTTGGGTAGCTCCGGTTACATTCGATGCTAGGTCCGACCAGCTTTGGTTAGCTCCGGTGAGCTTTATCTTTAGCTCCGGCATGACTTTGTTAGCTCCGGCATGTCTTTGATGGCTCCGACATATATTTGATAGCTTCAGCATGGCTTTGCTAAGCTCCGATGTACTTTGTCTAGCTCCGGTTTTGGGTTGACTAGTTCCGACTAGTTTTGGTAAGCTCCGGCCTAGGATCTACTAGTTTTGGTAAGCTCCGGCAGGTGCTTTATTCTTCTAGCTTTGATAAGCTCTGGCTCAAGCTCCGGGTTGCTCTGGCAAGGTCCGGAACTTGACCGCAGTGCTTCTGCTTTTCATTTGCTATGTTTTATACTTGCTTTACATCTATGGAAAGATTGCTTAGTATTCATTTGCTAAGTTTTTGGTGCGTTTTGGTTGAATATGGTTGATATCGTTTCTACTGTGGTTTTGCAACATGCTTATGTGAGGTACTCACATAAGGTGTTGTGTTCGGAACTAACTTGAGTCAAGTCGAGGACTTGGGCTCGTATGGATTGTTTGTTTGTTCATGTGCAGGTGTTGCTTGACTTCAAGTCATGGCTGGTGACAGGATCCATTGGACTAGTCTCAGGAGGAGATGATGTTCCAACAACCAAGTTTGGGAGGAACTGTGGTTGAGCGGGTCAGGAGGTTGCGCAGGATGATTGAATCAAGGGCAGTGCATATGAAGGTCAAAGGAAGGTGTTCGCACGTATGCATGAGGTGCATGACGTGTCAATATGCTTCTAGAGACAGATTATGGAAGGAAGATCTGATCGGAAGGATCGGATCGTATCGGTTGAAGACTTAGGCTGCTAGCTGAGTCGGTTATGGCTCGGTATAGAAAGTATCGAGTTGGTTATGTTAGGATTTCGTGTGTGTCATGAATTTGAGTTGTTTAGGAATGTGGGATATGTTCCTAAGGTGTTTGGAAGTCTTAAGATTGCTTCTATCTGCGTATAGAAGAATCTTGAGTAGTTATGGAAAGTTAGGATTCATGATCTGAGTAGGATTAGAGTCCTAGTTGAGATTGGGATGGCCTAAGGGTTGGTTATTTAAACAAGGGAAGGCCAAAGCTCGATGGGCACGACTTTGGGGACGTTCTTCTTGTGTTCTATTAAATAAAATTCGTAGTTTGAAGGAACTTTTGTGCCTTGTTCGTCCGACTTGTTCCAGACAAGTTTTACTCGTTGAGTTTCTGGACAGCACTACCTTTCGTCGGTGGTTTTATCATAACTTGAGTTTTCCTCAACGGATTTGAGTGATTCTTTTCGTGTTGTCTTCGTGACTTGATTCTCTCTGATATCTATCACTTTTGTCACGGTGAAACACGTTTAGATTAGTCTCACACACGATTTCTTTAACAGATCGTTTTTCTGCCGAGAGGGTTTGGGGTTTAATTGTTTCCGCTGCGTAAGATTTTTAAATCTACCATTCACCCCCCCTCTGGTAGCTTTTCACGTGCTCTTCGATCCTACAATTGGTATCAGAGCCACGGTGCTCTAATCTTTGTGATTTGCACGTGTTTTTGACTAATCATCATGGAGAAGTACTCCGCCAAACTTTGTGTGTTTGCTGGTATTGATTTTCAGGTTTGGAAGGCACGCATGGAGGCCTTCATCCAGGCGCAAGGCTTCACAATATGGGAAAAGGTGTACAAACCTTATGAAGTCCCGCCTAACGATCAAGTTACGGCTACGAACCTCCGGGACGTCGACAACAACAACAAAGCACGAAACTTGATCACCCAAGGACTCACTCAAAGCGACTTTGATCGTGTCGCACACCTCCGATCAGCATACGATGTTTGAAGCGCTCTCTGTGATTACCATGAAGGCTCCAACACAATCAAAGAGGTAAAACAAGATATGTTCAAAAAGGAATATATGCGTTTTGAGATGCAACCCGGTGAGTCTATCGATGACCTCTTTGCTCATTTCAATAAAATTCTCAGCAACTTGCGTAGCGTGAATGTTAATTTTTCAGATGTTGAAAATGCTAGACAACTCCTTAGTGCATTAGACATGTCAATTTGGGAGATGAAAGTAACGTCTATACGTGAATCAACTGTCATGAGTTCTCTTACATTAGATGTGCTTTATTCGAAATTAAAAACTCATGAAATTGACATTCTAGCACGTAAGAACTCAAATAAGTCTATTGCATTTGTCTCACAATGTGATACGTCTAGTTCCGGCCAATCGTCATCTTGCAATACTCTTGCTTTGTTGTCCTCACTAACCCTGGAGTAGATCGAAGAATTTTCAGAAGAGGAATTGGCACTCATCTCTACTAGATTCTCAAAAGCATTGCAAAATGTGAGAACTAGAAGGAGAGGAAGCTCCGGACCTCAACGCTGCTTTGAATGTGGTAAAACAGGACACTTTCGTACAGAATGCCCTAACCTTTCAGGTCTGACCACCCGGAAAGAAAAACAAAGCAAGGTCCGGACCCCCTCTGGGAATTCCAACAAGAAGAAGAAAGGTACCATAGGACGCAAGATGATCAACAGCTTCATCACCGCGCTTCAAGAGCTCAGTTCAAGTGACATAGACTTTGAAAGTGATGAAGAGAATGATGACCTGGCCAACATATGTTTCATGGCGGGCAAAGCAAGATCAAGATCAAGTCAGGAGGAAGCAGAACACAACAGTGACGATGATGAGGTATGTTCAACCTGTAATAAAATGTGTGATGCTATTTCTCGTGACACTGTTATTGTCAAGAAAAAGGACAAAAAGCTTAGGGACAATGCTGCTAAAATTGAGTCACTAGAATCTGAAATTAATCGTTTGAAATCCTTAATTCCTAGTGATGATTCTTGTTCCTCATGTGACTTAATATATGAACAATTGTCCTCCCTAAGAAGTGCACATTCCTCCACTCTAGACAGACTTGATGAAGAAACTGAAAAGAACAAAAAGCTTGCTGCACTTAGTGATAAAAACTTAAAAGAGGCTTCTTATTCTACAGATGATTTGCATTGTTCTGCATGTGAAAATCTTGATAAGAAACTAAAAGATGCAATGAATGAAATTTCCATTCTGAACAATGCTTTATGATCTCATGAAGTTAAAAATTGTTCCAATTGCAAACTAAAAGGAAAAACTTCATGTGCAAACTGCCTAGACTTGTCTAAGAAACTTGATGACATGAATAGAACACTAGGTCGGTTTTGTAATGGGAATAAGAATCTAAACTTGCTGCTAAATTCTTCCAAGTCTTGCAAAGATAAAACTGGTTTAGGTTTTGATTCCCATGTTCATGCTAAGGCACATCCACCTAAAATTGTAAAGTCATTAGGAAGTGGTTTGATTCGAACAGTTCCTAAACAAAAAGAAGTGATTTTCAAATCTGCAGGAGTGCTTTCTAATTCTGTTTCTAATGTTGGGTGCTCATCGAGACATGATTACAAAATTAAGTTTCATTGTACCTACTGTGGTAGAGATGGTCATGTCATAGATTTTTGTTATAGACTAGCTAAACAACAGAAAAGGGAAATAATGTCTGCTAGATCTCATAACTTTCATGCTAAACCGAAAATTAGAAACATGCAACCTGCTTTAATGAGTCAGAAATTTGAAAAGGTAGCTTCTGGAACTTTTGGCAAGAAATCTACAAAGGCAGCTCCGGTAGTTCTTATAGCTCCGAGAGCTCCCAGATCTTCTGTTGTTCCCTCTGGAGCTTCAGTTTTGCCTCCGGACCTTCTGCTTTTACCTCCGGAGCTACTGGTTTTCACTCTAAACAAGTAACAACTTCTAAATCAACTGTTAAGAACAGAAAACCTCAATCTTTGACTCATAAACCTGCTGTTTTATCTCAGCTTTCGCGTGTTTTTCCTGCTGCACGTCGTATGACTCAGTACTGGATACCTAAATGCCTTTTGACTAACCCCAGTATTGAGTCATCGACGTATTGTGCTTCTATGTAGGTTACACGCTTGAGGAAGGAGAATATTTGGATTGTGGGTTCAGGTTGCTCACGCCACATGACCGGTAACAAAGATTGGTTCTCCTCCCTCTCTTTTGTGTCACGTGTAGAGAATGTTACTTTTGCTGATAATTCTTCAACTCCTATAATTGCTAAGGGTTCGGTTAGAGTAAATGATCACTACACTTTAAAGGATGTGGCACTTGTCAAAAATTTGAAATACAACTCGCTTTCTGTTTCACAATTGCTAGATGAAAATCTAGAAATTATTTTCAATAAAAACTGCTGCAAAGTTGTAGGTTCAAATAGTGAGCTTATTTTTAATATGTCTCGGTTTGCAAGAGTTTTTAAAGCTGATTTTGATATGTCTTCCTCTAAGCATAGGTGTCTAGTTGCTAATGATTCAATGGACTTATATTTTTGGCATCGTAGACTTGGTCACGTAGGCTTTGATCACCTAACGCGTGTTAGTACTCTTGATCACATACGTGGGCTGCCTAAGCTTAAAGGGGACAAAGAAATTGTGTGCTCTTCTTGTAGACATGCTAAGATGGTTGCAGGTTCACATACTCCTCTCACAATGATCATGACAACTGAACCATGTCAACTTTTGCATCTTGACACCGTAGGACCTTCACGTGTTCAATCCTTCGGAGGTAAATGGTATGCTCTTGTTATTGTTGATGATTATTCTAGATATTCTTGGGTGTATTTTATGGCGTCTAAGAATGAAGTTTTTAGTCACTTTAGAACTTTATTTCTTAGATTATCAATTGATCACCCAGGATCATTAAAAGCAATTAGAAGTGATAATGGAACTGAATTTAAAAATCAATCTTTTGATCACTTTTGTGCTGAAAATAGAATAGATCATCAATTTTCTTCACCATATGCACCTCAACAAAACGGTGTTGTAGAAAGAAAGAACAGAACCTTAGTTGAGATGGCTAGGACTATGCTTGATGAATATCAAACTCCTAGGAAATTTTGGGCTGATGCGTTAGCAACCGCTTGTTATGTCTCAAATCGTGTTTCCTGCGTGGTAAGCTAGGTAAAACACCATATGAGCTCCGGTTTGGACATAGGCCTAGTGTTACACACTTTCGGGTCTTTGGTTGCAAATGCTTTGTTAAGAAACATGGTAATCTTGATAAATTTGAACCTAGATCCTTTGATGGCATGTTTCTTGGTTATCAATCTCATACTAGAGGCTACCGTGTGCTTTTACTTGACACTAACAAAATTGTGGAGACTTGTGAAGTGTCTTTTGATGAAGCTAGCCCAGGTACTAGCTTCGGTGTTGCAGGACCAGATCCGTATCCTCAGGGGAGGGTATTTTCGAAGATGAAGAAGAGCCGGTGATACTGCCTGGTAGTTTCGAAGTTGACACGTGTCCAGCTCCGGACATTGAACAAGCTCCGGCTATCACCTATGTTGGTCCTGATCGTCCACAAGTCACAAGCTCATCAATTTACGATGAACCTAATGAAGAAGAAGCTTGTGAGACATCTGTTCCCCTACGATTTTACAAAGATCATCCCCCACAACAGATGATTGGAAGCTTGCACGAACGAGTCACACAGTCCAGGTTTTGCGATCCAAACTCTCATGCTCATTCTGCTTTTGTTGCTTCTTTTGAACCCAAAGATATATCACACGCACTCACCAATGAATCTTGGATTATTGCCATGCAAGAAGAGTTAGAAAATTTTGAAAGAAATAATGTTTGGAAACTTGTACCTCCACCTCAAGGTCACACTTTAATTGGAACTAAATGGGTATTTAAAAATAAACAAAGTGAGGATGGGGTTGTGGTTAGGAATAAGGCTAGGTTGGTTGCTCAAGGTTTCACTCAAGTTGAAAGACTAGATTTTGATGAAACTTTTGCTCCCGTTGCTAGATTAGAAGCCATAAGAATTTTGTTAGCTTTTGCAGCATCTAAAGGTTTTAAGCTATATCAAATGGATGTTAAAAGTGCTTTTCTTAATGGCTACATAGATGAGGAGGTTTATGTCAAACAACCACCGGGTTTTGAACATCCAGATTTTCCTAATCATGTTTACAAACTGTCCAAAGCCTTATATGGTCTCAAACAAGCCCCTAGAGCATGGTATGATAGGTTAAAAACATTCTTACTTGAAAAGGGGTTTACCATGGGCAAGGTTGATAAAACTCTTTTTGTGCTTAAGCATGGCAATGACTCATTATTCGTTCAAGTGTATGTGGATGATATTATCTTTGGTTGTGCTTCTCATGATCTTGTGTCCAAGTTTTCAGCAATGATGAGTTCCGAATTTGAAATGAGTATGATGAGTGAACTCACTTACTTTTTGGGGCTGCAAATAAAACAAACCAAGGAGGGTACCTTTGTGCATCAAACGAAGTATACCAAAGATCTCCTAAGGCGCTTCAACATGGACAAAAGCAAGCCTCTTCGGACACCAATGGGAACAGCAACAACACTTGAACTTGATGAAGACGGTGAACCCGTGGATCAAAAAGAATATAGAAGCATGATCGGATCACTTTTGTACCTTACGTCATCAAGACCGGACATACAATTCAGCGTATGTCTTTGTGCACGGTTTCAAGCTGCCCCACGTGTTTCACATCGTCAAGCCATCAAAAGGATTCTCAGGTACTTACATGGAACCCAAGAATTTGGCATTTTTCTTCCTTCTTCCTCAACCGTTACATTGAAAGCTTTTTCGGATGCTGATTTTGGGGGTTGTAGGATTGATAGGAAAAGTACTTCCGGTGCTTGTCATTTTCTTGGTAATTCTCTTGTTGCTTGTTCCTCTAGAAAACAAAATTCAGTTGCACAATCCACAGCCGAATCTGAATATGTAGCTGCTGCTAGTGCTTGCTCACAAATTCTTTGGATTGTTCAAACACTTAAGGACTATGGGGTTGATCTAGATAGTGTTCCACTATTTTGTGATAACACTAGTGCCATTTGCATTGCTAAAACCCCCGTGCAACATTCTAGAACTAAGCACATTGACATTAAGTATCACTTTCTCCGAGATAACGTTGAAAAAGGAAACATTGTGCTTCACCATGTAGATACTGAACAACAATTGGCTGACATTTTTACAAAACCTTTGGATTTCACTCGTTTTTGTTACATTCGTAGTGAAATAGGGGTTATGCATCCTCATGGATTAAATTGAGGGGGAGTTTTTGAAACTTGGGAAGTCTTTGTGTGAATCTGAAATTAAAATAATATGAGCATAGTATTTCATACATATATGACTTTATTATTCCTTTTACATGCTGAAAGTTCTTACTACATTACTCGTGTTATACATTTTGTAGTTTTTGCCATGTCTAGTAATTGGAATAATTACTTACACTAAATCTGGTCATGGTCAAACTTTCTTGCTGTTTTGAACTTGTTGCATGCTCACAAATGCTTTTAATCATAAAGAATTAATCAAGTAATCAACTCACATGTTGAGTTTTTATGAACAAATATAAATTGAGAAAAGATCAAGAGAATATGCATGCATCGCACTTCTTCTTTTGAGATGGCTTGTCATTGCACTTAGATATGAACTTGGAAGAAGTTGTGTATGACTAAAACCATGTCCTTAAGCTTCTGATTGTCAAATGACATAGGCTTGGCTTGGTTGGTTAGAATAAGGCACATGCGCATATAATCTCTTGCAAATATCATATGATCTAAATTTATGCTTTGAAAAATAATAAAATGCAGCAACTAGTGTCATGCTATCAGGTTTTGAGATAGTTAAGTTTGTGAGATCATGACTTGCTTAAATTGAAAATTACATTTGATCTCTAGCATGGCTTACACTACTTTATGTATTTCATTGATGTGATAATGTAAGGTAATTGATAGTATGACTTGGATGAGCTTTGTTTATATGTATATGTTATAATATGCTCATAACAACTAAAGAGGGAGAGATAATTTGTTTATATGCTCATGACTTGCTGAATACATTGTCAAAGGGGGAGAGATAATCATAAAGAGAGAGAGACTATGTGCATAAGGAGAGATAATAAAGGGGGAGAGATAATATGGGATAATTTTTCTTCTCATTTACTTTTGATTTACAAAGGGGGAGAAATTGTTTTCAAAAAAGGGGGAGAAATTGTTTTCAAAACTTTTATGTGAATAATCCAATGTTCGGATTTTAAATGGTGTTGCCAATGCATTCATCAAGGGGGAGATTGTAAGACCTATGTATGCTGAATACATTGGCTTGTAGTGAATACACTTGGCTTTGATGATAAAAGTGTTGAATATCACCAAAACACCTTTTTATCAAGGTCCGACTCTAGCTTCGAGCTACAGCAAGGTCTGACGGTAGGTCCGGCTTGGTTTGGGTAGCTCCGGTTACGTTCGATGCTAGGTCCGACCAGCTTTGGTTAGCTCCGGTGAGCTTTATCTTTAGCTCCGGCATGACTTTGTTAGCTCCGGTATGTCTTTGATAGCTCCGGCATATATTTGATAGCTTCGGCATGGCTTTGCTAAGCTCCGACGTACTTTGTCTAGCTCCGGTTTTGGGTTGACTAGTTTCGACTAGTTTTGGTAAGCTCCGGCCTAGGATCTACTAGTTTTGGTAAGCTACGGTGGGTGCTTTATTCTTCTAGCTTTGATAAGCTCCAGCTCAAGCTCCAGGTTGCTCTGGCAAGGTCCGGAACTTGACCGCAGTGCTTCTGCTTTTCATTTGCTATATTTTATACTTGCTTACATCTATGGAAAGATTGCTTAGTATTCATTTGCTAAGTTTTTGGTGCATTTTGGTTGAATATGGTTGATATCATTTCTACTGTGGTTTTGCAACATGCTTATGTGAGGTACTCACATAAGGTGTTGTGTTCGGAACTAACTTGAGTCAAGTCGAGGACTTGGGCTCGTATGGATTTTTTGTTTGTTCATGTGCAGGTGTTGCTTGAGTTCAAGTCATGGCTGGTGACAGGATCCATTGGACTAGTCTCAGGAGGAGATGAGGTTCCAACAACCAAGTTCGGGAGGAACTGTGGTTGAGCGGGTCAGGAGGTTGCGCAGGATGATTGAATCAAGGGCAGTGCATATGAAGGTCAAAGGAAGGTGTTCGCACATATGCATGAGGTGCATGACGTGGCAATATGCTTCTAGAGACGGATTATGGAAGGAAGATATGATCGGAAGGATCGGATCGTATCGGTTGAAGACTTAGGCTGCTAGCTGAGTCGGTTATGGCTCGGTATGGAAAGTATCGAGTTGGTTATGTTAGGATTTCGTGTGTGTCACGAATTTGAGTTGTTTAGGAATGTGGGATATGTTCCTAAGGTGTTTGGAAGTCTTAAGATTGCTTCTATCTGCGTATAGAAGAATCTTGAGCAGTTATGGAAAGTTAGGATTCGTGATCTGAGTAGGATTAGAGTCCTAGTTGAGATTGGGATGGCCTAAGGGCTGGTTATATAAACAAGGGAAGGCCAAAGCTCGATGGGCACGACTTTGGGGCCGTTCTTCTTGTGTTCTATTGAATAAAATTCGTAGTTTGAAGGAACTTTTGTGCCTTGTTCGTCCGACTTGTTCCAGACAAGTTTTACTCGTCGAGTTTCTGGACAACACTACCTTTAGTCGGTGGTTTTATCATAACTTGAGTTTTCCTCGACGGATTTGAGTGATTCTTTTCGTGTTGTCTTTGTGACTTGATTCTCTCTGATATCTATCACTTTTGTCACGGTGAAACACGTTTAGATTAGTCTCACACACGATTTCTTTAACAGATCGTTTTTCTGCCGAGAGGGTTTGGGGTTTAATTGTTTCCGCTGCGTAAGATTTTTAAATCTACCATTCACCCCCTCTGGTAGCTTTTCACGTGCTCTTCGATCCTACATTAGTGCAGAAGAAGGATGGTTCTTGGAGGCTTTGCATTGACTACAGAGAATTGATTGACATGACCATTAAAAACAGATTTCCTATGCCTCTAGTGGATGAAATATTGGATGAATTGGCTGGATCCCAATATTTTACCAGCCTAGATATGAGATCTGGATATCATCAAATCAGGATGAAGGCTGGGGAAGAGTATAAAACAACTTTCAGAACACATTGTGGGCATTATCAGTTTAAAGTGATGCCCTTTGGACTGACTAATGCACCTGCATCCTTTCAGTGTGTAATGAATTCTGTGTTAGGGCCATATGTGAGGAAGTTTGTGTTGGTTTTTATTGATGATATATTGATCTATAGCCCTACTTTGGAGATGCATATGGAACATCTGAGGAGGGTGCTGTAGACACTAAGTGCTCACCAATTCTATGTCAAGCTATCTAAATGCCATTTTGCCCAGCAGGAATTGGAATATCTGGGACATATTATATCCTCCAAGGGGGTGAAAACAGACCCTAAGAAGACAAAGGTAATGTCTAACTGGACCACTCCCTCTTCTTTTACTGATTTACGTGCATTTCTTGGGTTGACATGCTATTATAGGAAGATTGTCAGAGGGTATGGTTCTATTGCCAAGCCTTTAACATCTATGTTGCGCCAGAAAGTATTTCTTTGATCCCAGGAGGCTGATCAGGCATTCCGGCAGTTAAAGGAGGCTCTCACATCTACACCTTTGTTGGCTTTACCTAACTTCAAAGAGCCTTTTGTGGTTGAAACTGATGCAAGTGATGTAGGGGTGGGGGCAGTATTGATGCAACATAATCAACCAGTAGCATTTGTTAGCAAAGCTTTATCTGATAAGCATAGGCATTGGTCCATCTATGAGAAGGAGTTTCTTGCCCTGATCTTGGCAGTGGAGAAGTGGAGACCATATTTACAAAGATCAGAATTCATTATCAGCACTGATCACAGAAGTCTTAGCTATTTGGAAGATCAACAGCTTCAGTCTGATCAGCAGAAGAAAGCTATGGCTAAGGTCATGGGACTTTATTTCAAGATTGTGTATAGGCAGGGGAAGGAGAACAAAGTTGCAGATGCTTTATCCAGATTGGGGAAGATTTTTGTTGTCACTGGAGTCCAGGAGGTTACACCAGTGTGGATTCAAGAAGTCATTAATTCTTATGCTAATGATACTATGGCTTAATCATTGCTCCACAGGCTCATTGTTTCTAGTCCTGATGAGCAGGGATATTATCTTCATCAAGGAGTTATCAGGAAAAATGGAAAAAATTGTGTCGGTACCCTAAAAACCATACACCCCCTGAGGTTACAAAGATCTCAAGGGAAGGACGCCTACTCAAATTGAAGACCCTCGGAGGCCCACTTGTCAGACATAACCGGACCTGCTTCTCCAACATGGTTAACCCCTAGGTTGCCACGTGTACTGCCAGACTGTAGCTACTACCCACAAGGGTGAAGCTCCGGGCTAGGTACCGAAACGGCACCTCCGGACTTAACCCCTGACCGAGAGAAGCTCCGGACCTGACACGTGCCAGGCCACCCCGGAGCTTCCCGCTTCCCACAAGCAAGCTCCGGAGCTGCCACGTGTCCAAACGTCGGAGCTGGCCGCCTCAAACCTCCGGAAGACATTGTAACGACTCCGGATCTTCAAAGGATAGCCGCGGACTTCAAGACCCGATTAATTGTCATTAATTCCATGTTAATGACACTTAATCGGACAATCTTAACACCTGTAACGGCACTGTCGGAGCCCGTTACAGGGTTATTAACAACAATTAATCGTGTATCAATACTAGTAACCGCCGGGGCCACATGTCGGGCCAGGCTAACTTGTAATGGTTTGTCCTTGTACTATAAAAGGACAGACCAACGATACACGGGAGAAGAAGGCTCTCGAACGCTCTCAGGCACACACGCATTGACGTGAGCTTTCATACATAAACTAATACAACACCACACACCCGTGGAGTAGGGTATTACACTCAGGCGGCCCGAACCACGTAAACCACTGTGTCTCTCGTGTCCAATCGTGATTCACCTTCTTGAGTCTCCGCGCGCCCACACCGAACTACAAACTCCTTCAACACTTTAGTAGTGTCAGGAGATCTGCCGACTCCAACAGTCGACAGTTGGCGCGCCAGGTAGGGGCGCCTGAGATTTTCAAGAATGGTGAATTCTGCGGCTGGATCATCCAACGAGCAACCTGCTGCTCAGGCTGTCGAGGGCAATCCCTCCAACATGTAGCCACCAGCAGGAGCCTCAGCACCAGCAGGAGTCACACTCCCACCACCACCATCTTCTCCGGCAAAACGTGCCGGGCAACATGATGGTGCGCCGGCGTCACATACTGCGCCGGCAAGTCATGACAACCCAGAACACGCGCTCCATGCAGCGCGTGCTCTTCTCCAGCGACCACCACCTCCGGATGCATCTCAAGATGCCATGGAGCAATGGAGGGCTGATGTTGAGCATTTGGTCGCAGCAGCGGCCGAACGCCTCAACAACCAGGGTCCTCCTCCTTCAGGGCGAGCCCCGTCGCAGTGACGGACGTTGTCTGGAAGACTTGGTCCGCATGTCTCCAACAACCGAAGACGAGCTGCGTCACAGCAAGTGACGTCGTTGCCCTCTGGGGCACGACGCACCCATACGGTATCTCGGCTTTCAACACATGACCTCCGGGCGGAGCTTGATCGTCGATACCGCCAACAGGATGGCCGTGTCCATATCGAGCGAGCTCGAGAAAGACGGGATGCTCAAGACCTTTCTACTCTGGAAGGAGTAGGAGGAGGCTGTTCCGCCCTAGCCATGCACCTGCGCATGGTTAGATGGCCACAGAAGTTCCGGCCACACTTGCCGGAAAAATTCGACGGGACTGTCAACCCTGTAGAATTTCTGCAGATATACTCCACTGCAATCTTAGCAGCTGGAGGAAACGAGGCCGTAATGGCCAACTACTTTCCAGTGGCCTTAACTGGGACCGCCAGGTCCTGGTTTATGAGCCTTCCACCCAACTCTATCGACAGTTGGGAGGAGCTGTGCCGTCAGTTCACTGCCAACTTCGGGAGTTCATACACCCGACCGGGCACTGAACTAGACCTTTTTGTGGTCGTGCAAAAAGGGGGAGAATCTTTGCGGTCATTCATCCAGAGGTTCTCTCAGGTACGCAACACAATCCCTTCTATCTCAAGCGCTTCTGTCATTGTGGCATTCAGACAGGGTGTACGAGACAAGAAGATGTTGGAGAAGCTGGCGATCAAAGAGATCACCAGCATCACGGAGATCTTCAGCTTGGCAGACAAATGTGCCAGAGCTGCGGAGGGTCGTGAAATGCACTCCAAACCAGCCTTGGAGGATCACAAAAAATCCTCCAAAGAATAAGCCGCTACCTCCGGGAGTGGCAAGAAGAAAAAGAAGACCAACGGCAAGAAGAAGCCGTCGGCCGACACATCCAACGTTGCGGCCACTGCAACTCCTGGTGGCCGGGGGCCACGCCCCGAGAAGCGACCTCGACCGTCTTCCGAAGACGGCGGCAAATCCAAAATGTGGTGCCCCATTCACAAAACGGGCAGCCACAGGCTGGAAGACTGCCGGGAGGTCCAAAACCTTGCCGAGCGCTACAACAAGCGCCGGGAAGGGTCTCCTTTCCGACAGAGGGAGGGAAAACAGAAGGTTGACGAAGCTCCGACTGAAGAGGAGTTAGGGTTTCAGGACCCCAAAAAGGTCCTGAAAGCCGTCTACACCTCCGTCGACGATGACTCCGACGTCTCCGACAACGAGCGTCGGAAAACCATGAACACCATCTTTGGTGGATCATGGGACATCACTTCTCGTCGTGTCATCAAGACTATGCGGCGGGATATGGCTGCTGTAGCTCCTATAGCTAGACCGGAGCCACATCGAAAGTGGATGGACACACCCATCACTTTTGATGCTTCAGACTGTCCTCAAAGCATGGTCGGAGCTGGCCAATTACCCTTGATGGTATCTCCCACCATCAACAACATCCAGCTCCATCATGTTATGGTGGATGGAGGTTCGGGGCTGAACCTTATAAGCTTTGAAGCTTTTACCAGACTTCAGCTTCGACCTTCGGATCTTCAGCCCTCTCGACCATTCTCCAGAGTAGGTCTGGGGGCCATTACCCCACTCGGAGCTATAATTCTCCCCGTTACCTTCGGGACACGGGAGAAGTACCGCACCGAGAAGTTGGTCTTCGACGTCGCTCAGATCAACTTACCATTCAACGCCATCTTGGGTAGACCTGCCCTATACAAATTTATGGCAGCTGCTCATTATGGATACTTGGTGTTGAAGATGCCAACACCAGCAGGCGTTCTCCGGATTCGTGGAGATCGCACCGCCGGAGTAACTGCTCTGGAGGAGCTCCATGCACTCACCACTGCGCAAGAGGAGGACTCCAGACAGGGGCAAGCTCCAAAACCTCCGAGCATTCGGCAACGAGGCTCAACCTCTGCTCCCCGTGTGCAGCCAAGCGGCGACACCGACATCCCCGTCAAAGTCGTCCAAATTGGTTCCGATGTCACTCAAACCACCCGCATATCGGGTGGGTTGAATGACAAATAGGAACTCGCGCTCATCACTTTCCTCCGGGCTAACGTTGACGTATTTGCTTGGCAACCGTCACAAATGCCTGGGATCCCCAGGGAAGTGATTGAGCACAATCTGAAGATTTACCCCGATGCTCGGCCTGTGCATCAGAAACCTCGGAAGCAATCTGTAGAGCGACAGAACTTCATCCGACAAGAAGTGAAGAAGTTGCTCGAAGCCGGATTTATCCGAGAAGTCTTCCATCCAAAATGGCTGGCGAACCCAGTCGTTGTGCCCAAGGCCGGCGGGAAACTTCGGATGTGCATCGACTACACCACACTGAATAAGGCATGTCCAAAAGATCCATTCCCACTACCTAGAATAGATCAGATAGTGGATTCCACCTCCGGGTGCGAGTTACTGTGTTTTCTAGACGCATATTCTGGATATCATCAAATCAGGATGTCTAGGGAGGATGAAGAGCATACTTCATTCATCACAGTGGATGGATTGTATTGTTACACAGCCATGCCGTTTGGTCTCAAGAATGTAGCTTCAACTTTTGTACGAGCTATGTACAAAACTTTCGAAGAACTCATCAGAGACATAGTGGAAGTGTACGTCGATGACATCGTGGTCAAAGTCAAGAACAAGGAGTCCCTCTTGGACGCCTTGTAGGCTGTCTTCGACAAGCTGCGGGCCACCCGCACGAAGCTAAACCCAGACAAGTGCGTCTTCGGGGTTAGTTCCGGAAAGCTTCTTGGTTTCCTAGTAAGTCACCGGGGCATAGAGGCTAATCCAGCGAAGATAAAAGCCATTGAAGACATGCGGCCACCAACCCGCATCAAAGATGTCCAAAAATTAACAGGATGTCTAGCAGCCCTCAGCCGGTTCATTTCAAGACTGGCGGAAAGAGCACTTCCCTTCTTCAAGTTACTGAGGAAGTCCGGACCATTCCAATGGTCTGAAGAAGCAGAGAAGGCATTCCAGGAGCTGAAACAGTTCCTCACCACCCTACCAGTCCTGGTAGCTCCGAACCCTGGTGAGCCTTTGTTGCTTTACATTTCAGCTACTGACGAAGTCGTCAGTATGGTTCTGGTTGCGGAGAGACCGGAACTACCCAATACTCAGGAATCCAGACCCCTTCGGGGGGGTCCAGAGGTTCCTGAAAGCGGGTCTGGGTCCCAGCTCCCAGACTCAAACCCACAAGAAGCCACTTCAGAGGACCCGGACCCCTCTAAGAGGGTCCAGGTCATTTTTGAAGAAGCTCCGGGTTCCTCCACCCAGAACCCGGAGGTCCCCGAAGAGAGTCTGGACCCCTCCGAGAGGGTCCGGATCAATGAAGAGGAAGCTCCGAACCCCTCCGGGAGGGTCCGGACCATTCAACGCCCGGTATACTTCATCAGTGAAGTGTTACATGATGCCAAGACTCGATACCTAGAGGTGCACAAACTGCTTTATGCAGTTCTTATTGCCTCAAGGAAGCTTCGACACTATTTCCAAGCTCACAAAGTCTCGGTGGTGACCTCATATCCACTTCGAGCGATCCTGCATAATCCCAATTCAACTGGAAATATTGCAAAGTGGGCAGCGGAATTGGCTGAATTCGATCTTGAATTCATTCCGAGACAAGCAATCAAGAGTCAAGCATTGGCAGATTTCGTGGCAGAATGGACTCCCTCTCCATTAAACCCTGGGGGCCCCAGCGAGCAGAAGACGAAACCTCAAGTTCCAACCTTCACTAAGCCTCACTGGACCCTTTACTTCCACGGCTCCATGCAGAAGCAGGGAGCCGGAGCTGGAATCCTTCTCCTCGCACCAACTGGGGAGAAGGTGAAATACATGGTACACCTTGACTTCAAGGCAACCAACAACATGGCGGAGTATGAAGCACTCATCTATGGATTAAAGGTGGCACTATCATACGGTGTCAAGCAATTGCTGGTCAAAGGAGATTCACAACTCGTCATCAAGCAGGTGAAGGGTGAATGCTCCTGCAATAATCTCCAGCTAGCAGCTTACCTCCTTGAAGTCCAGAGGCTTCAGAAGGACTTCGAAATCCTAGACCTTCACCATGTTCAGCGTGCTCTCGGCTCCTGATGGAACCTTTGTCCGGAGGTTGTCAAAACCCACAGTTCAGCCTGCCGAACTGAACAAAGGGGGCGAGATCAGCATCCCGAAGCTGACGGTCCCGATGGCCCTGTTACCATGGCAGCCATCAAGGGTCGTAGGTGCTGCCGGAAGCTCCGAGCAACCCAGCACGCAAGATTCAAATGCTCAAGTCAGTTCCGATGCATGGATCTCGGAGATCCGGAGCTACTTGAAAGACAACATCCTTCCTAACGATGATGTATCCGCTGATCGGGTAGTCAGATTGGCTAAAAGATACACGTTGGTAGAAGGGGATCTCTACCGGCGCGGTGCCAACGGCATCCTAATGCGGTGCATCACAAGGGAAGAAGGCTGCGAGCTACTCGCAGAAATCCATGGAGGCGAGTGTGGGAACCACGCATCTTCCCGCACGCTGGTCGGAAAAGCCTTTCGGCACGGCTTCTACTGGCCTACAGCGCTCCAGGATGCCACTGAGCTGGTGAAGAAATGCAAAGCATGCCAATTTCATGCAAAGCAAATTCATACACCTGCTCAGTCCTTACAAATGATACCTCCCACATGGCCTTTCGCTGTGTGGGGGATGGACATCTTGGGACCCTTCCCTAGAGCCGTCGGAGGTTACAAGTTCCTGTACGTCGCCATCGACAAGTTCACCAAGTGGCCGGAAGCAACTCCCGTTGTGACGATCAACAAACAATCTGCAATCAATTTTCTACAATCCATCGTGAGCAGATTCGGAGTCCCAAATAAGATCATCACTGATAATGGGACTCAATTCACAAGCTCCGCATTTCAAGGATATTGCGAAGACCTCGGCATACAAGTTTGCTACGCTTCCGTAGCTCATCCTGCCAGCAATGGACAAGCTGAGAGAGCAAATGCAGAGATCCTTAAAGGACTCAAAACACGCACTTATGAGCGCTTGAAAAAGCATGGAGCCAATTGGATCGAAGAGCTTCCGCCCACTCTATGGGCCAACAGGACTTCTCCAAGTCGGGCAACCGGAGAAACACCCTTCTTTCTGGTGTACGGAGCTGAAGCGATCCTTCCTCCGGAAATCACCTTGGGTTCCCTCCGAGTCCGGACCTTTGACGAAGCCGCGCAGGACCAGCTCCGGCGCGAAGACCTAGACCTCCTCGAGGAGGGAAGGTGCCAAGCAGCTGTTCGGAATGCCCGATACCGCCAAGCTCTGCGGCGCTATCACCAGCGGCATGTACACAACCGACAGCTCGAGGAAGGCGATCTGGTGCTACGGAGAATACTATTCAGATAAGGGCAAAACAAACTCTCCCCCGGCTGGGAAGGGCCCTTTCGAGTGATCAAAGTATCCCGTCCCGGAAGCGTTCGCTTGGCTACCAAGGATGGGACACCTCTCCCAAATCCTTGGAACATCGAGCACCTCCGTAAGTTCTACACTTAATTCCACGGAGGTGAGTCTTAAGTAACTTGAAATGTATGTTATAGAGTCATTGTACAGAGTCGGGTAGTTCCTCCGGGAGAGCAGCCGGACCTTTCCCGAAAGGTTTGAAAAGTTCATGCAACACTTGACACAGTCTCCGGACTAAAAGTGTGGCTAACTACCCTGGGTCAAACGAGAAACCAAACACACTTAGCCTGGTTCCGTACCCTAAGAGTGTACTTGTTTCCCCTGTACCCCGGACCTATAATGAAAGACATCTTCATGTGAAATAGACTCCACGTGCATTCATTTTTGCATAGGCTCGACATTTTTATTTTTCTCTTTCTTGTCTATAACAGAAACGTGCAATTCTTAAGAAGTTCTAGTTTGACCGGTTTACGTACGATTCGAGTTGAATTGTCAGATTTTTTGGATTTAAATATCGTCTGTGGCCAACTCGCCTGAAAGCCGCCAAGCCATTCTAGGGCCGGAGTGCGCTATCGACTTAGCCTGGTCAAGCACCCTAAGTACGCCACTCTACCTACATCCCGGCAGGCCAAAGTAAGGTGGGTCCATGGACAATTGGATCTAAAAGAAAAGACAATTCATCCAGTCGTATTAAAAATCGTGTTCAACTTAAAATTTTCTTGAGAACCGTAAGCCGCGACGAAGCTATAGACAAGGAACGAATTTTACTATTTTTCTTGGCTTAAGTGGGCAGGAAAAATGAACCCTACGTTGATGGAGAAAAACCGGAGCTAACCAAGCTCCGACTCCCACCAGGGCGTCAACCGTCGGCGTTGACTAAAAGATGGTGAGAAGACCCCGTCACTGGAGTCTGTTGCCAACAAACCAAGTGTGGCAAAGGTCATTGCCGGAGCTGCTAAGCTCCGACAACTTCAGGGGACCTTCACTATCAAAAACTTCGAACCTAAATTTCACAAGTTCGAAGCAAATTCGTCTTCAACAAAACTCAACATCCTTTTGGTACATGTCCACAATCAAATTGTGCACATCTACCAGGGGGCCAAGTGAAGATAAAGATGTTGAAGACAAAAAAAAAATGAAATTCGCAAAAAATTGGGGATTTCATTTCATCTGAAGACCGGAGATTACATCTGGAGACAAGGGATTACAAAATTGAGGAAGAAGAGAAGATACAAGTAAAGGCTAAAAGAGACGGTCCTAGACCCTATGGAAGAACTCGGCAACCTTCTGGGCGACCTCCGACACGCAGGCTCGGGTAGCTTCGCCTTCTCCTTCGACGGGGCCTTCAAGCACCGGGTCCAGAGGAAATTGAGGGTTCCGGCTGGTGTAGCACGTCAACACATATTCTGTGACGTTCTTAGCCAGGGATTGCCCCTCGACCTCCAGCTGGTCCGCGATGACGTCGCCCACCTTGGAGAGCTTGATGCCTGCGGCGGTCAACGCTTGCAACGCAAGGTCCGGCTCCGGCTCCGGATCATCCGGGTGCACGGGGCTGAAACCCATCGGCGTCAGCGCGTCGTCGGCCTTGCCCAGGAACTCCCAAATCTGCAGGGAGTCCGCCTTCCTCAAGCTCTTCATCTCTTCCAGGGATCTCCGGGCCGCCGTCAGCTCCGAATTCTCGCGGGCGAGGCGCTCAACTTCTTTGGCGTTTTGCTGAATCTTCGCAGCAACCCGCTTCTCAAGTCTTCCGAGCTCCTCCTCCCGGAGGTGGATCTTGTTCCGGCGGTCGACCAGGTCCTTCTCCCTAGCCTCCACTTTCTTCTCCCGGGCGACAAGGGCACACTCGTATTCGTAGAGTTCCTGCCCCCGCACCCAGGTCTTCTCCTCTTCCTCGAGGCAGCGCTCTTCCAATTTCTTAGTGCGCTCCTCGAGGCCCTTGTCCGCCAGAGCTGTTTTCTCAGCGAGCTCTTCTTCCCGTCGCAAGACGTCATCCCGTAGCTCCAGGAGTTTTTGCTCCTCGTCCTCGAGCCGTCTTTCCCTCCCTTCAAGTGCCTCTCGGCGCTTGATGAGTGCGGTGCTGATGGCCTCGAGCTGATCAAACCGAGCATTGGCCGCGTCGTTAGCAGCCTTAGCTCGGTCGTGGAACTCCCGGGATTGAGCATCGAGGGCGTGAGTCATGCTCTCCCTCTCGTCCAGCAGCTTATCCCAGAGCTCCAGGCGGATCTTCTCCCGCTTGATCCACTCCTTGTCATCCGCAAGCCTCGACTGTGCCAGCTTAGTCTCGAAGTGGAGCCGATTACGCCACCGCCTAAGGGTTTGGCGCTCCTCTTCAAGAGCCTTGCTGTCGTGGAAGAAGGCCAGTTGGACCTGACGTAGACTGGAGCAGGCGTTGTCGATGGACATCGACAGCGAGATGGGCTCCGGACCTGCTGGGATCTCTTCCGCTGGTTCCAGCGGGTCTTCACATACAAAAATTGGGTCCCACTCTACGAGAGTGGAACCCCGAGCTTCCAAAGCGCTAGGGCCTTCCTCCGGGACGGCCTCAGTCGCCATCGAAGGAGGTCCCGCCACCAAGTCTTCATTCGCCCCCTCAGGCGGGGGGCCGGCGACTTCGTTCAGGCACTCTGGCTCTGCCACAGGAACCATCGACGTCGTCGCCTCCGGAGCAGGAGCCGCTACTGGCTCCGGCCGGGACACCTCTTCTGAGGGAGGCTCAAGCTCCCTCGCCTCTTTAACCGCCGGCTCTGTGACCGGCGCTCCAACAATCACCGGCTCTGCGCCCGGAGCTTCGGAAGTAACCGGCTCAACTGCCGGAACTCCTTCGACTTCTGGCTCGCATGCTGGGGCTTCAGCCACCTCCGGCTCAATCGCCGGGGCTTCAGCACTTTCCGGCTCCGAAGCCGGGACTGCTACTTCCTCCGACTCAACAGCCGGAGCTTCTACTACTGTAGCACCAGGACCCGGAGCTTCCACTTCCGGGACGGGTGCCGCTGGCGCATCTTCACTCCCGTGGTCCGGCGCTACCACGGGAACTTCTGGAGATGAGTCAAGGTCCATGACCACGACAGCCGGCGCCGGAGCTGTCGCAGCCTCCGCTTGGGGCGGCACCAGGACTGGAGCAGAAGCCCTCGCAGCCTCAGACACTGTGGCTGAGGGTGGAGCTTCACTCCCTTTCTTGGGAACGCTGCAGATGAAGAACGAAGAAATTGAGCAAACAGATGCTACAATTAAAAAGTTAATCGAGGTAAAAAAGAAAAATTACCTTGGGAGGCTCCCGCACCAGCTTGCGCGGAACCTCTTTCCCGGACGATCCGGGCTGGCCATGGTCGGCGTAGGAGCTCCGGGAGGACTCCCAGGACTTGCCACAGCCGCGGGCGTTTCTCGGGTCGGAGCTCTCCTTGATCGGGAGGAACTCCTAGACCTGGAGGCCCTCACCGCTCCAGATGCCGGAGTCGCGCGCCCGGAGCTAGCACCACAGGAGGGATCCACCCCGGGGACAGTCGCACTCCGGGAGGATCCCACCGCCGGAACAGTAACGTTCCGGAAGGACCCCACCACGGGGACAGTCGCCACGGCGGCGGAGGATCTTCCTTCCTGAGGAGGGGGAACCGGGGGGGAAGTGGCAGGCCCGATGGACCTTCCGTCAGCATGTCGCAGCTTCCTCTTCCGGCTCTCCGGCTCCTCCGCCAGCTCCTTGCCCTTGCCGATGACCTCAGCTCTTGGCTGTGGGACAGGGGCGGAGCCGTCTTCGGGCAACCCGGGGATCGCCAACCGGGTGGTTGATCTTCTCTCGACGACACCAAGGTCGTCAAGCGCGGGCATCGTCCGCCGGAGCTCCCTGCTGAACTCAACTTCCACGTTCAGAGGGAGGAAGGCCGGCGGCGGAGTCAAGTAATCTCCGTCAACGTCGATGCCGTGCTGGAATTTCTTGAGGTGAAACTCCAAGGTCTTCCCCACCATGCTGGACTTCAACCCGGTCTCAACCCGGTCCTCGTCCATCACGCTGTTGAGGGCCCAGGCGAGCTTCTCCCTCCTCTTCAGCGGCGCCCACCTGTTGGACAGGAAGTTGCAGAACACCGCCTGGGGAGTCAATCCTCCCTCCACACATTGGCGGATCCTGGTCAGGACAGGGTCGAAAGCTTTCGCCAGCACCGGAACTTCGCTCCATATCGACGTGTCAATGCCGGGCAGACCGTCTGGCAACTCCAACCGCTCATGCTCCTCCACCCGGACGACTATCCAATCTTTCTTCCAGTCATCCCACTTCCCGGAAGGGAATGACCGGAGGTACTTGAATGGGCACTTCTTGCGCTTCACGAAGTAGTAGAAGCCAAGATACTCATTGCTTCGACCGGTGGTGTGGACGGTGAAGAAGGTTCGGAAGAGCTCGATGCAGGGAGGGATGCCCACCCACATCTCGCAGAAGTGGACAAAGATGGACACAAGGAGAATGGAGTGAGGGCCAAGGTGGTACAGCTGCAGACCATAGAAGTCCAGCAGCATCAAGAAGAAAGAAGAAAACGGTGGGATCAGCCCCACCATGGCGTACGAGGAAAAGTACACCATCTCGCCAGCGTGCTCCTTTTCAAAGGGGAGCTCTCCGCCGGCGCGTACCGAGCGGTTGAAGAAGTCCAAAGACCACCCCATGAGGGCCCGGACCTTCTTCAGATCGCTGTCAGTCTTCAAGCGACTCTCACGCAGACCCAACTCCATCGCAGCACAGCTAGGCAAGAGAAGAGGAGCAAAGTACGATTTGGGAGTTTGAGCGCAAGAACAGATGGGAAGCGTAAAGAACTCCCGACGGTGCGCTTTCCTTCTTAAGTAAGCCCTCACAACGCTTGGATGGAAACTGCAGGGGAGTCAAGGATACTACTCAAGAATTCAACCCTGCCGATGACAAGAGGGCCCGGGACCACCCTGACGATCAAGTCGAGGCTCTTACCCAGGCGAACAGTTGTCATCACGAGGCGGGAAACCCAAAGGCGGCGACCTGACAAGGCGCGCGGAACCGATACGGTTTTTGTATCGGGAACCGGCGACCTTCAATTGCGAGAGATCCGCACGTCAAAGATCTTATCTGCCGCTTGAGGTGCGCCACGCGTCGGGATTTAACCGTAAAGCCCCGCCAACGGCACCTCCGAAGACCCTTGAAGACCCAATTCAAGAGTCGCGAGTATGGACCCACCTCCGACGGAATGACTTCACCCCGGTGACTTTCCCCGGAGGTAGGTCCAGGGGGCCACTGTCGGTACCCTAAAAACCATACACCCCCTGAGGTTACAAAGATCTCAAGGGAAGGACGCCTACTCAAATTGAAGACCCTCGGAGGCCCACTTGTCAGACATAACCGGACCTGCTTCTCCAACATGGTTAACCCCTAGGTTGCCACGTGTACTGCCAGACCGGAGCTACTACCCACAAGGGTGAAGCTCCGGGCTAGGTACCAAAACGGCACCTCCGGACTTAACCCCTGACCGAGAGAAGCTCCGGACCTGACACGTGCCAGGCCACCCCGGAGCTTCCCGCTTCCCACAAGCAAGCTCCGGAGCTGCCACGTGTCCAAACGTCGGAGCTGGCCGCCTCAAACCTCCAGAAGACATTGTAACGACTCCGGATCTTCAAAGGATAGCCGCAGACTTCAAGACCCGATTAATTGTCATTAATTCCATGTTAATGACACTTAATCGGACAATCTTAACACCTGTAACGGCACTGTCGGAGCCCGTTACAGGGTTATTAACAACAATTAATCGTGTATCAATACTAGTAACCGCCGGGGCCACATGTCGGGCCAGGCTAACTTGTAACGGTTTGTCCTTGTACTATAAAAGGACAGACCGACGATACACGGGAGAAGAAGGCTCTCGAACGCTCTCAGGCACACACGCATTGACATGAGCTTTCATACATAAACTAATACAACACCACACACCCGTGGAGTAGGGTATTACGCTCAGGCGGCCCGAACCACGTAAACCACTGTGTCTCTCGTGTCCAATCGTGATTCACCTTCTTGAGTCTCCGCGCGCCCACACCGAACTACAAACTCCTTCAACACTTTAGTAGTGTCAGGAGATCTGCCGACTCCAACAGTCGACAAATTGGATTGGAGATAATTCTGCTGTCAGAACAAATATTATAGCTGCTTGTCATGACAGTGCTATTGGGGGTCATTCAGGAGTTCAGGCCACATATCAGAGGTTGAAGAAAGGATTTTATTGGCAGGGAATGAAACAGCATGTGGATGAGTATGTGTCCCAATGTGTGGTCTGTCAGCAGGCTAAAGGAGAGAGAAGTTTACCTGCAGGATTACTACAACCTCTACCTATTCCTAATGGGATATGGCAAGACATTACTATGGACTTAATAGAGGGCCTTCCTAAGTCTGAGGGTTATGATACTATTTTGGTGGTGGTTGACGGATTGACAAAGTATGCTCACTTCATCCCCCTTAAACATCCCTTTTCAGCAGCCAAGGTGGCCAGGGTGTTGTTGGATCAGGTGATCAAGCTCCATGGACTTCCTAAGACTATGTTGTCTGATAGAGACAAAATCTTTACAAGTACATTGTGGAAATCTCTCTTTGCTGCTCTTAAAGTACAACTTTTATTGACTACTTCCTATCATCTTCAAACTGATGGGCAATCTGAACGAGTGAATCAATGTTTGGAGACATAACTTAGATGTGCAGTGCAGGATAGTCCTTTACAGTGGATGAAGTGGATCTCCTTGGCGGAATATTGGTACAATATCTCCCATCATTCAGCCTTGGGGTGTTCTTCCTTCCGTGCTTTATATGGATATGATCCTAACTCCTTTGTAGCACCGGTGGTACCTCAAACAGAAGATACATAGTTAAATGAGTTACTGGAAGATAGAACATCTTATGTGGAATTGCTGAAGAAACATTTGGAGGTTGCTTAGAACCGTATGAAACAACAGGCTGATAAGCATCGCAAAGATCGAAGCTTTATGGTGGGGGAACTTGTGCTGCTTAAGCTGCAACCCTATGTCCAATCCTCGGTGGTAAATCAACCATACCTTAAGCTTTCCTACAATTTTTTTGGTCCCTACAAGGTGGTGGAGAAGATTGGATAGGTCGCTTACCGTCTTGAGTTACCAGCTCAGTCTCATATCCAACCGGTCTTCCATGTGTCCTAGCTCAAATCCTTCACTCCTAATCATGCGCCTGTTCATGAGGACCTGCCAAAGATTGTAGATTTCAGCACGGAGTCCTTGAAGCTGCTGCAGATCCTCGACCGTCAGCTGGTCAAGAAAGGCAATCGGGCGATTGCTCAGGTGAAGATTCTTTGGGCTTCTTCTCCAGAGGTGACGACATGGGAAGATTGGAACGTCTTGCTCCAGGCGTTCCCGGAGCTGGAGGCTTGGGGGCAAGCCGATTCTGCGGCGGGGGAGGTGTAACGGCGGAGGCGTCGAGGAACCTGGACAAGACAGAGGAAGAAGATAAGATCGAGTGATATACTGAAAATGTATTCGAGTCGGTAATGTAAATAAGAAAACGTACCGTGCGTGAGTGGGTAGCGTCCTCGCCTGACGAATGGGGCACGTGAGTGGAGTGCAGGCCCGCTCAGTGGTGTCTCCCGGGTATATGTACGAACTGGAGAAAGGGAAAAGGACACACGGAAATGAAGAGAGAGAAATCCAAACAGCTTACCTTCTGAGTCGATCGCGCGCTCGTGCTCGCCGTCGGCGACGCTGTACGTCTCACGTCGCGGTTCGGCTCACCGTCGGCAACGGGTCGTCACAAAGGAATTCCATCTCAGGCATTAAATGGGGGGGGGGGGATTTCATGCTGGGTTTTTGAATCGGCGGCGGAGTCGTCGGGCCCTGTCGGGCGCGCGCGGCGGGAGGAAAGGGAAAGCCCTGACGGGTGGGTCCCAGTGCGCAGAGAGAGAGAGAGAGAAAAGGAAAGGGAAAGTGCAGGCTGGGCTGACTTGGGCCACGACGCGGTTTGGGCCGGCGGGGAAAAAAGATAAGGAGGGGAGAGGAGATGGGCAGCAGGCGAGGTTAAGGCCCAAGAGGGTTTCTCTTTTCTTTTCTATTTTTATTTTCTCTTTTCTACTCATTTCTTTTACAATTTGAATTACTTTTTAAATTCAAACGATTTTCTAGCGTATTTTGAAATCAACTTTTCAATCAAATGCAAACATACATGATGCACTCCTAATATAATTCCCTTTATTTTAGATTTTGAAATTCTGGGTGTTACAGCTTCTAAGACAACTTTTCACATAAATAATTAGGAGCTATATCAAACAACATACTCCTTCATTTCTCAAAGTTTGTCATCTTTTTTTTTACTAGAAGATGATAAACTTTTAAAATAGGGAGTACTTCTGTAGTTGCTTATTAGTTCAATGGCTTCCGGTAATAAACTAGAAGCAGGATATAAGTACATGTTATTTTTACCAATTTTTAAAGGGATATTTTACCACAAACGACTAAGATTACACGAGGTGGAGGTGCAAGAAGAACAAATGCATTTTTTTTTCAAGTGAAAATGATATATAAAGGATGAAAAACGTAAAATCAAATGCATATAGCGGAAGCATACATTTTGAATAATAAATAAATAAATAACGTAGCTTTCAATGGCAAATAAAGAATTAGGACTTGCACGTACGGCCACACACGTCCATCCAATCCAACCTATCCCGTCCCTTTCGTTATCCCATCCATCGCCGGCGACAGCTCGCAATTTTTCTTTCTTCGCTGCCGACAGACAATTTGCATCGTCTCTCCGTTCCATCCTCGTCATAGCACTAGCATGGTCTCTGCTTTCTCATCCTACGCTACGCCACAGTCCTGTCAGCCACCTGTGTCCGAGCTGTGCACCATGGCGCCGCCGCCGAGTGTCCCGACACAGCACTCCGTCACCTTCATCCTTGCTGCTGCCGCCGCCTCTTGTGGAAGCACCGACGTGATATTAAATTACCGACACCCCACTTCGTCACCTTCATTACAGTTGAGGGAAGGGAAGGGAAGTTGACGTCGATACTAAACGTTCTTGCACACGCTTGCTTTTATGTTAGTCTAATTGAACCAGAGGGTTATCTAACTGTCACTCAAATGTGAGATCCACTTGTTTGGTATGTGATCAATCCTTATCAGATATAAGAGGAAATACAAAGCTAGCTATTTGAAATAGTGTCAGTAGCATGTCAATTTGGATAGACAATCGTATCAAAATTTCTCCACGTGTCAAAGTCTATGTGTACGTAGTGTGTGATAATCACATTTGCATAGATAATCGTATCAAAATTTCGACAAAGTGTTTGTTTTTTGTTCGCTCATGTTTTCCCTACCCAATTTTGATAAATTAGTCGCAGTTCTTATAATTTGGGCGCAAGCCTTTGGGTGGGGTTGCCATCACCGCGCTGCATTGCCTTGGTTTCTCCTTTTCCCTGCATTAACGCCCATCACCGATTCCTTTCTTCCACCCTGTAGCCTACCTTGACTGGCCAGCGGCCACTCTACTACAGCTACCCACCCGAGCCCCCCCCCCCCCCCCACCCTGTTCAGTACCTTTGCTTCCTCTACACACCTCACAACATCCCCCTTTCTTTCTCTCCCCCCACGAAGGCGGAAGGCTGCCGCTGCTGGAGTCTTCTTTCGGTGACGGCGACCTTTGCGGCTGTAAGAAGTACAATCATTTATCCTACTTCGTTCTTTGTTGCAGTTCTCGAACTTCCAAGTGCTGGATTGCAGAACGTTCTGTCTTTACAATTTTTACCTGTCAGGTTCTTGGCGGCTGCACTTTCTTCTAGTTACTTCTTGTTGGTCCTTTTTCAGTGGTGATTGTTTGACGCTAATATAATGGATTGTAGTATGTAGTTGCGCGAAGATCTCTGACAAAAAAAATGAACAATGGGACCACTGAGGAGGCAAGGGGAATCTCTTGTGTTTTACAGCTGTGCGGAAATGATTGATTTTTAGCTTTATGGATGAATAGTGATCGTCGTTATTCTTTTCTATAGCATTAATTATTCATGGCATTATTTTTGGAGCAAATAAATTTGTTCTTCTCCATTATTTTCCCCTGTACCCGGTGTGAGAATAACTTCCACATTCTGGTCAGATAGTCCAGTTATTTATTTCAGAATGAGTTTGTCCAGTCACTCTTTATCCACAAATGAACTGCATTTGTTTATTTCAGGTGAGCTGGATGAATTCTGCTAATTTCGACCATTCCGATTGTTTGAGTTGTCAAAGAGTCTTCTGATTTATCAACAAATGATTGTTGGTCCATGCCCTTGGACAGTTCACTGCTACGTTTGAGGCTTTTTGATTGTGCATGTTGCTCCTGAATCGTGACATTTTGGTCTTACCAAGCTGATTGATGGGCTGTTCGCCTTCAAAGTGTTGCTCACAACTGAATTGCTGTTTGTGCTCCAATGGGTGCTTTGGGCAAACACCTGATTCCCCAAGAGAATCGAGGGGAAAGTCAAGTCGGGGGAAAGGAAAGGTAGGTTCCAGTACTTCAGATGCCTCTTCTGATGACCTTGTGGGAGCGGATGATGCATTGAACCACGTGAATATTACAAGGGACTCAAATGTAGGCGTCAACCGACTATCAAGAGTCTCGTCACAATTTCTTCCTCCAGATGGTTCGCGTAAAGTTCGAGTCCCTTTGGGTAACTATGAGCTCAGCTACTCATTCTTGTCTCAAAGAGGTTACTACCCAGATGCCCTAGATAAGCAAAATCAAGACAGCTTCTGCATACATACCCCATTTGGAACAAGTCCTGATGACCAATTCTTCGGTGTATTTGATGGTCATGGTGAATATGGTGCCCAATGCTCACAATTCGTGAAGCGAAGATTATACGAGAACCTGCTCACAGATAGCCAGTTCCGTACAGATGCTGTACTGGCCCTTCATACTGCTTTTGTTTCAACAAACTCACAGCTTCATGCAGACAACTTGGATGATTCTTTGAGTGGTACTACAGCAATCACTATATTAGTCAGGGGTAAAACTATGTACGTTGCAAATACTGGTGATTCACGTGCTGTTATTGCCGAGAAACGAGGGGATGATATTGTTGCTGTTGACCTCTCCGTAGATCAAACTCCATACAGATCGGATGAGCTCAAAAGGGTCAAGGAATGTGGTGCTAGAGTTCTGACGTTGGATCAAATAGAGGGGATAAAGAATGCAGATACGCAATGCTGGGGTACTGAAGAAAGCGATGATGGTGATCCACCGAGGTTATGGGTGCAACATGGCATGTATCCAGGAACCGCTTTTACACGTAGCATTGGAGATTCTGTTGCTGAGTCGATTGGTGTCATTGCAGATCCTGAGATTTTCATTTTGGATCTCAATTCCAGCTATCAATTTTTTGTTCTTGCTAGTGACGGAGTTTTTGAGTTTCTTTCCAGTCAAACTGTTGTTGACATGGTAAGTTTCATCTACAATCTTTGATTATTTTGTTTGTAACATTCATTAGATTGTTCCTATTCAATCAGTGGGTTGCGCATGCAGTCACCATGAACCATCAAGGAAACACATTGAATTCAACTTGCGAGGGAGAATTCACTATAATAATTTTTTTTTTTAAAGAAAGACAGTAGAGGAAACCCCGACTGTGTTATATATAAAAAGTAGTAGTAGCCAAGGTGTTACAACTAGGTTTGATGGTTGGACCCGTAAGAACTTAGCGCTCCTGAGTTAGGTGCGGTGAAGTTCAGACCAGACACCCAGTCCAACACAATTGAGTTTAGAGGGGGAGGGGGGAATCTAATACATTGGAGCGCCAAGGAGAAGGCAAACTTCTTTTTCCGGTCATCTACCGACGGCGACACATTTTTGAAGATCAATTCGTCGCGTTGCTTCCATATCCGCCGTAATGAAGATTTCCATGAATGGGGGGCCACTCCAGACCCTTTTGGCTTCTTGAAGCATTCCGAAGAAGGGGATGTCATGATCCCATACAATTTTCAGTGCATCCCAACACGACGTGTTGAATGCACATTGAAAGAAGAGGGCACATTGAAAGAAGAGGTGGTAGGTGAGCTCTTCCGGTGCTAGTGCGCAGAGGATGCTGGAGAAGTCGTCATTCTGGATCTTGAAACTTCTTTCATTTCAGAAGATTTCTTGAGTTTAGTCTATCCAGGAAGAGAAGCCAGCAAAAAATCTTTAGTTTCTTGGAGAGTTTGGTCTTCTAGATCCAGCAGATGGGGTTCGGTGGGGAAATGTGGGCAAAGTTGTATTTGTACACCACCCGGGAGGAGTATCCTTTTGGTGAAGCTTTGTATGTCCATGTGTCCTGGTTGTCTTGTAGGCGCTGTATCAGGGTGGACATGTTGCCGTATTCTTCCATTGCTTGGGTAGATAGGGGGGGTGTGGTATTGTCTGGGTATGTCTTGTGCTGAGCACTATAATAACTGTTAATGGTTGTCTCCTAGAAACAGTCAAATCCTTGTGTTGGAGTCCCAATGAAGGATCTTTTTTTTTCCCACAAATAATTTAGGTCTTTCAGTGAATTGTTTAATTATGTGTGCTCTAAAGTTTCAAATGATTGATATGCAGATTTCTAAATACAAGGATCCTCATGAGGCATGTGCAGAAATTGTTGCTGAGTCTTATCGTCTTTGGCTACAGTATGAAACTCGTACGGATGACATTACGATCATAGTTGTGCATATTAATGGGTTAACTGATGTACGGATCCATCTTTCTAGTCCCTTCGCGCTACTTTCATACTAATTATAATTCTCTGAAGAACCTCACATTTTTACCTTCACTGTTTTGCTAGATGGAATCTACCCAGACTGTTACAAAAGTGTCTTTACAACCTTCACAGCCAGCGGTAGGATTGGCAGGCTCCGATCCACTGTTAATAGTAAGTTCCAACACCAACAATCAGCATTCCAGGCATGATTTATCACGTACAAGATTGAGGGCTCTTGAAAGTTCTCTGGAAAATGGTCAATTATGGGTCCCTCCATCTCCATTGCATCGGAAGACATGGGAAGAGCAAGTAACACTACTACAAAAAGCATTTTTACAGGCGCCTCAATTTTTCAAACACAGGCGGTCCTTAAAAATATGCGACTGTGATGACGAATGATATAATAACCGTCTGTGATGAAAGAACAACACAGGCGGATTTTAAAGAACAACCGCCTGGGTAAATACATGATCTTCAGAATCGGTTCTTAATTAAGAACCGCCTGTAATGCAACGAACTTCACAGACGGATTTTAAGAAACAACCGTCTGGGTAAATACATGATCTTCACAGACGGTTATTAATTATTAACCGCCTGCAATGCCATGAACTTCACAGACGGATTTTAAGAAACAACCGTCTGGGTAAATACATGATCTTCGTTGGCGGTTCTTGATTAATAACCGTCTGTAATGCAATGAACTTCACAGATGGATTTTAAGGAACAACCGTCTGAGTAAATACATGATCTTCGTTGGCGGTTCTTAATTAATAACCGTCTGTAATGCAATGAACTTCATAGCCGGTTCTTGATTAACAACGGCCTAAGAAGATCATGTATTTTCAGTGGCGGTCATTGTTTAATTATCATAAGCGGTTTTCATTGAAATTACAGGGATGTAGTTGCAATTATATATCACAGCCGCATGTAGTCGTGCAGGCAAAATTGTATCAGGAAAAAAACACAGATGAGCTAGCGGATACTAGTACAGTAATGCATTATAGGAAATGCTCGATCACCAGTGAGGCTGGCTTAATTGTGATAATACACCATTAGAGGTTTTACAATTGTTCAAAGATAATTTCTTTACACACTGAACAAAAATCATGCTACATTCATTGTAGATCGACGATGAAGCTCCCATCGATCAATCTAAATTGTACCGTCCTGCTTGCTCCCGAACACGTCTCTTATATTCCGCTGGATCCTGAAAATATTGACATTATTTATATTAACAAATGTCGAAGGAGGAATGAATAACCTACATTGGTCACTAAGTCAAAGTGTCATCTAACCTTGATAAGTAGATTATAGCAATCATTTTCAACATCAGGCACATTTGGCTGATGCAGCAAACGCTGAACTTCAAGTAGTATAGTTTTGATTGTAAAAGCACTGCACCACCCCTACGAAATATAATTTAAGCAATATAAGAAACCAGTTCAAATAAGTTCGACAAAAATTATAAGTAATAATTACATGAACAAAATAGGTCTATCTTACAGTCTCTTGATCAAGAATCCCGATGCAGAGTGCTCCCGAACGATGGACATTTGGGTGGAAGAACCCAATTGGAAAGGAGCATCTTGGAGGCACCAAGGGATAGTCCTCAGAGAAGGAGATTGTCAGGGGGTAGTAACCATCTTCCCATTCAGTCTGCAAAAGAAATTTATTAATAGGAGGACGATAGTTAAACTCATATAACAATTCTGGACTTCTTCAATAGGATGCAATACATGGATAATGAAAAGTTGGCGCACAAGACAGGTATCCTTGACCCTACTAGGATTGCAAAGTCGCTATTCGACGTCCAGGCAAATCGAGAATCAAGCCAGTACAAACACATGAAAAAAAAAGATTTTGAAAGAGCAATTGCAAAACTTAAGAAGGATAGAAAGGCAGAAGTTGCAGCTTACATAGGACATGCGATGTTTAACTTTGTCAGAGACGGCCAGGACCTCGTAAAGGCTTCGTACCACTTCGAGTAAGTTCGACACATGGCATTGAAATAGCAATTATTGGTAATTGTTAACACGTGTGTTTGTATGTTTGCAGTAATCACTACATAATGATCTTCATCAAGCCAACGCAGGGAATGGCAACAGTCTTGGACTCGGCCGATTACCCACCAGATCGTTACAAAGATTTCCTTTCCATTTTGAAAAAGTACGTTTATTCAATAATTTTAATTTACGCACATTTAGAATGTGTTGACAAGTTTTATATGACATTTCTTGTATTACAGCGCTTGGCGGTTTTACGCGGAACAGCTTGGCGGTCAGAGACCTCCTAATACGAATGCATTGGACATTAAAACGTATTATGCTTGTCCGAAGCAGCCTGCTGGGAGTGTCTTATGCGGGTATTATGTATGCGAGCATCTTCGGACCGCCGCCGTATATAGATTCAATCGTGAGGATGTAAGTTATCCTTAATGTCGATACCTTATTTTCTTACTTTTGTGTTTCATTTTCATTGTAACTAGCATAGTTTAATGCTTATATTCTCTGCTGTTCAATATTACCAGAAACATTATTTTCATATTTTGATTCCAACTTCAAAATTCAATTGCTCATAGTACAACTGCTCCAAAAATACCTACTAAATTCTTGTATACTCTCACTTTGATCTATACTTTGAGATTGTTCAAACCAACACATTCTAAACCTTGTTATGTGTTATATTGCAGCACAAGAAGAATCTGAACGAAGAATGGCCGGTTTGTAGAAGTATTCCTGATGGAGGAGCCGACAGGATTGCTTCTGAACTCTGTCAGTTCATTCGTCGCGAAATTTTGCACAAAACGGGGAAGTTCTTTGATAAGAGAGGTTCAGCAGCTGATGTGCCAGAACTTTGCGACTATACCAATCTAAACAGTTTTTAGTGAAAACTTGTAAACTTTGAGATGAAATTGTATCTGTAACTTGTGTGTATGTATATTGTTTTAGTGAAATTGACTTCTGTGATGATAATATTGTTGTCTTTTGTTCTGTGATGATTGTTGTTTTTTGTTCTGTGATTATATTGAATTGACCTGGAAATTAGAAATAACAGCAGTAGTACTGCATGACTGTGAAAAACAATTATCACAGGCGGCTAGATACAAGTAAAGAAACATCTGTGATAACCTAATTTTCACAGGCGGTGTCTGTTATGGTAGAAACCGGCTGCGTTAAAGGGTCTTCACAGACGGCTGATATAGGTAAACTCCGTCTGTGATAACACCATTATCATAGACGGGTTAGTTATGCTTCAATAACCGTCTGTAAAGACACATTATCATTGACGGTTAGTTATGCTTCAAAACCCGCCTGTGAAGACATATTATCATAGGCGGTTAGTTATGCTTCAAAATCCGCCTGTGAATACAAATTATCATAGACGGTTAGTAATGCTTCAATACCCGTCTGTGAAGACTTCTTATCATAGACGGTTAGTTATTCTTCAATAACCGTCTGTGATAAGACGTTTATCACAGACGGTTATATATGCTGCACGACCCGTCTGTGATAAAGTATTTTCACAGACGGCTAGGCTAAGTAAAGAACCGCCTATGATAATCGGTCTTCACAGGCGGCTATCCTTAGTGAAGAACCGCCTATGATAATTAGTCTTCACAGGCGGTTTCACTTCTCCGCCTGTGAAATTGCGGATTATCACAGACTCTTCGTTTCAGGCGGTTTTAAAAGCCGTCTGTGATAATATGTTTGGAGCCGCCTGTGATGAGGCTTATTGTAGTAGTGTAAGGTCTACCCATTTTTTTCATTATGAATGTATTCTTTAAATAAAAGGTGCGCAATGTCCTATTGCTGACAACCTCAAAACAACTTGATATGAAGGCGCATATTGAGCAGGTGCTACATGATCATTTCCTCTTCAGAAAGCTTACTGACTCGCAGTGTCATGTTCTATTTGATTGTATGCAACGAGTTGAGGTGAAACCCGGGGATATAGTAGTGCAGCAGGTTGTTACTTTCTGATGTTGGTTATCTAAGTTATGATTGCAGTTGAGGTTGCATAGAAAATTTTTAGTACTTATATTACACAATGCAGGGTCGTGAAGGTGACTGCTTCTATGTAGTTGGTAGTGGTGAGTATGAAGTTCTGGCCATTCAGGTATACATTTCAATTAAGATATACTACAATTATAAATCTGATTTCAGATTGTGAGTATTTGCGAAAGTAGAACCGTCTTAGTTAGGAAAAAGGGACCAATAACGATGAACCATCATTTCTTGTTCAGACCAAGTTAAATGCAAACATTTTTGTCTAAGATGCAACACCTTATTTGATCAGTATCGAGTATTAATTATCTAAATATAGACTTTTGGGCAGAAATGCATGTAGCTATTTCTCATATGTTCTTCGATGCAAGTGAGTTGGTAATAAATCAAGTTGCTTTGCGTCAAAATAATATATCAAGTTTCTTGTCTGATAGTTCATCAACAAAGAGCACATAAAGGGAATGCCGAGGGCCATGTGTCGTTGCCTTTCGACATATGCCCCTGACCCTGGGTTTCTGATTCTATCTGATCATGTATCTCAACAAAGTTCAATTAGTTAATAAAAGTTGATCTTCTATATTCCATAACTTTCAGAGACTCAACTGATTGACATGCAACAGGAAGAAGATGGAAAGGAAATGACCAAGGTTCTACATCGTTATGCAGCTGACAAACTATCTTCTTTTGGGGAGCTAGCACTGATGTGAGATTTGTAGAAACCTAGAACTAGATTCATAAATTAAGCATCCAATTTTTTTTTTCAAGGGAGCAAGACCTTTGGCTTGGAGAACTAGAGTTCACGACATTATTTCATTGTATTTAAATCGTAAACGCTTCAATTTGACCCTTGTGGATTGGTAAAGAGAGCAAATCACTAAACGATTATTAAAGAGTGTATTTATTATTCCTTTAGAAATAGAACTGAATTCTAAAACGCACCATGCCCTGGCTTGATATGTTGGAATGTATTGATTAAGTTCAGATGTCTAAGCACGTTGACTTTGCTATTTGGTTCTTCTCGTCATTATTTATTCTTGGTATAAACAGGCACAATAAGCCAGTTCAGGCTTCAGTTCGTGCCGTGACTGGTGGAACATTATGGACCCTGAAGCGGGAGGATTTCCGCGGAATTCTGATGTCTGAGTTTTCAAACATACAGTCAATGAGGTTGCTCCGATCGGTAGACCTGTTTACAAGATTTACAATGCTCCAACTAAATCAACTTGCTGAGTTGCTGGTTGAAGTATCTTTTGCAGATGGGCAAATAATAGTAGATGAGGTACTATGGGACTTTGAGTGAAAAGCAGTTTCTTAACATAAATGATGTCCATTTTCAACCATCGTCTCGTTTGGTTACCAACTTATTAACAAGTTTTCACTATCATGTGCCATTTTCAGAATGATGATGTATCTTCCCTGTATATCATTCAAAGAGGTCGTGTGAGACTAATAGTGCCCACTGATCAGACGAACTCAGATGCTTGGGATCTCATTATAGTTCAAACAAAGCAGGTTCAGGAGAGTCAAGAAAATGGTAATTATGTGGTTGAGATAGATGAGGGAGGACATTTTGGAGAGTGGACTCTCATTGGTGAGAGAATTGCTTTCACTGCTATCTCAGTTGGTGATGTGACTTGTTCAACTATTGCAAAGGAGGAATTCGATTCAATTGTCGGACCATTACCTAAACTATCAACATCTGATTCCAAGTAAATTTATCTGAAATGAATGTATTAGATGCAGCCAGCCCTCAAAATGATTTTCAACCTTTAAACATAACCTGCCATGGTCTCTTTGCAGGATTAAAGAATCATTGGTCTCTATGAAGCATGGTACAGATGATGATTTTGTCTTAAGGACGGTTCAACTATCTGATTTGGTAGGGGATTAGTACCCCTTTCCTCTTATGTGGCATGCTTTAGGAGATTTTATTGAGATTTTTCTCTTATATGCTGTGGCGTTGTTGTACATATGTTTCTCAGGAATGGAAAATGTGCATATATGCTGCTGATTGCAGCGAGGTTGGTCTTGTCCAAATCAGAAATTCTGGTACAATAATTGATTCTACCTGATTGGCCTTTATTAGTGAATAAATCTTTCACTGATAGACATCTCTACATTTTAATGATTCACGTTTTGACTTTTTCTGTCATACTCATGGATCAGACAAGATCAAAACTTTAAAAAGGTTTTACATCAAGAGAGTAAAAGACCTTCATAAGGAAGTACACGTATTTGATGAAAAGGATCTTATCAAAAGCCTGAGCCAATCACCTTGTGTGCCAGAAGTTTTATGCACTTGTGCTGATCAGTCATACGTGTACCCTCATGGAAATGAAACTCATTGGAAATTCGTTGGGGCGTAACTGTAACACCCATAATTTTATGTACAAAAATTTGCTCAAATTCTTGAACATTGTAGCCTGCATTTTTGTGTGAATTTTGAAGTTTAAACGAGTAGTAAACGTTTAAGTTTGAATTGAATTCAAATCAAAAGAAAAGAAAAGATATTAAAAAAAGAAAAAGAATTAAAACCCCTTTTGGGCCAAACTTCTTCCCCTGGCCCAACTCCCTTCTTCTTCCGCGGCCCAACCCTTCCCCACCCCCTCTCTCTCTCTCTGCGCCATGGATCCCGCCTGTCGGCGCCTCCCCCTTCCCTTTCTTCTTCTCCCGCGCGCAACCGTCACCCGCGCAACCGCCGAGCACCCCGTGCCCACGTCCCCCCCCCCCCCCCCCCCCCGAATCCACTTATCCCCAGTGGTTTTCGCGCGCGCACCCAAACCGCACACCCCCTACGCGCTTAAGAGGAGCCGGCGCCCCCATTTTCCCCCTCCCCCGAGCTCTCTCCAACCCTAGCCCCTTTACCGCCGGTGAGTCACCTCTGCGCTCGCGTTCCCGTCGCTGCATTCCCCCTGCTCCCCATTTTCTTGGCCTAACGTGATCACCGCCTCACCAGGAACACACCGGACGTGTTTGCTCGGGTAGATTGTTACTGCGCCGCCGAATCATCAAACTCCGACGAGCACCGCCGCCATTCCTCGTCGCCGACCATCCTCCGACCGATTTCGTGCCCCGACACTCCCCTAGGTGAGTTCCCCTACTCCCTCTCTCTCGTTCCATGCACGTAGCGCGTAGGATCGACGTAGGAATCGCCGATTTGGTGATCTCCGGCGAGATCGCCGCCGGCAATCGTCGGGCGCCGCCGCGCCGCGCGCGTGCACCGGTTAGAGCCGACGTGGCTCAACCAGGGCCGTCCATTTACGGCCAACGGTTGAGATTAGATCCCCGTACCGGTTCGGTTAATAAAATCTCGTGCGTCCATTTAAGATCCTACAGCCCACGTTTGAATCATTGTTCCCGCCTTCGGTTATTCACCCAGGCCCCTGGAAACTTGCTTGCTACCCCCTTCACTTCTCTGGAATTCAAGTCTAGCCCCTGGAAATTGCAGACTAGCCCCTGGACACCCAAAAATTGGATTTAATCATTTAAATACGCAATCTAGACCCTGTAAATTTGTATAATTATGGAGTTAACCCCTATGCAGTTTAGAAAACTATTTAATTAGTCCCTGGACTTTTATTTAATTGCTGAATATGGTTTTTAGGTGTATTTGAGGTGTAGAAAATAGATAAAAATGGTAATTAAGTGTAGAAATGCTAGGAAAAATTGGTATAAACTATTTTATGCTGTGAATAAATTGTAGAGTTCATATGAAACATATTTTGTCCATGGAATATTTATTATAAATGTTTAAAAATACATTTTGGCCATAGAAAATTCAATAAAAATGGTTTTAGGCTATATTTAATTCTCAAAAATGTAGGATAAATATATAATGCACACTTTGGCCATGTTAAGTAATAAATATTTCGTAGGGACGCATTAGTATAGGATTTTATGCCATGTGTATGTTGTGATGTACTGTTTTGCATGCTCTTTACTTATTTAGCTTTATTTTATCCTTGCCATGCTTGGGCAATATATTTAGAATCGTACTACGACCCTAATCTTAACCTCCAAGACCAGGACTTCGCCAACACTCAAGTCTTCAACGAAGGAAAGTGCCCTTGACCATCTTGTACCAATTCTAGGGATTTAGATAGATGCATGCTAATTAAATTGATGTCCTATTTCATGTTTACATACCCTATTCCATATAATTCCTTGTGACCTGAAATGGGTTGGGAAGTAGATAGGTCATATTTATGCTTAGCCATGCTTAAATATTGGGATTGGGATTTCATACAATTGTGCTATGTTAAACTTTATGGTCACTTGAACTTGTGGTGAACACACAATTGTAGTGGACAGGAATCTGGTGGTTGGTTAGTATTGGTATGGTGCAGTTTGCACGAGACCCGGGATTGGGGTTTGTTACCACCGGATTCTAAGGACCGGTTTATGGAGGAAGCCACTAAGCTTTATAGTACCACCACGAGACTGAGATGGGGCGGCATGGTCGATTAATTAGGTTTCTCCTGATGAAATGCTAGTGGTTGGAAGGTGCGGGGAATGATGCAGGGGAACTACTCTGGGATCCGCAAGGCTCAAGAGGGGGCTCTGGGGCGGAGGGTTACTCCGAGAATCCCCAGTGGTGGAAACCATAGAGGGCTAGCACTAGTCGGGAGTACCTTTGTAAAGACCATGTAGTGATCTCCGGGCCACACACCTACGGAAGTGTGAAATGTGGTTGATCACCACGGGCTACATGGAGGTTTACTCAGTCCACCTGGCAACAGGGGATGAAATCACTGCTTGTGGGAAAAGGGTACACTCTCTGCAGAGATTTGGTAAAACTGTCATGACAGCCGTGCTCACGGACAAGAGCGGCTTGGGGCCAGTTCATAATTAGTCTATGGTTGGGAAATGGTGGTTAATTATGATTCAAGTACAATTCATTATCATTACTTACGTGTTGATTACTTCTTGAATTATGATATTGGTAATTGAAAGCTAATGTTAGGTTTTAAGCATAGTGCTAAGCCATAATTGGCCTTCCCTTTTTCTTTAGCCAATCATGTCATCTCTTCCCGCACTTTCTGAGTAATCTATGTACTCAAGCGTTTAATTTTCCATTAGAATATGAAGAAGAAGAAGCGGCACCGGAGGACTACTTCGTCAATCCAGAGGACTTGGTCTAGGCTGGCGACCTCACGCGCAACTGCTGCCTGTGGAGATGGAGCTACTCTTACCTATTAGCCTTCTGCTGTAGTTTGGGTTATGTTAACTTTGTTGTTGATGTAAATAGTTGTGGTGTGTATTTGTAGACCTTCGGGTCGTACTGTAAGACTATTTATGTATTCGAACATGGCAATGTATGATATTTCGCTTTCGTCGACGCATGTACGATTCAACTGATCCTGGCGTACATGTGATAAGCGTCTGTTCGTCTTTATGATGACCGGGCGTGACAAAGTGGTATCAGAGCCGTGTTGCCCGTAGGACGCAAGCCTAGTTAGAAATGGCCGAAAATTAAGGACTATACTATTTTCTTATAAAATAGTATTTCCAAAACTTTGTGCTTCCCATCTCAAACCTTGTGCTTCTTATCTTGCTGCACTTATTGATTTATTTCTAATTTATTTTATTGATTATTGATCTCACTATCTTCTTTTCAAATGTTTGTAGATGGCGCGAACCAAGAAGACGGCTCGTAAGTCGACTGGGGGTCGTGTTCCTCACCACGCCCTAGCCAGTCGCTCCGCACCTCACACCCCCACGAGGGAGACGATGCAATTCTCCACTGGGAGTGCTGCTTCGAGGATGCGTGTCCATCTTCGCTCTCTTCTTCGTGCTGCGGGGTACCGTGAGTACCGTGTTCGCCTAGTCTACCACACCACTAAGGTCTTTGCACCCTATACTAGTGGACTGGAGTGGACTTCTCAGCTGGCCGTCTACTATGACTCGGAGTTGCTGCACTCACACTTCTCTCCGGCCTCGAGGAGCTCCTAGCGTGCGGCTGAGGAGGACGCCACGTGGGAGGCGACTACCTACTGGAGCCATGCCCACAGGTTCCTCCTTGGGTGCACGGAGCACGCGTACACCCCTCAGCGCCCTAGTGGCACGGCCGCCTACACTGGACGTGACGTCGAGGGGCCTTTGACCCACCCTCAGTGCGAGAGGCTGGTGGACGACGTGGTGGAGTTGTCTTCACGACTCCAGCGTTGTCAGCAGGAGCTACAGGACAGCAGGGACCTGGTTGACCGCTACGAGCGACTTCGCCGACGCTACGCGAGGATCACTGCGGCTGATCCTAACTCTCCTCAGTACGCTTCGGACGTTAAGCCATGGGACCCAAACTCTCCAGATCGCCGTATGAACTCCCCCCAGGAATCAAGAGAGGACTCGGAAGAAAAAGACCCGGAGATGGAGGTTGAGGAGGACTCCGATGAGTAGGAGTGGACTTGTTTCCCCGCTGGACGACTCAGGACAGTTATCCTTAGTGTGTAGGAGCGTGTAGCTACGCCCTCTTTAGTCTTGAGTTGTGTTGTTTATGATGTTATGCTAGTAGTTTGCTTTATGTGATGTGTGTGTGGTTGTGTGCGACATGAGTTGTGGAATGCTTCGGCATCCTGTCCACATCCATGTTGTCGACTGTTGGAGTCGGCAGATCTCCTGACACTGCTAAAGTGTTGAAGGAGTTTGTGGTTCGGTGTGGGCGCGCGGAGACTCAAGAAGGTGAATTGCGATTTAACACAGGAGACACTAGGATTTACGTGGTTCGGGCCGCCTGAGCGTAATACCCTACTTCACGGGTGTGTTGGTGTTGTATTAGTATGATGTCCACGTCTGTGTACGTGTGTCCCCCCATGTGTATCGTCGGCCTGTCCTTTTATAGTACAAGGACAGACCGTTACAAGCTAGCTTGGCCCGACATGTGGCCCCGACGGTTACTAGTATTGATACACGATTAATTGTTGTTAATGATCCTGTAACGGACTCCGATAGTGCCGTTACAGGTGTTAAGATCGTCCGTTTAAGCGTCATTAATATGGCATTAATGACATTTAATCGGGTCTTGAAGTCCTTGGCTCTCCTTTGAAGATTCGGAGCCGTTACAAGGTCTTCCGGAGGTTAGAGGCTGTCAGCTCCGACGTTTGGACACGTGGCAGCTCCGGAGCTTGCTGTGGGAAGCAGGTAGCTCCGGGGCTATCTGACACATGTCAGGTCCGGAGCTTCTCTCAGTCAGGGGTTAAGTCCGGATGTGCCATTTCGGTACCTTGCCCAGAGCTTCCCCCTTGTGGGCGGTAGCTCCGGTTTGGCAGTACACGTGGCGACCTAGGGATTAACCATGTTGGAGAAGCAGGTCCGGTCATGTCTGACAAGTGGGCCTCCGAGGGTCTTCAATCCGAGTAGACGGCCTTCCCTCGAAATCTTTGTAACCTCAGGGGGTGTACGGTTTTTAGGGTACCGACAGTGGCCCCCTGGACCTACCTCCGAGGAAGGTCACTGGGGTGAAGTCGTTCCGTCGGAGGTGGGTCCATCCTTGCGACTCTTGAACTAGGTCTTCAAGGGTCTTCGGAGGTGCCGTTGGCAGGGTTTTACAGTTAGATCCCGACGCGTGGCGCACCTCAGGCGGCAGATGAGATCTTTGATGTGCGGATCTCACGCAATTGAAGGTCGCCAGTTCCCGATACGAAAACCATATCGGTTCCGCGCGCCCTGTCAGGCCGCCGCCTTTGGGTTTCCCGCCTCGTGATGACAACCGTTCGCCTGGGTAAGAGCTTCGACTTGATCGTCGGGGTGGTCCCGGGCCCTCTTGTCATCGGCTGGGTTGAATTCTTGAGTAGTATCTTCGACTTCCCTGCAGTTTCCATCCAAGCGTTGCGAGGGCTTACTTAAGAAGGAAAGCGCGCACCGCCGGGAGTTCTTTACGCCTCTCATCTGATCTTGCGCTCAAACTCCCGACTCGTTCTTCGCTCCTCTTCTCTTGCCTAGCTGTGCCGCGATGGAGTTGGGTCTGCGCGAGAGTCGCCTGAAGACCGTCAACGATTTGAAGAAGGTCCGGGCCCTCATGGGGTGGTCCTCGGACTTCTTCAACCGCTTGGTCCGTGCCGGCGGAGAGCTCCCCTTTGAGAAGGAGCGCGCTGGCGAGATGGTGTACTTTTCTTTGTACGCCATGGTGGGGCTGATCCCACCATTTTCTTCTTTCTTCTTGATGCTGTTAGACTTCTATGGTCTGCAGCTATACCACCTTGTCCCTCACTCCATTCTCCTCGTGTCCATCTTTGTCCACTTCTGCGAGATGTGGGTGGGCATCCCCCCCTGCGTCGAGCTCTTCCGAACCTTCTTCACCGTTCACAGCACCGGCCGGAGCAATGAGTACATTGGCTTCTACTACTTCGTGAAGCGCAAGAAGTGCCCATTCAAGTACCTCCGGTCGTTCCCTTCCGGGAAGTGGGATGACTGGAAGAAAGATTGGATAGTCGTCAGGGTGGAGGAGCATGAGCGGTTGGAGCTGCCAGACGGTCTGCCCGGCATCGACACGTCGATATGGATTGAAGTTCCGGTGCTGGCGGAAGCTTTCGACCCTGTCCTGACCAGGATCCGCCGATGTGTGGAGGGAGGATTGACTCCCCAGGCGGTGTTCTGCAACTTCCTGACCAACAGGTGGGCGCCGCTGAAGAGGAGGGAGAAGCTCGCCTGGGCCCTCAACAGCGTGATGGACGAGGACCGGGTTGAGACCGGGTTGAAGTCCAACATGGTGGGGAAGACCTTGGAGTTCCACCTCAAGAAATTCCAGCACGGCATCGACGTCGACGGAGATTACTTGACTCCGCTGTCGGCCTTTCTCCCTCTGAACGTGGAAGTGGAGTTCAGCAGAGAGCTCCGGCGGACGATGCCCGCGCTTGACGACCTTGGTGTCGTCGAGAGAAGACCAACCACCCGGGTGGCAATCCCCGGGGTGCCCGAAGATGGCTCGGTCCCTGCTCCACAGCCGAGGGTCGAGGTCATCGGCAAGGGCAAGGAGCTGGCGGAGGAGCCGGAGAGTCGGAAGAGGAAGCTACGACATGCCGACGGAAGGTCCGTCAGGCCCGCTACTTCCACCTTGGTTCCTTCTCCCCAGGGGGGAAGATCTTCTGCCGCCGTGGCGACTGTGCCTGTGGTGTGGTCCTCCCGGAACGAGACTGTTCCTGCAGTGGGATCCTCCCGGAGCGCGTCTGTCCCCGTGGTGGAGCCCTCCGGGGGTGCTAGCTCTGGGTGCACGACTCCGGCACCTGGGGCGGTGGGAGCCTCCAGGTCCAGGGGTTCCTCCCGATCGAGGAGAGCCTCGACCCGGGAAACGCCCGTGGCTGCGACAAGTTCTGGGGGGCCTCTCGAAGCTCCTACGCCGACCATGGCCAGCCCGGAACGTCCGGGAAAAAGGTTCCACGCAAGCTGGTGCGAAAGCCTTCCAAGGTAATTTTTGATTTTTATCTTGGTTAACTTTTTAGTTGTAGCGATTGTTTGTTAATTTTCTTTATCCATCCTCTGCCGCGTCCCCAAGAAGGGGAGTGAAGCTCCACCCTCGGCCATGATTTCTGAGGCCGTGGGAGCTTCTGCTCCTGTCCCAGTTCCGCCCCAGGTGGTGGCTGAGGCTGCGACAGCTCCGGCGCCGGCTGTCGTGGTCATGAACCTCGACTCGTCCCCAGAACTTCTCGTGGTAGCGCCGGACCACGGGAGTGAAGACACGCCAGCCGCACTTGTCTCGGAGGTTGAATCTCCGGGTCCTGGTGCTGCAGTAGTGGAAGCTCCGGCTGTAGAGCCGGAAGAAGTAGTAGTCCCGGCCTCGGAGCCGGAACTTGTCGAAGCCCCGGCGATTGAATCGGAGGTGACTGAAGCTCTGGCATGCGAGCCGGAAGTCGAGGTAGTTCCGGCAGTGGAGCCGGTTACCTCCGAAGTACCGGTCGCTGAGCCGGTTATTGTTGGAGCGCCGGTCACAGAGCCGGCGGTTGAAGAGGCGAGGGAGCTCGAGCCTCCCTCGGAAGAGGTGTCCCGGTCAGAGCCAGTAGTAGCTCCTGCTCCGGAGGCGACGACGTCGATGGTACCTGTGGCCGAGCCAGAGTGCCTAAGCGAAGTCGTCAGCCCCCTGCCTGAGGGGGCGAATGAAGACTTGGCGGCGGGGCCTTCTTCGATGGCGACTGAGGCCATCCCGGAGGACGGCCCTAGCGCCTTGGAAGCTCAGGGTTCCGCTCTCGTAGAGTGGGACCCAATTTTTGTATGTGAAGACCCGCTGGAACCAGTGGAGGAGACCCCAGCAGGTCCGGAGCCCATCCCGCTGTCGATGTCTATCGACAACGCCTGCTCCAGTCTACGTCAGGTCCAACTGGCCTTCTTCCACGACAGCAAGGCTCTTGAAGAGGAGCGCCAAACCCTTAGGCGGTGGTGTAATCGGCTCCACTTCGAGACTAAGCTGGCGCAGTCGAGGCTAGCGGACGACAAGGAGTGGATCAAGCGGGAGAAGATCCGCCTGGAGTACTGGGACAAGCTGCTGGATGAGAGGGAGAGCATGACCCATGCCCTCGACGCTCAATCCCGGGAGATCCACGATCAGGTCAAGGCTGCCAACGACGCGGCCAATGCTCGGTACGCGCAGCTTGAGGCCATCAACGCCGCACTCATCAAGCGCCGAGAGGCACTTGAAGGGAGGGAGAGACGGCTCGAGGACGAAGAGCAAAAACTCCTGGAGCTGTAGGATGACGTCCTGAGAAGGGAAGAGGAGCTCGCTGAGAAAGTAGCTCTGGCTGACAAGGGCCTCGAGGAGCGCACTAAGAAGTTGGAAGAGCGCTGCCTCGAGGAAGAGGAGAAGACCTGGGTGCGAGGGCAGGAACTCTACGAATACGAGTGTGCCCTTGTTGCCCGGGAGAAGAAAGTGGAGGCTAGGGAGAAGGACCTGGTCGATCGTCGGAACAAGATCCACCTCCGGGAGGAGGAGCTCGGAAGACTTGAGAGGCGGGTTGCTGCAAAGATTCAGCAAAACGCCAAAGAAGTTGAGCGCCTCGCCCGTGAGAATTCCGAACTGACGGCGGCCAAGAGATCCCTGGAAGAGGTGAAGAGCCTGAGGACGGCGGACTCCCTGCAGATTTGGGAGTTCCTGGGCAAGGCCAATGATGCGCTGACGCCGATGGGTTTCAGCCCCGTGCGCCCAGATGATCCGGAGCCGGACCTTGCGCTGCAAGCGTTGAGCGCAGCAGGCAGCAAGCTCTCCAAGGTGGGCGACGTCATCGTGGACCAACTGGAGGTCGAGGGGCAATCCCTGGCGAGGAACGTCACAGAATATGTGCTGACGTGCTACACCAGCCGGAACCCTCAATTTCCTCTTGACCCGGTGCTTGAAGGCCCTGTCGAAGGAGAAGGCGAAGCTACCCGAGCCAGCGTATCAGAGGTCGCCCAGAAGGTCGCCGAGTTCTTCCATAGGGTCTAGGACCATCTCTTTAGCTCTCACTTGTATTTTCTCTTCTTCTTCTTCAATTTTGTAATCCCTTGTCTCCAGATGTAATCTCCTGTCTCCAGATGAATGAAATCCCCAAATTTTTGCGAATTTCATTTTTTGTCTTCAACATCTTTGTCTTCACTTGGCCCCCTGGTAGATGTACACAATTTTATTGTGAACATGTACCAAAAGTATATTGAGTTTTGTTGAAGACGCATTTGCTCCGAACTTGTAGAATTTAGGTCTGAAGTCTTCGATAGTGAAGGTCCCCTGAGGTTGTCGGAGCTTAGAAGCTCTAGCATTGTCCATCGTTGGAGCTTGGTAGCTCCGGCAATAGCCTCTATCAACACGTAGAGTGTCGATAGTTAGTCCTCCGAGGTGTCGGAGCTTAGTAGCTCCGGCAGTGACCTTTACCAACACTTGGTTTGTTGGCAGCAGACTCCATTTACGGGGTCTTCTCACCATCTTTTACTCAGCGCTGACGGTTGACCCCCTTGAGGAGTCGGAGCTTGGTTAGCTCCGGCTTTTCTCCATCAACGTAGAGTTTATTTTTCCTGCACACTTAAGCCAAGAAAAATAGTAAATTTCGTTCCTTGTCTATAATTTCGTCGCGGCTTACGATTCTCAAGAAAATTTTAAGTTGAACGCGATTTTAAATACAACTGGTTGCGTTGTCTTTTCTCTTAGATCCAACTGTCCATGAACCCGCCTTACTTCGGCCTGCCGGGGTGTAGGTAGAGTGGCGTACTTAGGGTGCTTGACCAGGCTAAGTCGATAGCGCACTCCGGCCCTAGATTGGCTTGGCGGCTTTCAGGCGAGTTGGCCATAAACGATATTTAAATCCAAAAGATCTGACAATTCAACTCGAATCGTATATAAACCGGTCAAACTAAAATTTCTTAAGAATTGCACGTCTCTGTTATAGACAAGAAAGAGAAAAATAAAAATGTCGAGCCTGCACAAAATGAATGCACGTGGAGTCTATTTCACATGATGATGTCTTTCATTATAGGTCCGGGGTACAGGGGAAACAAGTACACTCTTAGGGTACGGAACTAGGCTAAGTGTGTTTGGTTTCTCGTTTGACCCAGGGTAGTTAGCCACACTTTTAGTCCGGAGACTGTGACAAGTGCTGCATGAGCTTTGCAGACCTTTCAGGAAAGGTCCAGCTGCTCTCCCGGAGGAACTACCCGACTCTGTACAATGACTCTATAACATACATTTCAAGTTACTTAAGACTCACCTCCGTGGAATTAAGTGTAGAACTTACGGAGGTGCTCGATGTTCCAAGGATTTGGGAGAGGTGTCCCATCCTCGGTAGCCAAGCGAACGCTTTCGGGACGGGATACTTTGATCACTCGAAAGGGCCCCTCCCAGCCAAGGGAGAGTTTGTTTAACCCTTCTCTGGATAGTATTCTCCGTAGCACCAGATCGCCTTCCTCGAGCTGTCAGTTGTGTACATGCCGCTGGTGATAACGCCGTAGAGCTTGGCGATATCGGGCATTCCGAACAGCTGCTTGGCACCTTCCCTCCTCGAGGAGGTCTAGGTATTCACGCCGGAGCTGGTCCTGCGCGGCTTCGTCAAAGGTCTGGACCCGGAGCGAACCCAAGGTGATTTCCGGAGGAAGGATTGCTTCAGCTCCGTACACCAGAAAGAAGGGTGTTTCTCCGGTTGACCGGTTTGGAGAAGTCCTGTTGGCCCATAGAGTGGGCGGAAGCTCTTCGATCCAATTGGCTCCGTGCTTTTTCAAGCGCTCATAGGTGCGCGTTTTGAGTCCTTTAAGGATTTCTGCATTTGCTCTCTCGGCTTGGCCATTGCTGGCGGGATGAGCTACGGAAGCGTAGCAAACCTGTATGCCGAGGTCTTCGCAATACCCTTGGAATGCGGAGCTTGTGAACTGAGTCCCATTATCAGTGATGATCTTGTTTGGGACTCCGAATCTGCTTACAATGGATTGCAGAAAGTTGATAGCAGATTGCTTGTTGATCGTCACAACTAGAGTTGCTTCCGGCCACTTGGTGAACTTGTCAATGGCGACGTACAGGAACTTGTAACCTCCAACGGCTCTTGGGAAGGGTCCCAAGATGTCCATCCCCCACACAGCGAAGGGCCATGTAGGAGGTATCATTTGTAAGGGCTGAGCAGGTGTATGAATTTGCTTTGCATGAAATTGGCATGCTTCGCATTTCTTCACCAGCTCAGTGGCATCCTGGAGCGCTGTAGGCCAGTAGAAGCCATGCCGAAAGGATTTTCTGACCAGTGTGCGGGAAGATGCGTGGTTCCCACACTCGCCTCCATGGATTTCTGCGAGGAGCTCGCAGCCTTCTTCCCTTGTGATGCACCGCATTAGGATGTCGTTGGCACCGCGCCGGTAGAGATCCCCTTCTACCAGCGTGTATCTTTTAGCCAATCTGACTACCCGGTCAGCGGATACATCATCGTCAGGAAGGATGTTGTCTTTTAAGTAATTCCAGATCTCCGAGATCCATGCATCGGAACTGACTTGAGCATTTGAGTCTTGCGTGCTGGGTTGCTCGGAGCTTCCGGCAGCACCTACGACCCTTGATGGCTGCCATGGTAACAGGGCCATCGGGACCGTCAGCTTCGGGATGCTGATCTCGCCCCCTTCGTTCAGTTCGGCAGGCTGAACTGTGGGTTTTGACAACCTCCGGACAAAGATTTCGTCAGGAGCCGGAGCTCCTGTTGACGCTTTGGTCGAGAGTTCGTCAGCTTCAGCGTTGTGGGCACGCTGAACATGGTGGAGGTCTAGGACTTCAAAGTCCTTCTGAAGCCTCTGGACTTCAAGGAGGTAAGCAGCTAGCTGGAGATTATTGCAGGAGCATTCACCCTTCACCTACTTGAAGATGAGCTGTGAATCTCCTTTGACCAGCAGTTGCTTGACACCGTATGATAGTGCCACCTTTAGTCCATAGATGAGTGATTCATACCCCGCCATGTTGTTGGTTGCCTTGAAGTCAAGGTGCACCATGTATTTTACCTTCTCCCCAGTCGGTGCAAGGAGAAGGATTCTAGCTTCGGCCCCCTGCTTCTGCATGGAGCCATCAAAGTAGAGGGTCCAGTGAGGCTTGGTGAAGGTTGGAGCTTGATGCTCTGTCTTCTGCTTGCTGGGGCCCCCAGGGTTTGACGGAGAGGGAGTCCATTCCGCCACGAAATCTGCCAACGCTTGACTCTTGATTGCTTGTCTCGAAATGAATTCGAGATCGAATTCAGCCAATTCCGCTGCCCACTTTGCAATATTCCCAGTTGAATTGGGATTATGCAAGATCGCTCGAAGTGGATAGGAGGTCACCACCGAGACTTTGTGAGCTTGGAAGTAGTGTCGGAGCTTCCTGGAGGCAATAAGAACTGCATAAAGCAGCTTATGCACCTCTAGGTATCGAGTCTTGGCATCATGTAATACTTCACTGATGAAGTATACCGGGCGTTGAATGGTCCAGACCCTCCCGGAGGGGTCCGGAGCTTCCTCTCTATTGATCCGGACCCTGTCGGAGGAGTCCAGATTCTCTTCGGGGACCTCCGGGTTCTGGCTGGAGGAACCCAGAGCTTCTTCAGAAATGACCTGAACCCTCTCAGAGGGGTCTGGGTCTTCTGAAGTGACTTCTTGTGGATTTGAGTCTGGGAGTTGGGACCCAGACTCACTTTCAGGGACCTCCTGACCCTCCTGAAGGGGTCTGGATTCCTGAGTATGGGGTAGTTTTGGTCTCTCCGCAACCAGAACCATACTGACAACTTCGTCAGTAGCTGAAATGTAAAGCAACAAAGGCTCACCAGGGTTTGGAGCTACCAGAATTGGTAGGGTGGTGAGGAACTGTTTCAGCTCCTGGAATGCCTTCTCTGCTTCTTCGGACCATTGGAATGGTCCGGACTTCCTCAACAACTTGAAGAAGGGAAGTGCCCGTTCCGCCAGTCTTGATATGAACCGGCTGAGGGCTGCTAGACACCCAGTTAACTTTTGGACGTCTTTGATGCGGGTTGGTGGCCGCATGTCTTCAATGGCTTTTATCTTCGCCGGATTAGCCTCTATGCCCCGGTGACTTACCAGGAAACCAAGAAGTTTTCCGGAGCTAACCCCGAAGACACACTTATCTGGGTTTAGCTTCGTGCGGGTGGCCCGCAGCTTGTCGAAGACAGCCTGCAAGGTGTCCAAGAGGGACTCCTTGTTCTTGACCTTGACCACGATGTCATCAACGTACACTTCCACTATGTCTCTGATGAGTTCTTCAAAAGTTTTGTACATAGCTCGTACAAAAGTTGAAGCTACATTCTTGAGACCAAATGGCATGGCTGTGTAACAATACAATCCATCTACTGTGATGAATGAAGTATGCTCTTCATCCTCCCTAGACATCCTGATTTGATGATACCCAGAATATGCGTCTAGGAAACACAGTAACTCACACCCGAGGTGGAATCCACTATCTGATCTATTCTAGGTAGTGGGAATGTATCTTTTGGACATGCCTTATTCAGTGTGGTGTAGTCGATGCACATCCGAAGCTTCCCGCCGGCCTTGGGCACAACGACTGGGTTCGCCAGCCATTTTGGATGGAAGACTTCTCGGACGAATCCGGCTTCGAGCAACTTCTTCACTTCTTGTCGGATGAAGTTCTGCCGCTCTACGGATTGCTTCCGAGGCTTCTGATGCACAGGTCGAGCATCGGGGTAAATCTTCAAATTGTGCTCAATCACTTCCCTGGGGATCCCAGGCATTTGTGACGGTTGCCAGGCAAATACGTCAACATTAGCCCAGAGGAAAGTGATGAGCGCGAGTTCCTATTTGTTGTTCAACCCTCCCGATATACGGGTGGTTTGAGCGGCATCGGAATCAATTTGGACGACTTTGATGGGAATGTCGGTGTCGCCGCTTGGCTGCACACGCGGTGCAGAGGTTGAGCCTCGTTGACGAATGCTCGGGGGTTTCGGAGCTTGCTCCTGTCTGGAGTCCTCCTCTTGCGCCGTGGTGAGTGCATGGAGCTCCTCCAGAGCAGTTACTCCAGCGGTGCGATCTCCGCGGATCCGGAGAACGCCTACTGGTGTTGGCATCTTCAACACCAGGTATCCATAATGAGCAGCTGCCATAAATTTGTATAGGGCAGGTCTACCCAAGATGGCATTGAATGGTAAGTTGATCTGAGCGACATCGAAGACCAACTTCTCGGTGCGATACTTCTCCCGTGTCCCGAAGGTAACGGGGAGAGTTATAGCTCCGAGTGGGGTAATGGCTCCCGAACCTACTCCGGAGAAAGGTCGAGAGGGCTGGAGATCCGAAGGTCGGAGCTGAAGCTTGGTAAAAGCTTCAAAGCTTATGAGGTTCAGCCCCGAACCTCCGTCCACCATAACATGATGGAGCTGGATGTTATTGATGGTGGGAGATACCATCAAAGGTAACTGTCCAGCTCCGACCATGCTTCGAGGACAGTCCGAAGCATCAAAAGTGATGTATGTGTCCATCCACTTTCGATATGGCTCCGGTCTAGCTGTAGGAGCTACAGCGGTCATATCCCGCCGCATAGTCTTGATGATGCGACGGGAGGTGATGTCTCATGATCCACCAAAAATGGTGTTCATGGTTTTCCGACGCTCGTTGTCAGAGACGTCAGAGTCATCGTCGACGGAGGTGTAGACGGCCTTCAAGACCTTTTTGGGGTCCTGAAACCCTAACTCCTCTTCAGCCGGAGCTTCGTCGACCTTCTGTTTTCCTTCCCTCTGTCGGAAAGGAGACCCTTCCCCGCGCTTGCTGTAGCGCCCGGCAAGGTTTTGGACCTCCCGGCAGTCTTCCAAACCGTGGATGCCCGTTTTGTGAATGGGACACCACACTTTGGGTTTGCCACCGTCTTCGGAAGACGGTCGAGGTCGCTTCTCGGGGCGTGGCCCCCGGCCACCAGGAGTTGCAGCAGCTGCAACGTTGGATGTGCCGGCCGACGGTTTCTTCTTGCCGTGGGTCTTCTTTTTCTTCTTGCCACCCCCGGAGGTAGCGGCTTCTTCTTTGGAGGATTTCTTGTGATCCTCCGAGGCTGGTTTGGAGTGCATTTCACGGCCCTCCGCAGCTCTGGCACATTTGTCTGCCAGGCTGAAGAGTTCCGTGACACTAGTGATCTCTTTGATCGCCAGCTTCTCCAACATCTTCTTGTCCCGTACGCCCTGTCTGAATGCCACAATGACAGAAGCGCTTGAGATAGAAGGGATTGTGTTGCGTACCTGGGAGAACCTCTGGATGAAGGACCGCAAAGATTCTCCCCCTTTTTGCACGACCGCAAAAAGGTCTAGTTCAGTGCCTAGTCGGGTGTATAAACTCCCGAAGTTGGCAGTGAACTGACGGCACAGCTCCTCCCAACTGTTGATAGATTTGGGTGGAAGGCTCATAAACCAGGACCTGGCGGTCCCGGTTAAGGCCACTGGAAAGTAATTGGCCATTACAGCCTTGTTTCCTCCAGCTGCCAAGATTGCAGTGGAGTATATCTGAAGGAATTCGGCGGGGTTGACAGTCCCGTCGAATTTTTCCAGCAGGTGTGGCCGGAACTTCTGTGGCCATCTAACCATGCGCAGGTGCATGGCTAGGGCTGAACAGCCTCCTCCTACTCCTTCTAGAGTAGAAAGGTCCCGAGCTTCCCGTCTTTCACGAGCACGCTCGATATGGACACGGCCATCCTGTTGGTGGTATCGGCGATCAAGCTCCGCCCGGAGGTCATGAGTCGAAAGCCTGGATACCGTATGGGTGCGTCGTGCCCCAGAGGGCAACGACGTCACCTGCTGTGACGCAGATCGTCTCCTGTTGTTGGAGACGTGCGGACCAAGTCTTCCAGACAAAGTCCGTCGCTGCGACGGGGCTCGTCCCGAAGGAGGAGGACCTTGTTTGTTGAGGCGTTCGGCCGCTGCTGCGACCAAATGCTCCACATCCGCCCTCCACTGCTCCACTGCATCTCGAGATGCGTCCGGAGGTGGTGGTCATTGGAGAAGAGCACGCACTGCATGGAGCGCGTGTTCCGGGTTGTCATGACTTGCCGACGTAGTAAGTGACGCCGGCGCACCATCAAGTTGCCCAGCACGATTCGCCGGAGAAGATGGTGGTGGTAGGAGTGTGGCTCCTGCTGGTGCTGAGGTTCCTGCTGGTGGTTGCCTGTTGGAGGGATTGCCCCCAACAGCCTGAGCAGCAGGTTGACCGTTGGATGATCTAGCCGCGGAGTTCACCATTCTCGAAAATCTCAGGCGCCCCTACCTGGCGCGCCAACTGTCGACTGTTGGAGTCGGCAGATCTCCTGACACTGCTAAAGTGTTGAAGGAGTTTGTGGTTCGGTGTGGGTGCGCGGAGACTCAAGAAGGTGAATTGCGATTTAATACAGGAGACACTAGGATTTACGTGGTTCGGGCCGCCTGAGCGTAATACCCTACTCCACGGGTGTGTTGGTGTTGTATTAGTATGATGTCCACGTCTGTGTACGTGTGTCCCCCCGTGTGTATCGTCGGCCTGTCCTTTTATAGTACAAGGACAGACCGTTACAAGCTAGCTTGGCCCGACATGTGGCCCCGGCGGTTACTAGTATTGATACACGATTAATTGTTGTTAATGATCCTGTAACGGGCTCCGACAGTGTCGTTACAGGTGTTAAGATCGTCCGTTTAAGCGTCATTAATATGGCATTAATGACATTTAATCGGGTCTTGAAGTCCTTGGCTCTCCTTTGAAGATTCGGAGCCATTACAAGGTCTTCCGGAGGTTAGAGGCTGTCAGCTCCGACGTTTGGACACGTGGCAGCTCCGGAGCTTGCTGTGGGAAGCAGGTAGCTCCGGGGCTATCTGACACGTGTCAGGTCCGGAGCTTCTCTCGGTCAGGGGTTAAGTCCGGAGGTGCCATTTCGGTACCTGGCCCGGAGCTTCCCCCTTGTGGGCGGTAGCTCCGGTTTGGCAGTACACGTGGCGACCTAGGGATTAACCATGTTGGAGAAGCAGGTCCGGTCATGTCTGACAAGTGGGCCTCCGAGGGTCTTCAATCTGAGTAGACGGCCTTCCATCGAAATCTTTGTAACCTCAGGGGGTGTACGGTTTTTAGGGTACCGACACATGTCATTTGTGTATAGACTTGTTAGTGTGTCGTGCGAGTTGTGGAATGCATTAGCATCTTGTCCACATCCGCACTAGTTGGTTAATGAATTTGCTTGCTTTATATATATATATATATATATATATATATATATATATATATATATATATATATATATATATATATATATATATATATATGTGTGTGTGTGTGTGTGTGTGTGTGTGTGTGTGTGTCTCCCTTGATGCATGTAGTTGGGACCGTTTGCCATAGCGTACCCTTCTATATCTTATCTATTGTTCTAAAATTTCAATTATTCCCTACACAGATGTCTGGAAGAGGTAGAGGTAGAGGTCGTGGAAGGGGCGCTGTGCCCCAAGATGAAGGACTTGGAGGTGTGCCAGGATGGAATGGTAGGGGTGCCCGAGGGGCCCCAGCGGCGTAGCAAATGCAGCAGATGATGGCCATCCAAACCCAGCTGCTTAACAACCTTACTCAGATTGTCACCAACCTGCAGCAAGCCCCACCCCCACCACCACCAAATTACAACCTTCCGCCACCACCACCTTTTCCACCTAGGTCCTTTCTAAGGGACTTCCTGAACACTCATCCACCCACTTTTGCCACAGTCACCGAACCCATGGATGCCGATGATTGGCTCCGAACCGTTGAAAGCAAGTTGAGGCTCATCCACTGTGAAGGAAGGGAGAAAGTACTATTAGCCTCCCATCAACTCCAAGGACCGGCAGCCGACTGGTGGACTGCCTTTACTGAAGCCCACCGGGATCCAGAAAGCATTACTTGGGAAGAGTTCAGGACCAATTTCCGGAATCACTTTGTGCCTGAGGGAGAAATACAAGCAAGACGTGAAGAGTTCCTGATGTTAAAGCAGGGCCGTATGACGGTGAGAGCCTACCTGAATGCATTCACCCAGTTATCCCGCTATGCACCGATAGACGTGGATACTGATTCCAAGAAACAATTCCGCTTCAAGAATGGATTGGACAAGGAGTTAAAGTTCGCCATGTCTTCCAGCGACTACAGCGACTTTCAGAAGTTGGTTGACAAAGCTTTTGAAGTGGAGAGGACTAAAAAGGAACTGGATGATGAGGAAAGAAAAAGAAAGTTGACTATAGCACATGCCTCTAGCAGCAATGTACACCCCCGTCTTAACCCTCCGCCTGCAAGCCAGATGACTCATCCTATGAACTACTCGGGACAGAGATTTCCAAACTCCAACTACAGGCCACCCACTCCCTACAACCAGCAAATGCGCCAACAGCAGCAGTAGCCACCACGCCAGCCAATGCAACCCCCACGTCAGCAGATGCAGCCACCCCGCCCTTCAGCTCCAGCTAACCGTCCAAATGGCCAACCCCCAAGAAACCAATCAGGAGGCAACAAGGGCCCGAATAATGCTGCGGGAGTACAATGTTACAAGTGCAGAGAATGGGGACACTATGCCAGCAGTTGTCCAAAGAAGCAACAAAACCCATCTGGTCGTGTCAACCATGTGACTCTGGAGCAAGCACAGGAAGCGCCTGATGTGGTGATCGGTATGTTTTCTGTTAATTCCCACCCCGCCACCATATTGTTTGATTCGGGTGCTACACATTCATTTATATCCAAGGATTTCATAAAGAAGCATGACATGGTAGTTACATTCTTGAATGGGCCATTATTGATAAACTCTCCTGGAGGAGAGATGGTGGCAAGGCATCTATGCCGAAAAGTGAATATAAACATAAGGGGGTAAGTCTTTTGGGCCAACCTAATAGTGTTGGACTCACAAGGATTAGATATCATTCTGGGAATGGACTGGTTGACGAAGAATCAAGGAGTAATGAAAGTGCATCTAGGTTCCCCGTGGGTTTTGGATGATTGATGATGACAATTAAGTCGCTAATGAGCTCAAGTGATCTTAGCACAGGTGTGGACTCGATCGGAGACGCAAACCCTCAAAAAGGAAAAGGAAGGAAACGGAGTCAACTCAAAGCGTAGAAACTAGGGTTTCTAGCGTGTTGAGTTAGACTAGCCGTAGAAATAGGAGGGTGCGTGTGTAAAGTGCATTGAGATCAAGTTTGGGAGCTCAAAGTGGTTTAGAGGTCAAACCCCTTGAGAGAAAAGAGTGGATAAGTAGTCTGGCAGTAGGGCCGGACTAGTCCGTGCAGGAGGCCGGACTAGTCCGCCCCTGGCCGGCCAAGTCCGTATTCGGCCGGACCAGAAGGGTCTGACTGAGATCGGACTAGTCCGTTCGTGGCCGGACTAGTCCGGGTAGCAGTGAGTGGGTTTTGGAGACTAAGTCTCAAAACCACGGTCTTGTCCGTTTGAGTCCGGACCAAAACGTCCTGAGTGAGAACGGACTAGTCCGCCCGTGGGGCCGGACTAGTCCGGGTAGGCGAGTTGAAGGTGCTTCTGTGACTAAGTCTGGGAGGACCGGACTAGTCCGCCCTTGGGGCCGGACTAGTCCGTGGTCCTCAGACTAGTCCGTTTTCACACGGAGCAAAAGGCTCTGTGTGAGATCGGACTAGTCCGATGGTGACCGGACTAGTCCGTTGTTGAAGTGACCGTTTGAATTTGAAGTTTGGCGGGTAGTGTGACGATAGCGTGTCAGCTGTCTGGGGCCTGACAAGAGGTTAGTGATCCCCTAGGCCGGACTAGTCCGTGCCTGAGGCCGGACTAGTCCGCCCTTCTGCTGAAGTCAGCAGTATGGGCTTAGGACCTCTATAAATAGAGGTCCCCTGGGTTCTTTTGAACCAACTCTTGAACTGACTTGAACCCTAGCGCCGCCACAGCCAACTTGGAGCACTCTTGAGCCTCTTTCTTGCCAACTTTCCCTCTAAAACTAATTCTTAAGTGGATTAGGGTTTAGTGAGGTGGAGAAGAGGAAGAACATCGCGCTTGTGCTCCCGGTTTGATCTCTTGCACTCATTGAGTCTTTGTGAGCTGTGTGTTGAGTGTGTTTTGCGTTGTTGATCATCTTTGTGGTGTGGGAGCCTCAGATTGTGAGAAGCCCCAACGAATCTTGTATTCGCACTTTGAGATAGTGGAGAACCAAGTTAGGCCTGTGAGGTAAACTTGGTGAGGGAAGGGTTGGTGAACTCGGTCCTTTGTGGACTCCTCAACGGGGATGTAGATTCTTGTGTGGAATCGAACCTCGGGATAAAATCCTTGTGTCTCCGTGTTCTTCACATTTTGTTTATTGCATACTTAGCTCTAGGGTTGCTAGTCTTGTCTTGTGCCTCACATTGCTTAATCTTGTTAAAACTTGACTCACTCTTGTGTTGATAGTTTCTAAACTTGTCTTAAACATATCCTCACTTGTAGCCTCGAGAAAATCCCCTTAAAACTTGCTAGAAACACTTTTTACGGTTCTTCACGCAGGCTGACCGGACTAGTCCGCCCCCAGACCGGACTAGTCCGCCCCCTGTGATTTAATCTCGTTTTATTAAGTCATTTGCAGGTCGATTAGCCTATTCACCCCCCCCCCCTCTAGGCAACTTTCAATTGGTATCAGAGCAGGACTCTCCACAAAGAGTCTAACAACTCGGAGAGATGGCCGGAGTGGTGAATGACGACGCCTCGAGCAGCAACTACGAGGCAACCCGTGAGGAGACGCTGGCCTATCAAGATAAGCCAACGAACGATGAGGAGACTCGCCAACTCAAGGCGAAGCTCCGGGAGAAGCTGAACATCTCCAAGATCGATCCGTCGAACCAATCAAGTGGTAGTGGCGAAGTCAACTACAACCGACAAGGGTTCAATTATGAACGCCTTGCCGCCAACAACCACTACCTCTCCATCCCATTGGGGAAACCTCCCCAATTCGATGGAACTGATTACGGGATGTGGAAACAAAATATGAAGATCCACCTCGTGTCACTCAACCCGGCGTTGTGGCAAATTGTCATGACCGGGGTGGAGATTCCGAAGGATGAGGACAAAATCACTCAAGAACAAGCCATCCTCATCCACCGCAACGCTCAAGCTGCGGGTGTGATTATCTCATCTCTCTCAAGAGATGAGTTCAACCGCGTCGATGGCCTTGAGGTGGCCAAAGACATATGGAACACCCTCAAGACGGCGCATGAAGGAAATCGGGTGGTCAAGGAGGCCAAGATCGAGCTCATCGAAGGAGAGCTTGGGAGATTCACCATCTTGGATGGTGAATCCCCCCAAGACATGTACAACCGGTTGAAGGTACTTATCAACAAGAGCCGATCATATGACTGCACCAAGTGGACCGATCACGAGGTTGTGAAGAGGATGATCCGGGCATTCATGCCTAGGAACGTCGCTCTTTGCTCCATGATTCGAGAAAGCCCGGGGTTCACTCAAATGACCCCAGAGGAGGTCCTTGGCAGGATCATCAACCATGAGATCATGGAGAAGGAGGCGCTCTTCTACAACGACCTTCAGAAGTTCACCGCCTCCAAGATGAAGAACGTTGCACTCAAGGCAACACCCTCTTCAAAGGAACAAGAGGAAAGTGATGAGGAGAGCCTCGACACCAATGAGGAAGAGGCCTTCTTCATCAACAAATTCAAGAGAATGATGAGAAGGAAGAAAGGTGGATACAACCATGAGGGTAAAGGGAAGGAAAGAGCAAGGCCCAAATCAAAAAGGTCTTGCTACAATTGTGGCGAGTATGGGCACTTCATCGCTGATTGCCCACATGAAGAAGCAAAGAAGAAGAAGGAGGGCAAGCTTCAAGATAAGAAATTCTACAAGAAGAAGAGGCCCTCCGGACAAGCCCACTTGGGGAAGGAGTGGGACTCCTTAGACTCTAAGGTCTGCCTCCATAGCTCTAATTTTCTATCAACACCATCCCTAGTTTCATCTACCAACACTACATCATCAGCAAAGAGCATACACCAAGGGATATCCCCTTGTATATCTTTCGACACCTCATCCATCACTAAGGAAAAGATGTAAGGACTTAAGGCTGATCCTTGGTGTAACCCTATTGTGATGGGAAAAGTGTCGGTCTAACTATCTCTTACGCGCACACTTGTCACCACATTATCGTACATATCCTTGATAAGGTTAATGTACTTTGTTGGGACTTTGTGTTTCTCTAGTGCCCACCACATGATCGGTCTTGTTACCTTATCGTATGCCTTCTCCAAGTCAATGAACACTAAATGTATATCCTTCTTTTGCTCCCTATACCTCTCCATAAGCTGACGGAGTAAGAAAATCGCCTCCATAGTGGATCTCCCAGGCATAAAACCAAACTGGTTTTTAGTGACCTTGGTCACTTTCCTCAAGCGATGTTCAATCACTCTCTCCCAGAGCTTCATAGTATGACTCATGAGCTTAATTCCTCGGTAATTAGTACAACTTTGAACATTTCCTTTATTTTTGAAGATGGGTACTAAAATACTTTTCCGCCACTCTTCAGGCATTTTGTTTGACTGAAAAATGCGGTTGAATAGTTTAGTGAGCCATACTATTGCTATATCCCCTAGACATCTCCACACCTCAATGGGGATATCATCGGGGCCGCGGGCCTTTCCTCCTTTCATCCTTTTTAAGGCCTCTCTAACTTCGGACTCTTGTATCCTCCGCACGAATCGTCTGTTGGTGTCATCAAATGAGTCATCCAACTCGAACCTAATACTCTCATTCCCGTCATTGAATAGTCCATTGAAGTAGTTCCGCCATCTGTTCCTAATTTCTTCCTCCTTCAATAGAATTTGGTCTGCCTCATCCTTAATGCATTTGACTTGGTTGAGATCTCTCACCTTTCTTTCGCGAAGTTTCGCCATCTTGTATATATCCTTTTCGCCTTCTTTTGTCCCTAGCCTCTCATATAGCGCATCATAGGTCTGCCCCCTTGCTTTACTCACAACACGCGTAGCATTTTTCTTAGCCTCTTTATACTTCGCCATGTTACTTGCACTTCTCTCATGATGCCAACTCTTATAAGACTCCTTCTTCTCCTTAATAGCTTTTTGTACATCTTCATTCCACCACCAAGTGTCTTTATCTACAAGTTTCTTACCTATTGTCCACCCAAGCACCTCCCTAGCCGTCTTCCTAATGTAAGTCGCCATCTTCTCCCACATACTATCTGCATCTTCCTCTTCGCTCCAAGGTCCTTCTGCGATCATCCTCCTTTTGAATGATTGTTGCACTTCATCCTTCAACTTCCACCACTTTGTTCTTGCGGTTTTAACACCTTTGTCTCGTGACACACGCATGTGGAAACGAAAGTCGGCTACCACAAGTTTATGTTGTCGAACAACACATTCCCCAGGAATCACCTTACAATCTAAACATGCCCCTCTCTCCCTTCTCCTGGTGAGAATATAGTCGATTTGACTAGAATATTGGGCACTAGTAAAGGTCACTATGTGAGATAGCCTCTTCTTAAAGAGGGTGTTAGCTACCAATAGGTCATAGGCTACGGCAAAGTCTAGGATATCCTTACCCTCTTGGTTTCTATCGCCACACCCAAAACCTCTGTGTACCCCCTCAAAACCTACGTTAGTTGTACCTACATGACCATTGAGATCTCCTCCTATGAAGAGCTTCTCGCTTACCGGTACACTACTAACCATATCCTCCAAGTCCTCCCAAAATTGTCTCTTAGTGCTCATGTCGAGCCCAACTTGTGGGGCATAAGCACTAATGACATTCAAGATAAGGTCCCCCACAACTACCTTGACTAAGATGATCCTATCCCCTCGTCTACAGACATCCACTACTCTATCCTTGAGGCTCTTATCTATTAGGATGCCTACACCATTCCTAGTTCCCGTCGAGCCAGAATACCAAAGCTTGAAACTGATATTCTCAACCTCTCTCGTCTTTTGACCTGCCCATTTAGTCTCTTGTACACAAAGAATATTTACACGCATCCTAATCGCAACGTCCACTAACTCTCGTAGCTTTCCCGTCAAGGATCCTACATTCCAACTACCCACCTGAAACCTAGTTTCCTCGGCTAGCTTCGTTACCCTTCGCATCCATCGAGGAAGATGCAAAGACCCTTGCTCACTTAACACTACATTCGGGCGATGATGTAGAGCGCCACTAAGGTGATGGCGATCCGACCCTCGCTCATTTAACACCACATCCGAGTTCCGATATGGCGCGCCACTAAGGCGGTGGCTACCCGGCCCTTGCCCACTTAACACCATACCCGGGTTCCGGTATGGCGCGTCACTAAGAGGGTTACTGTCACGCCCGGTCATCATAAAGATGAACATACGCTTATCACATGTACGCCAGGATCAGTTGAATCGTACGTGCGTTGACGAAAGCGAAATATCATACATTGCCATGTTCGAATACATAAATAGTCTTAAAGTACGACCCGAAGGTCTACAAATACACACCACAACTATTTACATCAACAACAAAGTTAACATAACCCAAACTACAGCAGAAGGCTAATAGGTAAGAGTAGCTCCATCTCCACAGGCAGCAGTTGCGCGTGAGGTCGCCAGCCTAGACCAAGTCCTCCGGATTGACGAAGAAGTCCTCCGGTGCCGCTTCTTCTTCTTCATATTCTAATGGAAAATTAAACGCTTGAGTACATAGAGTACTCAACAAGTGCGGGAAGAGATGACATGATTGGCTAAAGAAAAAGGGAAGGCCAATTATGGTTTAGCACTATGCTTAAAACCTAACCTTAGCTTTCAATTACCAATATCATAATTCAAGAAGTAATCAACACGTAAGTAATGATAATGAATTGTACTTGAATCATAATTAATCACCATTTCCCAACCATAGACTAATTATGAACTGGCCCCAAACCGCTCTTGTCCGTGAGCACGGCTGTCATGACAGTTTTACCAAATCTCTGCAGAGAGTGTACCCTTTTCCCACAAGCAGTGATTTCATCCCCTGTTGCCAAGTGGACTGAGTAAACCTCCATGTAGCCCGTGGTGATCAACCACATTTCATACTTCCGTAGGTGTGTGGCCCGGAGATCACTACATGGTCTTTACAAAGGTAATCCCGACTAGTGCTAGCCCTCTAAGGTTTCCACCACTGGGGATTCTCGGAGTAACCCTCCGCCCCAGAGCCCCCTCTTGACCCTTGCGGATACCAGAGCAGTTCCCCTGCATCATTCCCCGCACCTTCCAACCACTAGCATTTCATCGGGAGAAACCTAATTAATCGATCATGCCGCCCCATCTCAGTCTCGTGGTGGTACTATAAAGCTTAGTGGCTTCCTCCATAAACCGGTCCTTAGAATCCGGTGGTAACAAACCCCAATCCCGGGTCTCGTGCAAACTGCACCATACCAATACTAACCAACCACCAGATTCCTGTCCACTACAATTGTGTGTTCACCACAAGTTCAAGTGACCATAAAGTTTAACATAGCACAATTGTATGAAATCCCAATCCCAATATTTAAGCATGGCTAAGCATAAATATGACCTATCTACTTCCCAACCCATTTCAGGTCACAAGGAATTATATGGAACGGGGCATGTAAACATGAAATAGGACATCAATTTAATTAGCATGCATCTATCTAAATCCCTAGAATTGGTACAAGATGGTCAAGGGCACTTGCCTTCGTTGAAGACTTGAGTGTTGGCGAAGTCCTGGTCTTGGAGGTTAAGATTAGGGTCGTAGTACGACTCTAAATATATTGCCCAAGCATGGCAAGGATAAAATAAAGCTAAATAAGTAAAGAGCACGCAAAACAGTACATCACAACATACACATGGCATAAAATCCTATACTAATGCGTCCTTACGAAGTATTTATTACTTAACATGGCCAAAGTGTGCATTATATATTTATCCTACATTTTTGAGAATTAAATATAGCCTAAAACCATTTTTATTGAATTTTCTATGGCAAAAATGTATTTTTAAACATTTATAATAAATATTCCATGGACAAAATATATTTCATATGAACTCTACAATTTATTCACAGCATAAAATAGTTTATACCAATTTTTCCTAGCATTTCTACACTTAATTACCATTTTTATCTATTTTCTACGCCTCAAATACACCTAAAAACCATATTCAACAATTAAATAAAAGTCCAGGAACTAATTAAATAGTTATCTAAACTGCACAGGGGTTAACTCCATAATTCTACAAATTTACAGGGTCTAGATTGCTTATTTAAATGATTAAATCCAATTTTTGGGTGTCCAGGGGCTAGTCTGCAATTTCCAGGGGCTAGACTTGAATTCCAGAGAAGTGAAGGGGGTAGCAAGCAAGTTTCCAGGGGCCTGGGTGAATAACCGAAGGCGGGAACAGTGATTCAAACGTGGGCCGTAGGATCTTAAATGGACGCACGAGATTTTATTAACCGAACCGGTACGGGGATCTAATCTCAACCGTTGGCCGGAAATGGACGTCCCTGGTTGAGCCACGTCGGCTCTAACCGGCGCACGCGCGCGGCGCGGCGGCGCCCGACGATTGCCGGCGGCGATCTCGCCGGAGATCACCAAATCGGCGATTCCTACGTCGATCCTACGCGCTACGTGCATGGAACGAGAGAGGGGGAGTAGGAGAACTCACCTAGGGGAGTGTCGGGGCACGAAATCGGTCGAAGGATGGTCGGCGACGAAGAATGGTGGCGGTGCTCGTCGGAGTTCGATGATTCGGCGGCGCAGTAACGATCTACCCGAGCAAACACGTCCGGCGTGTTCCTGGTGAGGCGGTGATCACGTTAGGCCAAGAAAATGGGGAGCAGGGGGACTGCAGCGACGGGAACGCGAGCGCAGAGGTGACTCACCGGCGGTGAAGGGGCTAGGGTTGGAGAGAGCTCGGGGTAGGGGGAAAATGGGGGCGCCGGCTCCTCTTAAGCGCGTAGGGGGTGTGCGGTTTGGGTGTGCACGTGAAAACCACTGGGGAGAAGTGGATTCGGGGGGGGGGGGGGGGGGGGAACGTGGGCGCGGGGTGCTCGGCGGTTGCACGGGTGATGGTTGCGCGCGGGAGAAGAAGAGAGGGAAGGGGGAGGCGCCGACAGGCGGGGTCCACGGCGCAGAGAGAGAGAGAGAGGGGGTGGGGAAGGGTTGGGCCGCGGAAGAAGAAGGGAGTTGGGCCAGGGGGAGAAGTTTGGCCCAAAAGGGGTTTTAATTCTTTTTCTTTTTCTAATTCCTTTTCTTTTCTTTTGATTTGAATTCAATTCAAACTTAAACGTTTACTACTCGTTTAAACTTCAAAATTCACACAAAAATGCAGGCTACAATTTTCAAGGATTTGAGCAAATTTTTGTACATAAAATTATGGGTGTTACAACTCTACCCCCCTTAAAAGGAATCTCGCCCTCGAGATTCGGACGTCCTAAGGGAAAAGATGAGGGAAATCCGCCTTGAGATCTTCTTCTCTTTCCCATGTTGCTTCTGCCTCTGAGTGATGCTTCCATTGCACTTTACACATGCGAATAACTTTATTTCTTGTGACCTTTTCTAGTGTCTCAAGTATCTTGACAGGCTGCTCCACATAAGACAAATCTTCCTGTACATCCACTTCTTCAATAGGCAATTGCTCTTCAGGCACTCTTAAGCACTTCTTAAGCTGTGATACATGGAACACATTATGCACATATGACAAGTGTGGTGGAAGCTCAAGCTGATATGCCACTTCACCTCGTCTTTCGAGTATCTTGAACGGACCAATGTAGCGGGGTGACAACTTGCCTTACTTTAAATCTTCTCAATCCTCTCATAGGTGACACCTTCAAGTACACGTAGTCACCAACTTCAAATGTGAGATCACGTCTTTGAGTATCCGCATAACTCTTCTATCTTGTTTGAGCTGCCTTTAGATTCTTCTGAATTTCTTGTACTTGCCTTTCAACCTCTTTCAATACATCAGGCCCAAAGACTTGACTTTCCCCAGTTTGATTCCAAAACAACGGTGTCCTACATTTCCGCCCATACAATGCTTCAAAAGGAGACATCTTCAAACTGGCTTGATAACTGTTGTTGTAAGAGAATTCGACATATGGCATATTCTTGTCCCAACTTTTGCTATTCTTTAGAGCACACGCTCTCAACATGTCTTCTAAGATCTGGTTGGTGCGTTCTGTCTGACCATCAGTTTGAGGATGATACGCCGAACTAAAATTTAGATGGGTATCCATTGATTCATGCAACTTCTGCCAGAATCTTGAGGTGAATTGAGTGCCTCTGTCTGAAATGATCTTCTTAGGAACTCCATGTAAGCATACAATCCTGGAGATGTACAGTTCCGCCAGCTTGGGACCATTGTAGGTCTCTTCCACAGGAATAAAGTGAGCGACTTTAGTTAGACGGTCCACAATAACCCATATAGAATCATATCCAGACTGTGTTCTTGGTAGTCCCACAATGAAATCCATCCTAATTTCTTCCCACTTCCATTCTGGCACTTTGATTGGTTGCAGTAACCCTGCTGGTCTTTGATGTTCCGCCTTAATCAACTGACATGTATCACATATGGCCACATATTCTGCTACATCCCGTTTCATTCCATGCCACCAATATCGATCTTTAAGGTCTTGATACATCTTTGTGCTTCCGAGATGAATGGAGTATGATGAGTTATGGGCTTCCCTTAGTATCAACTCTTTAATCTCCTTGATATCTGGAACACAAATCCTCTTTCCAAGCCATAAGGTTCCTTGTTCATCCTCTCTAAAGTTCAGAGCTTTCCCATTCTTCATCAACTGTTTGATCTCCTTGACCTTCTCATCATTCTATTGTCCTTCTCGTATATCATGTTCAAGGGTCGAGTCCACTTCCATAGCAACTGCTTCAGTGCTAGACACTAGACATAGGTTTAACCTTGCAAACTCTTCACATAAATGGGGTTGAAGAGCTTGTACTGACAAGTTATTGCATTGTCCCTTCCTGCTTAGAGCATCAGCAACCACATTAGCCTTTCCTGGATGGTAGTTGATTCCCACATCAAAATCATTTATTAATTCCAACCAACGACGTTGTCTGAGATTAAGATCCGGTTGTGTGAATATGTACTTCAAGCTCTTGTGATCTGTGTATATCTCAGTTCTTTTTCCCATTAAGTAGTGTCTCCAAATCTTCAATGCATGGACAATGGCTGCCAATTCTAAGTCATGTGTTGGGTAATTCCTCTCATGTTTCCGAAGCTGTCTTGAAGCATAAGCTACAACATGTCCTCCTTGCATCAAAACACATCCTAAACCATGACCAGATGCATCACAATAGACCACAAACTCCTTCTGCATATCAGGCATCACCAATACCGGTGCACTGGTTAACCTCTTCTTCAACTCGGCGAAGCTTACTTCACATTCGGGGGTCCACTTGAAAGCAACTCCTTTCTCAAGCAACTTGGTTAGTGGTCGAGAGATCTTTGAAAATCCCTCGATGAATCGACGATAGTAACCAGCCATACCTAAGAATCTTCGTATATCATGTACACTCTTAGGTGTTTCCCATTTAAGGACATCGGCCACTTTTCCTGGGTCCACTGCTATACCTCCTTCGGATATGACATGTCCCAAAAATGATACCTCCTTTAGCCAAAACTCACACTTACTAAGTTTGGCATACAGTTGATGTTGGCGAAGCTTCTGTAGAGCCATCCTGAGGTGCTCCTCATGCTCTTCTTCAGTCTTGGAGTAGATAAGTATGTCATCGATGAATACCACTACAAACTTGTCCAAGTACTCCATGAATACCTTGTTCATAAGATACATAAAATATGCCGGAGCATTGGTCAATCCAAACGACATAACTGTATACTCATATAATCCATATCGAGAGACAAATGCCATCTTGGGAATATCTGACGGTCTAATCTTCAGCTGGTGGTAGCCCGAACGAAGATCAATCTTGGAAAACACACATGCTCCTCTCAACTGATCAAACAAATCTTCAATCCTTGGTAGTGGATATTTATTCTTGATTGTTACCTCATTTAAGGCACGGTAATCCACACACAACCTTTGAGTTCCATCCTTCTTAGGTACAAATATAACTGGTGCTCCCCAAGGCGATGAGCTAGGACGAATATATCCTTTTGCCAATAACTCCTCAATATGATCCTTTAGTTCAGCTAATTGTTTAGCATCCATTCTATATGGCCTCTTATATATTGGGGCCGTTCCAGGTACTAATTCAATGACAAATTCAATCTCTCGGTCAGGGGGCATACCTGGTAAGTCATCTGGGAATACATCCGGAAATTCCTTCACAATCTTGATGTCTTTGGTACTCTCAAGATGGTTGAGTTGTACTACTGCCTCTTGTGTCTGATCTGGCTTGAACTCCACTGTAGTGCCATCCGGGTGTGTTAAGCAGACTGTTCTAGTTGCACAATAAATTACTTGAAAGTTGCCTAGAGGGGGGGGTGAATAGGCTAATCGACCTGCAAATGACTTAATAAAACGAGATTAAATCACAGGGGGCGGACTAGTCCGGTCTGGGGGCGGACTAGTCCGGTCAGCCTGCGTGAAGAACCCTAAAAAGTGTTTCTAGCAAGTTTTAAGGGGATTTTCTCGAGGCTACAAGTGAGGATATGTTTAAGACAAGTTTAGAAACTATCAACACAAGAGTGAGTCAAGTTTTAACAAGATTAAGCAATGTGAGGCACAAGACAAGACTAGCAACCCTAGAGCTAAGTATGCAATAAACAAAATGCGAAGAACACGGAGACACAAGGATTTTATCCCGAGGTTCGATTCCACACAAGAATCTACGTCCCCGTTGAGGAGTCCACAAAGGACCGGGTTCACCAACCCTTCCCTCACCAAGTTTACCTCACGGGCCTAACTTGGTTCTCCACTATCTCAAAGTGAGAATACAAGATTCGTTGGGGCTTCTCACAATCTGAGGCTCCCACACCACAAAGATGATCAACAACGCAAAACACACTCAACACACAGCTCACAAAGACTCAATGAGTGCAAGAGATCAAACCGGGAGCACAAGCGCGATGTTCTTCCTCTTCTCCACCTCACTAAACCCTAATCCACTCAAGAATTAGTTTTAGAGGGAAAGTTGGCAAGAAAGAGGCTCAAGAGTGCTCCAAGTTGGCTGTGGCGGCGCTAGGGTTCAAGTCAGTTCAAGAGTTGGTTCAAAAGAACCCAGGGGACCTCTATTTATAGAGGTCCCAAGCCCATACTGCTGACTTCAGCAGAAGGGCGGACTAGTCCGGCCTCAGGCACGGACTAGTCCGGCCTAGGGGACCACTGACCTCTTGTCAGGCCCTAGATAGCTGACACGCTATCGTCACACTACCCGCCAAACTTCAAATTCAAACGGTCACTTCAACAACGGACTAGTCCGGTCACCACCGGACTAGTCCAATCTCACACAGAGCCTTTTGCTCCGTGTGAAAACGGACTAGTCTGAGGACCACGGACTAGTCCGGCCCCAAGGGCGGACTAGTCCGGTCCTCCCAGACTTAGTCACAGAAGCACCTTCAACTCGCCTACCCGGACTAGTCCGGCCCCACAGGCGGACTAGTCCGTTCTCACTCAGGACCTTTTGGTCCAGACTCAAACGGACAAGACCGTGGTTTTGAGACTTAGTCTCCAAAACCCACTCACTGCTACCCGGACTAGTCCGGCCACGAACGGACTAGTCCGATCTCAGTCAGACCCTTCTGGTCCGGCCGAGACGGACTTGGCCGGCCAGGGGCGGACTAGTCCGGCCTCCTGCACGGACTAGTCCGGCCCTACTGCCAGACTACTTATCCACTCTTTTCTCTCAAGGGGTTTGACCTCTAAACCACTTTGAGCTCCAAAACTTGATCTCAATGCACTTTACACACGCACCCTCCTATTTCTACGGCTAGTCTAACTCAACACGCTAGAAACCCTAGTTTCTACGCTTCGAGTTGACTCCGTTTCCTTCCTTTTCCTTTTTGAGGGTTTGCGTCTCCGATCGAGTCCACACCTGTGCTAAGATCACTTGAGCTCATTAGCGACTTAATTGTCGTCATCAATCATCCAAAACCCACGGGGAACCTAGATGCACTTTCAATCTCCCCCTTTTTGGTGATTGATGACAACACATTAAGTCCTTCAACAATTAAGAGTATTAAAATTGGTTTTCATAACTTGTGTGCGTATGAATGACTCCCCTCAATGTATGCAGCATGTAAAAGAGGTGGAGGATATCTTTCATACCCACACACGTTATGGTGGGGTGCCTACGTGATGTGCTCAACAATTGTGACAAGACATAAGGTACATCAATATAATCATAAGATTGACAATAAGGGCATTATATTGAGATTGGACAACATTAGCAGGTCTTGCACAAATGTAAACATCCAAGTAGCATGAATAAATTACAAATTAGGTCCAAAAGCCAAGAACACACATACGACAAAGATTAACTTCCCCTTAACTCTCCCCCTTTGGCATCAAAGCACCAAAAAGGAAAAGAAGGGAGGAAACTAAGACCTAAGAACTAGTCCTCGTCTTTGCCACTTCCACTCTCCGTGGCCTCAGAATCTTCGACGTCGTCCTCATGATCATCGGCGTTGTCGTCGTCGTCGTCGGAGTTCCTTGCCGAGGGAGCAGCCCGAGAGGAGCTTCCATCCTCTTGGAGCTGGGCGAGCTCATCGGCGGTGAAGTTGGGGAATGGAGTGATATCCCCATCACTCACCTCCGGAGAGGACATCGGGACCTCCAGCTTGTCGCACACCGCCTTAAGATATTTTTCCTAACGCTTGTGTGCCCTTTGAGCGCGGATCTCTTGCTTCCGGCAGGAAGTGAAGATCGCCTTGAAGCATTTGAAGAAGGCACTCATGGATTGAGGCGGAGGCGGAGACGGAGGTGCCACGGGGCGAGATGGAGGATCTGCATTCTTGCGACGAGGAGGAACAAGTACATTCGGGGGCTTCTGAGGATGAAGCGGGCGATGCGACACGTCCTTGACGAAGGTCACGCCCGACACCTTCTCGATGAGGCACATGATGTAGGGGGCATACCCGCAAGCACGGTTGGGGGTATGCGAGATGTTGAAGATGTCGTTGAAGATGTAATCGACGAGGTTGAACTTCTCTTCCCCATCAACCAGAAGTAGAAAGTGCCTCAAGTTCCCTTGAATTACCCCAGCATCACCGTCCTTCGGTGCTATCGTCCTTCCGAGGATTCTGTTCATAATGCTGTAGAAGGGCTTGATGTTGCGGGCGAGACCGGCATCAAATGGAACGTGACTTGGATGCATATATGCTAGCTCTTCACGGTCCACGGCCTTGAGGTTAGAGATTATAATCTCATGATCCATGTGTGCCTCAAGCCCTAGAATCCTGGCAAACTCTGCGAAAGTGACTGAGTACTGCTCACCATGTGTCATCCAAATAATTCTTCTGTCACCTGAGGTGGTGAAGTAGATGGTGGAGTAGAACTGCAGAATCACTTCGACGTTCCAGTCATACTTGAAACCCATGATCTGCTTGAGGTCATGGCGCTCAGCAGCTTCGATGACAGCGTCAAAGGCAGAGTGTTGCTTTTTGGCCATGTAATCCCAGTCAACCCATTGAGCTTCTATTACCGGCTTCTTCATCTGCTGATAGACTAGCCGGTAGTAGTCACAATGAAAGTCGCACCAGAACCTGGGATCTGCCGTGCTCCTCTCAAACTTGTAGACCTTCTCGGTCCTCAGCCTCCTGGCTTTTTCAGCCCCTTTTCCATGAAACACATTGGCAGACAACTCCTTCTGCCTGTTGGGGTTCCTTTCTGGTGTGTGAACCTCAAGGGGGCCAATGGAAGTGGCCTTCCCTTTCTCCTTGATCACCACACCTCCAGCTGCCTTCTTTGCTGACATCTTGACAGCTGGCTTCTTCTTCGTCGGCTCGACAGGAGCCGGAGCCTTTCCCTTCTTAGGGTCACGCTCGACCCTAGGCTCAGCTTCCATTTGGGCTGGCTCCTTGCCCTTTGCTTTCTCGCCAATGGTGACGAGCTTCTTTCTCTTGGGGGCATTGGCCTCAGCAGCCCTGGAGTTGTGAGCTTCCCTGTCTTCCCTTTTCTTCTTCCGCAGCTCATTGAGGGACTTTGCGGTTGCTCTAGCTATGGCTTCTTCCTCGTTGTAGATGCTTGCGGCAACTTTGGAGGCTTCGAGTGCCTTCAGCCGTCTCTCTTCCTTTGCCTTTTGCGCCTCTATGAGCGCAGCCTTGGTTCTTGCCTCGACAATTTGAGCTTTGGTTCGCCCCTCGGGGTTGACAAGAGGAGGGGAACGCTCCGAGTTCGACATGCTGCGGAAAGCATAGAGAAAGGAAGGTATGAGTCCAAGGAGAGGGAGCATTGCGGAAAAGATCTCGAGAAAGGACTAGAAGTAGGGTTTGCCCTGTGCAAACCGGACTTGTCCGCCCCAGGGGCGGACTAGTCCGGGTTGCGCAGAATGAACCCTAACCCTAATCGATTCATCGAAAAATCATCGAATCAGCGCGCAATACTCCTAGGCTATGATCACAAGGGTATATGGAGCAATATCTATGAAGGTGTTCCTATCAAAAACCTCAAGAATCAAAAATGGGGAAAGTTTTTGAAAAAGCTAGAATACCTTCTTAAATCCGCGAGAATCGACGAAATCGACGATGGATTGCGAAGGTGAAGCGCGGGGAAACGATCCCTCACTCCCAAGGGCTCCAATGCACGGATTGGAATCGAGATTTGGTGGTTGGAGCGAAAAATCGCCAAAAGAGGCGGTTGCTTGAGCGTGGGAAAGGGAGAGGCGCGAGTGAGAGGAAGAGGAGGGGTCTGGGCCGACCCTGGGGGTTTAAGCCCCCAAAGGCCGGACTAGTCCGGTGCCAGGACGGACTAGTCCGGTGCACAGACCAGACGCGGACTAGTCTGCCTCCGGACTAGTCCGGCCTCAGAGCGGACTAGTCCAGTATGCGGACTAGCCGCGGACTAGTCTGGACCCGGACTTGTCCGTCCAATGGGGCAGACTAGTCCGGTCCGACTGGGCTGAAAAACTATATTTTAGAGCTTTGCCCTCCAATCATTGGTCCTTTTGGACAACAAGCAATGCAAACATGATTAATGAAGAAAATATGATAAAAACATGATCCATTTCCAAGAAAAAGTTCTCTCAAATAGTTTTCTGAAGAGAAATTAATATAGAGAAGAGTTTTTCGAAATATAGCTCAAAAAGTGAGAAATGTGGTTTAAGCCACATTCCTAGAATCCAAAATGTTGAGCTCACTTCTTAGCTCACAGAAACGCTTCTCATCAAGAGGCTTGGTGAAGATATCCGCGAGTTGATGTTCCGTCCTCACATGAGAAATCACAATATCTCCCTTCATTGAGTGATCTCGCAAGAAATGGTGTCGAATGTCTATGTGTTTGGTCCTAGAGTGCTCCACCGGATTATGGGCTATCTTTATGGCACTCTCGTTGTCACACAAGAGTGGAATGTTGCGCAAGTTAATCCCATAATCCCTAAGGGTTTGTCGCATCCAAAGAAGTTGTGCACAACAACTTCCGGGTGCAACATATTCCACTTCGGCGGTGGAGAGAGCAATAGAGTTTTGCTTCTTGGAGGACCAAGACACTAGAGATCGACCCAAGAATTGGCATGTACCCGATGTGCTCTTCCTATCAACTTTGCACCCCGCATAGTCCGCATCGGAATATCCAATGAGGTTAAACTTAGATCCTTTGGGGTACCAAAGTCCTAGGGAAGGTGTGTGTACTAGATATCTCAAGATCCTTTTAACGGCGGTCAAATGACAAGCCTTAGGTGCCGCTTGAAAGCGAGCACACATACACACACTTAGCATGATATCGGGCCTAGATGCACAAAGATAGAGAAGTGAACCAATCATAGACCTATATAACTTTTGATCCACACTTGGACCATTTTCATTTAGGTCTAGGTGTCCATTTGTCCCCATAGGGGTTTTGATGGGTTTTGCCTTATCCATGTCAAACTTCCTTAGAATATCTTGTGTATACTTAGTTTGACTTATGAACGTCCCTTCTTTGAGTTGTTTTACTTGAAATCCTAGAAAGAACTTCAACTCACCCATCATGGACATTTCAAACCTCTTCGTCATTATCTTGGAGAACTCATCACAAAACACCTTATTTGTGGAACCAAATATGATGTCATCCACATATATTTGGAACACAAAAAGATCTTCGTTGAAGTGCTTTGTGAAAAGGGTATAATCCGCTTTGCCTATCCTAAAACCATTTTCAACTAGAAAGTCTCTTAGGCACTCATACCAAGCTCTAGGGGCTTGCTTGAGGCCATAAAGAGCCTTTCGCAATTTGTAAACATGGTTAGGATAGTCTTGGTCTTCAAACCCTGGAGGTTGCTCTACATAAACTTCTTCCTTGATTGGGCCATTAAGGAATGCACTCTTAACATCCATTTGGTAGAGCTTGAAGTCATGATGAGTAGCAAAGGCTAGTAATATCCGAATTGACTCAAGCCTAGCTACGGGAGCAAATGTCTCATCAAAATCCAATCCTTCAACTTGTGAGTACCCTTTTGCCACAAGTCGTGCCTTGTTCCTAGTTACCACGCCATGCTCATCTTGTTTGTTGCGGAACACCCACTTGGTTCCAACAACATTAGCTTGTGGGCGCTTGACAAGCTCCCAAACCTTGTTCCTTTCAAAGTTATTGAGCTCCTCTTGCATGGCAACTACCCAATCCGGATCTCTTAAGGCATCTTCAACCTTATGGGGTTCCAAGGATGAGACAAAGGAGAAATGCTCACAAAAGTTTGTAACACGTGAACGTGTTGTTACTCCTCTTGTGATATCTCCTAGAATGTTGTCAACGGGATGATCCCGTTGAACACTTTGATGAACACGAGGATGTGGAGGTTGAGCTCTTGAATCACTTGCTTCATCTTCTTCACTTTGGTCTCCCCCTTGATCCAAGCCTCCCCCTTGATCTTCATTCCCATTATTATTTTGGGGAGTATCTAGTGGATCTCCAACTTGTCCAATGGGGGTTTGACCTACTTCATAATGATGATGGTCACTTGGGCTTTGAGATGGTTCTTGTGGGCGAACATCTCCAAGTGCCATTCTCCTTAGAGCTTCTAGTGGAGGTTCCTCTTGATCAAGGGCATGTTGATCAACTTTCTCCACTTGAGAGCCATTGGTTTCGTCAAACACCACGTCACGTGCTACTTCAACAATTCCGGAGGATTTGTTGAACACACGGTACGCATGAGTGTTTGAGTCATATCCAAGCAAGAAACCCTCATCGGACTTTGAAGCAAACTTCGAAGTCCTAGGCTTCTTGTTGAGGATGTAACACTTGCTACCAAAAACACGAAAGTAATAAACATTGGGTTTCTTGCCAACGAGAAGCTCATAAGGAGTCTTCTTGAGGAGTCGATGAAGGTACAATCGGTTTACGGCATGGCAAGCAGTGTTAACCGCTTCCGCCCAAAACCGGTCCGATGTTTTGTACCCATCTAGCATCGTCCTTGACATCTCAATAAGCGTCCTATTCTTTCTTTCGGCAATTCCATTTTGTTGAGGAGAATAGGGAGCGGAAAACTCATGCTTGATGCCCTCCTCATCTAGGAACTCTTCTACTTGCATGTTCTTGAATTCGGTGCCATTGTCACTCCTTATAGCCTTTATCCTTAAGGTGAACTCATTTTGAGCTCTCTTTAGGAATTTCTTGAGGACACCGGGGGTTTTACTCTTATCATGCAAGAAGAACACCCAAATATATCTAGAGAAGTCATCAACGATGACTAGACCATACTTGTTGCCACCGATGCTAATGTAAGCAATGGGGCCAAAAAGATCCATATGGAGTAACTCCAAAGGTCTAGTTGTCGTCATGACATTCTTAGAGGGGTGTTGAGCTCCTACTTGCTTTCCCGCTTGGCACGCACCACATGGCCTATCCTTTTCAAATACCACATCCTTTAGGCCACGAACGTGCTCTCCTTTAAGGAGCTTTTGAAGGTTCCTCATTCCAACATGGGCAAGCCTTCTATGCCAAAGCCATCCCATGTTGGCTTTCGCCATTAAGCATGTGTCAAGTTGAGCCTTATCCGTGGTAAAGTCCACAAGATACAGCTTTCCCTTGAGCACTCCCTTAAAGGCTATTGAGTCATTACCCTCTCTCAGAACATTCACACCCTCACTAGAAAAAACACACTTATATCCTTTATCACAAAGCTGTGATATGGATAGGAGATTATAGTATAGGGAATCAACATGCAAAACATTAGATAAAGTATGCGAAGAGGAGATAGCAATTTTACCGGAGCCAAGGATTTTCCCTTGGCTATTATCCCCAAAGAAGATTCCTTCACTTGGGTCCTCGTTCTCCTCATACTCTATGAACATGCTCCTCTCTCCGGTCATGTGGTTGGTACATCCGCTATCCAACACCCATTTCGATCCACCGGAGGAGTAAGCCTACAAAACAAGTTTATGCCTTCCTTTTAGGTACCCAAGCGGAGTTGGGTCCTTTCACGTTAGTAGTTAGCCATTTGGGCACCCACACGCAAGGCTTGGGGCTCTTGCGGAGTGGCCCAACATATCTAGCAAACACTTTGCCGTGTTTGTTCCTCTTTAGCACATAAGATGCATCAAAATCATGGAATAGAGGATGCGATTCAGATTTAGGCAATTTGTTGCTAGAGGGTGAGTTCTTTTCAATTTTAGTTGGGGATGAACTCCCCTTAACAAATACAATCATGTCTTTGCCATACTTGGAGGTTTTGGCGTTATGCCTTCCACCTCTAGTATAGCCAAGACCATCCTTGACATGGGGAGGTCTTGTGTTGGTGTATGCACTTCGTGCATACGCCACCTTCTCCTTGTCAAAGATAGCACCCTTAGGTGCTTGCTTGCCTTGTGCTGAGTTGAGTTCATCCTTAAGCTTAAGGATTAAGTTAGAGCACTTGCAAGGCGGAGTTGCATTGGATGAGGCCTTTGAGAAGGTTGAGCTCTTAGAGGAAGAGGCTACATTGTTCTTGAGAGACTCAACTTGAGTCTCAAGGATCTTGTTAACTTTTGACAAGTTCCCAAGTTCATCCTTGAGCTCAATTGTTTTTTCCTCAAGACTTGAACACGTTTTCTTACTTAGAGCAAGTTCGTGTTCCAATGCCTTGCTCTTCTCTCTTTCGAGCTCAAGGAGCTCATCAAGCTCTCGACATCTCTCCTTCTCAAGGATGAGCATGTCCTCTTGTCTATTGATGAGATCCTCCTTCTCAAAGATCTCATCCATAAGCAATTTCATCCTTCGCAAGGTGCTTTTGCTTATGTCCTTAAACATGTGTTCATTCTCACTAGCACTATCAAATTCATCTTGCGAGGAAGTTGTGGAGGCGGGATGAGATGTTACCTTTCTCCTTCCCTCCCTTGCCATAAGGCAAGTAGGTTTGTAGTCGTTGTTGAGGTTGGGGAAGAGCTTGCTTCCCTTGGAGCTCCTCCCGATGGCTATGGTAGCCATCTTCTCCTCTTCTTCTTCGGAGGAGGACTCATCGTTAGAACTAGTAGAACCAAGACCGAGTATATGAGATGCGACTTTAGTGATGTCGGGTGCGAGGATGGTAATATTAGTTTACAAGGACAAGTAGTACCTAGGAGGGACACATTTCGATATTTAGGATCAATGTTACAAAGCAATGGTGATATTGACGAAGATGTTTGCCACAGGATCAAGATCGGGTGGATGAAGTGGCGACAAGCATCTGGAATCTTATGTGATAAGAAAGTTCCACAAAAAAATGAAAGGAAAATTCTATAGGACGGTGATCAGACCTGCGATGCTGTATGGAGCAGAATGTTGGCCAACTAAAAGGCAACATGTCCAACAAATGAGTGTTGCGGAGATGTGCATGCTACGGTGGATGTGTGGTCACACAAGAAGAGACAAAATTAGGAACGAAGTAATACGTGATAGGGTAGGGGTGACACCGATTGAGAAGCTAGTCCAACATCGCCTACGGTGGTTTGGGCATATCCAGCGGAGACCTCTAGAAGCACCGGTTAACAGTGGGATTATAAAGAGTAGAGAAAATTTTAGGAGGGGTAGAGGTCGACCAAGGTTGACATGACAAGAGGCGGTGAAACGAGATTTAAAGGAGTGAGACATACCTAGAGATTTGGCTCATGATAGGACTGCATGGGAATTAGCAATTCATGTGCCAGAATCTTAGTTTATTCGTAATCTGTTACTCTTATCTTCTTTCTTATTAACCCGTTTCTAGAATAAATAAAATGTAGGTTTTTTTTTACTTTCATCTTATTTTCTATTACTTTTGTTCAAAATTGTTGGGTTTCATTTCTAGCCGACCCCAACTTGTTTGGGACAAAGGTTTGGTTGTTGTTGTTTTTGCTGATCAGTCATACCTTGGAATATTGCTGAATTGTTGCCTTTGTTGCTCATTGGCTTCAATACTTCATACACCTCTAGATGAGTCATCTGCACAATTCTTTGCAGCCTCTGTTGTTGTTGCTCTAGAAGAACTTCATCAGGTATGTTTTTTGCTAACATATTCTGTTTCTTTTAACGAGTTAATCCAATATGTGTTATGGTGTTTCTCGTGGCATACATGCTAACACATATTTGTGTATTTTCAGAAGTCCATTATTTATAGAGGTGTTTCGGCAGACATTCTTATGCTCGACCGGTCAGGATCCCTGCAGGTTGTGGATTTCAGGTTTGCAAAGAAGTTGGAAGGTGAAAGGACATACACAATATGTGGGATTGCTGACTCTCTAGCACCAGATGTGGTTCTTGGTAGGGGCTATGGATTTGCTGCTGACTAGTAGTTGTTTATCGACCCCTTTCTTGTCTAAGTTTTTCATATCAATATGTCACTGTGAGGGCCTTGTGCTGTGAATTCTTACTAAAGATGAAAATATGACAATACGTTTTGTTCCCACTGATCTTTCTATTGTGACCGTTTATGTTCCACTGACCCTTATAAATTGATTTGGTATAATTTACATCACTTTCTGTGCATATGCAAATCTAGGCGTATTTTATATAACTGACATTCTCATAGTAGATTAAAATATACATCCTGCAGTAGATGCCTTCAGCTCAACAAAATTTAAATGGAGAGATATGCACCCAAAAAACAAATCATGAAATTTAAGCTCAGAGTGTTGTACATTTGAGTTTGTTTTAACTTGATGTGCAATTACTGATTTGGAATTAAGACAGGATCATTTGGTTTTGTATTATCAGGCGGGCACTTGGAGTATTGATCTATTTCATGCTTCAATCAGACATGCCTTTTGGGTCCTGGAGGGAGAGCGAGCTGGAACCTTTTGCAAAAATTTCAAAAGGACGCCTTGTTATGCCATCAACATTCAGCAAGAATGTAGTTGACCTTATAACCAAGGTTGGATCTCACTTATCTACTCATTTTTGCCTATGTGGATTCCTACGATGACACTGCTTGTTCTCTTTTGTATCATTTATACAGCTACTTATAGTGGATGAAAATGCACGCCTTGGGACCACGGGGGCTGAAGCCGTGAAAAAACACTCCTGGTTTGATGGCATTAACTGGGAACAAATAGCTGCTGGAACGCATGCAGTACCTAAAGAAATCACAGATCGGATCAAGAGTCATATAGAAACTCTTACGGAGGACTTAGCTGCATCTCCTTCAATTCCCTGTGAAGACCCAGATGTTATTGCTGCTCCAGAATGGATCCAAGACTGGTAATCTTAGTTGCATGACTATCATTCTATCAAAGATGGTTTTGGTACTTGAGGAAATATCTATGGTTTTTCACCAGCCATTCCTATGTCGAGTGAAAGAAGGTATAAATCTGACTGAACAATGAACAGTGAAGTTCATGTATTGTCTCGTGCAATATTACTACTCATTCCATTATTTCCTTCCAGGCATAACCGTAGCTCGTGACGGGCTTATTAATTGTTCAGCAATTCCTGTATTCCTATTGACAGGTACCTTTGTAAAGATCTTAAAACTTACATCGAGTACACAAATAGGACAGAACTAAATATTTGTTGCAAAATTTGATTTAGTTGGGTACTGTACATTACAATCAAGAAAGAATGTTGGGGAACTTTTCAATGCTTTTTTAGTAAGATAGCTTCTAGTTTTCCCAGGTTATATTATCCTTGAACTGTTTTTATTTTCTGAGTGTCATACTCACAGTATATCTGAATAGTAGAAAATTGTATTTCTGTATAGTATATATGTCATAAATTCCAGCTGATGCCGAGGAATTTGATGCTCTCCCATGGGTATGACTGTTATTATAGCTAAGAAAAATAAGCACATAGACTAATGGCACATTGGTCAATTGAATCATTCCTTTCCGACTCTGCGAGAGAAGGAAAAAAACTGAACCAGATCTAGGCAACAAACACTCCAAGCACACATGTTTTTTTTTCAAGGACAAGACAATGACATGCGTTTGCGTGAGTACAGATGCCCATAGTAAACCCAAGCTACATCAAAAGAAACATCTACCTTGGTAACTATGCCTGGGGCTTCTCCTCAGCTTTCTTTGGCTGCCAAGCAAGAAAAGATGGTAATCTGGTCAGACAATTCAGAACATATGAAAACGTGTGCAAGGAAATAAATGCAAAAGCAGGTCATGCCTTACTCCCAGTACACAACAGGATCCAAATGCAGCAGACGTTTTGTTGTAACATCTTGCAACAAGTAACGGAAACAATACCAAAGAATATTCAGCACAGTACATCTTAGTTTAACAGGATATGTAACAAACAACAAGGAAATAAAGCTTCATGCTCATTATTAAATTTTAGTTCGAACTGAGTTGGCGACAACGGAGGCTCAAAACACAGATCATATATGGAGGCTTTCTAAAAATGTAGAGAGTGGGAGAATCTGAACAAATTATTCCAAGCATATTGGTGAAAGGATCCAAATATGTAAAGAACAATTTCATAACGAAACAACTCAACAACTTTTGCATGTACTCCCTCCGGTCTGTTTTAATTGTCGTCGGTATTCAATTGAAAAGGTATCAATTTAATTGTCGTCGGTACTAACGGTGAAATTTTCTTTCCATGTTTGCCCCTCTGCTTCCGCTCGTTGGGCACCCTCTACCTCCACTCGTTGGGCACCGAGCGTCGCACCACGGAGGTTGCCCGCCCCCATCCGCGTCTCGCCCCTCGCGCGCTCAGCACCCTAAGCCACCACCACCTCCTTCTCTTCCCAGATCTTGACCTTCTCCTCCTCCTCCACCTCCGCGGCGGACGGAGAACGCTGGCACTTCTTGTTGCTGGCATTGTTTTCGAGTTGTCCGACTAATCACGATTAGTCGTTCATATCGGTCACTGGAGGTCGATCAGGGGCAACGACTCGATCTTGGCGACTAGGAAACTAGTCGTACGACTAGTCGGATGACCTGGGCGACTAATCGGACAATCAGGCGATCTGACGATCATGACGACTAGGTCACGAAGTGTTGCTGTTTTTGAATCTGTTGGAATTTGCTGTGCTTTTTTTCAATCTGTTCCAAACTTAGAATCTTTTGCACTTCAGCTGTTGCAGGATAGAAGAATCTGAACTCTGATGTTATCTAAAACTGAAATAGTGAAATTTAAAGTTATCCCGTTCTGAAATAGTAAACTGTTGCTGTTTTTGAATCAATTTGCTTGTGAATTTTGTTTGCTAATTACTACGCTAAAGGTATGTGTGATATACTCCTAATATATAATTACATATGTTGATATATATAGGGTCAACTAGATATTACCATAAAAAATGGCCAGGGTGACTAGAGGACTGACTAGAGTCGACTATGATCGATTAGTCGTCCTAGTCGACCTAGTTGGTGGGTAGGCGACTAGGGTCGACTAGGCGATTTGAAAACATTGACTGCTGGAGACGGCAGCAAAAGGTCGTCATCCTCGTGATCGTCGGAGTCGTGGAGGGTGTAGCTGTGACGGCGAAAGGAGGGCGACGGCGAGGGGAGGGTGGCGGGATGAGACGGGCGGCGGGCGAGAGGAAGGTGGAAGAGACGGGCCAGATGCGGGAGGGTAATTTGGTAATTTCACGGTTACCTTAATTTTGTCAAACATGTCGGAAACAACAAATATTTCATACCGAGGGAGTAGTTGCCATTAACTATTTACTATAGACATGGAATTTCGTAACAAGAATAAAAGGGAAACCTATCAAGACAGTGTGATTCTAGGCAACATACACACAAGGTGCAGGTAGGTCACCGAAACGAGCAACGTGTTAACAATCCGATCCACCAGTCCTACGCGATTGAACAAGACACGCCCACGCACTCAAGGTGTTCGACGAGAAGAAATGAGACTACAGCAGAGTAAGAAAAAGGTCGCACCTTGATGCCCGGGTACGACATGGCGAGCTCCTCTTCGGGGATGACGACGGGCCACTTCTCCCCGCCGTCGCGGAACATCTGATCCGTCTCTATCAGCCGGCCGCGGGCGAGGATCTGCTCGCGGATGCCCTGCGCGGTGGCACCGTCGGCGGCGACGAAGGCCTCCTCGGCGCCATTGAGGTAGGTGACCAGGACGCGCGGGTGCGGGAGCTGCGGCGGCTTGGGGTCCTCCGACGCAGCGGGCGGCGAGGGGAGGCGCCGCAGCTCGACGGAGCAGGCCGGGTTGGAGTCCTTGGCCTTGCGGCCGTTGCACTGCGCCAGAAGCTCCACTGCCGCGGCCTTGCGCGGGTCCAGCGGGCAGTACTCCACCACCACCTTCGACAGGAACTTGAGCATCTCGTCTCTCCTCGCCGCCGCCTTCTTCCTCGGTCGCACAAGATTTCGTCGCGGCGCGCGCGACTGGTTCCGGCAGTGTGGGAGGCCGGTGAGCTAATTGGGCTGGGTTTGATTCAGTTCCGGGCTCGACCCGGAAAACAGTTGGCGGCCACTTGGGCTTTCGTTTCACTAGATCGGTTTGTTTATATGCAGCCAAATTGAAGATATGTTTGCGATGTCATTTGAAAAGCATTACGAGAATTCCATTGAAATTTACAACAGGGCTCCAAACTACTCCCTCTGTTTTATTATAATTGCCGTCCAGACATAAAAAGCAGTTCAATTTTGTACTGGTCATCATGTTTGAACGACAAATAAAAGAAATCGGAGGGAGTATTAAACATTTGAGAACTTTTCTGTTGTTCTACGTCACATACATCATAGTTCCAATTCTCTATCGACACCATCCCTAGTTTCATCTACTAACACCACATCATCAGCAAAAGAGTATACACCAAGGGATATCTCTTTGTATATTCTTCGACACCTCATCCATCACTAAGGAAAAGATGTATGGACTTAAGGTTGATTCTTGGTGTATCTCTATTGTGATAGGAAAAGTATCGATCTCACTATCTCTTACGTGCACACTTGTCACCATATTATCGTATATATCCTTGATAAGGTTAATATATTTTGTTGAGACTTTGTGTTTCTCTAGCGCCCACCACATGACCGACCTTGATACCTTATCGTATACCTTCTCCTAGTCAATGAACAACATATTTAGATCCTTCTTTTGCTCCATGTACCTCTTCATAAGCTGACTGAGTAAGAAAATCGCCTCCATAGTGGACCTCCTAGGCATAAAACCAAACTGGTTTTTAGTGACATTGGTCACTTTCCTCAAGTGGTGTTCAATCACTCACTCCTAGAGCTTCATAGTATGACTCATAAGCTTAATTCGTTGATAATTAATACAACTTTGAACATCTCCTTTATTTTTAAAATGGGTACTAAAATACTTTTCTGCCACTCCTCAGACATTTTGTTTGACTGAAAAATGCGGTTAAATAGTTTAGTGAGTCATACTATTGCTACATTCTCCAGACATCTCCACACCTCAATGAGGACATCATTGAGGCCGAGGGTCTTTCCTACTTTCATCCTTTTTAAAGCCCCTCTAACCTTAGACTCTTCTATCATTCGCACGAATCGTATGTTGGTGTCATCAAATGAGTCATCCAACTCGAGCCTAATGCTCTCATTCTCGTGATCGAATAGTCCATTGAAGTAGTCCCTCCATTTGTTCCTAATCTCTTCATCCTTCAATATAATTTGATCTGTCTGATCCTTAATGCATTTGACTTGGTTGAGATCCCCACCTTCCTCTCGTGAAGTTTTGCCATCTTGTATATATCCTTTTCGTCTTCTTTTGTCTCTAGTCTCTCATATAGCGCATTATAGGCCTGCCCCCTTACTTTACTCACAACATGTCTTACATTTTTCTTAGCCTCTTTATACTTCGCCATGTTACTTGCGCTTCTCGCATGATGTCAGCTCTCATAAGACTCCTTCTCCTTAATAACTTTTTGCACATCTTCATTCCACTACTAAGTCTCTTTATCTACATGTTTCTTACCTTTTGTCCAACCAAGCACCTCCCTAGCTGCCTTCCTAATGTAAGTCGCCATCTTCACCCACATACTATGTGCATCTCCCTCTTTGCTCAAGGTCCTTCCGTGATCATCCTCCTTTTGAATGATTGCTATGCTTCATCCTTCAACTTTCACCACTTTGTTCTTGCGGTTTTAACACCTTTGTCTCGTGACACACGCACGTGGAAACGAAAGTCGGCTACCACAAGTTATGTTGTGGAACAACACATTCCCTAGGAATTACCTTACAATCTAAACATGTCCCCCTCTCCCTTCCTCTCCCTTCTCCTGGTGAAGATATAGTCAATTTGACTAAAATGTTGGGCACTAGTAAAGGTCACTAAGTGAGATAACCTCTTCTTAAAGAGGGCGTTAGCTACCAATAGGTCATAGGCTACGGCAAAGTCTAGGATATCCTTACCCTCCTGGTTTCTATCGCCACACCCAAAACCTCCGTGTACCCCCTCAAAACCTACATTAGTTGTACCTACATGTCTATTGAGATCTCCTCCTATGAAGAGCTTCTCGGCTATTGGTACACCAACGAAGGCCACAAAATCAAAACTTGATTCAAGGTTTTCTTGTTTCTTATTGTGTGTTGTTATTTTTCGTTCTACGTGCGATGATGTATTTAGGGTCGGTTCTCGAGCCAGCTTACAACCTTCAGGACTACCACTTCAACGACCTACACTCTAGGGAGGCAAGCGTCTTGCACCCGTTTTATTAAGTTTTAGTTAGTTGCATGCTTAATAATTTGAATCCTATTTACTTTATCCTTCCATATAATTCCTTATCACCGGGTTGGATTGGGTGTATTTCATTACTATTGTTACGCTTAGCCATGCTTAACATTGGGAGGGAAATTCTCTATATACATGTTATATTATTAATTGTTATTATCATTGTGATATGGGAAATGGATTATAGTGAATAGAAATCTTGCGGGTTGGTTTGTATGGTATGATGCAGTATGCACGAGACTCGGATTTTGGGATATGAACTTTGTCGGATTCTAAGAACTGATTTATGAATGAAGTCATCTAGCTATTTAGTACCGTCGCAAGACTGAGTATGGGACAAATTGATCAGTTAATTAGGTTCCTCCTGGCTTAGTGGTAGTGTTTGGATAGTGCGAGAAATGTGTTGGTAGTGTTTGGATAGTGCGAGAAATGTGTTCAGAGTAACTGCCCTTGGATCGACAAGGCTCAAGAGGGGGCTTCTGTTCGTGGAGAGGTACTCCAGAAAATGCCTCAACGGTGAAACCTCAGTGAGCTAGTGCTAATCGGGAGTGCCTTTTAAAGATCTCGTAGTGATCTCCTGGCCACACACCTACGAAAGTGTGAAATATAGTTGATCACCAATAGCATCAAAGAGATTTACTTAGTCCACGTGGCGATAGGAGATGAAATCACAACTTGTGAATAAAGGGTACACACTCTGCAGAGTTTAGAACTGTCATGACAGCCGAGCTCACGGACAAGAGCGGCTTGGTGTCTAATTCATAATTAGTTAATAAATGGAAATGGTGGTTTGGTTGGTTGAGACTTGGTTTACAAATGGGTTATGGTTGGATTCACTCACCTAGTAGTAGGTGCTAATGAAAGCTAAGAGTAAGATGTAATGCTATAGTGCTTAACTCGAATTTGACCTTCCTTCTAAAAGCTTGCATGTCATCTCTTTTCCCACTTGCTGAATACCGTTGGTACTCAAACTTGTTTGTTGCTATTCTTTTTTCAATCTACAATGGTGAATAAGTGAAGAATGAAGAGTTCTACGCCGATCCGGACGAAGCGTTTTAAGTTGGCGCAACTATCGGGCAACACCTGTGCATAGAACCACACTAGTTTACTTTTTCGCTGCTTTGCTTGTAATCTTATTTTTAGACCTACGAGTTATTTGTAAAACATTTATGTATTCGAACATAGTTTGTAATAAATGATATTACACTTTCATCTAGACATGTATGATGTGAACTAATCCTGACATACATGTAAATTTCATCTACACATGTATGATGTGAATTGATTCTAACATACATATAGAAACCATCCGGTTGTCTCATTGGGACCGGGTGTGAGGAAGTGCCATTTCATTTTATCGAATCGAAAAGTATCACTGGAGTAACCAAATACACGTATAACGACTTATCATTTAGTTAAGCTGAAGCGGGAATACGAGTACTTGAAGAGCAATACTCAACCGCAAATTTTCAGGTGATGCATCAGGCCAGCGAAACTGCACAGGCAGCAGTAACAAAGTGTACCAGTTTATCAAATTGAACAGGGTAATATAATACTTATTAGGAACAAAACAATTGTTGCAACCAGTCCACGACTTGACACCAAGGAAGGCCACAAAATCAAAACTCAATTCAAGGTTTTGCTGAGAAAACAAAAAAATCAATCCACTCAAACTTTCATCAAACTATGGACTGTAATAAGCAGCTCCATCTTATTTTAAGGCTTCAACCATCCATCGCAACACTCACATCACTTGTTTGTTGCTCGAGCCAAAAATCGTTCAGGGAATAGCTTCACGCCAACCCCAAACTAGAAATCGTTCCAGAACATAAACAATGTAGAGTAGCAACGTACAACCCAGACCATATAGGTCAGCAAGAATGTCATCCCTGATAAGTCATTGAAAAACTTGAAATGTAGCAACAGTGTCATGCCAGTATCGTAAGTGCATTTTACCAATACATAAGGTTGGATTGGTCCAATTACCACGCACACAAGTAACAAAACAAGGTAACAATGAATGAACAAACCTCCAGATCAACTCAATGCAAAAGTGTAAATGAACTTATTGGCGAATGGTGATTAACCTTACACTTGAAACATAACCAAATACCTCAAACATATCACATAGAATCTTCTGTGGTTTAGAGACACAGGTTCCAAACTAAGGGACTGTTTGGATCAGACCCTCAAGAAACTGCCCTGCCACTCCCAGGAGCTCGATTTTAAGTGAATTTAATCCAGTGAACACAATACGGCTATCAGCAAAACCAAAACAAAATTGTATTCAAATTCCGAATTCAGATAGGCAATTTGGTAACCGTAAACGTCCCCAACGAAGCAATCCTAAAAAATCAAGCAGACATGTACCATCGAAACAATCCTCAATCAGTTAGCAACAAACTGCTCCAAGCAACTAGACAAAGACCATAATTTTAACCAATGCAGAAATAATCCTCAATGTGTTTCGATGACAATCTTCATTAATAGATCCGTACCGACATCGAGTTAAGTACTTGGATACATTGACATCCCAACAACTGCTAGTCAGGCAGGAAGAAAATATATGGAAAGAAATAACCATGTCGATTTCGACGCAGGAAGCTCAGAAGCGGAGCTTGGTGAAGAACCACCTGTTCTTGCCTGTCTTGAACCTCTCCTCGAGGCGCGCCTTGGCGGCCTTGCATGCGGCCACCTTCTTGTCCCTGGTGGAGAGCGCGTCGGAGCCGGCGGCGACGTCCTTGAGGTCAACGTCGAGGGTGTAGCGGGTGGGCATGAGGTGGGTGAAGTTGACGAGCTTCATGAAGCACTTGACGCGGGACTTCTTGGCTGTCTTCTTGGCCGAGTCCTTGCGGATGACCTTCTTGGGGTACTTGGCCAGCCCGGCGACGAGGCAGTGGCCGTAGGGGCGGTCGCGGGTGCCCTCCTCGAACACGCGCACGATCACCGCCTTCCGGCCGGCGAACCGGCCCTGCAGCAGGATCACCGCCTTACCGGGCTTCAGGAACTTAACCATCGTCGATGCGACGGATGCGATGCCCACTCCTTCGCCGCCGGTGTGCTTTGTGTGGTGTGTCTGCTGCGCCGCCGCCGGATGGGGAAGAGGAAGACTTTATATCTGACGCGGCGCGCGCTGGTGGGTGAATGGAGGAGGTTTTAGGGTTTGATGGTCGGGAATGATTGGCCTGCCCTTGAGGTTGCCACCGTCAGATGCGAATCGGACGGGTGTGCGGTTGTAGCTGAACCGTGGGCCGTTGGGGTCCAATGTCAGAGCCCAAAACTTGTGACCGGGCCGGCCCTTGAGTTGAATAGGCCGGGTTCCACTAATAAGGGTCCTCTGGTCGAATTCCTTTTCTTTTCCTAAAAAATAGTGTTATTTTAATCAAAATTTACAAATGGGGTTTTGGTTCAAAATAACAAAAGGGGTACTTGTCGCCCAGCCACCAGACAAACCATTCTCTAGGAAGTCGTCTACAGGATTTTTGCAGCGGACCACGGATGGTTCACCAATCACCGGCCGAACGTCCGAACCATTCCTTTGGGGGATAGTTCGCCTGGTGGCCAGACAAACCAGCCGTCGGGAGGCTATATATTTATATAAGCTACGGGCGCATGGGTTAAACTCATTTTAATGACCGAAAATCAGAAGAAAAAAAAGGAGAGGAGGGGGGAGAGGGAGAAAGATTGAAGCGAAGCTCTGTCTACTTGAGCACTACTTTCCGATATGTTTTAATACGTACATTTATTTTACATTGTAAATATGTACACATATTGTTAATATCAGGACTTCAGGAGTAGCATATATAAGACATTTAGAAATTTTAAATTTCGGGACTTATATATACGTCATAATGTAACGTAGAAAATTTAGTTTTTTATAGTTAAATAAATAGATTACGTTTCTAATTTGTCTTGCTACTGCCATCTGCATTACAATTCTAGAACACTTTGAATTTTATTTTGTAAGTTAACATGGCATTCTGCCTTCTGTGACTCCGACAGAGATTGTGTTGAGCATGACAGGCTGTACTACATAGGCGAGTTAAAGCTGCTCTTTGTCGTCGTCCTTGCGGTCTTGCGGAGTTGCCTTAGAGCACTCCTAGGGAGGTTAGACATGTCAACTACTACAAAAAACATTTTTACAGGTGTCATAACCGCCTGTGATGACAGAACGTCACAGACGGATTTTAAAAAACAACCGCTTAAGTAAATACATGATTTTCTCAGGCGGTTATTAATTAATAACCGTCTGTAATGTAACAAACTTTGCAGGCAGTTCTTAATTAACTACGTCTGAGTAAATACATTATTTTCACGGGCAATCATTGTTTAAGAATCGTATGTACTGATTCAATCACCACAAATGGTTTTTATTGAAGAACTGCCTGAAGAAAGTCATTGTTTTCACAGACTGCTTGTTAATTAAGAACCGTCTGTTATGTTGATAAGCTCCCGTCAAGCTAATCCCTGCACAACAAGCTCTTGTAGATGCAAGTAACACCCCGTGGCTCATCATTTAGATTGTTGAAAGCCTCAATTGAAGTCTGGCGATCTTTGAAAAGATTTTCTCATCTATTTGAAGGATTTCTTTCCCTCCCGTTCATTTGAAAACTTAGGAAGATGCCCCTTTCTTAGTTTTAATGCCTAAATATATTGACTAAAAATCAGTACCTACCCTCTTAGTGCTTCACACAAGCAAGGAAGCGAACAACTTCAACCACAAATCTTGTTTTTACCATTTTATAGGGATTTCACATTAATCTTTCAAGCATAGATTTATCAATAAGTGAAACTTCCTTATCACATATGTTAATAACAGTTATAAGCGAAGGATGTGCCGAAGCAAATGAAATCTGAATTGGACTGAAGATAAAGAGATCCTGTATATGAGTGGCAATGTCCAGGTTAGACAGTGTGAAGCTATGATAGCAACCTTCAACAAAATGAAAAGTGATGTTAAAGTTATGCTTGCATCAACCAAGGCATGTTGTGAGGGTATAACACTTGTTGGGGCAAGCATAACCGTGATGCTCCAACAAGTGTTATTCTCTCGCAATATGCCTTGGTTGATGCAAGTATAACCTTGACATCACTTTTCATTTTGTTGAAGGCTGCCATCATAACTTTATGTTGTCTAACCTGGACATTGTCACTCATATGCAACATCTCTTTGTCTTCAGTCCTGTTGAGATTTTGTTAGCTTCGATACACCCTTCACTTGTAACTGCCATTAACATGTCTGATGAGGAAGCTTCACTTATTGATAAATCTATGCTTGAAAGATTAAGGTCAAATTCCTATGAAAAGGGTAAAAACAAGATTTTTGATTGAAGTTGTTCGCTTCGTCGCTTGTGTGAAGCACTAAGAGAGATGGTACTGATTTGTAGTTAATATATTTAGCCATTAGAACTGATAAAGTAGCATCTTCATAAGTTTTTAAAATGGAGAGAAGAGAAAGAAATCTTTCAGAGCTTGTTTAGGTGTACTCAATCTAATTGGATTGAAGTGGATTGGAGTGAAGAATGAACTAATTTTCTCCTCAATCCACCTCAATCCACTTATATTGAAGTGGATCCACTCCTATCCAAATAAGCCCTCAAATGGATGAGAAGAATCGTCAGACTTCAATTGAAGATTTTAACAATCCAAATGATGAGTCCCGGGCGTTACTTGCATCTACAAGAGCTTGCTGTTACGGGACTAACTAGACAGGAGCTTCAAGAGTTGTGCTTCTAGATATTGTTTGGAACCAAGCTGTTGGAAGACAAACCTGATCATCAAGGTCAGAAGAAATTTATGTACACATACAATTTAATAACTTATGGAACATGTGAAGGTGATAAATATGATAGCCAACAAGCCAAAAAGGATCACTTGTCCAAATTAGTCTTCTCTACAGAAGCTGAATTTAATAATGTTCGAAACATGATATCTAAGGCTGAAATAGAGTATTGTTCTAAGTTGATTTTAGAGGATACAAATATATACAATATATATCATATATTTTTTCCAGCATTGACATATTCTCGCATATAGGGTTTCAAATCCTTTTTAATGCTTCTCTCTACGCGCTTGATGTTTTCTGGTTCGGTAAAAAGGTACATCTCTTCATACTGATTATATTCCTCTTCATTATCTCAAACATTCTCAACCCTAACAATACTTTGCTTTCCAGAAACAACTACATGCATCTTCTCAGTTTCTAGATCTTGTACATAAAAAACTTTTGCAACACTATCGACAAGAACCCACAAGTCATCTTTATAATCTACTTTATTCAAGTCTACCAGTGTCAGCCCGTAATTGTCCACTTTCACACTATTAGGATGTTTGACCCGTTGGAACTTAAATAAGAGCATTACCATTCTTTTGCCATAATCGAGTTCCCATATTTTCTCTATGAACCTGAAGTATGTAGTCTTCTACCCTTGTGAATCATAAGCCTCAATACGAACACCACTATTTTGTGCAACACTCTTACCGTCTTTTTCTTTAGTGTAAAATGTGTAACCATTGATGTCATATGCTTGCCATGATGTCACCAAAGCAGATGGGCTAGAAGCTAACTTCTTCATTGTTGCCTCTTCTATAGAGTTTCCGTATGGTATATTTTTGTCCATTAACCATTCAATGAAACAATCTTCTGTGCTCTTTCATGATCCAGTCCTCTGTGTGGTCTTAGTTTTTTTCGCGAAGCTCAATTTGGTGTTCCTTGATGTACGACTCAGCTATTGCAAGCTGTTGTAGTACACTAAAATATGCACGGTGTACATTCTTGTAATCTTGAACGATAAAAGTTTTCTTATCCACTTTGCCTCTCCCATGTAGTCTACCCTCATGTACTGGTATAGGCACACCTATTAGTTTTCCATGTTTGATGTAATCAGTGCAACCCTCAATCACTTCTTCAGTGGTGTATCCTTTCATAATTGAACCCTCTAAGTGAGCACGGTTCCGCACATAACCTTTTTGAATACTCCTAAATATCTCTCCAACGAAAACATATGATGTAAATATAGTGGCCTCAATGCTTTTATCTGATCAACAAGATGTATGATTAGGTGTACTTGCATATCAAAAAAGGATGGTGGGAAACACATCTCAAGCGTGCACATAGTCTCGACGATGTATGTTTTCAGATAGTCTAAATCTTCACGTGCTATCAACTTTTGCGATACTGTATTGAAGAAGTAACACAAACGTGCGATGAAAACTTTTATATGCTCAGGTTTGATGAATCTTATTACAATGGCAAGGAACACTGTCATCATCATGTGACAGTCGTGAGAATTATAGCCGAATAAAGACAAATCTTTCATCGAGACTAGTTTGCGGATATTGGATAAGAAACTCGTGGGCACTTTGATCCCAAACAAGTATTCGCAAATTGCTTTTTTGTCTTCTAGTGTCAAGTTGTAGCTGGCTGGGGAAAGGTAATGCTCCCCTTTCGCCTTTCTACTGTATGAAGCTCTGGTCTCAAATCAAGATTTACTAGGTCCATACGTGAATTTAACCCGTCCTTTGTTTTTTCTCGGCATGTCTAGCAAGGTCTCAATGATTCCGTCAAATACATTCTTTGTAATGTGCATCAAATCAATACTATGACAAAATTCCAGATTCTTGCAGTATGGAAGATACTTGAAAAAAATTGATTGTTTCTTGAAAGCCATGTCAGTTGTATCACCCGAAGATGTACTTTTCTTTCTCTTTATTTCTTTACATTTTTTCCCTTACCGGAAGCAATATGAATGTTCTTGACCATTTCGTACACAAGTTTTCTACTGTAAGGTTTTGGTGCAGTATCTTTTTCGATTTTATTATCAAATTGTTCTTTCATCTTGCTATACTTGTGTGTATCTGTGAAGAACCGCCAGTGTCTCATGTACGCCGTCTTTCTGAATGAAGTGAGGTATAGAAATCCAGTTCTATCTACGCACCTTACACAACCTTTATTCCCTTTCATTTGTCTCGATAATGTAAACAGTCCGGGATAATCATGCATGGTAACGAGTATCATTGCTCTTAGCGTGAAATACTCCCACTTGTACTCATCCCATGTGCGTACCCCTTCATTCCACAATTTCGCCATATCTTCCATTAAAGGTTCCAAAAACACATCAATTTCGATGTCGGGTTGTTTTAGACCTTGGATAAGAACAGATAACAAGATATATTTCCTTTTGTGACACAACCACGCCGGTAGGTTGTATATCGTTAAGACCACGGGCCATGCGCTGTTTATGCTCCTTTTTTCACCAAACGGATTCATTCTGTCTGTACCCGTTGCAAACCTTACATTTCTAATTTCCTTTGCAAATTCTAGATACTGAATATACATTTCTGATTTCCTTTGTAAATTCTAGATACTGAATATCAAAATTTTTCCACTGTGTTGCATCACCAGGGTGTCAAATATGTTTTTCATTCTTCTTGCACTGCTCGGAATGCCAACACACAAGTTCAACTTTCCTAGGGTTTGAGAACAAACGCTCCAAGTGATCAATTATCGGAAGGTACCACATCACTAAGGCATGAATTTTTCTCTTATTCTTCCCGTCTACATCGCCAGAAGTATCGTCATCGTCACCTTCAGGACCAATAATAAACTTCTTATTCTTCTGAGACTTTTTCATGTTGGTAACATACTGGTAATTGTAGTCCTTCTTATATCTACTGACACCACAGATGGGGCATCTAGTTGCAAGCTTATGCTCTTTGCGATACAGAATACAATGGTTCACACAAGCGTATATTTTTGTCACACCTAGTGCCATCGGTCAAAGAAGTTTCTTCGCTTTATAAGTGTTTCTGGGCAGTTTATTTTGATTTGGAAGAATTTCTGCCATAAGATTCAAAAGATCAGAGAAACTACAATCGGACCATCCGTGTGTGGCTTTCAACTTTAGTAGTTCTAGGACTGCACAAATGTAGTAAACTCTTTATCACAACCGTTTGATTCATCATATAAAAGCTCCATCGCCGCATTCTGCAATGTCTCCATTTTACTTAAACCTTTACTTGCTCCCATAGAAGTCAATACATATGGTTCAATGTGACACAACATCTCCTCACAATCGAACTCATCATCATCATCACCATCTTGATTGTCACTACCATCATCGATATGAACATTATCGTCATCTGAACCTCTCTCATCATCTTTATCCACTTCATGTGTATCTAACTCACCATGCACTGTCCATATTGTGTAGTTTTTTTTGAAATCTCTTTTCACCAAATGAGATTGGATTACTATAGCATCTATCCAAGCAATCTTATTTTCGCAGTGGATATATGGACATAATATGCCATCTATCTTTTGCAACTTCGCATGTCTCTTGGATGCTTCAACAAAATTTGCAACGTTATGAATGTACATAGGATCGGGTCTTGGCGTGTTATACATCCACGCTCGACGGTCCATACTTCAATAACAGATTTTTTGTAAGATTTACAAAATTTGGCCACAGATATTCCCTAAAGGTCTTCTATAAAATGAATTTACAGAGACATAACAAGCATGTATCATATGAGTGAATACTGGTATCATGTAGGTCTGTTCATAAGGGTTCCAAGAAAATTTGTTTCATAATTCTCTCAGCTTCCTAGTGGCCATAATGGATTTTTGAAGTTAGACTTATTCATTGAAACATTTCATCGAACACGTGATGTGCTTGTAATCATCTTTAACCTTTAATCCTTCAAATCTACTTCTTGTTCTGTAAAATTCATGGGTGAGCTGAAGGGGAGACTCAACTACATCTTTCAACCTTTAATCATTCAAATCTACTACAAATCTCAAGTGGTGGTGGTGTGTGTGTTTGGGGGGGGGGGCTAGAGGCATATGCAAACACAACAAAACGAAACTGAAAACAGAAGAAATTAAAAACATGATAGTGAAGAAGAAGTCTCTTCTAACCTTTTCTCTGTTCGAAGCTTGATCAACTGATGAATGCAGTATCGGTTGGCGCACGGTGGAAAATTTTGGCAGCCTGGCGGCGTCGATGGAAAATCTCTAGGGTTAGGTTTTCTGTGGTGCCCGAGGGGTGTTTATATAGACGTCGGTTTTCACAGGCGATTTTTAGCGAACAAGCGGTTTTTTACTGCTTCACAGGTGGTTGATACTGAATAACCGCCTGAGAAGAAGCTTATCTCAAGCGGTTATTACTTACCAACCGCATGAGATAATTGCTCGAGCCTGTTCTTCAGTTTTCTTTTCCCTTGGTTCTTTTTTATTTAGATTCCAATATAAATACTCAAACATGTATAGATTATGCAAAATGAGTCCAAATTCAATGATTCTTTCTTCTATATTTTTCAAAAAAGTAACATCTATGAGCTAGACCAAATATTTTAAAACTTGTATAGCTAAAATTGTAATGTTTTGGTAAATATCAAATTAATTTATACTCACATATTATTCACATTTGTGCATCTCCTAAAAAAAGGATCCTTCACTGAAATTGGTTTGTATGAACATATTTGTATTATTTATATATGTATGAATTTTTTTAATTTTTTTAAAGCATTCCAACATGTCAAAATTCAAATTATCTATCATTCTAACCAAATGCTCATATACATATGAGACATTCATCAAATTTTAAACACACATTGATTCAAAAAAATTAAAAAAAAATCTGAAAAAATTCATAGAGGTTGGTATGATGACTGAAAAAGTCCATTAAAAAAATAAATAAAAAAATCATTATATTCATCAAGATAGAAAAATGACAAATATCAATTGTTATATGTTTTTTATGTTCTGACTAATTTCAAAGGCTTTATGAAGTGAAATTTAATGGTAACCTTTAATACTCAATCATATTACAAGAAAGTGGAATTTGGGCTTTTGAAAGACCCTACATTTAATCAAAAATATTAATTAAGCTTACATAAAGTTCTTCTCAGGCGGTTGGAACTGAATAACCATCTGAGAAAAAGCTTATCTCAGACGGTTATTACTTACCAACCGCATGAGATAATTGCCCGAGTCTGTTCTGCAGTTTTCTTTTCCCTTGTTTCTTTTTTATTTAGATTCCAATATAAATACTCAAACATGTATAGATTCTGCAAATTGAGTCCAAATTCGATGATTCTTTCTTCTATATTTTTCAAAAATTAACATGTACCACCTAGACCAAATATTTTAAAACTTGTATAGCTAACATTGTAATGTTTTTGTAAATATCAAATTAATTTATACTCACATATTATTCACATTTGTGTATCTGCTAAAAAAAAGGGATCATTCACTGAAATTGGTTTGTATGAACATATTTGTATTATTTATGCATGTATGAATTTTGTTAATTTTTTAAAGCATTCCAACATGTCAAAATTCAAATTATCCATCATTCTAACCAAATGCTCATATACATAAGAGGCATTCATCAAATTTCGAACACACATTGATTCAAAAATTTTTAAAAAATCTGTAAAAAATCAAAGAGGTTGGTATGATGACTAAAAAGGTCCATTGAAAAACTAAACGAAAAATCATTATATTCATCAAGATAGAAAAATGACAAATAGCAATTGTTATATGTTTTTTGTGTTCTGACCAATTTCAAAGGCTTTATAAAGTGAAATTTAATGGTAATCTTTAATACTCAATTATATTACAAGAAAGTGTAATTTGGGCTTTTGAAAGGCCCAACATTTAATCAAGAATATTAATTAAGCTTACATAAAGTTCTTCTCAGGCGGTTGATACTGAATAACCGCCTGAGAAAAAGCTTATCTCCGGCGGTTATTACTTACCAACCACCTGGGATAAGTTAATCTTCCCAAACGGTTATTAAGAACCAACCGCCCGAGATAATCATCTTCTCAGGCGGTTAGTTCTTAATAACCGCCTGCGAAGATAGTCGTCTATATATAGCCCTCGGCTGCGTTGGAAAAACCTAACTCGGGCGAAATCACTTAGACGCCGTCAGACTGCCAAAATTTTGTTTTCCGCCAAGTCTTCACCGCTCTTGCCGCCGAGCTTCGCCGTCGCCGTTGTCGCCATGCTTCACCCTCGCCACTTCCAGGTACGCCTAGCTTTGCCCTCACTGTCGCCGTCGAGCTTCGACCTTCCCTCCTCCGTCCCCGTTCCGCCTTCCTCCTCGCCCTCACCGTCGGCCGAGTCAAATGGTGCCTTGCATAGATTTACTTAATCAATGTTTTTGAACCAAATCGATTGGAAATGTATGCTCCTGTGGGAGTCGAACCCACCGCATAGGTGCCTTGTTCTACCGAGAGATGAACTAAGGAGCGGCAACCCCTACATTAGTTCTTTGTACCGCCCAGAAGGGCACGAGAGAAAAAACAAAACCAATAAAAGATCAGACGAGACGGAATTGGTAACGTGAACGTCTTTTCGTCTTCTTGCCTGAGTTTCATATAAAAAAACCTGGCTTTCCAAAAAAAGAAGTACTGATTGAGACAGGCTTTCCCTTTTCTGATGGCTATCCCTAGTCTATTTATTACTTACAAAATTTCTTGTCTACTGGCTGGAAACTTGAAAGGCTTACCACTGGATCGAAGGCAGAAGAACTTTTAGGATTGGCTAGAGGGGAACTATGAACTACTCCCCCAATCCCATTGGCTGCACGGGAACCCAATGTTATTAGAAAGTCTTCATTCATTCTGCATCTTTTAGAATATCGCTTATTACGGGTATCTTTAAAATTTCATTGACTATATATGTTTCTTTCCAAAAAACTTTTGTTTTACATTTCCAGAAAGACCACCTATTTGTTCGTTTACCAGGTTCGGCACGAAATCATAAATAAGCTCTACCAAGGATTGCCATGCATTTGGCACTGACTTTCCCCCTCCCTTTTTCGTAACAACAAAAACAAGAAGTAAGACCAAACCGAGAGTGAGCCCCTAGGTGCCTTGGTCAGTCGCCTCAACCCTAGGTTCCTATCTAATTTTCATTAATCAAAGTTTTTGAATATGCAACAAAGTCAAAGAAGATTGTAGGTCATATGAAGATTGGCAATGAATATTGTAGGTCATATGTTATCTCTTACCTAGAGAGTATGATGTGAGCTATGCCAAGTTTCACAAAAAACCAATACATGTATGTTATCTTGTCAATGGGGGCACTGAGAGGTAAGACATGCTTTACTTAGTCCTTTTACATTGGAGCATAATATTGGTTTGTTGATGGTCACATTGGTATTAAGAAGTGGCAGAATATTTTCCTTATCTGTTCAGTCAACATTTATTTGTTAATAAAGCCTTCCACATGATTTTATCTTCTTATTTAATATTGCTTTGAAATATTATTTGGTGCATTTTGTTATACTTGTGGGCAGTTACTAATGTAGTAGCATAAATGCCTTTTTGTTTGTAAAAAAAAAAACAGCAGGAAGATTAATTTGCTTCTGAATTTTGTTTGCTAATTGCTACACTAAAGGTATGTGTGCTATACTTCTAATATATAATTATATATGTTGATATATATAGGGTTGACTAGACATTGACATAAAAAATGGCCTAGACGATTAGAGGACCGACTAGGGTCGACTAGGATCAATTAGTCGCCCTAGTCGACGATTAGTCGTCCTAGTCGACCTAGTCGGTGGGTAGGCGACTAGGGTCAACTAGGCAACTTGAAAACATTGTGAATTGTTATTGTCTAATTGTTGATATAATTGTTCTTGTCGACTTTTGATACAAGCAATACACATGCCTAGCTAATGCCTTGGTCAGTCGCCTCAAACCCTAGAATAGAACTTGGTCAATCACCTTGGTCAGCCGCCTTAAACCCTAGAATTCCTTATTAAACCCTAGAATACTTCTATCTTTTTCTTCATGCAACACTTCATGTAGAGTTAATATGCCATTCATTATATTTTTTATCTTATTAGTTCTAGCATGGAAAGCCCTAAGAAGACTGGTGCTGGTAGTAACAATAAAGAAGACAATATGGAGTTTAGTGACTCCAGCAGTTCAGGCTCCTTTCACAGTCCATCATATCCTTTTCCGAATACAAAAATTAAAAAGACTTCAAAGCATCTTGACCCGAAATATGATCCTGCCGACAAGGTATGGATCACGAATCTTAACTTCAGCAGTTCAAGTTAATGTTGGTTGTCAAGTATACGAAGTCTTATAATTCTTTTCTACCTAGATTAACCGCGAAGACAACAAGGTGACTTCGGCTCCTAAAACCGCAGAAGGTTCTCCAATGGATGAATCCTCAGGTTCACTCAAGCGGAAACGAGGACAACGAGGTCCCAATAAGGGTCCATTGGACCGCATCATGTACATAACAAGGGTTGGTCCAGGTGGGCTTCCCCAAGAACTACTGGATTCAGTTAACAAGTACCGAAATGCATGCAATTTTCTTGTTAGAGAGCTCATGCCGATCACAACTGAGAATTGGAGAAAATTACCTGAGGAAACCAATAATGAGTTGTGGGAAAGGATAAAGAAACAATTTAAGTTCTCGAAAGGCATGAAAGAAGCTGTAAAGAAAGCAACATTGGTCCCTTGCAGCAAGAAGTTTCGTGGCTGGAAGAGTGAAATGAATGCTTATGTTAAGGCCGATAAGGTCCCTAGCCCGAGGAAGATGGGGAAAATCACACAAGCTCAGTGGCAAGAATTTATTCGTCAAAAGACCACACCTAATGCTAAAGCCCTAAGTGCAACTAGGTCAGACCTTGCCAAAAAGAACAAATACCATCATAGTTTGGGGTCTGCCAGATATGCCCCCAAAGTCCAGAAATGGAATAAGATATTAGACAAGATTACCAGTAAGGGCAATCCTTACCCATTAGAAAGATGCGATGAGAGAACTCAACGGTGGGTCTTTGCTCGGTCAGGTTTGACCAGCGAGGACAAACTTGAAAAGCCCGACTCTGTGAATGAAGTAGAGAAAAAAAAATGAAAGAAGTAATTGAAAAGCAACAGAAGGGTCTCTTCAAGCCGAAGAGGAAGAATGACCAACTTACCACTATCCTAGAAAACCCTAAACACAGTGGACGGGTTCGAGCAATCTCTTCTCAAATGCCTTGGCTAGATGGTTTCCCGAAAGATTGTAAGTGCATCTAGGATATCCCTTGTGGTTTTTGGCTAATTGATGACAAACATATGAGATCCTAATGAAACTACTGAGATAATTGCAGGATAAAAAAGTGAAACAGCTCGGTGCGCACAAAAAGGTGAAAAATGAAGTGGTGTTCAAAGAGAGATACTTTGATGAAGCTTGGAAGACCAAATTAGATTTTGAATGTATAGGGAGTGTATGAAAGACACACTCCAAGAGCTCACAACTTTGTGCGAGGGTAAAGGACTAAAATTAACCTAACTTTCACAAAGCACCGGACTAGTTCGATCATGGACCGGACTAGTCCGTTCATCTTTCTGGAATCTCACTTATTGGGAGACCGGACTAGTCCATGCATCCACCGGACTACTCCGTTGATGTTTCTGGAGTCTCTCATATTGAGGGACCGGACTAGTCCGTTGACCACCGGACTAGTCCGTTGACCTTTCTGGAGTCTCCCATATGTGGAGATCGGACTAGTTCGCGGACTAGTCTGTTGAACTTTCTGGAGTTCACCTTCACACAGAACTGGTCTAGTCCGAGCTTGGACCGGACTAGTCCGGCATACTTTCTGGACTTCAAAATGCACTGAGACCGGACAAGTCCGGACTTGCACCGGACTAGTCCGGTGTTAGGGTTTTTCAACAGCTACCTTTTGGGGACCCTATAAATAGAGAGTCCACGGATTTCCTATGGAAACACACGTCGAATACTGATCAAAGAACAAAACCTATCACCGCCACTTCGTCCCAAGAGCCCAAAATACATCTCCCCACACATCTAAAGTGCAAAAAGAGTGAAATCAATTGAACACTTGGATTCAGGATTGGGAGATCGTCGTTCTTTCATTGCGAGTTCTTGGGGTTTGATCTTTCTACACTCATACTCTGCATTGTAATACTTTTGAGTGTATTTGATCACTTATTTCGTTGTAATTCTCGTGGGAGCCCTCAACGTGTGAGGTTGCCCCACAAACTTGGTGATTACCCGTGATAGTGGAATCAAGTCGGCCTTCGTGGTGACTTGAAGAGGGAAAGGGTTGGAGACTCGTCTCTGTGTGAGATTCCTCAACGAGGACGTAGATCTCGTGGTGAGATCGAACCTCGGGAAAAATTCATGTGTCTTGCGCCTTATTTCATTTAAATTTTGTTCATTAGATCACTTGAGTGCTAAACATCAACCTAAGGCAATTATAAGTTTTACCTGCATTCTTATATTAATCTAAAATAAAAATATCAGTTGTTCTCATTTCGGTTGCTAGAGAAATTTAGTTTCCCAAATAATACCTGATCAACACACATATTTTTAGCACACTGGACAAGTCCGCCCACACGACCGGACTAGTCCGGCCAACCAAGTTTTGACGATTCTATTAAGTGTGCAGGAAATTCAAAAGGCCTATTCACCCCCCCTCTAGGCCACATTCAATTGGTATCAGAGCGAGATTCTCCACCAATGAGACTCACATCTCGGAGAGATCAATGGCCTCTGAGAAGAACAACGATATCTCGAAGATGAACATTAATGAGGAGGAACAAGAAACTAAAACTTTTGATGTGCTGAAAGAGAGCCCAAACGATGATAAAGAAGTGCAACAATTAAAGGCTCTTCTGAGAAAGAAACTGCTAGGACAAAAGGGAAAAGAAGAAGAGAAGACGACGGGGAGTGGTCATCACGACTACTCCCGATACCCTTACAACTACAACCGTCTCAATTCAAACAATCACTATCTTTCCATTCCTATGGGAAAACCTCTACAGTTTGACGAAAGCGACTATACAATGTGGAAGTACAACATGAAGATGCATCTAATATCCCTAAATCCTACTCTGTGGCACATTGTTTGCATTGGCATAGACATCCCGGACACGGATGAAGAACTCACCCCAGAACAAGAACAAGAGATTCACAGAAATGCACAAGCCGTCACCGTGATCACATCATCACTAAGCAGAGAGGAATTCACCAAGATTGATGGGTTAGAAAATGCAAATGAAATCTGGGATACACTCAAGACAGCTCACGAAGGAAATAGACCAGTTTGTGAAGCTAAAATCAAAATGCTTGAAGGAGAGTTGGGGAGATTTGCTATTGAAGAAGGTGAATCACCTCAAGATATGTACAACCGGATGAAGGCACTCATCAACAAAATACGTGCCAATGGAAGTAAGAAATGGACGGATCACGAGGTAGTCAAGAGAATGATTAGAGCCTTCATGCCAAGAAATGTCACACTTTGCTCAATGATTAGAGAAAGCCCCGGGTTTCACAAAATGACTCCCGATGAGTTGTTGGGAAAGATCATAAATCATGAAATGATGGAGAAAGAGGCACAATACGTCAAAGACTTGGACGAACTCACTTCCTCCAAAAAGAAAGAGGTTGCTCTCAAAGCAACATGCCGACCCAAACTCAAAGAAGCTCGTGAAGATCAAGACGATGGGCATACAAGTGACAAGAGCACCGATCTTGATGATGAAGAAATGGTACTCTTTATCAAGAAGTTCAAGTGAATGATGAAAAGAAGACACGGCAATAACTCAAATGAATGCAAAAACAAGGATAAAGGAAAATCCAAGGCTCGACGCACTTGCTACAACTGCGGAGAGTATGGTCACTTCATGGTGGACTGCCCTTATGAAGAAAACAAAAAGAAGAAGGAAATAAGACCTCAAGAAAAGAAAAATTTCAGAAAAAAGAAGACAAACCCATCAAGCTCACATTGGCAAGGAGTGGGACTCAAACGACGAGTCCTCCTCCGATGGAGAAGAAGAGATGGCCACTATCGCAATCAAGAAACCTACTATGAAGGCCGCACTCTTTCCAAACATGGGAGGATGGGACATGAACAACCACACTTGCCTTATGGCTAAGGAAGGCAAGAAAAAGGCTTATTCCTCTGGTGGGTCTAAATGGGTGCTATATAGCGGATGCACAAATCACATGACCGGAGAGAGAGGTATGTTTGTAGAGTACGAGTACAACAAGGATCCAGGTGAAGGCATATACTTCGGAGACAACAGACAAGGAAAGGTCCTTGGTAGCGGTAACATTGAAATATCCTCTCAACATACCTTATCAAATGTTTTACATGTGGATTCTCTAGATTATAACCTTTTGTCAATATCCCAACTATGCGACAAAGGTTACAACACTTTATTCACTAATGAGGGTGTGCCTGTTTTTAGAAGAAGCGATGGCTCGATTGCACTCAAGGGAATGTTGAAGGGCAAGCTTTATCTAGTTGACTTCAACAAAGATAAAGCCGAACTCAACACTTGCTTGGTTGCTAAGACCAACATGGGATGGTTGTGGCATAGACGGCTAGCCCATGTTGGGATGAGAAATCTGCAGAAACTTCTAAAAGGTGGTGTAAGGATCGAAACGCCCAAGAGGGGGGGGGGTGAATTGGGCTTTCTTTCAAATTTCAAGGTAATTAAAAACTAACAACTTAAAGCCCAATTCCCTATGTGATTAATCTATGCAATCAATGTAACTTATAAGTTGCAGAATGAAGATTGCATAAATGTAAAAGGGAGAGGGATGCAAATGCTCAAGGGACACGAAGTTTATCCCGTGGTTCGGCAAGATCACAAGGATCTTCCTACGTCCACGTTGTGGCACCCACCGAAGGGTTTTGCCACTCCCAAGTCACCGAGACAAGGGGGTCTTCACTATTCTTCTCCGTTCGCCAACCTTGGCAAGGTGGAGCTCAAGCCTTGTACACTTTGAATCCTCCGAGCTTCCACAATCCTCTTGGCAAGCTCCGGAATTCTCTCTTAGTTACACACACCAAGGGACACTCCCTTATGGCTCTCACTACACTAGAGATTCCAATCACCAAGAATGGAGGCACACAAGCACTATCTCTAGCTAGTTCTAGCCTATCTCATGGTGTACAAATGATGAATAATGATGTGAAAGTGGTAGCTCTATGTCTTGAATGCTCTAGGATGTGTAGAGTATGTCTGGGCTTCAAGTCTTATCGATTTGATAGGTTGAAGGGGTATAAATAGCTAGCCTCTACGAAATAGCCGTTGGAAAAGTAGGCTGACATCACTTCTCTGCGAACACCGGATGATCCGATGTCTCCCCTTCAGTTATCATCGGTCAAAGCCAAATTAGCTGATGTCACTGTGTCAGATATGACCGTTGTTAGACCGATGTTGCCCTTGTCTTCGCATCGGATGATCCGGTGGCTCTTTCTCCAGAATTTGCTTGATCTTGATGCTTACTGGAGTGATCGACCAATGTGTGTAAGTCTGCACATCGGTTGATCCGGTGCTTCACTTGGTCCAATGGTATTGCAAACTGTACTAATGGACCGATGTCACTAAGACACTCACATCGGATGATCTGGTGAGTGCATTTGTCTGAGGTCTTCTTCTTCAGTTGAACCAACTCGACCGATGTAGTCAACTCAGAAATCATCGGATGATCCGGTGTGTTCAACTTGTTGACTTCGAGTTGTTTTTCAGTTGTTCTTTTGGAATTTGAACTTGTGACCTCTTTGACACTTGTTTGAAATGTTGTTCTGATAGTCTTCAAGCATTGAGTGATGTCAAGTTAGAGCTTTTACTTCTTGTCTTCATATGATTCGATTTGATCTCATTAGTTGATTTTATATGGGTCTCCAATGTAATTTTGATTTCATTTGACTGATTATTGGGACCTTGCATTCACAAATTCATTAGTAATATCGAATGGTTGTCATTAATCACCGAAACCGTACCTCATGGGGCCTAGATGCTTTCAATCTCCCCCTTTTTGGTGATTGATGACAACACAATAATTTAAAGCGCAATAGTAATGAATTTGTTGGTACAATACTCAAATAGATATGCAATGAATACAAGATAAGACACATTGAGCTTATAGAAATCAAATGAAATTAATGGCGCGAAAAGCTCAATCGATTAATACCATAAGAAAATGACACAAGTGGAAAAGTGCTTAATTAAAATTACAAAAGATACGCAAGCACACAAGAACACAAAGGATAAACTCCCCCTGAGACTGAGAAACTACTACTACTCCCCCTGACTCCTCTACCTCTTCTCCCCCTTTGGCATCAAGACACCAAAAAGGGATCAAAGAGCCTACTGACCCTGAGAGCTAGGCGCGATGACGAACTAGTCACCGTCGCTGTCGTCGGAGCTGGAGTCGCCGGTCGTAGGAGCTAGAGCGGAGGGAGCTGGAGGGGTCCGCTGCCGGTGCTGGAGAGGAAGTAGCAGGTACAGGAGGCGCCGGTGGAGCTGGAGTTGGAGGAAGTGGAGCACTGACCACAGATGCCGGCGTCTGCTGGAACAGAGTCGTCGCCGGTAGAGGGGAGTGGATCGGTGCGCTGGGTGCCAGAAGAGGTGACATACTGATAGAAGGAATCGGAGTCGCAGGCACCTGAGCCACACCTGGAGCGAGTCCCAGTCCAGGCTGCTGTGGAGGAAGGGCGATCCCAGTCTGAGTGTATAGTTGGTGATCAACCCTAGGATCCCTATCATGGCCTGCTGAGTCTGCTGCTGCTGGTCGAGGGTACGTCGGTGCATCTGATCAACGAGGTTTGTGAACCGGTCCGTATCTTATCGCCTCTGTCGGGTGATCTCCAGTTGAAGCTCCTGCTGCTGCCTCTGTAGCTGTGCCAGGTGAGCAGCCTGCTCTGCCCTGGCCTGCTCAGCCGCAAGCCTGTCCTGGCGCTACTGCTCTATCATCTGCTGAAGTAGTGTCGACAGCTCTGACGGCTGTGACACCTGCGCCTCAGACACAGGGGGTGGTGTCGGCGGTGGAGCAGCTGATCCTCCTGCCTCTGCGTCGTGCTGCCTCGGTGAGGGTGGAGGAGGAGGGAAGTACTCCTCGACACTCTCGTCTGTGTCGCTGTCGGACCAGACGTGCTGGAGGTCTCCTCCTTGAGCTTCCGCCTCTGCTAGACGCTCATCCTCTTTCTCTAGGTTAGACCAGTCCTCCTCAGTCAGTCGGGCCCTGACCTGACACTCAACTGGATGGCCAAGGCGGCGGTATCCAGGAGCCGGGGCACGGTAATATCCGAACCGTGTCACACTCTCGTCAGAGAGACGGTCGTGCACGGCGGACTCCTCGGGAACCATCATAGTGAGCAGGTAGCTGATCCAGTGCCCATATACTAGCTGCCTCATCATGCCCACACCGTCTGTGATTACATCCTCCATCTCGCAGATGATGACATCCACTATGTCAAAGTCCATCCTGTTCATGATGTAGAACAGGATCGTCTGCTGGAGGCTGGTGAAACCCTCAAGGTAGCCGGACCTCGGCAGGAGAGAGCGACGCAGGGCGAGGTGCACCGTGCGTGCTGCTGGAGTCAACAAGGCCGGTACTCTTGGCTGGTCTGGAGAGAAGGTGGGTCCAAACAAAGATCTGATCTCCTCCAGAGCAGGTGCCACTCCTCCAGTGAGCGGCCTCCTCGGCGGGTCTGCCTGACCGTAGACTCTCTCATGTATGCAGGTGTCGTGCAAGTCTACTCCAAGCAACTGTCCCAGCGTCTGCCTCATCAGGTGGTAGTGCTGACCCATGAACATGAAGTCAATGGATCTTCTGCCCTCAGAGACGTAGAGGGTGGCATAGAACACGCGGACCCAATCCTCTATGTAGGCACTCCGCTCATATGATAGCAGCTGCACCAGGCCCCTGTATCTCTCAAAGAATGGCCTGATCTCTGTCCCTGCGGCTACTGCAAGCTGATCCCAATCCATGTAGTTGTGTGGGAACAGCTTGTGGCCTCGGCGTCTGTAAGTCTCGTAGAGAGACGCCTGTGTGACCGTCCAGAAGCGACTGTCCACCAAAGCTTCCCGGGGCTGTGGGTACCATTCCTCAAGCAACACACTCCATCTGAGCTTCCGAAGCTGCTTGGCCTTCATCTTCCGGTAGTCGGTCAACCAGACTCCTTCAGCGACATGGACAGTGGTGTCCATCTCGTAGATAGCACGCTGGGCCTCCCTGTCCTCACGACGGTCGGCAGCCGTTGGTCTCGGACGAGGAGCAGCCTCGGTGTGACCCCCACGTGTCCGGGCTGAGCGCCGGCGGACGAGAGGCTCAACCGGCTCCTCTTCGGCCTCGGAGTCGTCGATCACTGGAGGCTGCCTTGGACGAGCCTCGCGGATCCTTAGCGACCCTCCTCGGCCACGCTCACGCTCCTCGGCGGCGCGAGCGGCCATCAACGCCTTCTTTTCCTCCTTGGACAACTTTTGCTTCTTCGCGGCCGGCTCCGCGATAGCCTTGCCCTTTTTCTTCTTGTCACGAGCCATTGCAATCGCTGAGGTGAGCTTTGACGGGGTCGAGCGCACGGGGAAACGACAAAAGTGTCGCGGTCGAAACCCTAGCGGCGATGGAGCTTGGGAGGCACCACGGAGATGTCACCGGGGGGGCTGCTGTGGTGCCGGGGTGGAGCAGAGGCGGCGCTTGGATGTGGTGGTGAGTAATGGAGACGGCGGTGCGGCGAGCGGTGCGAGGGTGGAGGCGGCGGCGTGGGTGTGCGGCGGCGGCGCTAGGCGGCGGCGCTGCGATGAGGGCGGCGGCGCTGTGGTGAGGGTGGCGGTCGGAGACGGCGGCGGCGGCCTGAGGGAGAGGCGGCGGCGCGGCAATCGGTGGACGGCGAGGTCGGTGGCGGCGAGGGCACGAGAGAGCAAGGCGTCGGGGAGAGAGAAAAGGCGGCGGTGCGCGGGTTTAAATAGTGGGTCCCAAACCCTAGCCGAATTTTTAACACCGGATGGACCGATGTTTTTCGGAATGAACGCGTCGGATCATTTGAGATTTTGACTTAACTGGTCCTTGAAGATTGAACTCCTATTGGTCCGATGAGGGATTGGCTTAGGCATCGGATAATCCGATGACAACAGAACAAAAACATCCCATATATGTCCTTTGACCAAACAAACAAGCAAAGAGAAACACTTGTCTTAGGACTTTTTGGGCAACCCCTTGCCCCTCAAAAAGGCTAATATGCCAATAGCTTGGCTAATCTTTAAAGCAAATGAAACACCCAGAAAAATTGGAGGAAAATATCCAAATAAAATGTAAGGCCCATGCTTTGTGAGGTAGAGTATGAAGACTTCTATCTCTTTGAAGCATGTTCCTTTAGGCATTAACGTACCTAACATTTTGTTCTTTCCACCTTCTATGAGTTGAGATATTGTATTTCAAACAAGTCTCCTTCTCATGAGGTGGGTTCCCCTTTGTGACAATCTACCGTATGCAATGTCAAACAAATTATAGTGCCAGAAATTAAATGAGTGCAAGTCTATATGGCAGGGATCATGCAAGGCATAAAATAAATCTATCTTGCCAAGTTTAAACCTTCCAAAGGCTTCCTCAGGGAAAACTATTTCTAGCTCGCCCCTATCCTTTGGGAGTTAGACAAGACCTATATGATATGCATTCTTACATGAACATGGCAACTTACATGACGTTAGATGCATCTAGCACATTTAATTCACTTCTAAGTCTAGAAAAGGTTTTCTCATCAAGTGGTTTAGTGAAGATATTCGCCAATTGTTCTTCGGATCTAACACCTTGCAAAGAGATGTCTCCTTTAGCCTCATGATCCCGCAAGAAGTGATGGCGAATATCAATGTGCTTAGTGCGGGAGTGTTGAACGGGGTTTCTAGCTAGCTTAACTGCACTTTCATTGTCACAAAGGAGAGGTACACAACCAAATTTAATTCCAAAGTCCAAAAGGGTTTGCTTCATATATAGAATTTGGGCACAACATGCACCGGCCGCTATATACTCCGCCTCCGCGGTGGACAAAGCCACGGAATTTTGCTTTTTGCTCGACCAAGATACTAGGGAACGCCCAAGTAAGTGGCACCCACCGGAGGTACTCTTGCGATCCACACGGCGTCCGGCAAAGTCCGAATCCGAGTAACCCAAGAGATGGAAACTAGCGTTCATGGGGTACCACAAACCTACACTTGGGGTATGCTTGAGATACCGAAGTATCCTAAAGACCGCCTTCTTATGCGATTCTTTAGGTGCCGCTTGAAAGCGAGCACACAAGCACACACTAAACATGATATCGGGCCTAGATGCGGTAAGATATAACAATGAACCAATCATGGAACGGTAGTGAGATTGATCAATAGTTTTACCATCCAAGTCCGCGTCAAGATGGCAATTTGTCGCCATTGGAGTACTTCTTGAGCTACAATCTCCCATCTCAAATTTCTTCAAGAGGTCCTTGGTGTACTTCTCTTGGTAGATGAAGGTCCCCTCTTGAAGTTGCATGATTTGAAATCCAAGGAAGAAGTTGAGCTCTCCAATCATTGACATCTCGAATTCCCTAGACATCATGGTGCCAAACTCATGGCTAAGAGATTTGTTAGTTGAGCCAAAGATAATATCATCGACATAAATTTGACAAATAAATAAATCCCCGTCGATGTCCTTGGTGAAGAGTGTAGTGTCCACCCTCCCGATCTTGAATCCTTGCATGACCAAGAAGTCCCTTAGACGTTCATACCACGCCCTAGGTGCTTGCTTGAGCCCGTAGAGCGCCTTGTGTAACCTATACACATGATTAGGATTCCTCGGATCTTCAAACCCGGGAGGTTGCTCAACATAAACAATCTCGTTAATATAACCATTAAGAAAGGCACTTTTAACATCCATTTGATAAAGCATTATATTGTGATGCGAAACAAAAGCAAGGAGTATACGAATAGCTTCTAACCGAGCGACCGAAGCAAATGTTTCTCCAAAGTCTAGTCCTTCAACTTGTGAGAAACCCTTGGCCACAAGTCTTGCCTTGTTGCGGACCACAACGCCATTCTCGTCTTGCTTGTTGCGGTACACCCACTTCGTTCCGATGACGTTCTTGTTCTTGGGTCGCTCCTCCAACACCCAAACTTCATTGCGGGTGAAGTTGTTGAGTTCTTCTTGCATGGCCATCACCCAATTTGGATCTTGGAGTGCTTCCTCTATATGAGTGGGTTCTACACACGAAACAAACGAGTAGTGCTCACAAAACGAAGCGACATGGCGCGAACGAGTACTTACTCCCCGTGAAGGACTTCCGATGATTTGATCGATCGGATGCGCCTTGGAGATGCGTCCATGCCTCATAAGTGATTGTGAAGCACTTGGCGGTGGTGAAGCATCTTGCTCGTCTTGTGGTTGGACTTGATCTTGGACTTCTTCTTCTTGTTGTTGATGTTGTGTGGCTTATGAATCTTGCATTGGCAATGGATCATCTTTTTCTTCTTCTTCATCAACTTGAGGCGCCATGGAGGTGTTGATGTTGGAACTTGATGCTCCCCCTTGATCATGGCTCTCCTCAACTTCGGGCTTGATGTCTCCAATGGTCATGTTTTTCATGGCTTCTCGTAGAGGCTCATCATCTATATCATCATGACCAAAACTCTCCTCTTGGGAGCCATTAGTCTCATCAAACTCAACATCACAACTTTCTTCAACTAACCCGGAGGTTTGGTTGAATACTCGATATGATTTTGAGTTTGATGCATAACCAAGAAAGATACCAACATCACACCTTCTTTCAAACTTACCGAGCCTTTTATTGCGGTAGATGTAGCACTTGCACCCGAATACTCGGAAGTAGGAGATGTTGGGCTTTCTCCCAATGAGGAGCTCATATGGGGTCTTTTGAAGTAGTCGATGAAGATAGACCCTATTAGCGGCATGGCACGCCGTGTTGATTGCTTCGGCCCAAAACTTCTCCGACGTGCCATAGTCATCAAGCATTGCTCTAGCAAGGGTGATGAGAGTCTTGTTCTTCCTTTCAACGACACCATTTTGTTGAGGGGTGTATGTGGCCGAAAACTCATGCTTCACGCCTTCACGATCACACCACTCCCCGATGTTGTAGTTCTTGAACTCGGTGCCGTTGTCACTCCGGACCTTGACGATGGGAAGTTGAAATTCCCTTTGAGCACGTTTAGCAAAGGTCTTGAAGACTTCCGGAGTTTCACCCTTGTCACCTAGAAACAAAGTCCAAGCATATCTGGAATAGTCATCAACAATAACAAGACAATAGATGTTACCACCAAGACTTTAAAATGTGGACGGTCCGAAGAGGTCCATGTGGAGTAGTTCAACCGGCTTGGAGGTTGACAACATTGTCTTCATTGGGTGGTGTGAAGCAACTTGCTTCCCGGCTTGACAAGCGCTACAAAGCTTGTTCTTCTCAAATGTGACATCCTTCACGCCGGTCACCATCCCAAGCTTGAATGACTTCTTGAGCTTGCTCATCCCAATGTGAGCAATGCGTCGATGCCATAGCCAACCCAAACTCGTCTTGGTGAAAAGACAAGTGGTCAAACTAGCATCCTTATTGGAGAAGTCTACCAAGTAAAGATGTCCATGCCGAAAACCTTTGAAGATTAGTTCTTTGCTTGATTCACTAGTCACTACTACACCATTCTTGTCAAAGGTGCACGTTAGTCCAAGATCATATAGTTGTGCAATGGAAAGCAAATTGAAACTAAGAGACTTAACATAGAGCACATTAGAAATGGACAAATCATGCGAAATAGCAATTTTACCTAAACCAATTACCTTCCCCTTTGAGTTGTCACCAAAGGTGACTTGTTCATGATTGCCGGGGTTCTCTATGGTGGTGAACATACCATCATTGCCGATCATATGTTGAGTGCACCCGCTATCGAGTACCCAATGCTTTCCTCCGGCTTTGTAGTTCACCTACACACATGAAGTTAGTTTTTGAGTTTAGGCACACAAGCCAACTTAGGTCCTTGTATGTGTGATACAAGTGATTTTGGGACCCAAAGTTGCTTGGGGAGCTTCCCCTTCATGCCCTTAATGTCTTTGCCGATGAACCTTGCCTTCACCTTGCCACCTACTTTGCTCAAGAGATAGTGGTAATCATTGAAAGTAGATTTGTAGTTAGGAGGCAATTTGGGAGAAGGACGGTTGGGAAGAGGACACTCCCTCGTGTGATGTCCGGTGACCTCACAATGTTGACAATAGGAACCAACTTCTTTGATGAAGCTTGTCCTAAGCTCCGATGAGGGCACCTTTCCTTTGTTGAGTACCGGGAAGGATCCAAGTCTTCTCTTGTTGAAGCCTTTAGCTTGTTGGTAGAGGATTTCCTTGTGCTTGTCCTCCCCCTTAGAGAGTCTTGCCACACTAGTGCGGAGACTTTCAATCTCGTCCATCAACTCCTTCTCCCTAGGGCTTGCTTTCAACGGCAAAGACTTATCCAACATATTAGTGGCATGTGAAATGGTTGATACTTTGCCATCAAGGGTTTCCTTTTTCATGTTTTTCATTTTTAGTTCAATTGCTTCATAAGCAAGGTTAAGCACTTTATGTTCTTGAACCAAGTCATTGTGCTTTCCCAAGAGTGCTTGGTTTGCTAAGTCAAGCTCATGATAGTCAAGCTTGATTTGAGCATTTTCCTCCTTGATTTGCTTGACATGTGATTTGAGCGTGTCATGCTCTTTAAGTATGGTTACATACTTGTCGTGCAAATCGAGCTTTGTACTCTCAAGTTTAGCACAAGTTTGTTCAAGTGCCTTAACCTTGCTCTTCTCCCTTTTTATGATGACATGGTATTCATTAATCATAGATGCTAATTCATTGGGGGAGAGCTCATCATCATCATTGCTAGAATCGTCACGTACCTTAGTGTTACCTTTCGCCACGAGGCACATAGGAGGTGGACGAAGAGGTGAGTTATCCTTGTTGACGATGGCAAGGCCCGCCAAGTTTTCTTCATCTTCACTCTCTTCGTCGCTTGACTCTTCATCTGTGATCCACTCATTGGCCTCGCACATGAAGACTTTTTGAGGCCCTCTTCTCTTCTTTGGAAAGAGCTTGGTCTTCTTGCCTTTGTCAAATTTCTTCTTTCCAAAGGAGCGCTTGGGCTTGACCTCTTCTTCATCTTCATCACTTTCATCTAGCTTTCGATGCTTTCCCTTGTGGTTGTCCTTCCTCTTGTCCGGTCTTGGACAATCATATGATATGTGGCCTTGATCACCACAATTATAGCATGTCTTGTTTTCATCTTTTCTTGGGAGGAAGGCTTTCTTCTTGGGATCAAAAGAGTATCCCTTCTTTGCGATCTTGGAGTTTAGACGTGAGAATTTCCTCATCATCAACGCAAGCTCATCATCGTCTTCTTTGCTTGTTGCTTGCTCTTCTTCACTTGAGCTAGGCTCAACCACTTTCTTCTTCTTGGGAGTTGTCTTTTTGGTTGAAGCCTTGAAAGCAATGGTTTTTGACGATGACTCCTCCATCATTCCAAGTACGCTCATCTCATGAGCATGAATTTCTCCAATGAGCTCCGAGACTTCAATGTTGTCAAGTGACTCTTTTTGGAGCATTGAATTGAAATGTTGTACTTGGGCTTGTGTAGAAGCATGAGGATCTTGCGGTTGATAAGTCCCTTACCAAGAGAAGCAATGTCAAGTGCGTTAATCTCCTCAATGAGCACATTTAAACGAGAAAACATTTGGTTAACATTCTCATGAGGAAGCATTTTAAATTCATCATACTTGGATTTAAGCAAGTGATATTTGAGTTCTTTAACACGAGATGAGCCCTCATGTATTTCAATTAAACATGCCCAAATTTCACAAGCTTTCTCCTTACTAGCAATTCTAGCAAATACGTCTTGACTTATACATTCATAGATAGCATTTCTAGCTTTAGCATCCCACTTTAGTTGATCACCAACATAGTCAAGATTTCCAAACCCCGCATGGGTCGCTTCCCAAACTTCGGGAGTAATAGCCTCTAGGTAGGCACGCATGCGTGCTTTCCAATAGGCAAAGTTCTTGCCCTCGAAGGTAGGAACTGAACCCCCATTCTTGGCCATTTTAGCTCTCTAGCGGTGAAGCTAGAATGATCCAATGAGCAACAAGGCTCTGATACCAATTGTAAGGATCGAAACTCCCAAGAGGGGGGTGAATTGGGCTTTCTTTCAAATTTTAAGGTAATTAAAAACTAACAACTTAAAGCCCAATTCCCTATGCGATTAATCTATGCAATCAATATAACTTATAAGTTGCGGAATGAAGATTGCATAAATGTAAAAGGGAGAGGGATGCAAACGCTCAAGGTACACGGAGTTTATCCCGTGGTTCGGCAAGATCACAAGGATCTTCCTATGTCCACGTTGTGGCACCCACCGAAGGGTTTTGCCACTCCCAAGTTACCGAGACAAGGGGGTCTTCACTATTCTTCTCCGTTCGCCAACCTTGGCAAGGTAGAGCTCAAGCCTTGTACACTTTGAATCCTCCGGGCTTCCACAATCCTCTTGGCAAGCTCCGGTAGTCTCTCTTAGTTACACATACCAAGGGACACTCCCTTATGGCTCTCACTACACCAGAGATTCCAATCACCAAGAATGGAGGCACACAAGCACTATCTCTAGCTAGTTCTAGCCTATCTCATGGTGTACAAATGATGAATAATGATGTGAAAGTGGTAGCTCTATGTCTTGAATGCTCTAGGATGTGTAGAGTATGTCTGGGCTTCAAGTCTTATCGATTTGACAGGTTGAAGGGGTATAAATAGCTAGCCTCCACGAAATAGCCGTTGGAAAAGTAGGCTGACATCACTTCTCTGCGAACACCGGATGATCCGATGTCTCCCCTTCAGTTATCATCGGTCAAAGCCAAATTAGCTGATGTCACTGTGTCAGATATGACCGTTGTTAGACCGATGTTGCCCCTGTCTTCGCATCGGATGATCCGGTGGCGCTTTCTCCAGAATTTGCTTGATCTTGATGCTTACTCGAGTGATCGACCGATGTGTGTAAGTCTGCACATCGGATGATCCGGTGCTTCACTTGGTCCAATGGTATTGCAAACTGTACTAATGGACCGATGTCACTGAGCCACTCACATCGGATGATCCGGTGAGTGCATTTGTCTGAGGTCTTCTTCTTCAGTTGAACCAACTCGACCGATGTAGTCAACTCAGAAATCATCGGATGATCCGGTGTGTTCAACTTGTTGACTTCGAGTTGTTTTTGAGTTGTTCTTTTGGAATTTGAACTTGTGACCTCTTTGACACTTGTTTGAAATGTTGTTCTGATAGTCTTCAAGCATTGAGTGATGTCAAGTTAGAGCTTTTACTTCTTGTCTTCATATGATTCGATTTGATCTCATTAGTTGATTTTATATGGGTCTCCAATGTAATTTCGATTTCATTTGACTGATTATTGGGACCTTGCATTCACAAATTCATTAGTAATATCGAATGGTTGTCATTAATCACCGAAACCGTACCTCATGGGGCCTAGATGCTTTCAGGTGGTCACATCCGTGGTCTTAAGGATGTGGTTTTTGAAAAAGACAGGCCGTGCAGCGCTTGTCAAGCAGGAAAACAAGTCGGAGCACCACACCCCGCCAAGAATGTGATGACTACCACAAGACTGCTGGAACTCCTCCACATGAATCTCTTTGGTCCAGTTTCGTACATAAGCACCGGCGGTAACAAATACAGTTTAGTAATTTTTGATGATTTTTCAAGATTTACCTGGGTATTTTTCTTGTATGATAAATCAGAAACTCAGGGGATCCTCAAGAAGTTCTTAAAAAGAGCTCGGAACGAATTCTCATCAACCATAAAGAACATCAGAAGTGACAATGGGACAGAATTCAAGAACCTCCAAGTTGAAGAGTTTCTCGATGAAGAAGGGATAAAGCATGAATTCTCAGCACCCTACTCCCCTCAACAAAATGGAGTGGCCGAAAGGAAGAACAGAACATTGATCGAAACGGCGAGAACTATGTTGGATGAATACAAGACATCAGATCGATTTTGGGCAGAAGCGGTGAACACCGCTTGCCATGCCACGAATCGACTGTATCTCCATCGACTACTGAAGAAAACTCCATATGAGCTCCTTACCGGTAAAAAGCCTAATGTTTCTTATTTTAAAGTTTTTGGTTGCAAATGCTTTATTCTGAACAAGAAATAGAGGGCCTTGAAGTTCGCTTCGAAGTCCGATGAAGGATTCTTGCTTGGTTATGAATCGAATGCCTACGCCTATCGTGTCTTCAACAAGGTGTCCGGCCTTGTTGAAGTAGCACGTGACGTAGTGTTCGATGAATCTAACGGCTCACAAGTGGAGCAAGTTGATAAGTGTGTGCTAGATAAAGAGGAAGCTCCATATGAAGCAATGAAGAAAATGGGACTTGGTGATATCTTACCACAAGAGCAAACATTCGACTCAAATGCACAAGATGAACCTCAACACGAAGGCAATAATCAAGGGGGAGCTCTTGCACAAGATCAAGAGGAGGAAGATCAAGAAGATCAGGATAATCATGGAAACAATGATCTAGGGGGAGAGAGTGCACATGAAGATAATGAAGAACAAGCAACTACACAAGCTCCTCACCCAAGAGTACACTAGAGCGTGCAAAGAGACCACCCTGTCAACAATATCATTGGAGATATTGCTAAGGGAGTAACTACTAGATCTCGAGTTGCAAATTTCTGTGAATCCTATTCTTTTGTGTCTTTTCTGGAACCATACAGGGTAGAAGAAGCCTTAAGGGATCCAGACTGGGTGATTGCAATGCAAGAGGAGCTGAACAACTTCAAGAGAAATGAAGTATGGGAGCTGGTGGAGAGACCAAAGGCGAACATAGTTGGAACCAAATGGGTCTTTCGAAACAAGCAAGATGAACATGGAGTAGTAACAAGAAAGAAGGCAAGATTGGTGGCCAAAGGTTATTCTCAAGTCAAAGGTTTGGACTTCGATGAAACTTTCGCTCCTGTAGCTAGACTTGAGTCCATACGTAGTTTATTAGCATATGCTACTCACCATAATTTTAAGCTGTATCAAATGGACGTCAAAAGCGCTTTCTTAAACGGCCCAATCAAGGAGGAAGTTTATGTGGAGCAGCCACCAGGATTCGAAGACCAGAAGTATCCCAACCATGTCTACAAACTGCGTAAGGCTCTCTATGGCCTCAAACAAGCTACTCGATCTTGGTATGAGTGTCTTAGAGATTTTCTATTTCAGAATGGATTCAAAATTGGTAAAGCTGACTATACACATGTAAAAGGTTTTGTGAGCTTAGAAACGAACTTAATATTCTTGACTCTCGAAATTTGGCTTGAAACGTAGCACATCTGGTTGATACTTCAAATGTTACATTTTATTGCTAAAACTGCCCCTCACCTCTTTTTCTTCTAAGAAAACTAATTTTAATGAAGAAATCTTGGAATTTATGACCAGTTTTTTATTGTTGATTTCTTTCTGGTCATAATTACCAAGATTATTTGCAAAACTTGTCCTTGGATCACTATTAGTTATCTCTAAATACTCTGTTTTTCCAGGGACACCAGACTAGTCAGGTTTGCCACCGGACTAGTCCGGACAGTCTCTCTTTCCTAGGTTTTCCAGGGGCACCGGACTAGTCCGTCCTCTGACTGGACTAGTCCGGTCAGCCGCGTATATAAGCAGCTGGCCGACCCAAAACCATTTCAAACCTCCCTCCACTTTGAGTTGGACCCTCACCTCTCAAACCCTAGCCCCCAAAAGTGATTTTCGAGTTGAGCCCTCAAAATCCAAGTTTTCTCTGTGGGAAATCCTCCCCTCGACGAGTTGATACTCCACTCCAAACTCATCCGGACAGATTCGTGCTCCTTCAATGCAAATCTTCTAATCTCGGTAAATTTCTCCCAGATACGGACTAGTCCGGTACACCAGACAAGTCCGCACTTTGAAACCGGACAAGTCCGGTCTCTGACATTTGAATCCTCACATCTCCTTCATTCTTAGTTCATTCTCATCTAAATCATGAACTCCTTATTAGGCACGATGTCTTCAAGCTCAGATGCCAGCTCCATCCATGTTGATGAAGAAGTTGAACGCGAAAAAGTGAAGAGAGCCAAGGAGAGGTACATGAAGAAAAGACATGATGTAAATGTGCACTCTCCACCCTCCGATGACAACTTGCCCAAGAAAAGGAGGGTGGTTGTTAAGAAGGCCCAAGGAAAAGCTGGCGAGAGCTCCTCAGGGCCAAAGAGGACTCTCAACAAAGGAAAGGGGCTTGCTAGTGGTCCCATTGGACCCCTGAGGATGAAGAACCCAAGTCACCGCAACAGGCAGCGCTCGAGTAAAGATTTCACCGGAAAAGGGGGTGAGCTTGCCGATAGCTTCAGGCAGGTTAATGTGTATGATCAACCTCGGCAATACTCAGACCCAAGATTTTTGAGCAACTTTCATGCCGACTACTACGAGCATGTGTACATGAAGACGAAGAATCCCGTTGTGAAGAGTCAATGGGTGAACATTGGGTACATGCAGTCAAAGAAATATCCTGCCTTCCGTGAGGTGGTTGAGTCCCTGGAGAGGCACGTACTGAAGGAACTGTTTTCTTTTGAGAATGACTGGAACAATGAGGTCATCACCCAATTCTACTCTACCCTCTACTTTGCTCGTGGTGATGGAGACAGTCTTACTTGGATGACTCATGGTTCCAAGTATAGTGTTACTTATGATGAGTTTGCAAGAATTCTTCACCTTGAACATACTCTGGATCATGATCTTGTCATCCACAATTTGCAACCCTTGGAGAAGGATGAGCTCAAGTTCCTCTATGACACAAGGATGCCCTATGTGCCTCCCAACACCAAATATCTGAAGCCCTTCTATGTGGTCCTCAACAAAATTTTGAGGAAGATAATAGCCCCAAAAGATGGAGATGCGGGGACTATTCAAGGAACCTTGAGGACCCTAATGAAGGTCATTGGTGGGAGGAGACCGTTCAATGTCTTTGAATACATCTACAACGACATTGTGAACATCTCAATCACTCCAAACAGATCTTGCGGGTATGCCCCGTATATCATGTACATGATTGAGAAGGTGACTGGACTTGAGTTCGTCAAGGATGTTCACCATACGAGGTTGAAACCGCAAAAGCCCACCGAGTACACTCTACCTTCGGCTCCTGATGCACCTCCCTCCCCTGAAGCTGAGAGGAGGACTAAACAAACTCGGGATGTGAATGCCATAAGATCTTCAGCTGCTCCTCCTAGCTCTGCACCTGCCCATGAACCCTCCGGTGGTGTGCTCAAAATGCTCACCTCTATCTTTGCCTGCTGCCGCAAGATTGAAGTCAGGCAGAAGAAGCATCAACAATATGTCAATGCCAACATCAAAGCTATCTGTGACATGCTGGAAATTGAGCCGGTGGGATCCCCGCCCGCCTTCGAGGACTCCGAGGAAGAGTCTGCTCCGGCGAATGATGATGATGGTGGTGAAGATGAGGACCGGACCTAGACTGAAGAAGAGAGTGGCGATGAGTGATTCCCCTTAATTTTTCCCTTTTTGGTGCCTTGATGCTAAAGGGGGAGAGATTGAGACTGGTAGGCGTGTCTTTATGTTTTTGTGATCAAGGACGTGTACTTATTTTTAAAATCTTGTAATGCACTATTTCTTCTCTTATGTGTGATGCTTATTGTTGCTTGAATGATTATCTCTATGCTCATTATTGATTACCTTTACTTCATCACACCTTGTTGATCACACACCTGTTAGGCACCCCACCATAAGGTGTGTGCTTATGTGAGAAGCTTTTTGTGGACTTATCATTATTCTCATATGTGCACACCTTATGAAAATCAAGATTTTATTCTCAATTGTGATATCTCAAATGGTTGTCATCAATCACCAAAAAGGGGGAGATTGTAAGTGCATCTAGGATGTCCCTTGTGGCTTTTGGCTAATTGATGACAAACATATGAGATCCTAATGAAACTACTGAGATGATTGCAGGACAAACAAGTGAAATAGCTCGGTGCGCACAAAAAGGTGAAAAATGAAGTGGTGTTCAAAGAGAGATACTTTGATGAAGCTTGGAAGACCAAATTAGATTTTGAATGTATAGGGAGTGTATGAAAGACACACTCCAAGAGCTCACAACTTTGCACGAGGGTAAGGGACTAAAATTAACCTAACTTTCATAAAGCACCGGACTAGTCCGATCATGGACTGGACTAGTCCGTTCATCTTTTTGGAATCTCACTTATTGGGAGACCGGACTAGTCCGTGCATCCACCGGACTAGTCCGTTGATGTTTCTGGAGTCTCTCATATTGAGGGATCGGACTAGTCCGTTGACCACCGGACTAGTCTGTTGACCTTTCTGGAGTCTCCCATATGTGGAGATCGGACTAGTCCGCGGACTAGTCCGTTGAACTTTCTGGAGTTCACCTTCACACAGAACTGGACTAGTCCGAGCTTGGACCGGACTAGTCTGGCAGACTTTCTGGACTTCAAAATGCACTGAGACCGAACAAGTCTGGACTTGCACCGGACTAGTCCGGTGTTAGGGTTTTTCAATGGCTACCTTTTGGAAACCCTATAAATAGAGAGTCCACGGCTTTCCTATGGAAACACACATCGAATACTGATCAAAGAACAAAACCTAGCACCGCCACTTCGTCCCAAGAGTCCAAAACACATCTCCCCACACATCTAAAGTTCAAAAAGAGTGAAATCAATTGAACACTTGGATTCGGGATTGGGAGATCGTCGTTCTTTCATTGCGAGCTCTTGGGGTTTGATCTTTCTACACTCATACTCTGCATTGTAATACTTTTGAGTGTATTTGATCACTTCTTTCGTTGTAATTCTCGTGGGAGCCCTCAACGTGTGAGGTTGCCCCACAAACTTGGTGATTACCCGTGATAGTGGAATCAAGTCGGCCTTCGTGGTGACTTGAAGAGGGAAAGGGTTGGAGACCCGGCTCTGTGTGAGCTTCCTCAACGAGGACGTAGATCTCGTGGTGAGATCGAACCTCGAGAAAAATTCGTGTGTCTTGCGCCTTATTTCATTTAAATTTTGTTCATTAGATCACTTGAGTGCTAAACATCAACCTAAGGCAATTATAAGTTTTACCTGCATTCTTATATTAATCTAAAATAAAAATATCAGTTGTTCTCATTTCCGCTGCTAAAGAAATTTAGTTTCCCAAATAATACCTGATCAACACACATATTTTTAGCACACCGGACAAGTCCGCCCACACGACCGGACTAGTCCGGCCAACCAAGTTTTGACGATTCTATTAAGTGTGCAGGAAATTCAAAAGGCCTATTCACCCCCCTCTAGGCCACATTCAAAGATAAAGATACATATAGAAGACGTGAGAAGTTCAAGAAAACACTTGATAAAACAATTGCTCAAAAGGTCAAGGAAAATGTGCAAGAAATAATGGAACAATTTAGACAATCGGGACAATTAGTGGCACCGAGTACAGCGATGGTTCCAGTGCCAAAGGAGCAATTGGTATCTCCAACTGCCTACCCTAGAAGCGTAGGTTCTATGCCAGGCTCAGGGTCAACCCATAAGTTCGCTGTCGATGATATTGCTAAGGACAAATATTGTTGTCTTCTTGTCCCGATTGGCAGAGCAGGGAACAAAACCAAACAGGTTGCCACTGCTATGGTAAAGGCTGATCGTGACTTCAGCGGCAATCCACTTCCATTGTATTATGTTGTGGTGCAAGTTCTTCAGATCATTGATAATGATTATGAAGATTATGAAATAGACCACATCACACATGACGGGATCACGACTCTGGGGCAGGCTATCAACCAATTAATCCTTTGACATCGACGCGATATCGTGTCGGACGATGAGCCGATTTCTAGCCCCGTCGCATCTCAAAATACTGCAACCCCGTCTTCTAAGGTGAAAGTTCAAGAAGATCCACTCCCAGTCTAGGAAGATCCACTCCCCCTATGTCTCAGCAAGGATGATAGTAACCTTGCTAGTAAAGATAACCAAGAGCAACAAGTTGGACAACAGCTTCAAGCAGTACCATACCAAGCTATTGCTAGTAAAGAGCAACCAGTTGAGCAACAGCTTGAAGTAGTACTAGAGCCAGCTGTTGGGAGTAAAGAGCAATCAGTTGAACAACAAGCCAGTGTCCAACTTCCGACCACTACTCCTCAATCATCAGAGCCAATCAAAGTTAGCTCATATGAAATTAAGAAACCTTCATTAAAAGTGTCAAAATATTTGGAAAATATGAAGGAAAATATTAGAAAATTGAGTGCATCTCGTTCTTCTCATGAGCCAACATTAGAAGATATCGAGGAGTGGGAAGAAGACAGTGTCCAGTATAATCGGTGGACGACTTTAGTTAAACTAGGAGTTCCAATATACAAGCTTGAGGATGTTCCCCCTGAATTTGAGAATGGAAAGCCGTTCATGACATCCGTACAATTTAGCAAACAACCCGCCCCGCTCAAAATAATGCACGAGTGGTACATCACTGCCAATACAAAATATGATCTTTCTTGCATCACATTTTGTGTTCCAAAAGATGCATTCTGGCGCACTGGAGTAGATAAACGAGTCATTTTATTTGAAGAGTTGTGTACCCTTTTCCATCGGGGCATGCTCGAAATCAACCTGCTACTCGCTTGGTGCTTGTAAGTGTCTCTAATATTTTGCATTTGCTTTTCTTACTACACGCATACACATTTCATGAGATTATAACAATTCTGGACTTCTTCAATAGGATGCAATACATGGATAATGGAAAGATGAAACGCAAGACAAGTATCCTTGATCCTACACGGATTGCAAAGACCCTATTCGACGTCAAGGCAGATCGAGACTCAGTACAGTTCAAGCACATGAAAAAAAAGAATTTGAAAAATCAATTGCAAAACTTAACAAGGATAGAGTTGCAGCTTAAATAGGACATGCAATGTTTAACTTTGTCAGAGACGGCAAGGACCTCGTAAAGGCTTCATACCACTTCGAGTAAGTTCGACACATGACATTGAAATAACAATTATTGCTAATTGTTAACACGCGTGTTTGTATGTGTGCTGTAAGCACTACATAATGATCTTAATCAAGACAATACAGGGTTTGACAACAGTCTTGGATTCAACCGATTACCCACCAGATTGTTACAAAGATTTCCTTTCCATTTTGAAACTGTACGTTTATTTGATACTTTTAATTTACACATATTTAGAATGTGTTGACAAGTTTTATATGACATTTCTTGTATTACAGCGCTTGGCGGTTTTACGCGAAACAGCTTGACGGTCAGAGACCTCCTAATACGAATGCATTGGACATTAAAACATATTATCCTTGTCCGAAGCAACCTGCTGGCAGTGTCTTATGCGGGTATTATGTATGCAATCATCTTCAGACCGCCAGTGAATATAGAGTGAATCGTGAGGATGTAAGTTATCCTTAATGTCAATATCTTATTTTCTTACTTTTGAGTTCCATTATTTTTAGATTTTGATTCCAACTTCAAAATTCAATTACTCATAGTACAACTACTCCAAAAATATCAAATAAATTCCTGTATACTCTCACTTTGATCTATACTTTGATATTATTCAAACCAACACATTCTAAACCTTGTTATGTGTTTCATTGCAGCACACGAAGAATGTGAACAAAGAATGACTGCTTTGTTGAAGTATTCCTAGTGGAGCAGCCGACAAGATTGCTACTGAACTGTGTCAATTCGTGCGTTGCAAAATTTTGCACAAAATAGGGGAGTTCTTTGATGAGAATGGTGCAATAGCTGACGTGCCAGAACTTTGCGACTATGCCAATAGAAACAATTTTTAGTGAAACTTGTAAACTATGAGATGACTTGTATGTGTAACTTGTACATATGTATATTGTTTTAGTGAAATTGACTTTTGTGAGATGACTTCTGTGATTATACTGTTACTTCTATGATTATATTTTTGACTTCTGTGATTATATTGAATTGACCTAGAAACTAGAAATAACAGCAGATACTGCATAGGGTATACCTTATCACAGACGGTTATTTACCTACTGCTAGATCTGCCTGTGAAATATCATTATCACAGGCGGCTAGATATAGGTAAAGAACCATCTGTGATAACCATATTATCACAGGCGGTTATTGTTATAGTACAAACCGGCTGCGATAAACTGTCTCCACAGGCGGCTTGTCATAGGTAAAGATCCGCCTGTGATAACACAGTTATCACAGGCAATTATATATGCTACATGACCCGCCTGTGATAATACATCTTCACAGGCGGCTAGCATAAGTAAAGAACCGCTCGTGCTAATACCATTATTATAGGCGGTTTCACTTCTCTGCCCGTGAAATTGCAGATTATCACAAACTCTTTATTTCAGGCGGTTTTAGAAATCGCGTGTGATAATACGTTTGGGTCCGCCTGCGATGAGGATTATTGTAGCAGTGGTCATTGTGCACCTAAACAAAGTTGTCGAGGACCCCAACCACCATGCCAATGAATGTAAGAGGTGGTGGCAGAACCACCTAAGAAACCGGAACCCTCTGTTGATGATGAACCGTGCACACAAGCTCCCAGAAGATGGACACGTAGGATTAAGTTCGCTTCCATTGGTCTCCTATGCAAACCAAGTACTTGACGGACTCCAACTCGAGTTTTGATTGCTTCCTTTAATAATTCCCTGGAGCCCCCCTCTGCGGGGGGACCAGGTCTAGAGTTGAGTGGCAGTGGTGGTACCGGAGCCCGCCAGGGGCAGGGTCTGGGCCCGATGGACACGCAACACCTCCGGAGCCTGCCTCTTCGGAGAGGCAGGGTCCTTAGGCATTTTTAGCTTGTGCACGGGGTACCTGATCTGCAGTGAACCGACAAATATCTTTACCTCAACAGCTTAGTTTTGCGAGTCGTCTGTTATATTTTATCATCGTGATGGTGCGGGAAGGAAGATGAATCGTCTCTTCGTGCGCAGTGATGGGACGCTTTGAATTGAATTCAATTTTTGCGCGTTCTCCTTGGTAACCACAAAGTCCGCACAATCGGTGGCTTCACATACGATCCTTTATTAAAACTGCCTATGATATTTTATCACCACGAGCGGCTATTAATTCATTGGACATCACATGCGTATTTTTTAACGGACCGTAGAGTAAAAAAATGAGGGGTCTTTGATAAAGATTTTTGTAGTAGTGATAAATCTTCAAAAGTAAACTAGATGATGATACCATATCTCTAGTTTAATGGAACCACTACAGGAATCCCGACGATTTGTGACAGTCACGACCGTCGCAAATAAGCAAAAAACTGTCAAAAATAAGCAATTTGCGATGGTTTTCCTTATTTGTGACGGATTTAGGCCGCCGCAAGTGTTCTGTCGCAATTAAGGTTATTTTTGACGGCCATCGTCGCAAATAAGGTTAATTGCGACGGCTTGCGACGGCCATTGCAAACAATAGCCTGGGACCATCCGGTGGGCCCCACACCACTGTTTGTGATGGCCGGCGGTGGCCGTCGCAATTAAGGACCTATTTGCTACGGCCTCCTGTGGTGGCCGTCACAATTAAGGACCTATTTGCGACAGTCTCCCTTGGTGGCCGTCGCAATTAAGGACCTATTTGCGATGGCCGGGCCGTCGCAAATAACATTGGTTACTTTGCGACGGCCAGAAGCCTTATTTACGACGATACTGCATAAAAAGCCATCGCGAATAAGGTTTAAAAAAACAGAAAATGTTGCCCGACTTGATGGCCAGAAACACAATAGACATATACAGTTACATCACATATAACAGCAACAAAAACATCAATTACATAGTCACATTACATAGCGTCTCGCATATCACATCACAAGAACACAAAACAAAGAAGATAGGCTACCCTCTAGCCCTTCAACTACCTCCTGAGCCGCCAACATCCACATCGCGTCAGTCCAGACACCGGTATAGATGGCGACCAAGTTTGAGCCTCGGTCGCCGATCCCTACAACACATAGAAGTTGTTTGACATATTGATTAGTTTGGAACTTTTTTTTTACTAGAATTTATTAAACAAGCTAGAATTGATCATATTGAACTTACTTTAGATAATTTGAGTTAGATTTGCTATGTTTGATTATTTAAGACTAAGTAAGACTAAAATAGCTAAGTTGAATTAGATTTGCCTACATTAATGAATTAATACTAAGTAAGAACATTTTTTTTATTACATGAAAACCCGAAGAAATGTGCACCAGCGGCGGTAACTGCACTCCTGGTAGTGGAATTGGCGGTGGCAGTGGAGGTAGCCCGAGGTGCAACCCCTGGACTTCGTGGTCTTGAAAGAAACTCTGTCATTGCCAATGTTACATGTTATTATATATTATTAAAAATGCGATGAATTTAAATTACTTTAACTTACCATCATCGCTTGCCTTTGCATCTCCATCGTCTGCCGCATCTGCTCCATGCAGGCTCGCTGGTAGGAGATGGTGGCCTCCATCACCACCCTCTACGCCTCCATCATTGCACTCTGCGCCTCCATCGCCGCCATTTGCGCCTCCATGTCCGACTGGTACTGCTCGCGGTTCTCCTGAACCTGACAGACGAGAGTCTCCACCTGCAAGATACGGCGACACGGGTCTATTGATGAAGCCTGCGTGGAGCTGCTTCTAACAGGTCTCGCTGCCCTCGAGTCGACAACTCTGTCGAATATGGCGAGCCTATAAAAAAGAATCAGTAATATGGAATTGAAATATCATGAATATTCTGAATTGAAAACGGTAAAATGAGTTATAAACTCACCTTCTGTGGGCTTTTCCACCTTCGCTTGCATACGTGGCTTGAGGATTGATTGATTCATGTTCCAACCGAAACCTGCGTCGTGTATCCTCATAGCCTCTTCCTTGTACCTAGCCTGAAAAAACAAGAAAACCGTATAAGTTCAACGATCCATAGAGTTATACTTAATATGAATGTTTTCTAAACTTACCAACCGCTCAGCTGCGGCCTGACTACACCTCTAAGCTGAGAAGGATCCTCCGCTTACAGATCTTCTAGCATCTCATCCATCCTATCAACCCCCGTTATATCATCATCATCATCATCCACTTCTACTATGACTCAAGATTTAGTCTTGCCGTGGAAGGTCCACACCTCATAATGTGGCGTGAAACCGTTTTGACATAAGTGAACAAAAGATCCAATCTTCTCAAAAACTTGGTGTTCCGATATTTCGTACATGGGCACCACACCTTATCATCCGTTGACAACAAAAATGCTTGATCCGAAAATTGATCTAACTTGATGTACCAGTCTTCCGAGTGACCACCAGTTCTGCTCTTCTAGCCATGATACATGAAACTGCGGTCTTCACCCATGTTTGACTCTGTAGTTTAAAGTCGGAGAAATTATTGTTAATGTATGCAAGATTTATCTTGCTACCGACGAGACACAAGTCAGGGCTCGCCGTCCACATGCGGGAGCTTGTCGTAAGTAACGACATCCGGCGGACGAATGACGATTACCGTTGCCAATTATGGCTACGAGACTTTATTTACGATGGTTACCATTGCGGTTCGCTTCCATGCCGTCTCAGAGCCGCCACGTATGCCGCTCGCCGGGGCCGCCGTGTCCGCTGCTCGGCGGTGGCTGCAGCTCTTCAAGATGAGAGAGGAGGAAAGAAAGAGAGAGAGACAGGGAAGTGGGTCCATCGAGGTCCGCCATCGACACGCGCGGGTGCTTGCCATCTGCACCGTCGTCGTTCGTCTTTGTGTCCTTTTAGACGCATACTTTAACTTCCAACTAAATAAGCCTTGTCGGGCCCCAGCTCTAAATGGGTTGTGTCAGGTCAAGCCGATCCAAATCCCATTTTTGTACATATAGTAACACTCAAGCAATCAAATTAAAAATCAAAACTATAATAAAAAACTAAGCAATTCAATTAAACGTAAACAGTTTCAAACACAACAATTATTAAATTGTAATCTATCAATTAATAAACATAAATCTAAACATAAACAATTTTATTCTAAACATAGACACAATTTTATTCTAAACATAAACATAAATGTAAACATAAACATAAATCAAGTTTGTATTGCATAATCAACAATTAAATTGAATTTCTAAATTCAATTGCATTTCAAAATTGAATTGCATAATCAACAATTTTATTGCATTCAAAATTAAATTGCAAAATTGAATTGCATAATCCATGGAGGGAGGGGGAGGCGGCCAAGGTGGGGGGGGGGGGGGGGTCGGCCATAGAGGGAGTGGGAGGGGGCGGCCATGGAAGGGGGGGAGGGGGTCAGCCATGGAGGGGGGAGGGGGGTCGGCTATGGACGGAGGGGGAGGGGGGCAGCCATGGAGGGGGGCGGCCATGGAGGGGGGCCGACCATGGAGAGGGAGGGAGAGGGGGAATGGGGGTGGCCATGAAGGGGGGCCGACCATGGAGAGGGAGGGGAAGAACTTACAGAGGCGAGGAGGAGACGTCGGGCGGCGGTGGCAGGGGGCGGCGAGCGTCGGGCGTGAGAGTGTGTGAGTGTGTGAATGTTTGCGTTGGGCGACGTCTGGGTTCTGTATATCCCATTTATTTGCGACGGCTTACTTAATTGCGATGGTCCTAGGGTTTGCCGTCACAATTTGTATTATTTGCGATGGTTTTTTTTTGGCCATCAGAAATAACCACCTATTTGCGACGATCATTTAATTTTCGACGGCCTAGGATTGACCGTCGCAAATAAAGGACTATTTACGACGGCTTCGACTACGACCGTCGCAAATAGAGGTCTAATTGCAACGGCCGACAACTTTGCGACGGCTAGCGGCCGGCCGTGGCAATTTAAATTATTTGCGACGGCCGGCCGTCCCAAATTACTTTAGCCGTTGCAAATGATCGCATTTCCTGTAGTGAACCCTCTTTATGAAATTAGACCATTCAACAGCTAGGCATGAAAAAATGGAATATTGTAGCTCATGAAATATTGTATTGTAGCTCGTGAGAATTAGGTAAAACTCTAGGTATGTATTTCTTGTATAAGAACAGACAATGCAAAATGGACAGATCCCCACGAACAGACGAGGGTAACAAGCAGGAGGGGACGGGAAGATTTTTAGTAAATTTAAGAATTATAGTACAAATTTGGTCAAATGTGACAGACCAGTGTCATTTAAAGAATCTGCTAATACATCAAACAAACGTCACCAAAATATATCTTCAATATCTCTAATATAAGGGAACTCTCATTATGAAGTTAGACCATTCAACACATGGGAATATTCCTGTAGGCATGAGAAAAAATGGAATATTGTAGCTCATGAAATATTGTATTGTAGCTCGTGAGAATTAGGTAAAACTCTAGATATGTATTTTTTTTGTATTAACAACAGACAATGCAAAATGGACATATCACCACGAACAGACGAAGGCAACAGGCAGGAGGGGACCAGAAGATTTTTAGTAAATTTAAGAAGTATAGTACAAATTAACCAAATGTGACCGAATAGTGTCATCTAAAAAAACTGCTAATACGTCAAAGAAATGGCACCAAACGTCACCAAATATATCTTCAAAAATCAACTAGAAGATGATACCATATCTCTAGTTTAACCGAACTCTCAGTACGTATGAAGTTTGACCATTCAACGGTTGGGAATATTTTCATAGACCTTAAAAACGAACAAATGGAACATTGTAGCTCATGCAATATTTTACCGTGCCTCATGTCAGTAAAACTCAGGACATGTATTTTTGTATTACGAACAGAAGATGTAAAACGGACAGATCGATGATACGGACGGACGAAGGGAACACAGGCTGGAGGAGACCGGACGACTTTTATTAAATTTATGAAGTATAGTACATACAAATTTGGCCAAATGTAATCGAATAGTATCCTCTACAAAAATCTGCTTATACGTCAAATAAATGACCCCAAATGCCACAAAATAATATATTCAAAAGACAACTAGACGATGATACTATCGGTACTCAGCATACGGGATACTAAGTACCTTGCCTCCCTGCAGAAGCAGGGTCCAATGGCGTCACGTGTCCAGAAGGTGTCGGACCTCGACCTTCCTCAAGTACGGGTTCCGGCTACCACATGAACTTCAAAGACGGGACCCAACTCATCCGGTGAGACGGGCTCCCGAGCTGCCACGTGTTTAGCGAGACGGGACCTCACTCCACCGTAGGAGTGGGGTGCAGCCACGTGGCCAAAGCACCAGGCCGGACACCTCCCGCAGAGGCGCGCACCGGCTCCACCACGTGTACCGCAATCCTGGATTCTCAGCTCACCTCAGAGAAGGGCTCCGGGGCTGCCATGTGCTCCGAAGTACCGGACCTGACCTCCCTCGCAGTGGCCAACCTCAATACTGCCACGTGTCATGAACCTTGTCCTGGACGGTGGGTTGCAGGAGTTAAGAGATGGTGCGCCCTGTTTAATTCAAGCATTGAAGACATGCACCCACCCCCAGCACATTGATGCGACGCACGTCTATGGTCAGGGACCGCTGCGCCCAATCGCATTACAGTAAAGGTGCCACAGGCCTATCCCTCTCCGCCAAGTGGGGTAGCTTACGATGACAAGACAGACGGACGGGACATCCCCTGCCACCGTCAGCAACTATGCGTGGGCCACTGGTATCGGAGACGACAAGACGACGAGTCTCTAAGCCAAGGTCAGAGACAGCGTAGCGGAGAAGCCTTAGATCTTTAGGATAAGATCATCGCGGAGCCACCTGTTGAGCCCTGTACCCCACTTGTAAGGCGTCTGACCTTGACTACAAAAGGATTGAACCGCCACCATTACAGAGGGCTCATCTCAACTTATACACACTCAACACACACATTCACACCAGCAATACAACTCACACCGTGCAGTAGGGTATTACGCTCTGGCGACCCAAACCACATAAATCACCGCCTCACCATCTTTCATACGCACAATCTCTCCTGAGGACTAAGCCCTTCCGATCAAGAACCTCCACGAGCTGCTCTCATAGCAGGTCCAAGGGAAGTGTTGTAAGAACACTTCGACATTTGGCATGCCAGGTAGGGCTTTTTTCCTCTAAAAAGTGGTTGAGCTTTCATCGCAATAGTAAGCATCAAGCTTGCGAGCAGCAGTAAGAACGAGCCGCAAAAGGTCGACCTGCAGGTCGGCGAAGACATGGAGATGGAGTCCCAAAAGCCCGAACGGGTCGTTGAAACGGTCCACCAGGCTGAAGACTTCGACCCCAACAGCGACCACGAGCATTGCAAAACACTCCACGTCATTTGTAGGGGATCTTGGGATCCCGCTTCCCAGAACGCGATCAAGACCCTACGCCAGGTAGTGGCTTCGGTAGCTCCTACTCACGCCCCGGCGCCGCATCACAGATGGATGGAGACGCCGATTAGCTTCGATGCCTCCGACTGCCCGAGAACATGGCCGGAGCCGGGCTTCTGCCCCTCCTCGTCGCCCCCACCATCGCCAACATCAAGTTCTACCACGTCTTGATAGATGACAGGGCCGGCCTCAACCTCATCAGCCGTGCGACCTTTGACAAGCTAAAGATTCCTGTGTCCAAGCTCGCCCTATCGGACCATTCTCGGGGGTAGGATTAAGTTCGCTTCCATTGGTCTCCTATGCAAACCAAATACTTGACAGATTCCGACTCGAGTTTTGATTGATTCCTTTAATAATTCCCTAGCACTACATAAGAAAGGCTAATTTGAGACGTGCTCGAATGAAGGGGGGAGACGAACAAACTGTGCATCTCCGTTGCCGCACCTTGCATTTTGTTGTCATCAGAGACACGCAACAGGCACGTCACCGATCAGACTAAGTGTGAGACAAGCTCAAAGATAGTGCGCCTCCTTTTGTTGAGTTGTAACAGACGGGCTTTACGGGGTCATTGGAGACAGGCATCGTGCGCGTCGCCCATTAGAGTACATGCGAGACAAACTCTAATAAAGTGCGTCGAAGATTTATTGACTTATCCGAGACATGTTGTATGTTAGCCCATCGCAGATTTATTACTTGATCTGAGACGTGCTATAAGGAAGCGGGTCTCCTTTATTTAGGTAATCCAAGACGTTCTCTGTTATAGCACGCCGCGGCTTGTTTACAGGCAGGGTCACTGTGGAACTAACAGGGAGACACTCCCTGCTAGAGGCACATATCCTATTAGGTGCCCCACCCTGATCATCCTGGTTGTCGGATGCATACTGAAGTTAGCCAGGATTTGGCAACCGCATTGCCAGTGTCAGCAACATACACATATAGAAACATATGTATAGCCAAATGGAGATCACACACATTGACCAACCAAATATTAACAAAGTGTTAATCGTGGTTACCAAGTAACTATTTACACAAAATCCCCCTGTTCATCCAGCTTGACAAGTAACTAATTACACAAAGAATAACTGTCACCTAATCCTCTAGTTGGTAATGAAATTCTACCTTTCATTTAATGATTTCATAAATGATGAACTTGCATAGTATATCTCTAATTTGCTCGAGGCTACGACCTTCAACGTTTCTAAAGGCGGTTCTTAGTCCTACCACATGATAAAATAAGATTTAACAAAAGATTAGTAATAAAGTAAAATAAATGCACTTACACATACATTGCAATTAGGTTGCTCTCTAAATAAAGCCATGTGTACACAGACATGGAAGCCGCACTTGTTGCCCAGAGCTTGTCATGGGACGTCGAATGCAGTATGATGTTTAAGTTGTCGGCATTTTCCTTTTACTTGTACAAAAGGCTTAAACAAAAACATTCACAGTTAATATAAAATTATCGTGCAAGGACGAAACAGTCAGAAACTAAAGTGAAGAAGGAACTTACTTGTCAATAATGGAAGAGATATCATTCCATTTATGGGTTATTCGCTCGCTAGTTTTTTCATCTCTCGGCCTTGAGGAGTCACAATACAAGACTTGGTCATACCTTGTAGAAATTGCTATGGTTACCCGGGTTGAACGATACGACTAGGAGCTCCTTATCACTGTAGTGTTTCACTGTCTTCACAAAATATTGAACAACATCTTTTCGGTCGCTTGACGTTTGAATATAAGTTCACCCTGGTACTTGCGGGTCAAGATATGCAGGAGATGCGTTTCCCATGTTATGATGAGTATGTTGTTGCTGGTGCCTACACGCAGAATGCCAAATTTGTTACATATAACACTTATATTGAGTATATGTATTGAAGAACCTAGTTTTTGAGGACTTACAATGTGAAGCAGCGTATTAGAGAGACATCCAACGCGTCGATGTTGAAAGGTCATAGAGATTGGACCACCCGATGACAAAAGCGCCATCACTCGAAGGTGCAAGCTTCTTTTGACGATAATCGCCGCTGCGGGTGACTCTTGTTCTTCGTACGTACATTCTTTGTTGGCTTTGTCGGTGGCTGATCAAGTGTAGGGAGTAGCAGTAGGGCACTACGAGTGCGATGTGGAGACTGATACAGCTCCTCTTGAAGTGGAGACTTCTGTGACAACACTAGGGTTGGAGATAGATGCAACTTCTCTATCACTAGAGGCAATTGCTCTCCAATTGGAGACTTCTGCTGTTTCTCTATAACTAGAGGCAATGATAGCTCTAGAATTGGAGACATATCCATCTGCTATGGATTTGGATGCAGAAGCAGACGTGCCTCAGGAGACATCAAAGCATTAGAGGTCGACGCGAAAGCTGCTGCTGCTGGGTCAACAACAATAAGGCTCCATCTCCACTGAACCCTTCTAGTAACTACATCCCGCATAGTCAGCGTTGTATCATCTAGTGGCACTTCGAGCTGTAGGTTTTTCGTATTTTCATGCACCATGTCCACCTTGAGCACAACATAGGATGTTGTGTACACCTAGATGTCGTCAAGCATGGTCTGATCGGGATACAATAGCCCTCTCTTGACCTCCATTCGAGCGATTCCTCCGGCCATTAGCAGAAGACTGCATGTTGTTGGTTGAGCCAAGTTATCTATCGTGTCTGGCTCAAGTGAAGGTCCAGACGCTGGTGCTTGAAGATCCTCCTGTGGTTGTCCACCCCCAGCTGCTGTAGAAGCAAAGTTGCTCCTACACTCCTCGTCGTTACTTAAAACAAAAAACGCGTTAGGAATTGCTATACCTGTTCCCTCTAGCATATGCTTCACGTCTCCTAGGAGCTCCCTTCTCAACTATAGTTTTAGCTCCTCGACGTCAATCGTGATGCTGAGGTCGTTTTCCGCCTCCAATACGTATTTTTGTGTTCCAGAAAACCCTGCCTCCAGGTCACTTTACTGGAAACACCATGAACACAGCCTCGTTGCTCCGGTCTTTCCAGGACCTTGCTGATGGCGTCGTTTTCCCTCTCACCATTTGAGTCTTTGCTGCTCAGGGTCCTCCATGCATGAGAGATCATCTTCATAGCTAGCTTCTTCCCCTTCTGTTTCATATGTTCTGGATATTGAACGTATGGTTGGATAGAGCTTTCGAAGAGTTCATCCTTTTCATTTTCGGTCAAGTGATCAAATCTCTGCAGGTTTAGCGGTACCCTCTCTTGAGCAGCTAGACCACAAACTCTAGACAATCTCATATTCACATTATGGTCCAGGGTAAACCTTCATCATTGGCCTCATCAACAGCCAAAACATCTAATTACCACATCGTCCGCGACCTTTTCTTTCTTGTGTTACCAGACACAGATGCATCCTCTTCATGAGTCTGCTGCTGAGTCTGCTGTTGAGCCTCGTCTTCAATATGCTGCTGATGCTCCAACTAAGACATCTTCAAATTCAAAAAAATCATCGAAATCCTGTAAAACATTATCAAATTTTAGACACATTCGCACAAACTATCACATAAGGGAGCAAAATTCTCTCATGAAATTTGTACCTTAATAAGAAAAAGATCTATGTGCCAAGTGTAAGGACAATCCAAACCAAGCAATCATTAAATAATAGATTGTCACAAGTCTATCACACAAGTTACAGGTGTGCGAGACCTTCATAAATATACTAAATATTAACAGTACTAGCCAAAGCGTAACACTCTAAGCGTAGGACTCTGGAAATATACTAAACATTGACCGGTGAACCACCAAAGTGCGAACCATTTCAACTTCAACAAAAGCGAATTACTCTAAGCGTAGTACTCCGAAAATATACTAAACATTGACCGATGAACCACCAAAGCGTGGACCATTTCGACTCCAACCAAAGCGTGAACAAACCTTATTAGTCCAGTGCTGAGTTGGTCGAGGGGGAGTCGACAGTCGACACCGGCAACGCAACAGTAATCAAGAGAGCAGTGTCGAGGCGACGACGGGCTCCAGAGAAGGGGACCGATGCGACGGTGTGCTCCATGGAAGGGGATGACGCGACGGCAGTTTCTAGGGCGAAAAGTGATCAGCGCGTGAGAGCTAAAGTGTCAAAAAGTTTTGTTAAGTGTTGGGAAGAGAGGGCGCGAGGGAGCTAAAATACCTTAGGGCAACAATCAAAGACGCGCCTCAGAAGAGCCACCGCCGGACGCATATCCCGTTTGCTCCAATAAAAAGAATAATTAGGTCCCACACGTATCTAAGCCCATATCAGAGACACTCTTTGTAAGATCACGTCTTTTTCTTGAATTAATGCGAGCTGTTGTAAATAATGCCATTCGCACAGAATTCAAAGCGTCGAAATCGGAGACACGCTCTTGAAATACGCATCTCCGCATCAATACTTCTCCATAAGAAACATAGCACATATGACCAATGAAAGCCAATTTTTCACTCAAATGGCAATATTTTCACACATTTGAGCATATATCATAGAAATATCCAAATGGAAGTCAAATTTTCACTAAATTGACCATATTTTCACATATTTGAGCATATTTACACACAATCAATTTGGTACTTTACATTGCGTTGGTTTTTCACATAATTGACCATATTTTTCACTTGGTTTTTTGAAATTCTTGAATTTTTCATGGTGGTCGTTCTACAAGTAAGGAAGTTCGTTGGCTGATGGTACTCTTAGCTTGATCATCGAGGTGACAAAAGGAAGAATCTTGAAATCGAAGACGCGCTCTTGAAAAATGCATCTTCCATTACCTTGCATGAGAGACGCGCCATTTTGACGCACGTCTCGCATCACGATCATCTCCCATTTTCCAGGGCAGAGCAAGTGCTATATTCAGTAGTGCTTTCTTTAGAAACAGAACACATGGGACACTGCAAGGATTCCGGTTTATCGCAATGAAAAAATTCGCCGCAATAGGTTGTTTTTCGTCACAATAGGTCGTTGTTGCAACAAAAAAGAGCGTGGCGATAGTTTTTACGAATCGTCGTAATAATCCCCACGACAATAGGTTATTTGTGATGCCTTGGCATCCGTGGCGAATAGTATGGTATTGCAACGATTTTACATTGGTGGCAAATAGGATGCTATTGCAACGTTTTCATGTATTGCGATGATTTAACGTATCGCAACAAATTGTACGGTATTGCAACAGGTTCACGATCATGGCAAACAGTACGATATTGCAACGATTTCATATTCGTGGCAAATAGTATGTTGTTACAACAATTTAGCGTATTGCGACGATTTAACGTATTGCAACAAACAACATGGTATTGCAATGATTTCACATTCGTGGTAATTGTATGTGGTTGCAACGATTTCACAGGCGTGACAATAGTACGGTATTGTAGCGATTTCACATTTGTGGCAAATAGTATGTTATTGCAACAGTTTAGTGTATTGCGACAATTTAACGTATTGCAATGAATAGCATTGTATTGCAACAATTTCGCAGGCGTGGCAATAGTACGGTATTGTAACGATTTCACATTCGTGGCAAATAGTATGTTATTGCGACGGTTCACTGTATTGCGACGATTTAACGTATTGCAACGAATAGCATTGTATTGCAACGATTTCACGTTCGTGGTAATAGTACGTGATTGCAACGATTTTCACATTCGTGGCAAATACTACAGTATTGCAACGATTTTCACAGCCGTGGCAAATAGTAACATATTGCAACGAGTTATGGTGTAGCGACGATTTACCATATTGCAACGAATATCGCGGTATTGCAACGATTTCACATTCGTGGAAAATAGTATGGTACTGCAACGATGTCACAACCGTGGCAAATAGTATGATACTGCAACGGTTTAACGTCCGTGGCAAATAGTAGGTTAGTGCAACGAGTCAACAAACGTGGTGAATAGTACCGTATTGCAACGATTTCAGATCCGTGGGAACTAGTCTGGTACTGCAATGATTTCGTATCCGTGGCGAATAGTTGGGTATTGCAACGAGTTCACAAACGTGGTGAATAGTACCGTATTGCAACGATTTCAGATCCGTTGGAACTAGTATATGGTACCGCAACGATTTTGCATCCATGGCGAATAGTTTGGTATTGCAACGATTTCTTATCTGTGGCAATAGTGTTTTAATGCAATGTTTTTTGAGTCGTTGCCAAATGTTTATACTGCAACATTTTGTCATTCTATTGCCACATTTTATCATCCGTATTGGCAATAGCTTCCTATTGCAACAATTTATCATTCGTGACAAGAAATTCATAATGCCACGTTTTATAATTAGCGGCAGTAGAACCCGAATGCACCAGGTTTAAAAATTAGTGGCAACAGAATCACGAGTTTAACAATAAACATCCATAAAATGATATTACAACACGCATAACAACACTCAAGGATTACTTAAGCGACGTGTTTGCATGCTAAGAGTTTTCCTAAGCTGACCGGGACTAATTGTTGGAGCAGGTGACTTTTGGCGGTTCCTTATTTGTTGGACCTTCTGTGGAGTGGTTGCCATCATCATTTTGTGCATTTCAGCCACCGAGGCGCACATGTCCTGCATTTCCTTAGCTGTCTATTCACGATCAGCTGCTATTTGACCTTGTAAGTTCTGGACTTGAACGATTAACTCTTCATTCTTCTGGTTTATGCAGTCCATCTGGGTGTTTAAGCTATCATTTCTTCCTTCCAAGTCCTGCACTACTTCATTGAGGCCTACATTTCCAACTTCTAAGTTTCGAACTTGGTCGTTGAGGTGTTCAGACATCTAGATACCCATACGTTCACGTTCGGGACCAGTTGGGTTAGCCATATAACCACGACCCCGAACCTGTGATCCTGCACAACCGATTGAGGATCTATAACAATGCTGGAAGATGTGCTTTCTCTCCTCATTTGGAATTGGGCCTCCCTGCTTAGCTTCCATGACGTCCACTTGGGCACGTGTGTGGATCTATATACGAAAAGAAAAGTCACAGGTAATTTGCAAATATTTATTTAATTGGGGATTGTTTGAAGTGTTACTCACATGTACAACTTCTGCCAACTTGTTTGTCCAGTTACCGTTCAAAAAATGGCTTGCCTCCCACAGTTGTATGTCATCGGGTTCTTCTCCGGTCTCTGGGTCTCGCTACATAAAATACAAGTGAACTTCAACATGTCGGTATACATATTGTTTGCAACGCAAAGTAAAAGCGTGATTTATTTTTCATACCTTATCATAACTAAGTTGAGCGTAGGATTTGGAGCCAAGCAAGTGGCACGCCTTTTGTCTGCTTCAATTTTGAGAATTGGTCCTACTTATTGACTGCAATAATTTTAAGAATTAATTCCACGAATAAAAGTAAATGAAATATTTTTTGTATGATGCGAAGCTATTAAAAAGTTAGCTGACCTTGAATTGCTCAGATCCAAAATATTCTATTAGGTACAACCACTCGGATGTCGTTACGTTAGTAGGCTGGTTTCATATACGTTCTTCATCGATAGAATAACTCTTATAGGTGGCATGCAAAGTCAAGCGCCACCCCTTGTAGCGCTCACCAGCAATTTTCAAAAATTTTCTTGCACTCTCCGGTGTGTCCTCCATGTCCCAGGAATCCTGTACATTGTATAACAAGTTGCTGTAAACGTACAGGATTGAGATTGCAAGAAAAAAATACTTCTGTGGGGGTGTGACAACACTAACCAGAATGTCTCGTACTATATCTCTATTGTTACTATGGCCAACCTCTGCCCACTTCGTTGCACCGCTGAGGGATGCATATCTTTTTGTAAACATAACCACATCATCGACAAAGTGCCATTGATTAATACCAACCACAGCACCCAACCTAGCGGAGAACTGAATTGGTAGCTTCACATGCTCAGTTCTACTAACTTGGGATGCATAGTGTATTCTGGCAACCTTAAGTCCTTTAGCCACACTTCTTCCTAGCTTCCTTCCTTCTGTTACATTGATTCAAACGGTAAATGATTAAAGCAAATTACCGCCTGAACAAGTTTAGTATCATGTACGAATAGTGTGAAAAGAAGAAAAGTCTGATGTTCATACCATCTTCACGACGAGTGCGGCAAATACGAGCGTGGGACGACCGCATCGTGCTAGCACCATTTTGTTCTGTAGTACTCCCTCCTAGTTTATATTAATTGTCATATCAGACAACCAAATGAATTAAAATGAACTACAACAGTAGTTAGGACTGTCCTAACGACAACTATATTGATGTGGGGGGGGGGGGGTTACATTATTGACTTCTTTGTTGCTGTTCATACCCTAAAATGAGCCATCAGGTACACATGTCAGTGCCGGTACAAACTTGTAGTACTGCAGAGGATTTTCAGTCCATGAGCGAAGCAGGCAAGACTGTGAGGGGGCATGCAGCTGGCAACGCTAGACTAGACAAATATAGGGTTCACCGGTTCGGTCTGACTAACATCAGTCGGAGTGCGTCTCGAGGAGAATTATTACTTGTAGGGCAAGTAATGAATGCCAGCGGTAGCAGGTGGCGAATTCAAGACAGATAAGGCAGGCAACTTGCGGGATTGAAATCCTCCGCAATACTGCACCTGCATTAGTTGCCACTGACATGTGGGCCCGTGAGACATCGGGTCTACTTGTCAGTGGCAGCTACTGCAGGTGCAGTACTGCATAGTGCCAGCTTGCGACACTCAACAAACCGAGGGTTTGGTCTCGCCGAAACTCTCGAGGAGGATTGGTGGCAGGGCGTGTAATGGCCAGGGATTTGCGGGCAGCGGGGTAATCATGGCACGCGAAGGATGGGACGTGGCGATGGGCGGGGGAGACGCGTCGGGGAGGACACTGAAGTGACCAGCAGCAGGGCGTGGGCGCCGATGCCGGCCGGAGTGGCCGGCGGCGAGAGAGCACAGCGCAGAGGCATAAAAAAATCACGCCATCACACAGGCTGATGAACTGTTAACTATAAAGACTAAGTACTAATAAGAAAGTAGAATCACAAGGCATGCTAAAACAATTAGTAGAGCCTAGGAAAGAATGCAAATGACCATGATACACCCATCATCAATACATCTAAAGGACATAACGTATTCTCTCAAAATGCTCCAAGTTCAATGCCAAAGGAGTACAGTAAAAAACTAACACGCTCTACCAAAACAAATGGCACGGTAGAGAGGCAGGTAGTAATGTGATGTGATATGGGTAGTTGGAAGCTACTACCGAGGATAGAGTTGGAGTGGGACATTTTTTAAGCTCCAAAAGTAAAATTACGCTGGGGCAGAAGGAGTATTTCTGGTTTGTATATCTATACCTGCTGTTGGTTCATGCATCGTAGTAGTACCAGGGAGTGAAGAACCTCGAGATTCCTGAACATCATGTGCTGCAATATTCTCTGCGTACCATGCAAATGATTTAATGTTGTCTAAATTTGTTTAATTTTGATAGTAAACACATTTGTAGTTATACCAGGTGTATGTTGGCCACCATGAATGCTTGTATACGACATCACAATTTGATGTCTTGTTCCTAATGTAAAGGGCATTGTAAGTAGTCATTCCAAATAACAGTGATAACGTCAGATTACACGACCGACGTAGATTTTGGATTGGGCGGTGTGCTTTCTATAAACTGCAGTGTTTGTTACTAACGGAGGAATTAGAAAAGAAAGAATAGAAAAAAACGTACGATCCGAGAAAGCCACAAGAAAGAAAAAAGTGAAAACCATGGGAACTAAAAATCTTAGGAATACAAATTTGTAAAACAGGAATGAGAGTACAACATTTGGAGTGGTTGATCAGATAACCCGTGCGTCATTTACTTCTAAATCCAGAAATTACATACTACTACCTCTGGTTTTTAGTATTTGTCATTCCCGGCCAGGAATTGAACTAGAAATACACTACCATAATAAGCTGTCGGAGCAACATTTATTTAGGGACAGATGTAGTGTGTGTGTGTGTGTGTATATATATATATATATATATATATATATATATATATATATATATATATATATATATATATATATATATATATATATATATATATATAAAACTAAATTCGTGAAACAAAAGACCACATTTCTTCTTTGTTAATTTATTTAATCTTCGTATATCAGGATGGATCGTGTATAACTTAACTAGGCCAAAACTGCATGGATCGTGTAGAACCAAGCCAATATAGCTCTATAAAAAGACGGCATGGATCGTGTAGTTTACCTAGCACAAAACTGGAGTCTGGGATGCGATGTCACATGGAGGTGTCGGCGATGAAGAGGTTTGGTAGAGCCCGTCAAACTTGGTCGCCCGACGTTGTACCCAGGAGTCAACACCACCAAGAGCTTTGATGCGTCACTACGAGATCCATGGGGGAAATTGTAAAAACCGTGGGAAATGAAAACACAGGAATTTCTTAGGAATACAAGTATGGAAAACAGGACATAGAGACAACACATATGGAGTACTGCGAGATCACCGGAAGGGCGGGGCAGCGGTGTGACGGGAACAGATGCCAGTGTTTCCATTTATACTCATCGTGGCTGAAATAGGGTTACAATAATAGGCGGGACTGAAATTGGAGGTGCATATAGTGAAAATTGAATTGTCAAAAATCTCAAATGTGGCGCGCCAAGTAGAATGATAAAATTTTTGCGGGAGTGGAGAACTTGACGCAAGCCGTGCCCTTGTGCACGCATCCAATCGTGATTAATTACATCTCATGTCGCGTCGATTCCTGCACATGGCTGGAGCGTGTAGCTAGAGGGGTAGACTTCGTCTTAGGACAACTTGCTCGCTTCTTAATTCATCTTTGTTGCCATGCATGGAGATCAAAATCTAAAAGCAGTCATCTGCTAGCTAGTGGGACATTCCAAAAAATACGAAAAAATATGAATCGCCAAATGTATACGTATGTGCTAATGCAAACGATATGCAAATACAGCCAAGTGCACGAAAGGACGATGGTAAACAATCAGTATTTTGTAACATTAATCACAATGAAACGATAACATGTAGTATATACTACTACATACTAAAAATACATTTTCCATGCGCCGACTACAAATGAAAAAATTGATTGAAAGAACACAAAAGAGGAGAAACGCAGCCTCAACCACGATCTCAATGGAGTTTCAACCAAGAGTTGTTGATTGTCGCAACACAACGAATTCTTGGCTAGACATTGAACAACAGTTATCTTGCCCCTTTTTCAGAAAGGAGTTGTTTTTCGATACTGCATAGGACGCATTGTTCATGAACAAAAAGAACATTTATCATTAAAATAGAAACAACACATATATTACAAACAAGAACTATGAAAGCACATAGAAGACAAGAAAAAGAAAAACTACAATACTACTCTACTCGGAGTCGGAGGAGATCTCCTCCACCTCCTCCTCCGCCGCTGCTACCGCTGCCGCCTCCACAGCCGCTGCCGCAGCTGCCTCCTCCGCTGCCGCCGCTGCTGCCGCCTCCTCCGGCAATTGAGTCTGAAGCTTCTGGGCGACGGTCCGCAGAAGATGCTGGCGGCCCTTCACCCCAGCCACCTCCCCGATCGTCTCGTAGAGGACGTTGAGACGACTGGCCACAAATCCTAACCCGAAGCAGTAGTGGCCGGTGGTGTCCATGCTGGTGCAGACGGGAAGTTTCCCAAGACCCATACACTCACACGAGCGAGATGTATCAGAAAATACATCCCGCGCCAATATGTCAAGCTTTTTTGCTCGCCCGGCGGTGGCAGAAAGGTGCTCGGTGGCCTCCTTCAGGCACCGATCGAGTTCATCGAAGCGGTGTTCGACAAGGCGGACAGTCTCCTGAACCCAAACGGGATGAGGAGGTGCGGGCGCCGCGAACGGAGAAGGGGACGGAGGAGGTGCGGGCTCCGCCTCCAGTTGCACCGGCATTGGCTGCGATGGAAACAGAGAAGAAGGAGGTTCGGAGGACGTCGACGGCCTGGAGCGCTTTGATGCGGGGCTACCCATTTGTGCGGCGACGGAGTTGCAGAGAAAGAGCGAGAGGTGGTCGGCGATGGTGCGACGGTGAAGGAAGAGAAGTTTGGAGGCTACGATCAATAGAGATGGAGTGGTGCGGCGGAGACGCAAGAGGGACGGGTGTTATAGCGGGTCCTCATCCCGTGTGAGTGGAGATGATCGGACGCTTCGAAAACTGCGCTTTCCAGTTAATCCAAACCGCAGTTGGCTTCCATCTCCGCTTCACACACAGTTTTTTAATTTGACATGCAAAGGGTCCAGGGTATGCAGTGGCCCACGTGGCATACTTTGTAGGTCCGTCCGACAGTGTTTTAGTTTTTCAGTTCCAGTTTTTAATTTTGACACGCAAAGGGCCCACCGGCCCAAGGTATATGCAATGTTCTAGTTTTTTTCAGTTTGTCACGCAAAATACCTCGATCATGTTTCATGACGTTACTTGTTTTCTCTTATTTTTTGAAAGATCGTCACATATATATATATATATATATATATATATATATATATATATATATATATATATATATATAGTTGAAAGATCGTTAGGAAACACAAGAAAAAAGTACAAAACGATGAACACACCACACATTCATGCATTCATTAACACACACACACACACACACACACACACACACACACACACACACACACACACACACACACACACACACACACACACACACACACACACACACACATATATATATATATATATATATATATATATATATATATATATATATATATATATCACAAACCCTCGTTCATGTTTTCTCACTTCGACATGCAAAAGACCTCGATCATGCTTGTTTGACGTTAGGTGTTTTCCAATTTTGTTGAAAGATCGTCATATTTGAGACTCGTTGATCATGTTTGGGGCGTACAAGCATACATGGACAAGTAACATATGCACTTGAAAACCTCGCGACGATCATGTTTGATGACAACATTATTATATGTTTTCTCCGTTTTTTGTTGAAACATCATCATATATAGTTTGAGGATCGTTGATCATGTTTGGGGCGTGACAACTAACATGTTATATATATATACATATACACACACACACACACACACACACACACACACACACACACACACACACACACACACACACACAGATATATATATATATATATAATTTTCTCTTTTTGTTGAAGGATCGTCATATATATATATATATATATATATATATATATATATATATATATATATATATATATATATATATATATATATATATATATATATATATATATATATATATAGTTTGGCTCGTTGATCCTATGTTTGGGGCGTAGGGTAGTGTCGGTACCCTAAAAACCGTACACCCCCTGAGGTTACAAAGATCTCGAGGGAAGGCCGTCTACTTAGATTGAAGACCCTCGGAGGCCCACTTGTCAGACATGACCGGACCTGCTTCTCCAACATGGTTAATCCCTAGGTCGCCACGTGTAATGCCAAACCGGAGCTACCGCCCACAAGGGGGAAGCTCCGGGCCAGGTACCGAAATGGCACCACCGGACTTAACCCCTGACCGAGAGAAGCTCCGGACCTGACACGTGTCAGATAGCCCCGGAGCTGCCTGCTTCCCACAGCAAGCTCCGAAGCTGCCACGTGTCCAAACGTCGGAGCTGGCAGCCTCTAACCTCCGGAAGACCTTGTAACGGCTCCGGATCTTCAAAGGAGAGCCAAGGACTTCAAGACCCGATTAAGCGTCATTAATGCCATATTAATGACGCTTAAACGGACGATCTTAACACCAGTAACGGTACTGTCGGAGCCCGTTACAGAATCATTAACAGCAATTAATCGTGTATCAATACTAGTAACCGCCGGGGCCACATGTCGGGCCAGGCTAGCTCGTAACGGCCTGTCCTTGTACTATAAAAGGACAGGCCGACGATACACTCAGGGGACGTTCACGGACATTGACAAGCAATCATACGTGACAAGCTAATACAACACCAACACACCCGTGTAGTAGGGTATTACACTCAGGCGGCCCGAACCACGTAGATCCTTGTGTCTCCTGTGTTAAATCACAATTCACCTTCTTGAGTCTCCGCGCGCCCACACCGAACCACAAACTCCTTCAACACTTTGACAGTGTCAGGAGATCTGCTGACTCTAACGGTCGACAGTTGGCGCGCCAGGAAGGGGGGCGCCTGAGATTTTCGAGAATGGTGAACTCCGCGGCTGGATCATCCAACGGCCAACCTGCTGGTCAGGCTATTGGGGGCAATCCCTCCAACAGGCAGCCACCAACAGGAGCCTCAGCACCAGCAGGAGCCACACTCCCACCACCACCATCTTCTCCAGCAAATCGTGCTGGGCAACGTGATGGTGCGCCGGCGTCACTTACTGCGTCGGCAAGTCATGACAACCCGGAACACGCGCTCCATGCAGCTCGTGCTCTTCTCCAACGTCCACCACCTCCGGATGCATCTCGAGATGCAATGGAGCAGTGGAGGGCCGATGTGGAGCATTTGGTCGCAGCAGCGGCCGAACGCCTCAACAACCAGGGTCCTCCTCCTTCGGGACGAGCCCCGTCGCAACGGCGGACTTTGTCAGGTAGACTTGGTCCGCACGTCTCCAACAACAGGAGACGATCTGCGTCACAACAGATGACGTCGTTGCCCTCTGGGGCACGACGCACCCATACGGTATCCAGGCTTTCGACTCATGACCTCCGGGCGGAGCTTGATCGCCGATACCGCCAACAGGATGGCCGTGTCCATATCGAGCGCGCTCGTGAAAGACGGGAAGCTCAGGACCTTTCTACTCTGGAAGGAGTAGGAGGAGGCTGTTCAGCCCTAGCCATGCACCTGCGCATGGTTAGACGGCAGCAGAAGTTCCAGCCACACCTGCCGGAAAAATTCGACGGGACTATCAACCCCACCGAATTCCTTCAGATATACTCCACTGCAATCTTGGCAGCTGGAGGAAACGAGGCTGTAATGACCAATTACTTTCCAGTGGCCTTAACTGGGACCGCCAGGTCCTGGTTTATGAGCCTTCCACCCAACTCTATCAACAGTTGGGAGGAGCTGTGCCGTCAGTTCACTGCCAACTTCGGGAGTTCATGCACCCGACCAGGCACTGAACTGGACCTTTTTGCGGTCGTGCAAAAAGGGGGAGAATCTTTGCGGTCCTTCATCCAGAGGTTCTCTCAGGTATGCAACACAATCCCTTCTATCTCAAGCGCTTCTGTCATTGTGGCATTCAGACAGGGCGTACGGGACAAGAAGATGTTGGAGAAGCTGGCGATCAAAGAGATCACCAGCGTCACGGAACTCTTCAGCCTGGCAGACAAATGTGCCAGAGCTGCGGAGGGCTGTGAAATGCACTCCAAACCAGCCTCGGAGGATCACAAGAAATCCTCCAAAGAAGAAGCCGCTACCTCCAGGGGTGGCAAGAAGAAAAAGAAGACCAACGGCAAGAAGAAGCCGTCGGCCGGCACATCCAACGTTGCAGCTGCGGCAACTCCGGGTGGCCGGGGGCCACGCCCCGAGAAGCGACCTCGACCGTCTTCCGAAGACGGTGGCAAACCCAAAGTGTGGTGTCCCATTCACAAAACGGGCAGCCACGGTTTGGAAGACTGCCGAGAGGTCCAAAACCTTGCCGAGCGCTACAGCAAGCGCCGGGAAGGGTCCCCTTTCCGACAGAGGGAAGGAAAACAGAAGGTCGACGAAGCTCCGGCTGAAGAGGAGTTAGGGTTTCAGGACCCCAAAAAGGTCCTGAAGGCCGTCTACACCTTCGTCGACGATGACTCTGACGTCTCTGACAACGAGCGTCGGAAAACCATGAACACCATTTTTGGTGGATCATGGGACATCACCTCCCGTCGCGTCATCAAGACTATGCGGCGGGATATGGCCGCTGTAGCTCCTACAGCTAGACCGGAGCCACATCGAAAGTGGATGGACACATCCATCACTTTTGATGCTTCGGACTGTCCTCGAAGCATGGTCGGAGCTGGACAGTTACCTTTGATGGTATCTCCCACCATCAATAATATCCAGCTCCATCATGTTATGGTGGACGGAGGTTCGGGGCTGAACCTCATAAGCTTTGAAGCTTTTACCAAGCTCTAGCTCCGACCTTCGGATCTCCAGCCCTCTCGACCTTTCTCCGGAGTAGGTCCGGGGGCCATTACCCCACTCGGAGCTATAACTCTCCCCGTTACCTTCGGGACACGGGAGAAGTATCGCACCGAGAAGTTGGTCTTCGACGTCGCTCAGATCAACTTACCATTCAACGCCATCTTGGGTAGACCTGCCCTATACAAATTTATGGCAGCTGCTCATTATGGATACCTGGTGTTGAAGATGCCAACACCAGTAGGCGTTCTCCGGATCCGCGGGGATCGCACCACCGGAGTAACTGCTCTGGAGGAGCTCCATGCACTCACCACGGCGCAAGAGGAGGACTCTAGACAGGAGAAAGCTCCGAAACCTCCGAGCATTCGTCAACGAGGCTCAACCTCTGCACCCCGTGTGCAGCCAAGCGGCGACACCGACATTCCCGTCAAAGTCGTCCAAATTGGTTCCAATGCCGCTCAAACCACCCGTATATCGGGAGGATTGAACGACAAATAGGAACTCGCGCTCATCACTTTCCTCCGGGCTAATGTTGACGTGTTTGCCTGGCAAACGTCACAAATGCCTGGGATCCCCAGGGAAGTGATTGAGCACAATCTGAAGATTTACCCCGATGCTCGGCCTATGCATCAGAAGCCTCGGAAGCAATCCGTTGGGCGGCAGAACTTCATCCAACAAGAAGTGAAGAAGTTGCTTGAAGCCAGATTCATCCGAGAAGTCTTCCATCCAAAATGGCTGGCGAACCCAGTCGTTGTGCCCAAGGCCGGCGGGAAGCTTCGGATGTGCATCGACTACACCACATTGAATAAGGCATGTCCAAAAGATCCATTCCCACTACCTAGAATAGATCAGATAGTGGATTCCACCTCCGGGTGTGAGTTACTGTGTTTCCTAGACGCATATTCTGGGTATCATCAAATCAGGATGTCTAGGGAGGATGAAGAGCATACTTCATTCATCACAGTAGATGGATTGTATTGTTACACAGCCATGCCATTTGGTCTCAAGAATGCAGCTTCAACTTTTGTACGAGCTATGTACAAAACTTTTGAAGAACTCATCAGAGACATAGTGGAAGTGTACGTCGATGACATCGTGGTCAAGGTCAAGAACAAGGAGTCCCTCTTGGACACCTTGCAGGCTGTCTTCGACAAGCTGCGGGCCACCCGCACAAAGCTAAACCCAGACAAGTGTGTCTTCGGGGTTAGCTCCGGAAAACTTCTTGGTTTCCTGGTAAGTCACCGGGGCAAAGAGGCTAATCCGGCGAAGATAAAAGCCATTGAAGACATGCGGCCACCAACCCGCATCAAAGACGTCCAAAAGTTAACTGGGTGTCTAGCAGCCCTCAGCCGGTTCATATCAAGACTGGCGAAACGGGCACCTCCCTTCTTCAAGTTGTTGAGGAAGTCCATACCATTCCAATGGTCCGAAGTAGCAGAGAAGGCATTCCAGGAGCTGAAACAGTTCCTCACCACCCTACCAATTCTGGTAGCTCCGAACCCTGGTGAGCCTTTGTTGCTTTACATTTCAGCTACTGACGAAGTCGTCAGTATGGTTCTGGTTGCGGAGAGACCGGAACTACCCCATACTCAGGAATCCAGACCCCTTCAGGAGGGTCCGGAGGTTCCTGAAAGTGAGTCTGGGTCCCAACTCCCAAACTCAAATCCACAAGAAGTCACTTCAGAAGACCCAGACTCCTCTAAGAGGGTCCAGGTCATTTCTGAAGAAGCTCCGGGTTCCTCCAGCCAGAATCCGGAAGTCCCCGAAGAGAATCTGGACTCCTCCGACAGGGTCTGGATCAATGAAGAGGAAACCCCGGACCCCTCCGGGAGGGTCCGGACCATTCAACGCCCGGTATACTTCATCAGTGAAGTATTACACGATGCCAAGACTCAATACCTAGAGGTGCATAAGCTGCTTTATGCAGTTCTTATTGCCTCCAAGAAGCTTCGACACTACTTCCAAGCTCACAAAGTCTCGGTGGTGACTTCCTATCCACTTCGAGCGATCTTGCATAATCCAAATTCAACTGGGAATATTGCAAAGTGGGCCGCGGAATTGGCTGAATTCAATCTCGAATTCATTCCGAGGCAAGCAATCAAGAGTCAAGCGTTGGCAGATTTCGTGGCGGAATGGACTCCCTCTCCATCAAACCCCGGGGGCCCCAGTGAACAGAAGACGGAGCATCAAGCTCCAACCTTCACCGAGCCTCATTGGACCCTCTACTTCGATGGCTCCATGCAGAAGCAGGGGGCCGGAGCTGGAATCCTTCTCCTTGCACCAACTGGGGAGAAGGTAAAATACATGGTACACCTTGACTTCAAGGCGACCAACAACATGGCGGAGTATGAAGCACGCATCTATGGACTAAAGGTGGCACTATCATATGGTGTCAAGCAACTGCTGGTCAAAGGAGATTCACAACTCATCATCAAACAGGTGAAGGGTGAATGCTCCTGCAATAATCTCCAGCTAGCTGCTTACCTCCTTGAAGTCCAGAGGCTTCAGAAGGACTTTGAAGTCCTAGACCTCCACCATGTTCAGCGTGCCCACAACGCTGAAGCCGACGAACTCTCGACGAAAGCGTCAACCGGAGCTCCAGCTCCTGAAGGAACTTTTGTTCGGAGATTGTCAAAACCCACAGTTCAGCCTGCCGAACTGAACGAAGGGGGCGAGATCAGCATCCCGAAGCTGACGGTCCCGATGGCCCTGTTACCATGGCAGCCATCAAGGGTCGTAAGTGCTGCCGGAAGCTCAGAGCAACCCAGCACGCAAGACTCAAATGCTCAAGTCAGTTCCGATGCATGGATCTCGGAGATCCGGAACTACTTGAAAGACAACATCCTTCCTGACGATGATGTATCCGCTGACCGGGTAGTCAGATTGGCTAAAAGATACACATTGGTAGAAGGGGATCTCTACCGGCGCGGTGCTAACGGCATCCTAATGCGGTGCATCACAAGGGAAGAAGGCTGCGAGCTCCTTGCAGAAATCCATGGAGGCGAGTGTGGGAACCACGCATCTTCCCGCACGCTGGTCGGAAAAGCCTTTCGGCATGGCTTCTACTGGCCTACAGCGCTCCAGGATGCCACTGAGCTGGTGAAGAAATGCGAAGCATGCCAATTTCATGCAAAGCAAATTCATACACCTGCTCAACCCTTACAAATGATACCTCCTACATGGCCCTTCGCTGTGTGGGGGATGGACATCTTGGGACCCTTCCCAAGAGCCGTCGGAGATTACAAGTTCCTGTACGTCGCCATTGACAAGTTCACCAAGTGGCCGGAAGCAACTCCAGTTGTGACGATCAACAAGCAATCTGCTATCAACTTTCTGCAATCCATTGTAAGCAGATTCGGAGTCCCAAACAAGATCATCACTGATAATGGGACTCAATTCACAAGCTCCGCATTCCAAGGATATTGCGAAGACCTCGGCATACAAGTTTGCTACGCCTCCGTAGCTCATCCAGCCAGCAATGGCCAAGCCGAGAGAGCAAATGCAGAAATCCTTAAAGGACTCAAAACGCGCACCTATGAGCGCTTGAAAAAGCACGGAGCCAACTGGATCGAAGAGCTTCCGCCCACTCTATGGGCCAACAGGACTTCTCCAAACCGGTCAACTGGAGAAACACCCTTCTTTCTGGTGTACGGAGCTGAAGCAATTCTTCCTCCGGAAATCACCTTGGGTTCGTTCCGAGTCCGGACCTTCGACGAAGCCTCGCAGGACCAGCTCCGGCGTGAAGACCTAGACCTCCTCGAGGAGGGAAGGTGCCAAGCAGCTGTACGGAATGCCCGATATCGCCAAGCTCTACGGCGTTATCACCAGTGGAATGTACACAACCGACAGCTCGAGGAAGGCGATCTGGTGCTACGGAGAATACTATCCAGAGAAGGGTTAAACAAACTCTCCCCCGGTGGGAGGGGCCCTTTCGAGTGATCAAAGTATCCCGTCCCGGAAGCGTTCGCTTGGCTACCGAGGATGGGACACCTCTCCCAAATCCTTGGAACATCGAGCACCTTCGTAAGTTCTACACTTAATACCACAGAGGTGAGTCTTGAGTAACTTGAGATGTATGTTATAGAGTCATTGTACAGAGTCGGGTAGTTACTCCGGGAGGGCAGCCGGACCTTTCCTGAAAGGTCCGCAAAGCTCATGCAACACTTGTCATAATCTCCGGACTAAAAGTGTGGCTAACTACCCTGGGTCAAACGAGAAACCAAACACACTTAGCCTGGTTCCGTACCCTAAGAGTGTACTTGTTTCCCCTGTACCCTGGACCTATAATGAAAGACATCTTCATGTGAAATAGACTCCACGTGCATTCATTTTGTGCAGGCTCGACATTTTTATTTTTCTCTTTCTTGTCTATAACAGAGACGTGCAATTCTTAAGAAATTTTAGTTTGACCGGTTTATATACGATTCGAGTTGCATTGTCAGATCTTTTGGATTTAAATATCGTTTGTGGCCAACTCGCCTGAAAGCCGCCAAGCCAATCTAGGGCCGGAGTGTGTTATCGACTTAGCCTGGTCAAGCACCCTAAGTACGCCACTCTACCTACACCCCGGCAGGCCGAAGTAAGGCGGGTCCATGGACAATTGGATCTAAGAGAAAAGACAACGCATCCGGTTGTATTTAAAATCGCGCTCAACTTAAAATTTTCTTGAGAATCGTAAGCCGCGACGAAATTATAGACAAGGAACGAATTTTACCATTTTTCTTGGCTTAAGTATGCAGGAAAAATAAACTCTACGTTGATGGAGAAAAGCCGGAGCTAACCAAGCTCTGACTCCCTCAAGGGGGTCAACCGTCGACGATGAGTAAAAGATGGTGAGAAGACCCCGTAAATGGAGTCTGCTGCCAACAAACTAAGTGTTGGCAAAGGTCACTGCCGGAGCTACTAAGCTCCGACACCTCGGAGGACTAACTATCGTCGCTCTACGTGTTGATAGAGGCTATTGCCGGAGCTACCAAGCTCCAGCGTTGGACAATGCCGGAGCTTCTAAGCTCCGACAACCTCAGGGGACCTTCACTATTGAAGACTTCAGACCTAAATTCTACAAGTTCGGAGCAAATGCGTCTTCAACAAAACTCAATATCCTTTTGGTACATGTTCACAATCAAATTGTATACATCTACCAGGGGGCCAAGTGAAGATAAAGATGTTGAAGACAAAAAATGAAATTCGCTAAAATTTGGGGATTTCATTCATCTGGAGACAGAATATTACATCTGGAGACAAGGGATTACAAAATTGAGGAAGAAGAAGAGAAAATACAAGTGAGAGCTAAAAGAGATGGTCCTAGACCCTATGGAAGAACTCGGCGACCTTCTGGGCGACCTCCGACACGCTGGCTCGGGTAGCTTCGCCTTCTCCTTCAACGGGGCCTTCAAGCACCGGGTCCAGAGGAAATTGAGGGTTCCGGCTGGTGTAGCACGTCAACACATATTCTGTGACGTTCCTCGCTAGGGATTGCCCCTCGACCTCCAATTGGTCCGCGATGACGTCGCCCACCTTGGAGAGCTTGCTACCTGCTGCGCTCAACGCCTGCAGCGCAAGGTCCGGCTCCGGCTCCGGATCATCCGGGCGCACGGGGCTGAAACCCATCGGCGTCAGCGCATCATTGGCCTTGCCCAGGAACTCCCAAATCTGCAGGGAGTCCACCGTCCTCAGGCTCTTCACCTCTTCCAGGGATCTCTTGGCCGCCGTCAGTTCGGAATTCTCACGGGCGAGGTGCTCAACTTCTTTGGCATTTTGCTGAATCTTTGCAGCAACCCGCCTCTCAAGTCTTCCGAGCTCCTCCTCCCGGAGGTGGATCTTGTTCTGACGATCGACCAGGTCCTTCTCCCTAGCCTCCACTTTCTTCTCCCGGGCAACAACGGCACACTCGTATTCGTAGAGTTCCTGCCCCCGCACCCAGGTCTTCTCCTCTTCCTCGAGGCAGCGCTCTTCCAACTTCTTAGTGCGCTCCTCGAGGCCCTTGTCAGCCAGAGCTACTTTCTCGGTGAGCTCCTCTTCCCTCCTCAGGACGTCATCCCGCAGCTCCAGGAGTTTCTGCTCTTCGTCCTCAAGCCGTCTCTCCCTCCCTTCAAGTGCCTCTCGGCGCTTGATGAGTGCGGCGTTGATGGCCTCAAGCTGATCGTGCCGAGCATTGGCCGCGTCGTTGGCAGCCTTGGCCTGATCGTGGATCTCCTGGGATTGAGCATCGAGGGCATGAGTCATGCTCTCCCTGTCATCCAGCAGCTTGCCCCAGTACTCCAGGCGGATCTTCTCCCGCTTGATCCACTCCTTGTCGTCCGCTAGCCTCGACTGCGCCAGCTTAGTCTCGAAGTGGAGCCGATTGCGCCACCGCCTAAGGGTTTGGCGCTCCTCTTCAAGAGCCTTGCTGTCGTGGAAGAAGGCCAGTTGGACCTGACGCAGACTGGAGCAGGCGTTGTCGATAGACATCGACAACGGGATGGGCTCCGGACCTGCTAGGGTCTCCTCCGCTGGTTCCAGCGGGTCTTCACATACAAAAATTGGGTCCCACTCTATGAGAGTGGAACCCTGAGCTTCCAAGGCGCTAGGGCCGTCCTCCGGGATGGCCTCAGTCGCCATCGAAGAAGGCCCTGCCGCCAAGTCTTCATTCGCCCCCTCGGGCAGGGGGCCAGCGACTTCGCTTAGGCACTCCGGCTCGGCCGCAGGTACCATCGACGACGTCGCCTCCGGAGCAGGAGCTACTACTGGCTCCTGCCGGGACACCTCTTCCGAGGGAGGCTCGAGCTCCCTCGCCTCTTCAACTGCCGGATCTGTGACCGGCGCTCCAACAATAACCGGCTTAGCGACCGGTACTTCGGAGGTAACCGGCTCAACTGCCGGAACTACCTCGACTTCCGACTCGCATGCCGGAGCTTTAGTCACCTCCGGCTCAATCGCCGGGGCTTCGACAAGTTCCGGCTCCGAGGCCGGGACTACTACTTCTTCCGGCTCTACAGCCGGAGCTTCCACTACTACAGCACCAAGACCCGGAGCTTCAACCTCCGAGACAAGTGTCGCTGGCGTGTCTTCTCTCCCGTGGACCGGCGCTACCATGGGAAATTCTGGGGACGAGTCGAGGTTCATGACCACGACAGCCGGCGCCGGAGCTGTCGCAGCGTCAACCACCACCTGGGGCGGCACTGGGACAGGAGCAGAAGCTCCCACGGCCTCAGACATCGTGGTCGAGGGTGGAGCTTCACTCCCCTTCTTGGGGACGCTGCAGAGGATGGATAAAGAAAATTAACAAACAATCGCTACAATTAAAAAGTTAACCAAGGTAAAGATAAAAAATTACCTTGGAAGGCTTCCGCACCAGCTTGCGCGGAACCTTTTTCCCGGATGTTTCGGGCTGGCCATGGTCGGCGTAGGAGCTCCAGGAGGCCCCCCAGAACTTGTCGCAGCCACGGGCGTTTCCCGGGTCGAGGCTCTCCTCAATCGGGAGGAACCCCTGGATCTGGAGGCTCCCACCGTCCCAGGTGCCGGAGTCGTGCACCCAGAGCTAGCACCCCAGGAGGGCTCCACCACGGGGACAAACGCGCTCCGGGAGGATCCCACTACAGGAACAGTATCGTTCCAGAAGGACCCCACTACGGGGACAGTCGCCACGGCGGCAGAGGATCTTCCCTCCTGGGGAGAAGGAACCGAGGCGGAAGTAGCGGGCCTGACGGACCTTCCGTCGGCATGTCGTAGCTTCCTCTTCCGACTCTCCGGCTCCTCCGCCAGCTCCTTGCCCTTGCCGATGACCTCGACCCTCGGCTGTGGAGCAGGGACCGAGCCGTCTTCGGGCACCCCGGGGATTGCCACCCGGGTGGTTGGTCTTCTCTCGACGACACCAAGGTCGTCAAGCGCGGGCATCGTCCGCTGGAGCTCCCTGCTGAACTCCACTTCCATGTTCAGGGGGAGAAAGGCCGACGGTGGAGTTAAGTCATCACTGTCGACGTTGATGTCGTGCTGGAATTTCTTGAGGTGGAACTCCAAGGTCTTCCCCACCATGTTGGACTTCAACCCGGTCTCAACCCGGTCCTCGTCCATCACGCTGTTGAGGGCCCAGGCGAGCTTCTCCCTCCTCTTCAGCGGCGCCCACCTGTTGGCCAGGAAGTTGCAGAACACCGCCTGGGGAGTCAATCCTCCCTCCACGCATCGGCGGATCCTGGTCAGGGCAGGGTCGAAAGCTTCCGCCAGCACCGGAACTTCACTCCATATCGACGTGTCGATGCTGGGCACCGGAACCGCTCATGCTCCTCCACCCTGACGACTATCCAATCTTTCTTCCAGTCATCCCACTTCCCAGAAGGGAACGACTGGAGGTACTTGAATGGGCACTTCTTGCGCTTCACAAAGTAGTAGAAGCCAAGGTACTCATTGCTCCGGCCGGTGGTGTGAACGGTGAAGAAGGTTCGGAAGAGCTCGATGCAGGGGGGATGCCCACCCACATCTCGCAGAAGTGGACAAAGATGGACACGAGGAGAATGGAGTGAGGGCCAAGGTGGTATAGCTGCAGACCATAGAAGTCTAGCAGCATCAAGAAGAAAGAAGAAAAATGTGGGATCAGCCCCACCATGGCGTACGAAAAAAAGTACACCATCTCGCCAGCGCGCTCCTTCTCAAAGGGGAGCTCTCCGCCGGCACGGACCAAGCGGTTGAAGAAGTCCGAGGACCACCCCATGAGGGCCCGGACCTTCTTCAAATCGTTGTCAGTCTTCAGGCGACTCTCACGCAGACCCAATTCCATCGCGGCACAGCTAGGCAAGAGAAGAGGAGCGAAGTACGAGTCGGGAGTTTGAGCGCAAGATCAGATGAGAGGCGAAAAGAACTCCCGACGGTGTGCGCTTTCCTTCTTAAGTAAGCCCTCACAACGCTTGGATGAAAATTGCAGGGAAGTCAAAGATACTACTCAAGAATTCAACCCAGCCGATGACAAGAGGGCCCGGGACCACCCCGACGATCAAGTCGAAGCTCTTACCCATGCGAACGGTTGTCATCACGAGGCGGGAAACCCAAAGGCGGCGGCCTGACAGGGCGTGCGGAACCGATACAGTTTTCGTATCGGGAACCGGCGACCTTCAATTGCGTGAGATCCGCACATCAAAGATCTCATCTGCCGCCTGAGGTGCGCCACGCGGCGGGATCTAACTGTAAAACCCTGCCAACGGCACCTCCAAAGACCCTTAAAGACCCAGTTCAAGAGTTGCAAGGATGGACCCACCTCCGACGGAACGACTTCACCCCAGTGACCTTCCTCGGAGGTAGGTCCAGGGGGCCACTGTCGGTACCCTAAAAACCGTACACCCCCTGAGGTTACAAAGATCTCGAGGGAAGGCCGTTTACTTGGATTGAAGACCCTCGGAGGCCCACTTGTCAGACATGACCGGACCTGCTTCTCCAACATGGTTAATCCCTAGGTCGCCACGTGTACTACCAAACCGGAGCTACCGCCCACAAGGGGGAAGCTCCGGGCCAGGTACCGAAATGGCACCACCAGACTTAACCCCTGACCGAGAGAAGATCCGGACCTGACACGTGTCAGATAGCCCCGGAGCTACCTGCTTCCCACAGCAAGCTCCGGAGCTGCCACGTGTCCAAACGTCGGAGCTGGCAGCCTCTAACCTCCGGAAGACCTTGTAACGGCTCTGGATCTTCAAAGGAGAGCCAAGGACTTCAAGACTCGATTAAGCGTCATTAATGCCATATTAATGACGCTTAAATGGACGATCTTAACACCAGTAATGGCACTGTCGGAGCCCGTTACAGAATCATTAACAGCAATTAATCGTGTATGAATACTAGTAACCGCCGGTGCCACATGTCGGGCCAGGCTAGCTCGTAATGGCCTGTCCTTGTACTATAAAAGGACAGGCCGACGATACACTCAAGGGACGTTCACGGACGTTGACAAGCAATCATACGTGACAAGCTAATACAACACCAACACACCCGTGGAGTAGGGTATTACGCTCAGGCGGCCCGAACCACATAGATCCTTGTGTCTCCTGTGTTAAATCACAATTCACCTTCTTGAGTCTCCGCGCGCCCACACCGAACCACAAACTCCTTCAACACTTTAGCAGTGTCAGGAGATCTGCCGACTCTAACGGTCGACAGGTAGCATGCATGGACAACTATAACATGCATGTGAGAGAGACGTCGATGATCATATGTACTCCCCCCGTCTCCATGAACTTGTCGCTTTGTTGTAGTTCATTTTTTAACTACAAAAGCCGCATCAGAAGAGCTTGTTTATTGGCTCATGTACAAGGAAAATTCTTTGTACCTTGTACAAAAAGTATAAGTTGGTCGGCGTTGCCGTTCGTACGCGAAGGATGCGACCAGGTAGTTGCTCTTGCAGGTGTATGGTAATTAGGTGAGTGTTTGGTCGGGTCATGTGGTTAGTCCACGATGCACCCTAAACCCGGTGTTGAGGCCGTGTATTTTTCATTTGTGCGTACACTCTAGTGACATGTGACAAAGTGCTCAGTCATCAATTGCGTTTGGTTTGACGTCGAAGTTCGATTGGAGATAGATCATCCATTTCTTTATGTCTTGGATCATACAAATTAACGTTTGGTTGGATGGACTGGACGATCCAATTTTTTGTTGGTAGGTTGGATCAAACTTGATTGGATTATTGAATCATCAAAGTTGATAATTTCATAATATTATTCATGCACATGATGATGGATCGTGCACACTGAGCGCCGAGTTATTCGGATTGCTGAGCAAAGTTCGGACGTGGAGTTCGTGTGCCCGTGCGCGCTGCAAGATTCGGTGCGCTCGCGTACGTGGCAATCATCAGGGCAGGGTGGTACAATCGCGGGAACCGTGCAGTGCGTCCTTGGCTGTAAGATTTGGAGCGTGAACGTACGTGGCAACCATCTGGGCAGGGTCGCACAGAGACGGCTGTACGGAAGGGCCGCAGAGAATTCGATTTTGGTGTTTGGGAACACGGTATTTTTGGAGTTTTAGACCATCCGCAGCGGTTTCCTCTAAAACTTACTCTATCTCTCTATACTTCAAGTATATTGTCTATACTTCTAGCATTTCACTCTAGCCACTAACTTTATACTTCCAGTAATCTACTCTATATTTCCAGTCCAGTAAGCTTTACAGTGAACCATTGCGGATGGTCTTAGAGCAATTAGCAATATCGTGGTATTTGAAATTACTACGGTATTTTTTACAGAATGGTGTTTGTCAACCAAACAGTCCAATGTATTGCAAAATCGTGGTATTACAAGACTGTGTTATTGAAATACGTAGTTTGATATTGCCATGTCATTTTAAAAACTGTGGTTTCCAAAACTTTAGTATTGATAAACTGTGCTCCCAAACACAGCCTAAAGCTTTACCATGAACCACTGCGGATGGTCTTAAAGGCAGGCCCGGCTCTGGGCCTAGGCGGGCGGAAATAAATTTTCTAAAGCCCTGACGCACAACGTCGCCTGTCGCGCCCCCGACTCTGCCGCCAGCCCGCTGCCCCTGCGCCCCCACCGCCGGCCCGCCCCCAACTCGAGAACGGATCGAGGGGAAGGCTCATCGCCCATAGCGGTCGTGTAGCTTCCGTCCCTTCGATAAGTTGGCGATGAGCCTTCTCCTCATCCGTTCTCGAGTTCGTGGCGGCCACGACGCCGCTTCGACCCTGCTTCTGGTCTGACGATGCTGATGATCCGCAACATACTTTTAAATCTGCGCGTTGGTATTCTCCCCCTCATATTTGTTGATGAGTTAATACCTAATGTTTTATATCGTTTTCCACAGGAGGCAAAAAGTAATGAACATCATTGATCAGCCCTGCGCCAAGGAGAACGCAAAAATTGCAGTGGGCCGCGTCAAGTCGGTTTTACGATTTTATTTACGTTCCATTTGACTTCAAGTACCACGCCTATGCTTTGAAATATATGATTATACTAATCAAGCTCCGGTCTTTTACGGATTGATAATTAACCTTGTTTGTTGCATTTGCCAAGGTCCGAGGCCAACAAGGGCTACTGCTTTGTCAATGTCACATCACCAGATGCGGCGTTCCGGCTGTGGACAAAGCACCTGCATGGCTTCCATTGGAAGGTGAACAACTCACGGAAGATGTGCGAGGTCGACTATGCCAACATCCAGGTACGTCGCCGTCCGCTGCCACCATTTTCCATTGCGCCACCGCTGCATGGTGTTCAACTGCCGCTGCTTGTCATCCTTTCGTAGGGTCGGGATGCATTGGTCTCCAAGTCATACTTCGACTACGAAACCGAGGAGTTCCTGCCAGTGTGGTTCAGCTCGCCGCGGAAGGTGAACGACTCGCGGAAGATGTGTGAGGTCGACTACGCCAACATCCAGGTACGTCGCCGTCCGCTGCCACCGTTTTCCATTGCGCCACCGCTGCAACGTGTTCACCTGCCGCTGCTCATCATCCTTTTGCAGGGTCAGGATGTGTTGGTGGATGCGGCCAGGTAGTTGCTCTTGCAGGTGTATGGTAATTACGTGAGTGTTTGGTCGGGTCATGTGGTTAGTCCACGATGCATCCTAAACCCGGTGTTGAGGCCGTGCATTTGTCATTTGTACGTACACTCTAGTGACATGTGACAAAGTGCTCAGTCATCAATTGTGTTTGGTTTGATGTCGAAGTTCGATTGGAGATAGATCATCCATTTCTTTATGTCTTGGATCATCTAAATTAACGTTTGGTTGGATGGACTGAACGATCCAATTTTTTGTTGGTAGGTTGGATAAAACTTGATTGGATTATTGAATCATCAAAGTTAATAATTTCATAATATTATTCGTGCGCATGATGATGGATCGTGCACGCCGAGCGCCGAGTTATTCGGATCGCTGAGCAAAGTTCGGACGTGGAGTTCGTGTGCCTGTGCGCGCTGCAAGATTTGGTGCGCTCGCGTACGTGGCAATCATCAGGGCAGGGTGGTACAGTCGCGGGAACTGTGTAGTGCGCCCTTGGCTGTAAGATTTGGAGCGTGAACGTACGTGGCAACCATCTGGGTAGGGTCGCACAGAGACGGCTGTGCGGAAGGGCCGCAGAGAATTCGATTTTGGTGTTTGGGAACACGGTATTTTTAGAGTTTTAGACCATATCAGCGGTTTCCTCTAAAACTTACTCTATCCCTCTATACTTCAAGTATATTCTCTATACTTCCAGCATTTCACTCTGGACACTAATTCTATACTTCCAGTAATCTACTCTATATTTCCAGTCCAGTAAGCTTTACAGTGAACCACTGTGGACGGTCTTAGAGCAATTAGCAATACCGTGGTATTTGAGATTACTATGGTATTTTTTACAGAATGGTGTTTGTCAACCAAACAGTCCTATGTATTACAAAATCGTGGTATTACAAAACTGTGTTATTGAAATACATACTTTAGTATTGCCATGTCATTTTAAAAACTGTTGTTTCCAAAACTTCAGTATTGAAAAATTGTGTCAGCCTAAAGCTTTACCGTGAACCATTGCGTATTGTCTTAATGGCAGACCCGCCTCTGGGCCTAGGCGAGCGGAAATAAATTTTTTACGGCCCTGCCGCACAACGTCGCGCGTGCGCCCCCGCCCCACACGCCGTCCCATGGAAATCCCGTTGAGATCCTTCGCTTTGCGCTGGTAGGTTTGTTGTGTGGACAGCAAAGGATGGAAATCCCGCGTGTCTCGCTCCCACGATTATGCGATTTTGATCAGACGATGTGCTAGGCAGGGGCGCAGCGCGATGCTGTGCGGCAGGGTCGCAGAAAATTTGTGGGCTACTACCTAGGGCCAGGCCGGTGGGTGGGGGTGGTGGGGCGGGCACGATGACAACTGGTAAAGAGAAAAGAAATAAAATTAATTAAGTGTGTAGCTTTTTATTTTCATAATTTTTTGAAATATAATACTACTATGTACAGTACGTCCTACTAATGTTAGTTCAATACTTTGTCCAAAACATCAAATAAAAGAATAAGGAGGGAGTATTTATTAGATACAGTATAATATTACTAATGTGTTAATTTTCCATATGCGATGTTTTTCCATAAAAGGAGGAGTTTTTCGTTAGTGCACGTACTGTAGGACACGTTGTTCATGAACATAAAATAAAAGACATTTTTCATTAACATAAAAACAACACATATATTACAAACAAGAAAAAACACATAGAAAACAAAAGAAAAAACTACTACTCATCCTACTCTACTCGGAGGAGGAATTGTCCACCTCCGCCGCCGCCTCCGCCTCTGCCTCCGCCGCCGGCGCCTCCGCCTCCACCACAACCGCCGGCGGAGCATCCTCCAACACCAGATCGAACTTCTTCCGGCTGACGGCGTTCACGATTTGCTCGCAAAACCCCTCCCCGGCCTCCTCACCGATCGTCTGGTAGAGGTAGTCGAGACGAGCAGCAACAAAGCCTAACCCGAAGATGTAGTAGCCGACGGAGTCCATGCTGGCGTGGTGGGGAAGAACACCAACCCAGTCGGTGACAGGAGTTAGATGTATTGTGAAATACATCCATCGCCATTTTGCCGAGCGATTTTGCTTGCACGTCGGTGGCTAACAGGCTGTCGTTGACCTTTTTAAGCTTGTCGTCGAGTTTGTCGATGCTTTCCTCCATGAGGCGGACAGTCTCATCATAGTCAGACGGAAGAGATGCGGGCGCTGCGGGCAGAGACGGGAGTGGAGGAGGTGCAGGCGCCGCCTCCAGTTCCACCGGCCTTGGCGGTGATATAAACGGAGAAGGAGGTTCGGAGGACGTCGATGACCTGGAGCGCTTTGGTGCGGGGCTATCCATTTGTGTGGCGACGGAGGTGCGAACAAAGAGAAAGAGTTGGTCGACGGTGGTGCGGCGGAGAAGCAAGAGGAGAAGTTTGGAGGCTAAAATCGATCGAGAGGTACGGCGGAGAAGAAGAGGAAGGTGTGTCTTTATAGCGGGTCGTCGTCTAAGAGCGTGAGTGGAGATGATCAGACGCTTCAAAAATTGTTCTTTTGAATCGACGGTCAGAGTTACTCCAAACCGCGGTTCGCCTCCTCTCGGTTATCGCAACGACTCAACACGTCCCATCGGCCAGTTTTTTAATTTGACACAAAAAGGTGTGGAGATTGACGTGAACGCGCGTGGCAATTGATCGAGAGTCCATATCTTTTTTTTAAGGATCCGACCATTGCCGACCGAGAGTCCATATCGAACTGATAATTGTTGTGATCATGGATGATGGTGGACATGAATGTAATGCATGTGAAAGAGACTTGCGATCAAGCATGTTTGGTCACGTGTTGAAGATTTTTGTGCCCCCTTGTTGAGGAACGTGTTAATTGGATGACGTTGAGGATCGGATGTGGCGTACGTGTTTTCACAAGTGTGTTCATTTGTTCCTAAAATCAGAACACGTAGCGGCTAGCGCCTACGCCTGTTGTTTCTTCAAAAGACGAGTATAGCGATACATAATGGCAGCATGCAATCGATTAATTTGATGAACCACGTACGTACGTAGTGTGAGCTGTGTGCTTATTAGACGATGGTAGTCCACATTCTATCCTCGTACCGTCGAGCGAACATCCTTGTGTCAAATATGTTATCTCTATTGATGAAAGGATAATATTCTTCATTAGTGTGGTAGTTAAACTGCCATATATTGTAGGTTGAGAGCATACACACATGCATGGTAGAGAATATGATAAATATATAAATATATATACATGGTAGGAAATATTATTCTATTCTTGGAATACATGTTTGGGACGTAGCATATGTACGTCTAACATACATGTGAAATACCTTGATCATGTTTGCTGACGTTACATGTTCTTTTTTTTTGAGAGATCATCATGTTTGAGGCTCGTTGATCATGTTTGGGGCGTAGCATGCATGGACAACTAACATGCATGTGAAAGACCTCAATGCATGTGAAATAACATGCATGTTTTTATTGGCCCTTTTATTTACCTAACATAATGCCTGATTTAACTTCAACCAATTAGATGATGACACATAAGCGGGATACGCATGGAAGCACAAACGGGAGCACCGAAGTTGCATCCGAACGGGAGGCCCCCGCAGCCAATTTGTCATCAAGAAATTTGCATGCCTCTCATCACCGAGGCTTTGATGATTTGTCTGGTGGTGAACCGCATGCGTCATCGGAAACCTAGATGTAGTTAGAGGATAGGAATCAGAACATACCTGCAGGGGTCTTCCAACCACCACCGGGGACGCACGAGGGGGGTTAAGGTACACACCGGCACACCCGGACCGTACATATGTGCTGGTAAAGATGGAACTCAACAGTCTCACGGTTATAGATAGAAAAAAGGAAGAAGAAAAAGGATGGCGCGCGTTTCGATCTATGAACCGCGAGACTGCTAACTTCCATTTTAATTGGCCAGTTCCCGATTCTGTTGAGTCATTGTTGTTGTACGTGGTGTTTGGTTGAGACAATGCAACTTGTGGTCATAACGATAATAATTAAAAAGAGGAGTATATCAGATTCAAAAATCTTCATTACGCCAGGTCGTATGGTGGCTGGACACTCTCCAATCCACATAGATTGAAGTGGAACCACTCCTACCCAAACAAGGAAAAAAAATTTATGGATACGGTATGCATATCCAATGTTGTGCATACCGTTCCACATTTGTGACATGTGTCCACATGAACGGACGCTCGCAGTAGTGGTGATAGGACGCAGAGTGGTTCCAATTGAATTCAAAGATGCGCATGCACTTCGCGCATTTAAGGCGCCTCGGTGACCGGCACGCTCGTAAGCTCGGTGCTCCCGGTCGCATCAGCCGTTTGTACAAATGGCTACATCTTGAACGAAGGACCAAACCTTATGCGACGAACAAGAGCGTATAATACGAAGTGACCCAGCGCAGTTTCAGACCACGAATAACAAGCGGCCCAACGCAGTGTTGGTCCTACTCTGATAGCTTCACGTACGCTTTGTCCTGGCTGCCTCCCCGCCGGACCCTTCGATCCACAACGGCCCCCTCTCCCGATTGCATGAAACGCGCCTGGAGGAGCATCCGTCGGCTGCCACACTCTTGGAGGAGCATCCGCCGGCCGCCACGCTCTTAGAGGAGCATCCGCTGGCCGCCACGCTCTTGGAAGAGCATTCACTGTCCACCGGCGTGGAGGAGCATCCGCCGGCCGCCGCACGTGGAGGAGCAACAGCGCTAGGTACAATTGCTCATATAATGTTATTGTAGTTCAATCCTCTTACAGATACACTGATTGAATTGTAGGAAGCGATGTCAAAAGATAAGACATGGATGGGAAAAGACAAGCGTACGAAGGAGTGGCAGGATGGAATGAAGTTATTTTTAAATTTAGCATTCCAGGGCACTCGTGAAGAAGAAACTAAGTCTTGTCCTTGCACGAAATGTCATAATATTTGCCACGGGAGACGCAAGGAAGTTCATCTTCACTTGCTTCGTAATGGGATGTCATTTGATTATACTTGTTGGGTACACCATGGAGAAAAACGAGTTAAGAAAAAAATTGCTGAGCAATCAACTATAATGAGGAGATAATTTTTGATGATGCTGCTATGGAAAATATGTTGTCCAACCTTCTTAGAGGCACTGGTGATCATGGTGGTACTTCAGCAGGTGTTGATGATCCAGAAAATGCTATAAACCAGCAGGAGCCAAGTGGGTGTGCAAAGGCATTCTATGACTTATTAAATGATGCCAAAAAGGAGTTGTATCCAAGTTGTGAGAAGGTGACCCAATTATCCTTCATTGTCAGGTTGTACCAGATAAAGTGTTTAACTGGTTTGAGCAAAAAAGCGTGTGAGTTCATCATTGAACTATTCTCATATGTGCTTCCAGAGGGCCATTGCATTCCTAATAAACTTGATAAAGTTCAGAAGGTTGTTCGTGACCTCGGGCTGAGCTACAAAAAGATTGATGCATGTGTCAATGATTGTGTGTTATTCCAGAAGGACTATTATCTGCTGGATCGATGCCCAAAATGTGGTGAATTAAGATGGAAAAATAGTACTGGTGGGGATGCAAGAGAGGCTTTACCTTGTGGAAAAGCTAAGAAGCTTGTAGCACACAGGATTCTACGATACTTCCCTCTTATTCCCCATCTTCAAAGGTTTTATATGGCAGAATCAACGGCATCAAACATGCGCTGGCACAAAGAAGAACGTATTGATGATGGAATATTACGCCATCCTGCAGATTCGAAAGTATGGAAGCATTTTGATAGCATTCACCCAAATTTCTCATCTGATCCTCGCAACATAAGACTTGGGATAGCATCTGATGGTTTCAATCCTTTTGGAGTAATGAATGTTTCTTACAGTGCATGGTCTGTGATTCTAATCCCTTATAATCTACCACCTTGGTTGTGTATGAAGCAGCCTTATTAGTTGATGTCAATGATAATTCCTGGGCCAAAGTCACCTGGAAACAACATTGATGTGTATCTGCAACCTTTGATTGATGAGCTACTGAAATATGGTCTGATGGTGTTGAAACATACACCAGTTCAAAGAAAGAGACATTTCTCATGCGAGCTTCTATATTGTGGACAATAAATGATTTTCCAGCATATGCAATGCTATGTGGATGGAGCACAAAAGGTAGGCTAGCATGTCCATACTGCCATGTAAACACTGACGCCTTGTGGTTGAAACATGGATGAAAGTATTGCTACATGGGTCATCGTCGTTTCCTACCTCAGGATCACCGGTGGCGTCGGGACAAAGCTTCTTTCAACAACAAAATAGAGAATAGAGAGGCTCCAACATCACTCTATGGTCACGAAGTACTCCAACAATACGAGACTTTTGATCAAGTGAGTTTTGGAAAGACGAATAATAAGAGAAAGCGCACTGAGGAAGATAGGTGGCATAGTTGGAAGAAGAAAAGTATATTTTTTCAGCTCTCGTATTGGAAGACATTGCTAATAAGGCATAACTTGGATGTCATGCACATTGAGAAAAACATTTGTGATAGCATATTGGGTACATTGCTTAATATGGATGGTCAAACAAAAGATAGTCTACAAGCTCGTTTTGATATGCAGGAAATGGGTATACGGCCAAAGCAACATCCGGTGGGTATGAAAGGGAAGTATGATTGTCCACAGCATCATATACTTTGCAAAAAGATCAGAAGACCACCTTGTGCAAGTTTTTGGCGGATGTGAAGATGCCCGATGGTTATGCCTCAAACATCAAGAGAAGTGTGGACATAACAACACGTAAGGTATCAGGTCTAAAAACTCATGACTGCCATATTATATTTCAAAAGCTCCTTCCTATTGCAATACATGACATATTGCCTGAAAAGGTTGTTGAACCTTTAATGGAGTTTAGCAGATTCTTTTTTGGAATTTGTTCTAAAGAATTGGCAGAACCAGATTTGGATAAGATGATTGAACAATTTCCTGAAACAATTTGTAATCTTGAGATGTTGCTTCCTCCCACTTTCTTTGATATCATGGTACATCTTCCAATCCACCTTGGCAAAGAAGCTCACTTGGGTGGACCTGTTTCTTATAGATGGATGTATCCGATTGAGAGGTACATTGGTACATTGAAGAGGTATGTACGTAACAGAGCTCACCCGGAGGGTTCTATAGCTGAGGGATATATTGTGGAAGAGTGTATGACTTTTTGTAGCCAGTTTTTGGATAACATCAGCACCATGCTTAATAGGACAGAACGTCATGAAGCTGCAGCTAGGAATGAACCTTCTCTCGAGTCTAATATATTTACAGAAGTTGATAATTCTAAAAAAGGTTTTAAATGGGGCGAACTTACTATGGTGGAACTACATAACATCAGGCATTATATTATTTCTAATGTTGAAGAGGCCGCTCCATGGATCAAGTACGTATAACACTCAGATGTTCTATACTATATTAATGGATCATGCTTATTGTAGATGGCTAATTTAATTTTGTACCCTTTTCAGTGAGCATTTTGAAGAGCTGAAAAAAATTCATTCTCGTGATGTTGAAAAACGCCATAGAGATGAGTTTGTTTATTGGTTTCAGAAACGAGTAAGTACATGCAAGTTTTTACTTTGATGAAATATTGAAGAAATATCTGTTCTGAAGTTGGTTTATCGATGACCCCTTTTATACTAATTAATGTGTACAGATTACGACATTACACAAAGAAGGCAAAGTAACCGATTATTTGTATGCATTATCTAGAGGACCCGATCGTCGGGCACATTTTTTAGTCGATCATTCATAAATGGCTTCTTCTTTTGAACAACAGAGGTGGAAAAAGATTTACGGACGCAAAATAGTGGTGTTGTTGTTCGGGATGGTGATCATGAGTGGTATGGAGTAATCAAGAAAATGATTTATGTTGATTTCGAAAAAATCAAGAGGTTCTGTTATTTGAATGTGAATGGTTTGATCAGCCTCGTTCCGGTCAGAGCCAAAGCAGAGGCTACAAAATGGATCAATACGGAATGATAGATGTTGACACTACTATTTCTCAATTTAAGTATGAGCCTTACATTCTAGCCACCCAAGCAGAACAAGTTTTTTACGTTAGAAGTGTGAAGCAACCTAAATGGGCTACAGTTGTTAAAACGAAGCCACGAAACCTTTTTGCCATGCCCCCTGAAGACAGTGAAAATAATGTCACTGAGACGATGGAGGCTAAGACATTATTTGATGATCGAAGGCTTACTGATATAAATGAGGATATGACCACATGGGATAGGAATGAGAATGACATTGACGGAGCAACCGGTGATGCTTCCGCTCTTTCAAATGAAGATGATGACGACGATGACCACGACGATGATGATACATATATTAATGATGGTATTGTACCTCCAATATTGAGGGAGGACAGCGAAGATGATGATTTTTTTATATAGGTACTGTGTGAGCTAGCTATACGTGAACTATGTAATGCAACATTTTCGTTCCGTGTCGATAGATCTTAACACCACCAACCGGTATTTCATGGCAATGTATCCTAATACAACAATTGTGTTTCATGGGGATAGATCCTATCGCCACGAACTTGTGAATTGTGGCATAAGTTCCTAATGCAATGTTTGTGTTTCGTGGCGATAGATCCTAACGCCACGAACTGGTGAATCGTGGCAAAAGTTCCTAATGCAACGATTGTGTTCCGTGGCGATAGATGCTAACGCCATGAACTATTGAATCGTGGAAACAAATACTAATGCAATGATCGTGTTCCGTGGCGATAGATGCTAATGCCACGAACTAGTGAATTGTGGCAACATATTCTAATGCAACAATTGTGTTCCGCAGAGATAGATGCTAACACCACGAACTATTGAATCGTGACAACAGATCCTAATGCAACGATCGGGTTCCATGGCGATAGATGCTAATGCCACAAACTAGTGAATTGCAGCAACAGATTCTAATGCAATGATCGGGTTCCGTGGCGATAGATGCTAACGCCACAAACTATTGAATCGTAGCAACAGATCCTAATGCAATGATCATATTTGTGGCGATAGATCCTAATGCCACGAACTAGTGAATTGTGGCAACAGATTCGTGGCAATAGATCCTAATGCCACAAACTAGTGAATCGTGGCAACAGATCCTAATGCAACGATCGTGTTCCGTGGCGATAGATGCTAATGCCACGAACTATTGAATCGTGGCAACAAATTCGTGGTGATAGATCCTAATGCCACGAACTAGTGAATCGTGGCAACAGATCCTAGTGCAACGATCGTGTTCTGTGGCGATAGATGCTAATGCCACGAACTAGTGAATCATGGCAACAGATTCGTGGCGCTAGATCCTAATGCCACAAACTAGTGAATTGTGGCAACATATCCTAATGCAACAATGGTGTTCTATGGTAATATATGCTAATGCCACGAACTAGTGAATTGTGGCAACGGATTCGTGGCGATAGATCCTAATGCCACAAACTAGTGAATCGTGGCAACATATCCTAGTGCAACGATCATGTTTCATGGCGATAGATGCTAATGCCACGAACTAGTGAATCATGGCAACAAATTCGTGGCGATAGATCCTAATGCCACGAACTAGTGAATCGTGGCAACAAATCCTAATGCAACGATCGTGTTCCGTGGCGATAGATGCTAATGCCACGAACTAGTGAATCGTGGCAACATATTCGTGGCGATAGATCCTAATGCCACGAACTAGTGAATCGTGGCAACAAATCCTAATGCAACGATCATTTTCCATGGCGATAGATGCTAATGCCACAAACTAGTGAATCGTGGCAACAGACCAAGCTTACTGCAACGATTAGTATTCATCGCAGTACAATCGTTGCAACAGGGCGGAATCCTTGTAGTGGCATCAATACTTCTCCATAAGAAACATAGCACATATGACAAATGGAAGTCAAAATTTCACTAAAATGGCAATATTTTTACACATATGAGCATATATGACACAAATATCCAACTGGAAGTCAAATTTTCACTCAATTGACCATATTTTCACATATTTGAGCATATTAACACACAATTAATTTGGTACTTTATGTTGCGGTCTTGTTTTTTTGAAATTCATGACTTTTTCATAGTGTCCATTCTGCAAGTAAGGAAGTTCATTGGACGATGGTATTCTGGGCTTGATCGTCGAGGTGCCAAAAGGAGGAATCTCATCAAACTGGTCAAACTCTTCCTCATCAACGACATTATCGACTCCGACGATTCATCGTTTTCTATGTATATAACCATCTTAAGTCTTTTATTTGTTGTGTCTAGAACATAGAACGCTTGATCAACGTGTTCTGCAAATACGAAAGGCTCCAACTTATATCCTTGACAATTAAGATCAATAGTGAACCCGTACTTGTCGTGTACAACACCTTCGATTCCATCAATCCAGTTGCAACAGAAAAGAGGAATCTTGAATCATTGAAAGTCAAGCTCCTAGATCTCTTGTATTTGACCACAATACATATCTTTGTCTTGGCCTGCAGCATTATAAGCATCAACACAAACACCACTATTCTGATACGTGCTTTTGTTATCTTGTTCTACAGTGTCGAACGTGTATCCATTTATGTCGTACTCTTGATATGTAATAACCGTGGATATAGGATCATGAGCCAACTTTTTAGGTATTCACTTGTTTGAGTATCCGATCAGTGAGAAATTCAATCTCGGAGCCAGCCAATAAATTTTCTCCTGTGTTCATTTGCTAACCATTATTCATTGCGGCCAAGATTGTCTCTAAGAACCACCTCCTTGTGCTCATCGAGGTACTTTGACACAATGGACATGTGCTGCAACTGTGGAAATTAGTGCAGAAGAATATATGCGAATCTGGAGTTACAACCTTCCCAATGGTCCTTTTTCCTATGAGCCTCCCCTCATGACGAGACTTGGGAACACCAATCGGATTACTCGGGTCAGTGTAGTTTAGATCTCACTCCACAGCTTCCTCTGTAGAGTATCCATGTACCATGCCGCCCTCAGGGTAAGCTCAATTTCTAATGAAGGACTTCAGTATGCTGTTGAATCTCTCATACCCATACATCTAATGAAGGAACACAGGGCCAAGTAGCTTTATCTCCTTGATAATATGAGTTGCAAAATGGACGCTGATGTCAAAAAAGGCGATGGAAAATACATCTCAAGGAAGCATAAAGTTTCATACTGCCTTTTTTTCCAATGACTCGAGATCTCTTCACATAGTACTTTTGACCAATTGCATTGAAGAAAAAGCAAAAGTTCATTATAGCCTCCCAAACATTGACCGGTAAGATATTCCGAATTCCAACAACAATCATTCATGTAAGCAATACATGGTAATCATGAGACTTCACACCGGGAGCTACTTTTAGATCTGGAAATGAAATAAGCCTTGAGACGTTCGTCGAGTAGCCGGATGGTACTTTCACATTTTTCAAGAACCCACAAAACTCTTTCTTTTCATTTTTTGAAAGAGTGATGCATGATGTGGGTAGTTCCGTTCCTTTTACCAAGTCATCGACCCACAACTCAGGCCTAATTCCCATTTTCTTTAGATCTTCCCGTGCATGTCCATGGTCCCTAGTTTTCCCATCCGTGTTAAGCAATGTTCCGAGTAGGCTCTCGCACACATTCTTCTCAACGTGCATCACATCAATTGAATGATGGATGTCTAAGTCTTCCCAATACGGTAGCTCCCAAATAATCATTTGCTTCTTCCACATGTCATCTTCGCCAGTATTTTTGTTAGTACTTTTCCGCTTACCAAGGACAACATGAATATCCTTGACCATTTCGTATACTTCATGACCTGTGAGATGAGGTGGTGGACACCTCTTTTCAATGTCACCATTGAAATTATCCTTCGTTCACCGAAACGGGTGCTTCATTGGAATGTAGCATCGATGTCCCATGTATACTATTTTTCGTGACTCGCTCAAATACTGTGAGTCTGTTTCTCTCAAACAATGTGGACATTCGCAACCTACTTTCCTACTCCGTCCGGACAAGTTACGTGTCGCTATAGAATCACTAACAGTCACAAATAAAATGTCTTTGAGGTGAAAGTACTCATGCTTGTGGTCATCCCAGACCCGCACTCCATCGTTGTACCACAACTGCTTCAGATCTTCAACCAAAGACCTGAAATAAGTGTTGATGTCATTCCCAGGTTGTTGTGGTCCTGGTATTGGTCTTGACATCATAATACATTTCCGTTTGTTGCACAACCAAGGATGAAGGTTCAAAATTGTTAGCACAATTGGCAATGTGCTACGTGTGCTGCTGTTCAAAAAAGGATTCATGCCATCGGTGCTCATTGCGATCCTAATATTCCTAGGATCATTGGCAAAATCATGATTTCTTGAATCAATGTTTCGCTACTGTGTGGCGTCAGTAGGATGCCTTATCATTCCAGTATCCTACTTATGTTTCTCTTTGTGTCATCGCAATAATTATGACTCCTTGTTTGCAAACCAACGCTTCAAACGAGGAATGATAGGAAAGTACCAAAATACCTTTTTAAGACCTCTTTTTCTTCTATTGCAGTTCTCGTCATCGCCGCCGTCTTTCCTATGATTGAATCGGTCCACTATACAAATAGGGCATTTCTCGAGGTTTTCGTACTCAGGTCCACGATATAAAATGCAATCATTCTTGCACGCGTGGATTTTCTTCACCTCCAAACCCAATGGACATATTATCTGTTTTGTCTCATAAACTGTCGTAGGGACTGTGTTGCCTTGGGGTAACATGTTCTCAAGGAGCGTCAACAATTCCTTAAAACTACAATTACTCCATCTATTGCTCACCTTCATCTGGAAAAGTTTTATCATCGCAAACAATCTGGTGTACCTAGCCACACAACTATGATACAATTGCTTCTTCGATTCTTCCTGCATCTTGTTGTAATTTGCAAGTTCACCATTACTGTATAGATCATCGTTGCCATGTCTCTCGACATTGCGTACCATCTCCTTTATGTTATGCACCTGAAATCAATGTCATCACCGGTGAACTCTGATATATCTGGCATGTTCACATTGTCGTCGTGATCTTCTTTAACATTGGTAGGGACCTTCCTTTCCAGATAACAATCTTTCATGTCTGCTTCATTAAGCCCCTCCTCCCCTTGTTTGTTCCAACATCGATAATCCACCATGAATCCATGTGTGATCAAATGTGACCTCAGCACTTCATCCGTGCGATATCTCTTCTCATTCTTGCATTGTTTGCAAGGACAACAAATAGTCCCTTTAATGTTGTCCAACATGTCTTTATCCATGAAATAGATAAATGCATCTAACCCTTGGATATATTCATCGCAAAGGCGCGGCCCATACATCCAACTTCGATTCGATGACATCTATGTACAGAAAAGAAGAGCTAAATCAAAGAAATTCAAAACCACTGATAGTCAAGATCTAAAGGGATAAGAAATAGTAAGGAACAGGAGAGGAGGATAGGACTAACCCTTTGTTTTAAGGTCTACTGATAATCACCGCAAGACTTTTAGAAGGGCACCCCCAAAGAGGAAAGAATAGGACAAGAACAGGGCAGATTTGGCAGCCACTTGTTCTGCCATAGCTGGGATGTTGTAGAAGGGCAACAGAAAATCGAGACAAACCGATTTAACGCACATCTCTCTGTAGAGAGAATGGGAGACGAGCCCGCTTCCATGACAAAAGGAGACATGCCTGACCGGTGAGTTTGGGAGACGCGCCGACTTCGATTATGAAAGGATACATACTCCAAGGAAAGTCTGTCTCAATTACGAAACAAGTATGAGTCACGCTCAAGTAAAGTGCGTCTCCCATTTGTCAGAGAGGAGGGCACATCTTGGATACCTACTTAACTGAGATGGACTGTATAGTAACGCGTCTCCTTGCACGTTCAGCCGAGCCATGTCAGATCGTCGCTGAAGCGGGCTTGTCTCGCTTAACTTTATCATAGATGATCACCTTTGAGCACGTCGCCCATCTTTGTCTTCTATTTGGGTTTCTTATGTAGTGTGGGCGCATACGGTTGTTCACTGTTGTCGATGCGTAGCAATGACACTTCCCCCGGTACTACTAAAGTGTAGCCCACGGAGGTTCTTGTTATGGTTGGGGCACGCAAAGATCAAGATTAAGATGGCGAAACCAGAGATTTACGTGGTTCGGGCCACCTAGCGTAATACCCTACTCCACAGAGTGTGTGTGTTGTATTATGAATTGCTTGAAGCCTCGTCTCTTGCTCAGCTTGGAGTTAGTGCCCCTTTTGTATCATGCGGCTCAGTCCTTTTATAGTCCAAGGACTGACTGTTACATCATTCACCTGGCCCGAGATGTGTCCCTAGTGTATTAAATTGGCTAATACACTGTCTACAGGTATTAAGCATGGTTAATGGTGTGATAACATGCCTTAGTGGCTGCGTTACCTCTATTAATAGTGCTCTTATCATGTGTCGTTAATACAGCATTAACGACACGTAATCAAGTCTTCTAACTACCGCTTTGATTGTCCCTTGAATGTACGTGTTGAAGGAGATCTACCAGTGTATACATTGATGAAGGTCCGGAGGCTCCACACGTGGCAGCTTCGAAGCTTTCCTTTGTGGGGAGGTAGCTTTGGCACCGCTGTACACGTGTCAACACCGGAGCTTCTCTTTGCTGGGGGTTAGGTTCAGAGTTATTATGCACGTGTTGATCGCGGAGCTCCCCTGTGTTGAGAGGTTACCTCCAGATTTACATTACACGTGTCAATCTCGAGAGCTACCCATATGAGCAATGCGGGTCCGATGTAATATTACATGTGGGGCCTGAGGAGTCCTTCAATTTTGATGGGCAGAAGTCTTTTGCACTTCTTGCAGTATCAGGGTACTGACAGTGGCCCCCGGGCCCACCTTTGGGAGAAACCCTTTGGGTTGAGTTATTCTACCAAAGGTGGGGCCATCCTTGATTCCTGCACTTCGACTTCAAAAGTCTCGTAATGTGCCATTTGGGTGATAGTCCGGGGTTAAACCATCACCGTGTGGCTTGTTATGAATGGGGCAGATGAGATCTTTGAGTGCGGATCTCACGCAATTGAAGGTCGCCAGTTCCCGATACGAAAACCGTATCGGTTCCTAGCGCCTTGTCAGGGTGCCGCCTTTGGGTATCCCGCCGTCCATCATAACAACAGTTTGCCTGGGTAAGAACCTCAATCTCTTCGTCGGGGTGGTCCCGGGCCCATTCATCATGGACGGGGTAGATTTTTGAAATGTGACCCCACTCTTGTGGTGGTTTCCATCCAAGCGCCGCAAAGGCTTACTTAAGAAGGAAAGTGTGCGCGGTTTGAGGGCTCTTTACGTTTTCGATCAAACTTGCACTCTAAGCCTCCCAAACTTCGCCTAGCTTTCTCTTCCTTCGCTCCACTTTGCCGCGATGGAGTTGGGTCTTCCCAAGAGCCGCCTCAAGAGCAAGGACGATTTGATGAAGGTCTGGACCTACATGGGGTGGTCCAGTGACTCCTTCAGCCACCTGATCTGCGCCAGCGAGCTCTCATTCAAGAAGGAGCGCAATGGCGACATGGTGCACTTCTGTACGTATGCCATGGTGGGATTGATCCCACCTTTTTGTACCTTTCTTTTGATGCTGCTAGACTTTTATGGTCTCCAGCTGTATCACCTTTGCCCCCATTCTCTTCTTCTAGTGGTGACTTTCGTCCACTTTTGCGAGATGTGGGTGGGTGTTCCCCCCTGCGTCGAGCTGTTTCGCACCTTCTTCACCATCCACACCACCGGCAAGGGGACAGAGCTTCTTGGTTTCTACTATTTCATGAAGCGCAAGAAATGCCCCTTCAAATACTTGAAGTCATTTCCTTCTGGAAGAAAGATTGGGTCATCATTGCAGTGGAGGAGAATGAGAAGTTGGAGTTGCCCGAAGGCCTCCCTAACGTTGACAACAACGCTTGGAGTGTAGTTCCGGTGCTGTCAGATGCCTTCAACCCCGTCTTGACCAGGATCCGCGAATGCGTGGAGGGTGGAGTGACTCCTCAGATGGTCTTTTGCAACTTCGACCAGATGGGCTCTGTTGAGAAAGAGGGAGAAGCTCGCGTGGGCCCTCAACAGCTTGATGGATAACGACCGGATTGAAACTGGTCTGAAATCCAACTTGGATGACGAAGCTTTAAGGCTTCATCTCAAGAAATTCCAGCATGGGATAAACGTCGACGGCAACGACTTAGTTCCGCCAACAGCTTTCCTCCCCTTGAACATGGAGGCGTAGTTCAGCAGGGAGCTTCGGAGGAAGATGCCGGCGCTTGACGACCTTGGTGAGGTGGAAAGGCGTCCGACCTCCAGGCTGCTAATCCTCGGAGCTTCCGAAGGGGGGCCTGCCTCCGCCCCGAGCCGGAGGGTTGAAGAAACAGGCAAAGGCAATGGCAAGGAGCCAGCCGAACCCTCCAGCCGGAAGAGGAAGCTGAAGCATGCTGACGGGAGGTCTGTCAAGGTTGCTCCCTCTACGACGGCTCCTTCTCCCTGGCAAGATCGATCCTATGTGACTGCATCTTCTCCGATGCAGGTGTCTTCAAGAGGCGCCAGTTTTGGGCAGTAAACCCCAGCCTCAGTGCCGGCTAAAAGATCCAGGTCCGGGAGTTCTTCCTGGCCAAGATAAGCTCCGACCGAGAAGACTCCAGCTGTCGCGAGTGGCCCTCAACTGAGGTCTGAAGCCGCTGTATCACCAGACTTGGTGGGCTCTGGCTCCGGGCCTCAGAAGCAGGGGTTCTGAGGCGACTGGGGTGGTAGCATCCCAAGGTAAGCATTGATTGCTCACCTTAAAATGCTAGTCTTATTTTTGATGTGTCTTTAATCTTCCCTTCCCTTTATTTCAAGGGTGTCGAAGAAGGGGTCAGGAACTTCGGCGCCTGTCGCAGTGATTGGGGCTGTGCATGCCGAAGCTCCGGCTTCAAGCACCGAGCCTCCTCCTCAAGTGGTGGCGGAAGTCGTGACAGCTCCGGCGCCAGCTGTCGTGGACTTGGATTCGGAGTCGTCGCCTGAAGCTCCCGTGGTAGCGCCGGACCACATGGAAGAAGTCGAAGATGTACCCTTGGCGACGGTGGTGGAGGCTGATGCTCCAACACCGGAGATGCCAGAAGTTCCGGCCTTTGAGCCGGAAGTCGTCGAAGCCCTGGCCGCTGAGCCAGGTGTAATTGAAGCCCCAACCATTGAGCCGAATATGGTTGAAGGTCCGACCCTTGGGCCAGAAGATGTTGAAGATCCACGGCTGAGCCAGAAATGCTTGAAGTTCCGGTCATTGGACCAGAAGTGACCAACGCGTCGGTGTCTGAGCCGTCTGTGGCAGGGGCGCCGGATGAAGCCTTGACCGCTGCCCCGGAAGTAGCTGTCCCGGAGGTGCCTGGGCCAGAGTCGGAGCAGCACAAAGAAGTAGCAACAGGTCCTCCACCCTCGGAGCCAACAACTGAAAACCTGGAGGTAGCACCTTCAACTTCTGCTCCGGAGGTGGGAGTTCCTCTAGTGGGTTCCTCTTCTGCTGCTGCTGAATATGGGGACCGGAATCCCGACATCCAAGGATCTCATTGGGTGGTGTCGTGCAGTGCGACACCCAATAGTACACAAGAAAAGAATGAGAATAAAATACAATACTAAGTCTTTATTTATAAACACAGTGGAAGTTTTACAATTTATAACGTAGGAAAGAAGTCTATACATCATACTACACTCTCAGCACTAGCTATGCATGAGTAAAGTTGTACGTGCCCTCGGACGCTTTACACTAGCAGCACTCACAGATATCGGTGGCGTGCAGGGCTTCCACTCAGCCGTGAACCCTAAAGGGTATAAGGCATCATCGTTAGGCCCTTAATCAATGGTATAACTGGCAAAAACTCGTTAAATGCAAACATGAGCATAAGGCTCAGCAAGACTGACCCGTCTCACTAGACATATGCAAGGTAAAGACTAAACAAAGGTAAGGAATAGCGTAAATAGACTCGCCTACAAGTGGATCCTTATAATCATGTTTAAAGTAGCAAATGACATTCTTCAGGCATGACACATCATAGACTCCACAATCAAACAAGAAACACTTTGCCGATGATATGACATGCCCAAAGCACATAATGCTATTACAGGATAAGTATTTGGAAACTGTAAATTTTTAATTGTGCTATTTATAAGCCACACAAGGTTGCAAAGAAATTATAATTCAATACAATATATTATTCTGGCTTCTTCAGTATTTACTATGTCATGACAGCGACAGACAAGTGGTACTCAAATAACCGCGAGGAACAGTGATTGCAATCAGGACACACCCGGCTACACGACACACACACCCACGTGGGAGACGCCTACGTGCTCTCCTCCCCGCGTCATACGCAGCCACCATTCACCCAAGACCCCAATGTCGACAAACCTCTTCATCCCGAGCAAAAGGTCCCCTACACGGACACGTCGAAGTTGCCCGCTAGAAGATTTACACCTTTATGCCTTCGCATCTCCATTGAAGGACAACCGAGGAGTCTCCACACTACAATATGGAGTTACATCAGTTTATCGCGCCCATATCCCATTATGCAACCGGTATAGTTCAAGCTTGCCCAATGGTGCCGCATACGGCACGGTACTCAAGCGACACAGGCAGGGCTATGCGCCCGAGACTCCATCTCGTCGACTCCTATTTCCCCTGCTCGGTCTCGTATTCATTTCATACGCCATTCTTTCATCTTTCACCCTCATACAGACTGTTATTCCTATCTTGCGAGTAGATTCCAACTACTCGACTTCTACCGGTATATCTACACTATTAGCACTGGCAGTTCTACACGTCAAGCTATAACCTTTTCAAGTGGAATATCAAACACCTTATATGTAATGCTCAATATCAACTGAAGACGTAAGTGAATAAAACTGTAAAAATTCTGAAAGGATCTTAAATGCAAACCGGGGCTTGCCTTAGTTTGCGACTCGAGTAAATGTCAATTTTTAGTGGTCCTCCTCTGAAGACTCTGCCAAGGAATTCAAGTGGACACCTTGGCCTTCTCCTCCAAGCGACACTTCTCGTCAATATCGATCACTACATGACATGTGTTGAAGTGTGCTGTCGAAGTGTGCAATACTACACTTCCCCTAGACCTGTTGAGAAATAGTCCGCGGAGGTTCTTTTGTGGTTAGGGAGCTCAAGATCAATATCAAGATGGCGACCTCAGAGATTTACGTGGTTCGGGCCGCCTGAGCGTAACACCCTACTCCACGGGGTTGGTGTAATTGTATTGAGTGAGTTCGCTATGGTCTGGTTGCGATAGCTTGGATCCGCCCCCGTACTTGCGTGGTGCAGCCCTTTTATAGTTCTAAGGACTGACCGTTACAAAGCTAGCCTGGCCCGACATGTGGCCCTGGCATGCTTAATGACCTAATACACTGTATAAAGAGTATTAAGTACAATTAATGGTGTGGTAACGTGCCTTCATGGTAGCGTTACTACTATTAACGATACACTGATCGTGTGTCATTAATATGGTATTAATGGCACATTATCAGACCTTGTAACTGCCACTTTAATCATCCTTGAATGTCTGTAATGGTCTTGTAAGGCTTGTATTTCCATTGGTGACGAAGGTCTTGAGGCTCCACACGTGTCGGATCCGGAGCTTTCCCTTGCGGGAGAGCAGGTCCAGGGTTGCTGTACATTTGTCAGTACCGGAGCTCCTCTCTGACAGGGGCTAGGTCCGGGGCCGTTTTACACGTGTAGTCGTCGGAGCTTCCCTTGGTTGGGAGTTCTGTTCCGGGCTTATTTTACATGTGTTAACCCAGGAGCCAATCATATGAGGGGGGCGGGTCCGGTGCAACGTGACATGTGGGACCAGCAAGGGCCTTCGACTTTGACGGGTGGAACTTTCTTACTCTTGTTGCGGTATCGTGGGGTACCCGGTACGTAGGGTACCGATAGTGGCCCTCGGGCCCACCTCTGGAAGAAACCCCTTGGTTTAAGTTGTTCTGTCGGAGATGGGGCCATTCTCTATTCCCACGCTTCGATTTTCAAAAAGTCCTCTGATGCGCCGATAGAGTGGTAGTTCGGGGGTGAACCTTCGACGTGTGGCTTGTCATGAATACGGCAGATGAGATCTTTGAGTGCGGATCTCACGCAATTGAAGGTCACCGGTTCCCAATACGAAAACGGTATCGGTTCCGCGCGCCCTGTCAGAGTGTCAACTTTGGGTTTCCCGCCACTCATCATGGCAACGGTTGGCCTTGGGTAATGACCTTGATCTCTTCGTTGGGGTGGCCTCCAGGCCCACTCGTCATTGACGGGGTAGATTTTGGAAAAGTACTCTTGATCTCATTGCGGTTTCCATCCAAGCATCGCAGAGGCTTACTTATGAAGGAAAGTGCACACAGGTTGAGGACTCTTTACACCTTCAATCATCTTTGCGCCCAGAGCCTCCCAAACTCCGCCTAATTTTCCATCTTTTGCTCCACTTTGCCGCGTTGGAGGTTGGTCTCCACAAGAGCCGCCTCAAGAGCGATGATGATATGAAGAAGGTCCGGACCTACATGGGGTGGTCCAGCGACTCCTTCAACCATCTGGTCCGCGTCGACAAGCTCGCGTTCAAGAAGGAGCACAACGACGACATGGTGTATTTCTCTGAGTACGCCATGGTGGGGCTGATCCCACCTTTTTCAACTTTCCTTTTGATGCTGCTGGACTTCTATGGTCTGCAGTTGTACCACCTTGGCCCTCATTCTCTTCTTCTTGTGTCAACATTGTCCACTTCTGCGAGATGTGGGTTGGTATTCCCCCCTGCATCGAGCTCTTCCGCACCTTCTTCACCATCCACACCACCGGGAAGGGGTCCGAATTCCTTGGCTTCTACTATTTCGTGAAGCGCAAGAAATGCCCCTTCAAATACTTGAGGTCGTTTCCTTCCGACAAGTGGGACAACTGGAAGAAAGATTGGATAATCATCACGACAGAGGAGCACGAGAAGTTGGAGCTGCCCGAAGGTCTCCCAAATGTTGACACTGACGCATGGAGTGTGGTTCCGGTGCTGCCAGAGGCCTTCAACCCTGCTTTGACCAGGATCCGCGAATGCGTGGAAAGTGGAGTGACCCCCCAGATGGTCTTCTGCAACTTCCTAGTCAAGAGGTGGGCTCCGCTGAAGAAGAGGGAGAAGCTTGCATGGGCCCTCAACAGCGTGATGGATGAAGACCGGATTGAAATCAGTCTAAAATCCAATTTGGAGGGTGCAGCTTTGGAGCTTCATCTCAAGAAGTTCCAGAATGGAATTGATGTCGAAGGCGACGACTTAACTCTACCGGCGGCTTTCCTCCCTCTAAACATGGAGGCGCAGTTCAGTAGGGAGCTCCGGAGGAGTATGCGGCGCTTGACGATCATGGTGAGGTGGAAAGGCTTCCGACCACTAGATTGACAACCCCCGGAGCTTCTAAGGGTGGTCCTGCCTGCCCCAAGCCGAAAGACTGAAGACGTCAACAAAGGCAAGGGCAAAGAGCCAGCTGAGCCTTCCAGCTGGAAGAGGAAGTTGAAGCACGCTGAAGGGACGTTCGTCAGGCCTGCTCCTTCCATGACGGCTGCTTCTCCCCAGAGGGGGAGGTCTTCTGCTATTACCCCTGCTTCGGTGCCAGCGCCTTCAAGAGGTGTCAGCTCCAGACAGTCGACTTCGACTGCAGTGCCGGCTAGGAGCTCCAAGTCCGGGAGTTCTTCCCGTCGCCGGCTGAAGGGACTCTGGTGGCTGCAAGTGTTCCTCAACCGAGGTCCGAAGCAGTTGTCTCACCAGATTTGGTGGAATCTAGCTCCGGGCCTCAGAAGAAGAGGTTCCGAGGCGCCTGGGATGGTAGCATCCCAAGGTAAGCATTGATTGCTCACTCTGAAATGTTAATCCTGCTTTTGGATGTGTATTTAATCTTCTCTTCCCTTTACTTCCAGGATGTCAAAGAAAGGACCCGGAGCTTCAACGCCTGTTGCAACGGTTGAGGCTGCTCCTGCTAAAGCTCCGACTTCGATTGTTGAGCCTCCTGGTCAAGCGGAGGTGGAGGTCGCGGCAGCTCCGGCACCAGCTGTCGTGAGCCTGGACTCGGAGTCCTCACTTGAAGCTCCTGTGGTAGCGCCGGACCGCAGGAAAGAAGTTGAAGAGGTGCCCTTGGCAGTAGAGGCTGATGCTCCAGCACTGACGACGCCAGAAGTTCCAGCTCCCGAGCAGGAAGTTGCCGAAGCCCTGGCTGTTGAGCCAGATGTAGCTGAAGTGCCGGCTGTTGAGCTGGAGATTGTTGAGGTTCCGGCCCTCGTGCCGGGAACGGTTGAAGACCCAGAAGCAGAGCTAGAAATTGTAAAGGGTCCGACTACTGAGCCGGAGGAGGTTGGAGGTCCGGCAATTATGGCGGAGGTGGTTGAAGGTCCGGCGGATGTGCCAGAGGTAGTCGCCGCACCGGGGGCTGAACCAGTGGAGATCAAGGACCCAATTGAAGCTACTGCTGCTGCTCCAGAAGTGGTGGTCCAGGAGGTACCAGCGCCGGAGCCAGAGCAGCTCGTAGGATCGATGGCAGGTCCTTTGACATCGGAGACGTCGACTGAAGACCCCAAAATGGTGCCTTCACTTGCTCTGGAGGCGGAAGTTCCCCCCGTGGGTTCTTCTGCTGCCACTGAAGGACTCCAAGAGAGCGGTCCCAGCGCCGCGGGAGTACAGGGGACCACTATTGTAGAGTGGGACCCAATTTTTGTTACGGAGAACCCGCTTGAGCCTGCGGATGGTCCCAGCAGGCTCGGAACCTACCCCCCTGGCATTGTCCATAGACAACGCCTGCTCAAGCCTCAGGCAGGTCCAGCTCGCCTTCGACCATGAGAGCAAAGCTTTGGAGGAGGAGCGCAACACCTTGAGGCGTTGGCGCAGCATGCTCCATATTGAAACCAAGCTTGCTCAGGCGAGGCTAGCTAACCAGAAGGAATGGATCAAGCGGGAGAAAGCCTAGTTAGAGTACTGGGACAAGTTGATGGAGGAGAAGGAGGCCGCCATCAGGGCGCTCGATGCTAACTCCAAGGAAATACTGGAGCAAGCTAAAAAGAGACGTGACACTGCTGACGAGCGTTACGAAAAGCTTGCAGAGTTGAATGAAACTCTCATGAAGCATCGAGCGGACCTAGAGGCAAGGGAGGAAAAACTCCCGGGGCAACAGGAGGATGTGGTGAGGAGGGAAGCAGAGATCACCCAGAAGTTGGCTATGGGTGAGAAAAATTTGGCGGATCACAACAAAAAGTTGGATCTATGGAAGGAGGAAGAGAGGAAGAAGAACTCGAAGGTGGGGCAAGAGCTCTCGAAAAGAGAGTCTGACATTGCCGCTAGGGAGGAGAGAGTCAAGGGCAGGTAGAAGGACCTAGCTGAGTGGCGGAACTGCATTCACCTGTGGGAGATGGAGCTGGCTGTCCAGGAGAAACAAGTTGCTGAGGTCAAGCAGCAACATGCTAAGCTGGCTGAGAGACTTGCTCGTGAAAGCTCAGAGCTTACGGCCGCCCGGAGGCCACTGGAGGAGCTGCAGAGCTTGAAGGAGACTGAAGCTATTCAAGTATGGGACTTCCTCGGACGAGCAAATGACGCGCTAACACTGCATGGTTTCAGTCCAGTACGTCCAGACAACCCAGAGCTGGATCTGGACCGAGCGCTGGTGGCCCTCAACGGTGCTGGCGGCAAACTTGATGCAATGGGCAATGTCATCGCGGATCAGCTAGAGACAGAGGGGAAAACTCTGGCTATAAACATTGTAGAGTATGTGCTGACATGTTATGTAAGTCGAGAACCCCAATTCCCACTGGACCTGGTGCTCGAGGGTCCCTTTGCTGAAGAGGAAGACGCCGCCAAAGCCAGTGTCCAAGAGGTTGCCCAAAAAGTAGCTTCGTTCTTCCGTAGGTCTTAGGTCTTCCAGTAGCTTGGACTTTTCTCCTTTTGTCCCTTGTAATCTCAATTTTGTAATCCAGTTCTTCTGATTAATGAAATCCTCCTTTTTTTACTTGAATTTCACTTTGTCTTCAATATACTATGTTGTGTCTTGTTGGCCCCCTGGTACATGTCTACAGTTGAGATGTGTACATGTACCAAAGGTTATGACAGTATATTGAAGTCTTCAATTTTGAAGCGTCGAAGACAGGCCCCCTGGAATGGTCAGAGCTTGGTAGCTTCGGTGTCAACATATTGGATCTCGACGGCAGACCTATCTTGGGAGATGTCGGAGCTTAGTAGCTCCAGTGTTGTCCATCATCACTATGAATTTTTTCTTTTCCTACACATTAAAGGCTAGAGAAAAAGTAAAATTCATCCTCTTGTCTATAAATTGGTTGTGACTTATTGTTCTTATTTGAACTTTTAGGTTCAAAGAAACTCAATATGCTTACAAACATTTTGATAGAATCTTCTTAGATCCACGTGCCTTTTTAGTACTCACCCTACTGAGGCCTGAAGGGGTGTAGGTAGAGTGGCGTACTTAGGGTGCAGGACCAGGCTAAGTCGATAGCACACTCCGGACCTAGGTTGGCTTGGTGTTCAGGCAAGTAGACTATGTAGCGGTGTTAAGATCCAAAAAGACTATCAATAAGGCTTGTAATGCATGTGAGTTACTTCGAACAAAATTCAAAAATATTTGCACAACTTCATTATATACAAGCAGGGTAAAAATAATTTATCATATTGAGCCTTGTACAAAAAGTATATGCACGTGGAGTCTGCCTTCACACAACAATGCTTTTCATTATAGGTCCGGATTATAAGGGAGACAAGGACACACTTAGGGTGTTGGACCAAGCTAAATGTGCTATACATCTTGTGCTAACCCAGTGCAAGTAGTTACACTTTTAGTACTATGGCTGTGTCAAGTGTTACTTGAACTTTCCGGATCCCCCCGGAGGGGTCCAGATGTTCTCCCGGAGGACTTGCTCGACTCTGTATAATGACTCTATAACATGCATTGTGTGTAATACAGACTCACCTCCGTGATTCTAAGTATAAAACTTATGGAGGTGATCGATGTTCCAAGGATTAGGGAGTGAGATCCCATCCTCAGTTGCCAAGCGAACGCAGCCTGGTCGGGATACTTTCATGACTCGGAAAGGACCCTCCCAGCTGGGGGAAAGTTTGTTCATCCCTTCACGAGTTAGTATCTTCCGGAGCACCAGGTCACCTTCTTCGAGCTGTCGGTCACCCACGTGCCTTTGATGGTAGTTCCGGAGCGCTTGGCGATAACGTGCATTTCGAACAGCTGCTCGACACCTTCCCTCGTTGACGAGGTCAAGGTCTTCACAATGGAGCTGGTCCTACGTGGCTTCGTTGAAGGTCCGGACCCGGAGGGACCCTAAGGTGATCTCCGGAGGAAGGACTGCTTCGGCTACATACACCAAGAAAAATGGAGTCTCCCAAGTTGACCGATTAGGTGTTGTCCTATTCGCCCAAAGTGTGGATGGAAGCTATTCAATCTAGTTAGCTCCATGCTTTTTCAAGTGCTCATATGTGCGCGTCTTGAGTCCTTTTAAGATTTCTGCATTTGCTCTCTCGGCTTGGCCATTTCTTGCTGGATGAGCTACTGAACCATAACTAAGTTAAATGCCGAGGTCTTCACAATATTCTTGGAATGCAACACTTGTGAATTGAGTTCCGTTGTCAGTTATGACTTTGTTTGGAACTCCAAATCTGCATATAATGGACTTCAAGAACTTTATTGCTGATTGTTTGTTGATTGCTACTACTGGAGTTGCTTCTGGCCACTTGGTGAACTTGTCGATGGTGACATATAGGAACCTGTAACCTCCGACGGCTTTTGGGAAAGGTCCCAAGATGTCCATGCCCCACACAGCCAATGTCCATGTAGGAGGTATCATCTGCAGTGATTGAGTCAGTGTGTGAATCTGTTTTGCATGGAACTGACATGCTTCACATTTTTTCACCAGCTCAACCGCATCCTGGAGTGCTATAGGCCAGTAAAAACCATGCCGGAAGGCTTTACCGACCAGCGTGCGAGAAGATGCGTGGTTCCCGCACTCGCCTCCATGGATTTCCATGAGAAGACCGCGGCCTTCTTCCCTTGCAATGCACCGCATTAGGATGCCATTGGCACCGCGTCGGTAGAGATCCCCTTCTACCAACGTGTATCTTTTAGCCAATCTGACAATCCGGTCAGCGGATACATTGTCTTCGGGAAGGATATTGTCTTTCAAGTAGCTCTGAATCTCCGAGATCCATGCATTGGAGCTAACTTGAGCTTCTGAGTCTCGCGTGCTGGGTTGCTCGGAGCTTTCAACAACACCTACGACCCTTGGTGAACGCCATGGTAACAGGGTCACCGGGACCGCCAGCTTCGAGGTGCTGGTCTCGCCCCCTTCACTCAGTTCGACAGGTTGAGCTGTTGGTTTTGATAACCTCGAGACGAAGATTCCGTCGGGAGCCGGAGCTCCAGTTGAGGATTTCGTCGAGAGTTCATCACCTTCGGAGTTATGAAGGTGCTGAACATGATGGAGGTCCAGGACTTCGAAGTCCTATTGAAGCCTCTGGACTTCAAGGAGATAAGCAGCTAATTGGGAATTGTTACAGGAGCATTCACCTTTCACTTTCTTGATGATGAGTTGTGAATCTCCCTTCACCAACAGCTGTTTGACACCATAAGATAGTGCCACCTTGAGTCCATAGATGAGGGCTTCATACTCCCCCATATTGTTGGTTGCCTTGAAGTCAAGGTGTACCATATACTTGACCTTCTCTCCGGTCGGAGCTAGGAGAAGGACTCTAGCTCTGGACCCCTACTTCTGCACGGAGCCGTCGAAGTAGAGGGTCCAGTGAGGTTCAGTGAATACCAGAATTTTGAGCTCTGGTTTCTGCTCACTGTGGCCCCCAGGGTTTGATGGAAAGGGAGTCCACTCCGCCCCAAAGTCAGCCAAGGCTTGACTTTTAATTGCTTGTCTTGACACAAATTCTAGATCGAATTCTGCCAGCTCCGCTACCCACTGTGCAATATTCCCACAAGAATTAGGGTTATGCAAAATTGCACGTAGTGGAAAAGAAGTTACCACTGATATTTTGTGGGCTTGGAAGTAATGACGAAGCTTTCTTGAGGCAATGAGAACTGCTTAAAGCAGTTTATGCACCTCGATGTATCTTGTCTTGGCATCATGGAGTACTTCACTGATGAAGTACACTGGGTGCTGGACTGTTCGGACGCTCCCGGAGGGGCCCGAAGCTTCCTCTTCATCAACCTGGATCCTTCCGGAGGGGTCCAGAGCTTCTTTTTGAATTTCCTGGTCCCTTCCAAAGGAACCCGGAGCTTCTTCTGGAGTGATCCAGACCCTCCCAGAGGGGTCTAGATCTTTTTGTTCAGCAGCAGTTGCTCCTTCGTTTGAAGGAGGTTGATCCTCCAGCATCTCGCCTTGAGGATATGTGCCTGAGGGTTGGTCCCCAAACTCTCCTTCAGGTAGTTCCAGACCCTCCCAGAGAGGTCTATAATCCTGAATTGGGGATGGCTCCTGTCTTTCCGCGACCAGGACCATACTGACGACCTCTGTAGTTGCCGAAATGTAAAGCAGTAAAGGCTCACCAGGGTTCGGAGCTACCAGGATTGGTAGTGTGGTGAGGAGCTGTTTCAGCTCTTGAAACGCCTTTTCTGCTTCTTCAGACCAATGAAATGGCCTGGACTTCCTCAAGAGTTTGAAGAAGGGTAGCACTCGTTCTGCCAGTCTTGAGATAATCTGACTAAGCGCAGCGAGACATCTAGTCAACTTTTGGACGTCTTTAATGCTGGCTGGGGGTCACATTTCTCCTATAGTCTTGATCTTCGCTGGGTTTGCTTCGATTCCTCGATGAGTCACCAAGAAACCCAAAAGCTTCCCAGAACTAACCCCGAAGACGCACTTGTCTGGGTTCAGCTTGGTGTGTGTAGTACGCAACTTGTCAAAGACGGCTTGTAAGTTGTCAAGGAGTGATTCCTTGTTTTTAATCTTCACGACGATGTCATCAACATACACCTCCACCAAGTCTCTAATTAGCTCTCCAAATGTTTTGTACATAGCTCGCACAAATGTTGAAGCAACATTTTTGAGACCAAATGTCATAGCAGTGTAACAATACAATCCATCTACTGTTATGAAGGCGGTATGCTCTTCATCTTCCTTAGACATTTGGATTTGATGATATCCAGAATATGCATCTAAGAAACACAGAAGTTCGCACCCGGAGGTGGAATCCACTATCTGATCTATTCTAGGTAGTGGAAATGGATCTTTTGGACATGCCTTATTTAAGATGGTGTAGTCGATACACATCCGAAGCTTCCCACCGGCCTTGGGTACAACAACTGGGTTTGCCAACCATTTTGGATGGAAGACTTTCCAGATGAATCCAGCTTCGAGCAACTTCTTGATTTCCTATCGGATGAAGTTTTGTCGCTCGATTGATTGTTTCCAGGGCTTCTAGTGTACAGGCCGGGCGTCTGGGTAGATCTTCAGATTGTGCTCAATCACCTCCCTAGCGATCCCAGACATTTGTGACGGTTGCCAGGCAAACACGTCGACATTAGCCCGGAGGAATGTGATGAGCGCGAGTTCCTATTTGTTTTTCAGACCTCCCGAGATACGGGTAGTCTGAGCAGCATCGGAACCGATTTGGACGACTTTGACGGGAACGTCGGTGTCGCCGCTTGGTTGCACATGAGGTGCGGAGGTAGAGCATTTGTGGCGAATGCTTGGAGGATTCACAGCTGGCTCTTTTCCAGATGCTTCCTCTTGCACTGTGGTAAGCGCATAGAGTTCTTCCAGAGCTGTGACTCTCTGCGGTGCGATCTCCACAGATCCGGAGAAAGCCCGTAGGTGTTGGCATCTTCAATACCAGATAACCATAATGGCAGCAACCATAAATTTCTATAAAGCTGGCTTGCCTAAATTGGCATTGAAAGGCAGACTGATCTGCGCAATGTTGAAGATCAACTTCTCGGTTCTGTAATTCTCCCGGGTCCCGAAGGTCACTGGGAGTGTAATAGAACCAAGAGGAGTGATAGTTCCTGGACCTACTCCGGAGAAAGGTCGGGATAGACGGAGGTCCAAAGGCCGAAGCTGAAGCTCAACAAAAGCTTCAAAGCTTATGAGGTTATGCCCGGAACCTCCATCCACCATCACATGGTGAATTTGAATATTGTTAATGGTAGGTGACACCATCAACGGGAGTTGACCAGCCCCAATCATGTTTCGAGGGCAGTCCGAAGCATCAAAAATGATGGGTGTGTCCATCCACTTCCGATGTGGTTTTGCCTTAGCAGCAGGAGCTACCATGGCCATGTCCCGCCGAATTGTCTTGAGGATGCAACAAGAAGTGATGTCCCAAGGACCACCATAAATGGTGTTCAGGGTTTTCCGACGTTCGTTGTCGGAGGCATCGGAATCGTCATCGACAGTGTTGTAGACGGCTTTCAAGACCTTTTTAGGGTCCTGGAAACCTAGCTCTTCATCAGCCGGAGCTTCGTTGACTTTTTGTTTCCCTTCCCTTTGATGGAAAGGGGCTTCTTCCCGGCGCTTGTTTTAGCGCTCGGCAAGGTTCTAGACCTCGCGGCATTCTTCCAAACTGTGTCGATTCATCTTGTGAATTGGACATCAAGCTTTAGAATTGTTGCCGTCCTCTAATGAAGGACGAGGTCGCTTCTCAGGGCGTGGCCCCCGGCTTCCAGGAGCTGCAACAGCAGCAGCCGGAGCACCGATCGACGACTTCTTTTTGCCGTTGGGCTTCTTCTTCTTCTTGCCACTACCAGAGGTAGCAGCTTCAGTTTTGGAGGACTTTTGGTTGGCCTCCGGAGCTGGTTTGGAATGCATTTCCGACCCTCCGTAGCTCTAGCGCATTTGTCGGCTAGGCTAAAGAGTTATGTGACGCTGGTAACTTCCTTAATAGCCAGCTTCTCTAGCATATTCTTATCTCGAACTCCCTGTCTGAATGCAACAATAACAGAGGAGCTCAAGATTGAAGGAATGGTATTGTGTACCTGAGAGAATCGCTGGATGAAGGACCGTAACGATTCCCCCAACGTTTGCTTTATAGTAAACAGGTCCAGTTCAGTGCCAGGTCGGGTGTAGGAGCTCCCGAAAATCGCAGTGAATTGCTGGCATAGTCCCGCCCAACTATTGATGGAGTCAGGTGGAGGACTCATAAACCAGGATCTTTCAGTCCCGATTAAGGCCACAGGGAAGTAATTGGCCATTACAGCCTCATCACCCCCCGCTGCTAGTATGGCAGTAGAGTAGATTTGTAAAAATTTGGCGGGGTTGACTGTCCTGTTGAATTTTTTCGGCAAGTGAGGCCGGAACTTCTGTGGCCACCTGACCATATGTAAGTGCATGGCCAGAGTAGAACAACCTCCTCCTACTCCTTGAGGAGCAGGGTTGTCCCGAGCTTCTCGCCTTTCACGATCACGCTCAATGTGGACTCGGTCGTCCTGTTGCCGGTAACGGCGATCCAGTTCCGACCACAGATCATGAGTCGGTATCCTGGTGATGGCATGGGTGCATCGCGCCTCAAGGGGCAACGAAGTCACCTGTTGGGAGGTGGCACGCCTCCTTTGTTAAGAGGCTTGTGTACCAAGCCGATCGGACAAGGTTCGTCGTTGTGAAGGTGCCCTTCCCGAAGGAGGAGGACCTTGGTTACTAATGCCTGCAGCCGCAGGTGCGACCAGATGGTCAACATCAGCCCTCCACTGCTCCATAGCACCCTGGGGTGCACCTGGAGGTGGTGGATGTTGTAGAAGAGCTCGTGCGGCAACGAGCGTGTGCTCGAGGTTGTTGTTTGTCGATCCAGTGATCAATGTAGATGCCCCATCTCGTTGACCAGCATTATTTGCCGGAACAGATGGTGCTACAGCGCCTGCTAGAGCATTGGCACCAGTTGGTTGTTGAACATTGGAGGGGTTGCCTCCAGCAGGTTGTTCAGCATGATTGCCATTGGATGATCTAGCAGCTGAATTCACCATCTCATGATCTTGGAACAAATCTGCCCCTTCCTGGCGCGCCAAATGTAGAAGTGTGCAATACGATACTTCCCCCGGACCCGTTGAGAAACAGCCCACGGAGGTTCTTTTGTGGTTAGGGAGCTCAAGATCAATATTAAGATGGTGACCTCAGAGATTTACGTAGTTCGGGCCGCCTGAGCGTAACGCCCTACTCCACGCGGTTGGTGTAATTGTATTGAGTGAGTTCGCTATGGTCCGGTTGCGATAGCTTGGATCCGCCCTCGTACTCGCGCGGTGCAGCCCTTTTATAGTTCTAAGGACTGACCGTTACAAAGCTAGCCTGGCCTGACATGTGGTCCTGGCGTGCTTAATGACCTAATACACTGTCTAAAGAGTATTAAGTACAATTAATGGTGTGATAACGTGCCTTCATGGCAGCGTTACTACTATTAATGATACACTAATCGTGTGTCATTAATATGGTATTAATGGCACATTATCAGACCTTGTAACTACCACTTTAATCATCCTTGAATGTCTGTAATGGTCTTGTTCGGCTTGTATTTCCGTTGGTGATGAAGGTCTGGAGGCTCCACACGTGTCGGATCTGGAGCTTTCCCTTGCGGGAGAGCAGGTCTGGGGTTACTGTACATGTGTCAGTACTGGAGCTCCTCTCTAATGGGGGCTAGGTCTGGGGACGTTGTACACATGTAGTCGCCGGAGCTTCCCTTGGTTGGGAGTTCTGTTCCGGGCTTATTTTACATGTGTTAACCCGGGAGCCAGTCATATGAGGGGAGCGGGTCCAGTGCAACGTGACATGTGAGACCAGCAAGGGCCTTCGACTTTGACGGGTGGAACTTTCTTACTCTTGTTGCGGTATCGTGGGGTACCCGGTACGTAGGGTACCGACAACATGCATATAGAATCTATATGAATGCTAGTGAAATTATAATGTATATATAGTTCATAAGCTTCTAACTATGGTTATAGTGAGTGAATGATCTTAGTTGGCTTTGGGATTTTTATGGTAGATATTAGGGACTATAATGGAGACTCTTGCAAAGAACAGGAGATGATCAAGGAAGTTCGTTGTCTCTAAAATTATGGCAAGCAATAACCTTTCCTGAATTTTGGACGGGAAAATGTAGCTTTAACATAGCCATCAGTTGATGATTATGATAAAGGAGGTTGTCTTGGTTCTAGTAAAATTGGGTTCATAATTTTCTAAGCATATATGAGTGAGATATTGAATTTCAAAGTTGCTAAGAATTCCTGGAAGTATTTTATAATTGAAATTAGACTTTCAGTTATTATCTAGGTTTGGAACTGAATTTGGATTAGAAGATTATGTCAATTAAATCTGAAACTTTTAATGGAGTTGGTAAATATCTAAAAGAATGTTTAGGTCAAATTTGGGACATAACAAGGAAACTGAACATCTATAATAATTCAATGATTAAAAAAATAATTGAATTATACAGAAAGTTATACAGGCTTGTATACCAAACCACTTGTACAACTTGAAAGTTAAGAGCATAAGAGTTATTCAGGATTTTACTGGAGATTTTTGGAGCCAGGCTACTAGGAGAAATTGAATTTAGCAATTTGAATTAAGTGCTGGTTACAGTTTTGTTACCTAAATGAACAGCAGATTGAAACTTGAAATTGGAATAAGTTAGACAGGTTCAATGGCTCCCAAACTTTTTCTGGTGACCAAGAACAGGACAAAGTATTTTATGTGAATTTTGGGGATTTTTCCAGTAGAAGGATTTGTTGTAAAAATTCCAGGAATGTTTGGAGAAAAATATTTATCCATAAATGAAAAATGATTTTTATGGACATCAATTGGAACTAACAGAAACTAGAGCTCAAGATCTTTCAATCAAAATTAGTTTGAAGATTTTTGGATAAATATACAGAGATTTATGGATTTTCTAATTTGAACTTAATCTAGAATTGTTTGAATTAATTTGAATTCAAATCAATGGCGTCTGGGCCCCACCAGCTGACGTGGCAAGCTCTGGTCGAAGCAACACACGGGTGCACATGGTTTTTCTCACATAGTCACATGGAATCCCGCAGCCACAGCAGATCCACGAACCAAAGGGAAACGCTCACTGACGTGTGGACCCTGCCGCACCTTCGTCTTCCTCGGGCCGGCGGCGCTCGTGGTTCCTGCGGCAGCGCGCTCCGGCGAGCCTCGCTGGAACCGAGTTCCCGGCCACCGCAGCGCCTAGTCTTGGGCGCCCAACCCTAAAATCATGCACTGAGCACGATGGTGGGGTCGGTGAAGCTTGCCGACAGCCGGAAATGGCAGCGCATCGACAGCGGTGGCGGCTAGGGTTCCGACCATGTTAGAACTGCCGCCCCGTGGCTTAAAATCTTTGGAGAAAGGCTGGAGAAGTCTCTTGGAATGTGACACCTGGTTCCGAAAATGAACCAAGTGCGGTATATGTGTGCCCAGGATGTTTAACACACATATACAAGTGATTCACAAATGGTAAACAGATAATTACCACAGCTCAAATTATTAAATAAGTACTCTTATTACATAATTCATTATATCCTCGAATACAAGCTCTAATGGGTATTAATGACAAGTTTGAACTAATGCAGCGGAAATAAACTAATAAGCAACTAAGCAAAAGGGTATAGCGCAGCTCCAATAACACCACAGGCAAGTCGACGGCAGCACACAGCCTAGAACTCCGCATTATCGCCATTAAACTCACAATCTTGACCTGCAACTGTTGGGGGAGGGGATTGCAAGAGTGAGTACATGTCGTACTCAGCAAGTGTGGAAATAATGACATGTGGCTGATTCAAATGACGACAATGATAATGGCTAAGTGCTGAAAAGTACAGTAAAACCATTTGGAAAAGAAATGTATTACATGTATATGAAGTAATCCCATCATAAACCATAATTAATAACATATCACCAATCCATATTTCATATCCATCACCATCATACCATTAACCATATTCAATGCCATAGTTAATCCATAACCAGCCAATACCAGTACCAACCATAACCATCCCAAATCCCAATTTCCCTCTAATCATGTAGGTCATCTAGGCGCTCATAACCGGGAGCACGACTATCATGATAGTTTTGACACTCTGCAGAGTTTGTACCACTTTACCCACGTGTTTGTGATTTCATCACCCGTCGGCGACTAAAGAACCTCCCTTATGCCAATTACACTTCCTTTGGTGTATGGCCAAGAGATCACAAAATAGCCTTTACAAAGGGATTACTAGCCTATTTAGACCCCACTGAGGTTTCACCGGTGGCGATGTCTCCAACTGAGCACATCTTCAACCAAGGGCCCCCTCCTGAGCCATTCGGATCCCAGGGTAGTCCCGCCAATCATCAACAAACCCAATCCGACTACCCCTTCCCCGAGCATCCATAATGGTCCAAATAGCACTGGCAAAGCCCTAATTAATTAGCTACGCCACACCCATACTTGGCCTCGTGGTGGCACTGTAGTCCTGACTTATTCTCGCATGAACCGATCCTTAGATCTAAAGCAAGCAAATCACCATGACATCCAACCCATCCACATACCAGACTTGCTTAGATCACCCATTACCATATCATATTGACCAGTTCACATTAACCAAAATATCATTATGTATAATGAAATGTGTAGTGTTGTTTTCCCATCCCAATTAATTAAGCGAAGCAAAAAGGTAAAAAGCCCTTCCCGACTCTCTACCATAAATTCCAGGCGACAAGGGTGGTCAAACAACGCTAGTAAACTTCCTACCATAGGATTCCCATCAAATTGACACAAGCATGCAGTTTGCAAAGAAAACATTTATTTTAAAAATAGGATCAATATGCTTTCCAGGACACTTGCCTATTTCCGACCGATAGGGTTGCTCAAGTGCTTCGAAGTCTTGGTTCTCGAAATTCTCGTACACGACTTCTTGAGCACTTCCCTCTACTCGCGATCACACATACAAGAAAACATATACAAATCAACATGATGCACACACATTAATCAACATGTGATGATATGCATGCATGCAAAGATCCATTATTAATTAACTATGGTTGTTTATTAATTAGATGCAACTAGTTCATACGTCTTCATACGAGTTTATGGGGTTTTAACGGGGATTAATGTTGCTGAAAATAAAAAGATGGTGCAACTAAAATCAATTTGCGTCTATTAGATCTAATACGTCGCTAAAATTTGCATCGGAGAAATTAATGCTACCATAGACGCGACGGCTTCGAAGATCGCGGGACGATGGCGATGCGACAACGACGATCTCCGGCAGACGACGGCACCCTCCTCTTTTTCTTCTTCTTCCTCCTCTTTTTCTCCCTCTGGCGGCGCCTCTGTTCTTTCTACCGAGCTAGGGCTTTCTTTTCTACGGTGGCGGCGCTGGATCGCTTCTGGCGTCGGGAAAACCGAGTCCTTTTATAGCCGTAGCGGCTAGGGCACGCGGGGCCAGCGGTGCGGGTCAACGCGACGCGCGCGGGGCGCTGCGCGGGTGGCGGGGCCGGTCGGGCGCGCGGTGCGGGGCTGGCGCGGTGGGGCCAGGGCGCTTGCGCGGGAGCACGGCGCATGCGGTCGGCACGCGACCGACTCGGTCGGCGCGGGCGAGCGCGGGGTGGGGCCGTCGGGCGGGGCGCGGTTAACGCGGGGGCCGGCTAGTGCGCGGGAGCGGCGGGAGGCCGGGGCGCACGGGCGCTCGTGCGCGCGCTCGCTGGGCCGTCGGCCTGGCTGGCGGGTGCTGCTCCGTTTTTTTTCTTTTTCTTTTTTTCTTTACATATATTATTATATTATTATTATATATTTTATTATTCATATTCCTTTATAATATTATTATTTTTTTATACTTATTCCCTATTACATGCTATTATTTTCTTTTTTCTTCTTTATTTATATTTTCTATTTATTTATTTTATTTACGTTTCTTTCATTTCTTTTATTTACTGATTGTTATTTTTTCGTGAGTTATTATCTCTTTCCTTGTTTATTTTTTCTTTTATTTTATTTTCATTTATAATTTCTTATATTTCTTTTCTTTCATATTTGTTATGCTAATTTAATTTATTTTAATGTACTTACTCTGGTAAATAAATTTCTTTTAGCTTGTCTATTTTTTTATTAAATTTTCAATACATGAGGATGAATGCAGAAATGCAAAATGCAATATGAGATGCATATATTTTATATTTTTATTTATAAAAACAATTTCCTCCTATTATTAGCTCTAAATTCCTATTTAAATTTTTAATTTGCCGAAACTCGAAAATCAGGGTGTTACAATTCTACCCCCCTTAAAATGAATCTCGCCCTCGAGATTCGGATAGGCTGAAGAAGAGATTTGGAAACAAAAATTTTAAATTACCTTTCATATTTAAATTAGCCAAGTTTGAAAATTTTGGGATGTTATGAATCTTGTCCTCGAGATTCAGACGGATTAAAGAAGAGATGAGAAAATCCTTGATAACATCTTCACGCTTCCATGTAGCTTCATCCGGGGTTATGAATCTTCTTGTAGTGCCAATCTTCTACGGAAGTAGAGACATGAATGAAGATAGAAGGAATCCCAACCTATATGCATGCATCTAGAGATATGAAACTAACAACTAGCTATACTAGCCTAGGTGGACATGGCAATGCTAAAGCATCCCAAAATCCTCTATTAAGCACACAAGCAAACAATATATATAGCAAACAACACACCAAAGAAAAACACATCGATTCCTGAGTGCTCCTATGTGCTCTAAAGTGTCCATTCTATCTAGGCTGCGTCCTACGGTCAACCTGGCTCTGATACCAATCTGTGACACCCGGTTACGAAAATGAACCAAGTGCGGTATATGTGTGCCCAGGATGTTTAACACACATATACAAGTGATTCACAAATGGTAAACAGATAATTACCACAACTCAAATTATTAAATAAGTACTCTTATTACATAATTCATTATATCCTAGAATACAAGCTATAATGGGTATTAATGACAAGTTTGAACTAATGCAGCGGAAATAAACTAATAAGCAACTAAGCAAAAGGGTATAGCGCAGCTCCAATAACACCATAGGCAAGTCGACGACAGCACACAGCCTAGAACTCTGCATTATCGCCATTAAACTCACAATCCTAACCTGCAACTGTTGGGGGGGGGATTGTAAGAGTGAGTACATGTCGTACTCAGCAAGTGTGGAAAGTATGACATGTGGCTGATTCAAATGACGACAATGATAATGTCTATGTGCTGAAAAGTACAGTAAAACCATTTGGAAAAGCAATGTATTACATGTATGTGAAGTAATCCCATCATAAACCATAATTAATAATATAGCACCAATCCAGATTCCATATCCATCACCATCATACCATTAACCATATTCAATGCCATAGTTAATCCATAACCAACCAATACCAGTACCAACCATAACCATCCCAAATCCCAATTTCCCTCTAATCATGTAGGTCATCCAGGCGCTCATAACTGGGAGCACGGCTATCATGATAGTTTTAACACTCTACAGAGTTTGTACCACTTTACCCACGTGTTTGTGATTTCATCACCCGTCGGCGACTAAAGAACCTCCCTTATGCCAATTACACTTCCTTTGGTGTATGGCCAAGAGATCACAAAATAGCCTCTACAAAGGGATTACTAGCCTATTTAGACCCCACTGAGGTTTCACTGGTGGCGATGTCTCCAACTGAGCACATCTTCAACCAAGGGCCCCCTCTTGAGCCATTCGGATCCCAGGGTAGTCCCGCCAATCATCAACAAACTCAATCCTACTACCCCTTCCCCGAGCATCCATAATGGTCCAAATAGCACTGGCAAAACCCTAATTAATCAGCTACGCCATACCCATACTTGGCCTCATGGTGGCACTGTAGTCCTGGCTTATTCTCGCATGAACCGGTCCTTAGATCTAAAGCAGGCAAACCACCATGACATCCAACCCATCCACATACCGGGATTGCTTAGATCACCCATTACCATATCATATTGACTAGTTCACATTAACCAAAATATCATTAATGTATAATCAAATGTGTAGTGTTGTTTTCCCATCCCAATTAATTAAGCGAAGCAAAAAGGTAAAAATCCCTTCCCGACTCTCTACCATAAATTCCAGGCGACAAGGGTGGTCAAACAACGCTAGTAAACTTCCTACCATAGGATTCCCATCAAATTGACACAAGCATGCAGTTTGCAAAAAAAACATTTATTTTAAAAACAGGATCAATATGCTTCAAGGACACTTGCCTTGTTCCGGCGGATAGGGTTGCTCAAGCGCTTTGATGTCTTGGTTCTCGAAATCCTCATACACGACTTATTGAGCACTTTCCTCTACTCGCGATCACACATACAAGAAAACATATAAAAATCAACATGATGCACACACATTAATCAACATGCGATGATATGCATGCATGCAAAGATCCATTATTAATTAACTATGGTTGTTTATTAATTAGATGCAACTAGTTCATACGTGTTCATACGAGTTTACGGGGGTTTTAACGGGGATTAATGTTGCTGAAAATAAAAAGATGGTGCAACTAAAATCAATTTACGTCTATTAGATCTAATATGTCGCTAAAATTCGCATCGGAAAAACGAATCCTACCGTAGACGCAACGGCTTCGAAGATCGCAGGATGATGGCGACGCGACGACGACGATCTCCGGCAGACGACGGTGCCCTCCTCTTTTTCTTCTTCTTCCTCCTCTTTTTCTCTCTTTTTCTCCCCCTGGCGGCGCCTCTGTTTCTTCTTTATTTATATTTTCTATTTATTTATTTTATTTACTTTTCTTTCATTTCTTTTATTTACTTATTGTTATTTTTTCATGAGTTATTATTTCTTTCCTTGTTTATTTTTTCTTTTATTTTACTTTCATTTCTAATTTCTTATATTTCTTTTCTTTCATATTTGTTATGCTAATTTAATTTATTTTAATGTACTGACTCTGGTAAATAAATTTCTTTTAGCTTGTTTATTTTTGTATTAAATTTTAAATACATGAGAATGAATGCAGAATGCAAAATGCAATATGAGATGCATATATTTTATATTTTTATTTATAAAAACAATTTCCTCCCATTATTAACTCTAAATTCCTATTTAAATTTTTAATTTGCTGAAACTCAAAAATCAGGGTGTTACATGGAACCATGAGAGAAGTGATAGGGAGGTGAAATCGTCTTGTAACGGCTGGCAAACAACTGTCGACGGTGACATAGGCATTTTTTCAATGGTGGGGGGAAGAACTCGTGATTCTCGAGCTACGGTCTATCATTTTTGGTAATTCCAGTTCGAGATGGTGCGCAAGGGAGTGAAGAAACTATTTGCTAGAAATTGTGAAGAGTGATTAAGTGTGGAAACCGAATTGAACGGAAAACCTAGCTAGTTCATAAGCTTCGGCCGAGAGTAAAACTTGGATAATTTGCTCGATACTCACGTAAATGCGGAACGGCTTTCACCGTTAGTTATAGGGTGCCTGGGCGCACCTTCTTGCTGTTGGAGTCAAAGACCAAAATGGCTCGCAGCAGCTTGGCACCGTGGAACAGAGACGGCGCACGACGACTTCGGCGGCGAGCTCCGGTTTGGCTACAACATACCGACCAAAACATCAACGAAATGGCAAAGCGATTGAACCAGAGGATAGAGAAGGGAGTGGGGAATAACTTCGCTGTTGAGAGCTCAGTGAGAGGACTTTCCGGTTGGCCGGCAACGGCTGCGCAGCGCCGGCGGTCAGAATTTCACGCACGGGAGCAAATTGCAGCAGGGCTTCAACGGGGTAGAAAGAAACTGGCAGGGAACAGAGAGGAGGGGATAAGGAGGGCTCTGGGTGAGTTGTAGGCAGCTGGAGGGCGCCGCTCGTGCACCGTCGCACTGGAGCATGCAGCGCGCGCACTGGCGCGAGCAGCGGCCTCTGTTTTGCGGCTGCGCGTGGGTAGACACTGACTAGTGGGTCCCACCAGCCACCTCATTGTACAGCTCATTTGTAAATTCAAATTAAAATAGTAGATGAGCTCTAATAAATGTGAAACTTTGTGGGTATGGAAAATGAAATATGCTGAACACAATGATGTGCTCAGATCTTATGTTCAAATAAGTTTGAACAGAATTCAAAATTTGAATTTGAATTTGAGTTGAATTCAATGAAGCTATTGAATTAAATAGAAAACTTCCTTCAAAAATTATGAAACCTTGCAGGGACACTATTTGGAATATTTGGAATCCATTGGTCAACTCAAATCTTTAATTTGAAAAGGTTTAATCAGGAGCTAAATTTGAATTTTTGAATTCCTTCAATTAAGGTTTAAATTGGTTTGATTTCTCATTTTCCAATTTAATTTCTTTTTATCATTCAAAATTTTTAGTCCTAACTGAATTTTGTATTATAGGAATTTGGGCTTTTACACTGAAGGGCTCCCGGAGAGCGGTCCCAGTGCCGCAGAAGCTCAAGAGTCCTCTCTTGTAGAGTGGGACCCTATTTTTGTAATGGAGAACCCTCTGGAGCCTGCAGAGATGGTCCCAGCAGGTCCTCAGCCTATCTCTCTGGCGTTGTCCATAGACAACACCTGTTCCAGCCTCTGACAAGTCCAACTCGCCTTCCATCATGAGAGCAAAGCCCTAGAGGAGGAGCACAACACCTTGAGGCGTTGGCGCATCAGACTCCATTTTGAGACCAGGCTTGCCCAGACGAAGCTAGCTGACCAGAATGAGTGGATAAAGAGGGAGAAGGCCCAGTTAGAATACTGGGAGAAGCTGCTTAAGGAGAAGGAAGCCGCCATCCGGGCACTCGACGCTAACTCCAGGGAAATCCTTGAGCGAGCCAAGGAGAGGTGTGATGCTGCTGATGAGCGTCACAAAAACCTCAATGAATTGAATGAGATTCTCCTGAAGCGCCAGGCGAACCTGGAGACGAGGGAAGAGAAGCTCCTTGAGCAGCAGGAGGATGTTGTGAAGAGGGAAGCGGAGGTCACCCAGAATTTGACTCTAGGTGAACAGAATTTGGCAGATCGCAGCAAAAAGCTGGATCTATGGAGCAAAGAAGAGAAAGGGAAGTACTGGAAACTGGGCAGGAGCTCTCGAAAAGAGAGGCTGACGTTGCCACCAGGGAAGGGAAGGTGAAAGGCAGGGAGAAGGACTTGGCAGGAAGGCGGAACCGCATCCACCTCCAGGAGACGGAGCTGACTGACCGTGAGAAGCAAGTTGCTGAGAGTATGCAGCAACATGCTAAATTGGTCAAGCGCCTTGCTCGGGAAGGTTCAGAGCTTGCGGCTGCCCGAAAGTCACTGGAGAAGTTGCAGAGCTTGAAGGAGACGGAGTCCATTCAAGTGTGGGACTTCTTGGGGCGGGCCAATGACACACTGACACCGCTAGGCTTCAGCCCCGTACGTCCGGACAACCCGGAACTGGACTTGGACCGAGCGTAGGTGGCCCTTAATGGTGCTGGCGGCAAACTCGACGTGATGGGCGATGTTATTGTGGACCAGCTCAAGACACAGGGGAAGTCTTTGGCTAATAACATCATAGAATATGTGTTGACGTGTTACGTAAGCCGAGACCCCCAATTCTCCCTGGACCCGGTGCTTGAAGGTCCCATTGCTGAAGAGGAAGATGCCGCCAAGGCCAACGTCCAAGAGGTTTCCTATAAAGTCGCCACATTCTTCCGCGGGACTTAGATCCTCAAGTAGCTAGGAATTCTTCCTTTTGCCTTCTACTGTAATCCCAATTTTGTAATCCAGTGCTTCAACTTAATGAAATCCGTTTTTCCATGAACTTCACTTTATTTTTATCTACAATATAATGTGCTCTGTCTTGTTGGCCCCCTGATACATGTGTACAATTGAAGTGTGTACATGTACCAAAGGTTTTGACAGTATATTGATGACTTGAATGCTTCACACTTGTAGATTTTAGGTCCGAAGTCTTCAATTCTGAGGCGTCGACGGCAGGCCCCCTGGGATTGCGGAACTTGGTAGCTCTGATGGTACCCAGTATCAACATATAAACGTTGATGATCGGATCTTGGTAGCTCCTGATGTCGCCGCATGAATAGTTGAATTTAGGCCCCCCAGGGGTTGTCGGAGCTTAGTAGCTCCGACGTCAACCATCACCGCTTTGAATTTCTATTCTTCTTGCACATTAAATATAAGGAAAAAGTAAAATTCGTCCTCATGTCTATAAATCATTTGTGTCTTACTGTTCTTACTTGAGTTTTATTCCGAAGCAACTCGATATGGTAGCGAGTATATTGATGTAACTCTTCCAATCCCATATGCTTTTTTAGTACTCACCCTACTGAGGCCTGCTGGAGTGTAGGTAGAGTGGCATACTTAGGATGCAGGACCAGGCTAAGTTGATAGCACACTCCGGACCTACGTCGGCTTGATGTTCAGGCAAGTAGACTATACAACATGTTAAGACCCAAAGAGACCAACAATATAACTTTCAATGCATATGAATAACTTGGTAAAAACTCAAGAAGAATTGCACAACTTCATTATAGACAAGAAGGTTAAAAACAATAAATTGATAGATTGAGCCTTGTACAAAAATAAATGCATGTGGAGTCTGTTTTTACACAACAATGTCTTTCATTATAGGTCTGGATTACAGGGTAGAAAAGGACACACTTAGGGTGCGGGACCAAGCTAAGTGCGCTATACGCCTTGTACTAACCCAGGGTAGGTAGTTACACTTTTTAGTACGGTGACTGTATGAAGTGTACTTGAACTTCCCGGACCCTCCCGGAGGGGTCTGGATGTTCTCCTGGAGGACCTACTCCTGTCTATTTATCAACTCTATAACATACATCATGTGTAGTTACAAGATCACCTCCATGATTCTAAGCATAAAACTTATGGAAGTGCTTGATGTTCCAAGGATTAGGAAGTGGAGTCCCATCCTCAGTTGCCAAGCGAACTCATCCGGGACGGGATACTTTGATCACTTGGAATGGACCTTCCCAGCTGGGGGAAAGTTTGTTCATTCCTTCACGAGTTAGTATCCTCTGAAGCACCAGATTGCCTTCCTCGAGTTTTCGGTTGCGCACATGCCTTTTATGATAGCGACAGAGCGCTTGGCGATAACGTGCATTCTGAACAGCTGCTTGGCACCTTCCCTCGTCGACGAGGTCAAGGTCTTCACGCAGGAGCTTGTCTTGCGTGGCTTCGTTGAAGGTCCGTACATGGAGGGACCCCAAGGTGATCTCCGGAGGAAGGACTGCTTCAGCTTCATACACCAGAAAGAAGGGTGTTTCTCCAGTTGACCGGTTAGGTGTTGTCCTGTCCACCCACAACGTGGACAGAAGCTCTTCAATCCAGTTAGCTCCATGCTTTTTCAGACGCTCATATGTGCGTGTCTTGAGTCGTTTTAAGATTTCTGCATTTGCTCTCTCAGCTTGGCCATTGCTTGCTGGATGAGCTACTGAGGTGTAGCTGAGTTGAATGCCAAGGTCTTCACAATATTCTTGAAATGCAGCACTTGTGAATTGAGTTCCATTGTTAGTTATGACTTTGTTTGGGACTCCAAATCTGCATATAATGGACTTCAAGAACTTGATTGCTGATTGCTTGTTCATTGTCACAACTGGAGTTACTTCTGGCCACTTAGTGAACTTCTCGATGGCGACATACAGGAAGCTGTAACCTCCGATAGCTTTTGGGAAAGGTACCAAGATGTCAATTCCCCACACAGTGAATGGCCATGTAGGAGGTATCATTTGTAGTGATTGAGCTGGTGTGTGAATCTGTTTTGCGTGGAACTAACACGCTTCCCATTTTTTCACTAGCTCAACCGCATCCTGGAGTGCTGTAGGCTAGTAAAAGACATGCCGGAAGGCTTTACTGATGAGCGTGCGAGAAGAAGCATGGTTCCCACACTCGCCTACATGGATCTCCGCGAGGAGCTCGCGGCCTTCTTCCCTTGCAATGCACCGCATTAGGATGCCATTGGCACCGCGCTGGTAGAGATCCCCTTCTACCAACATGTATCTTTTACCAATCTGACAATCTAGTCAGCGGATACACTATCTTCAGGAAGGATATTGTCTTTCAAGTAGCTCCGGATCTCCGAGATGCATGCATCGGAGCTTACTTCAGCTTCTGAGTCTTGCGTGCTAGGTTTCTCGGAGCTTCCGACAGCACCTACGACTCTTGGTGGACGCCATGGTAGTAGGGCCACCGAGAATGCCAGCTTTATGGTGCTGGTCTCGCCCCCTTCACTCAGTTTGGCAAGCTGAGCTGTTGGTTTTGACAACCTCCGGACGAAGATTCTGTCAGGAGCCAGAGCTCTGGTAGAGGCTTTCGTTGAGAGTTCGTCGGCTTCAGCGTTATGAAGACGCTGAACATGTTGGAGATCCAGGACTTCGAAGTCCTTTTGAAGCCTCTAGACTTCAAGGATGGTTTGGGCCCTTTTAGAAGGACCCAGAGCTTCGTCTCCATCGACCCAGACCCTCATGGAGGGTTCAGGACATTCATATTGTGCTTCTTGTACCCTCCCGAAGGGGTCGAAAACTCCTTTTTGTTTGACCCAGACCTTGCTAGAAGGATCCAGACCATCTTGGTTGACCAAATGAACTTCCTCAGGTAAATGAGGTTGATCCCCTAGCGTTTCGTCTTGAGGTTCCATGTCTGGGGGCTGGGACCCAGATATGCCTTCATTTAACTCCGGACCCTCCCGGAGAGGTCTGGGTTCCTGGACTGGATGTGGCTCTGGTATTTCCGTGACCAGGACCATACTGACAACTTCAGTGGTTGCCGAAATGTAAATCAGTAAAGGCTCACCAGTATTCGGAGCTACCAATATCGGTAGTGTGGTGAGGAGCTGTGTCGGTACCCTGCGTACCGAATACCCCCTAGGACTGCAAAAAGAGCAAAGTAACTTCACATGTCTGAGTTGAAGACCCCCGAAGGCCCCACGTGTCATACGGAACCGGACCTGCCTCCCTTCGATGTTTAGTCCTAGTGCTACCACGCGTATCCTGCAACCGGAGCTACATCCCACACATGGGAAAGCTTCGGGCTAAATACCTACGCGGCACCCCCGGACCTAACCCCCAACAGAGGGAAGCTCCGGTACCGACACGTGTACAACAGCACCGGACCTACCTGTCCCAGACATAAAGCTCCGGAGCTGCCACACGTCCAACTGCCGGACCTTCAACTTAATCAAGCAGACTGGTGGACCCCCAACGTCTCGGACCTTCAAGGGGCCATTAAAGACTTCAAGGCCCGATTAAGTGTCATTAATACCATCTTAATGACACACGATCGGAGGGCCCTTAATACTAGTAACGACACTGTCAAGGCGCGTTACCACACTATATATTAAGGGTAATTAAGCGCATTAATTGTGTATTAAGCATCAGTAACTGCCAGAGCCACATGTCGGGCCATGCTAACGTTGTAACGACCAGTGCTTGTACTATAAAAGGATTGGCCGAGCGATACACAGAGAGACTCTTCCAGACTCTGCTCTAACACAAGTCCACAAGCTCTCAGACGCTCAATAAAACAACTACACACCCCGTGGAGTAGGGTATTACGCTTAGGCGGCCCGAACCACGTAAATCCTCGTGTCAACTTGCTATCATGTTCTGAATCTCTGCGCGCCCACAACCGAACTACAAACTCCGCGGTCTGCCAACGGTAGTACCAGGAGAATTGCAGGACCTTTTTGCTATCAAGCAGAAGGGGGGAGAGTCCATGCGATCCTTCATCCAGAGGTTCTCCCAGGTACGAAACACCATACCTTCTATCTCAAGCGCTTCTGTTATTGTGGCATTCAGACAGGGCGTTCGAGACTAGAAGATGCTAGAGAAGCTGGCGACCAAGGAAGTCACCAGCGTCACGAAACTCTTCAGCTTGGCAGAAAAATGTGCCAAAGCTGCGGAGGGCCGTGAAATGCACTCCCAACCACCTCCGGAGGACAATGAAATGTCCTCCAAGGGTGAAGCCACTACCTCTGGGAGTGGCAAGAAGAAGAAAAAGTCCAACAGCAAGAAGAAGCCGTCGGCCGGCACACCTACTGCTGCAGCTACTGCAGCTCCGGGTGGCCGGGGGCCACGCCCCAAGAAACGACCTCGGTCGTCGTCTGACAACGGTGGCAGCTCCAAGATGTGGTGTCCCATACACAAGACGAACAACCACAACCTGGAAGGCTGCCGAGAGGTCCAGAACCTTGCTGAACGCTACATCAAGCGCCGGGAAGAAGTTCCTTTCCGTCAAAGGGAAGGAAAACAAAAAGTCGACAGAGCTTCGGCTGAAGAGGAGTTAGGCTTTCAAGACCGCAAAAAGGTACTGAAGGCTGTTTATACCTCTGTCGACGACAACTCCGACGTCTCCGACAACGAGCGTCGGAAGACCATAAACACCATATTTGGTGGTTCATGGGACATCACCTCCCGCCGTGTTCTCAAGACAATGTAGCGGGACATGGCCTCAGTAGCTCCCACCGCAAGGGCAGAGCCTCATCGGAAGTGGATGGACACTGCCATCACTTTCGATGCTTCGGACTGTCCTCGGAACATGATCGGAGCTGGCCAACTTCCATTGATGGTATCTCCGACCATCAACAACATCCAGCTCCATCATGTAATGGTGGACGGAGGCTCGGGGTTGAACCTCATAAGCTTCGAAGCCTTCGTCAAGCTTCAGCTCTGACCTTCGGATCTTCGCCCCTCCCGACCTTTCTCTGGAGTAGGTCCGGGGGCCATAACTCCACTCGGTGCCATTACTCTCCCGATGACCTTCGGCACTCAAGAGAATTACCGCACTGAGAAGTTGGTCTTCGACGTGGCGCAGATCAACTTACCATTCAACGCCATCTTGGGCAGACCATCCTTGTAGAAATTCATGGCTGCTGCTCATTATGGCTATTTGGTGTTGAAGATGCCAACACCAGCAAGTGTTCTCCGTATCCGTAGAGATCACACCGCTGGAGTTACTTCCCTGGAAGAACTCCACGCGCTTGCTACAGTGCAGGAAGAAGAATCCGGAAAGGAGCAAGCTCTGAAACCTCCGAGCATTCGTCATCGAGGCTCAACCTCTGCACCTCGTGTGTAACCAAGCGGCGACACCGACATTCCCGTCAAAGTTGTCCAAATTGGTTCCGATGCCGCTCAGACCACCCGTATATCGAGAGGTCTGAATGACAAATAGGAACTCGCGCTCATCACTTTCCTCTGGGCTAATGTCGATGTGTTTTCCTGGCAACCATCACAAATGTCTGGGATCCCTAGGGAAGTGATCGAGCACAATCAGAAGATTTATCCCGACGCTCGGCCTGTACATCAGAAGCCTCAGAAGCAATAAGTAGAGCGACAAAACTTTGTACGTCAAGAAGTGAAGAAGTTGCTTGAAGTTGGATTCATCCGAGAAGTCTTCCACCCAAAATGGTTGGCAAACCCAGTCATTGTACCCAAGGCCGGCGAGAAGCTTTGGATGTGTATCCACTACACTACACTGAATAAGACATGTCCAAAGGATCCATTCCCACTACCTAGAATAGATCAGATAGTGGATTCCACCTCGGGGTGTGAATTACTGTGTTTCCTAGATGCATATTTTGGGTATCATCAAATCAGAATGTCTAGGGAAGATGAAGAACATACTTCTTTCATTACAGTAGATGGATTATATTGTTACACCGCCATGCCATTCGGTCTCAAAAATGCTGCTTCAACATTTGTACGAGCTATGTCCAAAACTTTTGGAGAGCTTATCAGAGATGTAGTGGAAGTGTACGTCGATGACATCATCGTCAAGATCAAGAACAAGGAGTCATTCCTTGACACCTTGCAAGCTGTCCTCGACAAGTTGCGAGTCACACGCACGAAGCTGAACCCAGACAAGTGTGTCTTTGGGGTTATCTCCAGAAAGCTTCTTGGATTCTTGGTGAACCACCGAGGAATAGAAGCGAATCCGGTGAAGATTAAATCTATTGAAGACATGCGGCCACCAGTCTGCATCAAGGACGTCCATAAGCTGACTGGATGTCTAGCTGCCCTCAGCTGGTTCATCTCAAGACTGGCGGAATGGGCGCTACCCTTCTTCAAATTATTGAGGAAGTCCAGACCATTCCAATGGTATGAAGAAGCGGAAAAGGCTTTCCAAGAGCTAAAGCAGCTCCTCACCACTCTACCAACTTTGGTAGCTCCGAATCCTGGTGAGCCACTTTTGCTTTACATTTCGGCAACTGACGAAGTTGTCAGCATGGTCCTGGTTGCGAAAAGACCAGAACCATCTCCAGTTCAGGAGTCCAGACCCCTCCGTGATGGTCCGGAGCTACCTGAAGACGAGTCTGGGTCCCAGCTCCCAGACCCAGATCCTCAAGGCGAGATGCCAGAGGATCAACTTTCTTCAAATGAAGAAGTTGTTGTTGCTGAGCAACAAGATCCAGACCCCTCCGGGAAGGTCCGGGTCACTGCAGACGAAGATCCGGACCCCTTCGAGAGGGTCCGGGTTGATGAGGAGGAAGCTCCGGGCCCCTTCAGGAGGGTCCGGATAGTCCAGCGCCCAGTGTACTTCATCAGCGAAGTACTCCATGACGCCAATACTCGGTACCTGGAGGTGTATAAACTGCTTTACGTAGTTCTTATTGCTTCTAGGAAGCTACGACACTACTTCCAAGCTCACAAGATTTCAGTGGTAACTTCTTATCCAATGCGTGCAATCTTTCATAACCCCAACTCTACTGGGAACATTGCAAAGTGGGCAGCGGAATTGGCCGAGTTCGACCTTGAATTCGTCCCAAGACAAGCGATTAAGAGTCAAGCATTGGCGGACTTTGTGGCGGAATGGACCCCCTCTCCATCAATGTAACACCCTAAATTTCGCATCCTGCATTGCATACATGATCATGCATTAAACATTAGAGGGATAAAAGAATAAAAGAAAAGATAAAACATACATATATGTATGTAGCAAAAGAAGAAATTAAAATAATAATAGTAATAGATAAAAAATATATATAAATAAATCATGTAATAATAAATATATATATATATAAAATAATGAATAAATAAATGAATAAGATAAATAAAATAAATAAAATATAAATAGTAAAATATATAATAATAATATAAAAAGAATAAAAAAATAATAAAATAAAAAGAAAACATATATATATAAAAATAATAATAATATAAATAATAAATAAATAATATAAAAGAAAAAAAAGAAAAAAAAAGAAAAAAAAACCCGCCGGCCAGGCCGCCGACCGGCCCAACCGGCAACGCCCCGCCAGCCGCCTCCCACGCTCCACGAATCCCAGCGCCTGGGCCCGGCCCTGCCTCCCACGGCCGCGCTCAGCCGCACGCCCCGCGTCCCATCGCGTCGAACGCGCGATTCTCGGCGCCGCGACCGGCCCCGCGCCGATCCCACGCCAGCCAGCCCTAGCGCCCTACCGCCGCCTATAAAAAAAGGGCCTCGGGACTCGTGTTTTCCAGCCACCAGAAAAGAACAGCCGCCGCCTCCACGAAAGCCCTGTCGCCGGTACAGAAAAGAAAAGGGCAACAGAAGGCTGCGCCGCCAGGGGAAGAAAAGAGATAAAAAAAGAGGGGAAGAAGAGGAAGAAAAAGAGGAAAGTGCCGTCGTCCGCCGGAGATCGTCGCCGTCGTCGTGTCGCCGAGGGATTGCTGCGCCATCCACTTCGTCTACGCGTCGCATTCGTTCCGCGACCGTCAAGCCGTCAGATCTACGGTAGGCCATGTTTCCGATGCAAATTTTGGCGACGCATTAGATCTAATAGACATAAATCGATTTTAGTTGCACCATAATTTTATTTTCAGCAGCATTAATCCACTCTAAAACCCCCATAAACTCGTATGAACACGTATGAACTAGTTGCATCTAATTAATAAACAACCGTAGTGAATTAATTATTGTACTTTGCATCCAATCATATCATCGCATGTTGATTAATGTGTGTGCATCATGTTGATTGTATATGTTTCTTGTATGTGTGATCACGAGTAGAGGGAAGTGCTCAAGAGATCGTGTACGAGGATTTTCAGAATCAAGACTTCGAAGCGCTTGAGCAACCCCATCCGCCGGAGCAAGGCAAGTGTCCTTGAAGCATATTGATCCTGTTTTAAAATAAATGTTTTGTTTGCAAAACTGCATGCTGTGTCAATTTGATGGGAATCCTATGATAGGAAGTTTACTAGATTTGTTTGACCACCCTTGTCACCTGGAATTTATGGTAGAGAGTCGGGAAGGGTTTTACCTTTTTGCTTCGCTTAATTAATTGGGATGGCAAACAACACTACACACTTAATTATGCATCGATGATATTCTGGTCAATGTGAACTGGTCAATATGATGGGTGATCTAAGCAAGTATGGTTATGTGGATGGGTTGGATGTTATGGTGGTTTGCTTGCTTTAGATCTAAGGACCGGTTCATGCGAGAATAAGCAAGGACTACAGTGCCACCACGAGGCCAAGTTATGGGTGCGGCGTAGCTGATTAATTAGGGCTTTGCTAGTGCTGTTTGGACCATTGTGGATGCTCGGGGAAGGGGTAGTCGGATTGGGTTTGTTGATGATTGGCGGGACTACCCTGGGATCCGAATGGCTCAAGAGGGGGCCCTTGGTTGAAGATGTGCTCTGCGGGAAACATCGCCACCGGTGAAACCTCAGTGGGGTCTGAATAGGCTAGTAATCCCTTTGTAAAGGCTATTTTGTGATCTCTTGGCCACACACCAACGGAAGTGTGTAATATGACTGACGGTTCATGGGCATAAGGGAGATTCTTAGTCGCTGAAAGGTGATGAAATCACGAACACGTGGGTAAAGTGGTACAAACTCTGCAGAGTTAAATAAAACTATCATGATAGCCGTGCTCCCGGTTATGAGCAACTGGACAACTTCCATGATTAGAGGGAAATTGGAATTTGGGATGGTTATGGTTTGGTAATGGTTATGGTTGGTTTATGGTTATGGGTTGGTAATGGATATGGTTTATGGATTATGATCATGGATATGAATTTGAGTTATGGTAATTGGACAGGGATAATGGTGATGTTGACAATAATTGGATATGGTTTATATTTTGTTAATATGATGGTTATGATGGGATTGTTTCACATAGACATAGTATAATGCTTTTCAAATGTTTTACTGTACTTTTCAGCACTTAGCCATTATTATTGTCGTCATTTGAATCATCCACATGTCATACTTTCCACACTTGCTGAGTACGACATGTACTCACTCTTGCAATCCCCCCCCCCCAACAGTTGCAGGTCAGAATTGTGAGTTTTATGGCGATAATGCGGAGTTCTAGGCCGTGTCTACCGTCAGCTTTGCCTGTGGTGTTATTGGAGCTGCGCTATCCCTTTTGCTTAGTTGCTTAATTGGTTTATTTCCGCTGCATTAGTTGAACTTGTCAATAATATTTATTAGAGCTTGCATTCGAGGATATAATGAATTATGTAATAAGAGTGTATATTTAATAATTTTAGCTATGGTAATTATCTGTTTATCATTTGTGAATCACTCGTGTATGTGTGTTGAACATCCTGGGCACACATATGCGTTAGCTTGGTTCATTTTTCGGAACCGGGCGTCACAGATTGGTATCAGAGCCAGGTTGACCGTAGGATGCAGCCTAGATAGAATGGACACTCTAGAGCACATAGGAGCACTCAGGAATCGATGTGTTTTTGCTTGTTGTGTTGTTTGCTATATATATATATATATATATATATATATATATATATATATATATATATATATATATATATATATATATTGCTTGCTTGTGTGCTTAATAGAGGATTTTGGGATGCTTTAGCATTTCCATGTCCACCTAGGCTAGTGTAGCTAGCTGTTTAGTTTCATATCCCTTGATTCATATAGTTGGGGACATTTCTTAGTTCTTACCTATTGCTTTTCTTCAGATGGTGAGGACTCGCAACCAGAGGGACACTAATGGTGAGGAGGAGAACCATGGAGTACCTCAGAACAACAATGGACAAGGACCTGCTCATGGAGCCATCAACATCGAGCAGTTATTGGCTATGCAAAACCAGCTCATGCAGACCATGATACAGACCATGGGATAGCTGCAGGCTGGCAATAACAACAATCAGTCCCACGTGCCTCCACCGCCACCCCCGCCTCCTCATAACCGATTGGGAGAGTTCATGAGGACCAGACCGCCAACCTTTGCTCAAGCCTCAAACCCTATGGATGCGGATGATTGGCTCAAGTCCGTGGAGAAGAAGCTTGCTATTGTCCAATGCAGTGACCAAGAGAAGGTCCTATTTGCTTCTCATCAACTAGTTGGAGCAGCTGCAGATTGGTGGGATGCTTATTGCAATGCTCATGACGATCAAGAGAGGATCACCTGGGCGGAATTCAAGGAGAGTTTCCGTTCTCATTATTTGTCGGAAGGTGTTATGATCTTGAAGAGACAAGAATTCGAGAATTTAAGGCAAGGAAAATCAAGCGTGAGTGAATATCTCAACAAGTTCACTCAACTCTCAAGATATGCACCTGAAGATGTTAGTCGGGACAGCCAGAAACAATACTTGTTCATGAGGGGCTTGAACAATGAGATCCAAGTGCAATTGCTCATTTGTGATTATGTCAATTTTCAGAAGCTTGTGGACAAAGCAATTGTGGTTGAGAACAAGATCCGTGAGATGGAGCAAGAAATCAAGAGGAAGGCGCCGTATCAAGGACAGCAACAAGGAAGTAATGTCTGCCCTCGCCTTGCACCACCCAATGCGCCTCATTACAGCTCTTCTATTCCTGCTCAGCACTCTGGTTATGCACCACACCCAACTCAGTTTGTGCAGCAGCGCCCTGTTATGCAAGCAATGCCTTATGCGCCTCGTGCTGATTTTCCTGGAACCAATGCTCAAAACCAAGCTCGTCCCAATAATTCCAGTGGAGTTAAGAGGTTCTATACTTGTGGAGAAGCTGGGCACTTTGCGAATCAATGTCCTAAGTCAGGCCTTGGTCAAAGAAGCAATGCGCCGAGGCAAAACCCAAGACCTAATGGAGGACAGCCACAAGGAAGCCGTGGACAACAGAATTTTGCTTGTGGCAACGTGAACCATGTCTCTACGGAGGATGCTCAACAAGCGGATGACGTGGTCATTGGTATGTTTCTCGCCAACTCCAATCCCGCTACTATGTTATTTGATTCTGGAGCATTGCATTCATTCATTGCATCAAAGTATGTTGCCAAGTATAGTTTGCCTATCTCTCATATGAAGTTTACTCTGTTGGTTAAGTCTCCTGGAGGAGAGATGAGGACAAATATAGTATGTCCAAAAGTAAGCCTTAGAATAAGGGGGGTAGACTTCTCCGCCAACCTCATTGTTTTGGATTCTCAAGGATTGGACATTATACTTGGTATGGACTGGTTGAGGAAGCACAATGGAGTTATTGAGTGTGCCACAAAGACGGTGAAGTTGACCAATGAAGAAGGAATCACCGTAGAATTTGAAGCATCTCAAACCGCACCAAAGCAATTGGAGCTGAATCATGTGGACGGTGCCGCAATTGAGGAGATTCCGGTAGTGTGTGAATTTTTGGATGTGTTTCCGGATGAGTTGCCAGGTATGCCGCCTGATCGAGACATTGAGTTTGTTATTGATTTAATACCTGGAACCGCACCTATAGCTAAGAGGCCGTATAGGATGCCTCCTATGGAATTAGCGGAGCTCAAGAAGCAAATTCAAGAGCAATTAGAGAAGGGTTTTATTCGCCCTAGCTCTTCACCTTGGGGAGCGCCCGTTCTATTTGTAGACAAGAAGGATGGAACGCAAAGGATGTGTGTGGATTACCGAGCTCTCAACGAGGTGACCATCAAGAACAAGTACACCTTGCCCCGCATAGAGGATTTGTTTGATCAGATGAAAGGCGCCTGTGTGTTTTCCAAGATTGATTTGAGGTCGGGATACTTTCAAATGAAGATTAGACCATCGGACATACCCAAAACAGCTTTCAGGACACGGTATGGATCTTATGAGTACATTGTGATGTCTTTTGGATTGACAAATGCGCCTGCCTACTTTATGTACCTCATGAATAAAGTCTTCATGGAGTACTTGGATAAGTTTGTCGTGGTGTTTATTGATGATATTATGATCTACTCGAAGGATGAGAAGGAACATGAGGAACACTTGAGGCTTACGCTGCAGAAATTGAGGGAGCATCAATTGTACGCCAAGTTCAGTAAATGTCAATTCTGGTTACGGGAAGTTTCCTTCTTATGCCATATTATTTCCGGAGGAGGAGTATCGGTTGACCCCGGTAAAGTGAGGGATGTGTTGAAGTGGGAACCACCGCAAAACGTCAAGGAAATAAGGAGTTTTCTTGGAATGGCTGGATATTACCGTCGATTCATCAAGGACTTTTCCAAGATAGCCAAGCCCATGACGGAATTGCTAATGAAGGGGAAGGCGTTCCAATGGACTGAAGCTTGTCAGAATAGTTTTGAGGAGTTGAAGAAAAGGTTGACAACAGCCCCCGTTTTGGTATTGCCGGATGTGAGCAAGAGTTTCGACATCTATTGTGATGGATCGAGACAAGGACTTGGGTGTGTATTGATGCAAGAAGTTCAAGTGGTTGCCTATGCGTCAAGACAATTGAAGAAACATGAGCAGAATTACCCAACACGTGATTTAGAACTTGGAGCCGTGGTACATGCATTGAAGATTTGGAGACACTATATACTCGGACATAGGTGTGAAATTTATACGGATCACAAGAGTCTTAAGTATATTTTCACACAGACTGATCTGAATTTGAGGCAACGAAGATGGTTGGAGCTCATCAAGGATTATGATGTGGGAATCAACTACCATCCGGGAAAAGCCAATGTAGTGGCCGATGCCTTGAGTTGGAAAGGAGTAAGCCATCAACTTACAGTTCGAGAGTTGCCGTCCGAGCTATGTAAGGAGTTTGAACGGTTGAACCTCGGGTTTGTAAATGAGATGGAGATGATGGAGTTAAATCCGACCTTGGAGCAAGAAATTCGAGAAGCACAGACCACAAATGAGGAGATCAAGGAAATCAAGGAAAGAATCGAAGAAGGGAGAGAATTCAGATTTGATGAAGACGAACACGGTACCTTATGGCTTGGAAAGAGAATTGTTGTGCCTAATGTAAAGCATATTCGAGAAACAATATTAAAGGAGGCACATGACTCGCCATACTCAATTCACCCTGGTTGTACGAAGATGTACAAAGACTTGAAGACTTGCTATTGGTGGAATAGCATGAAGAAGGACATAGCTGAATACGTAGCACTGTGTGATGTGTGCCAACGAGTCAAGGCGGAACATCAAAGGCCAGCCGGATTATTGCAACCGTTGAAGATTCCAGAATGGAAGTGGGAAGAAATTGGAATGGACTTCATAGTTGGGTTACCGCGTACTCAGTCCGGGTATGACTCAATTTGGGTAATTGTGGATCGCTTAACCAAGTCAGCTCATTTTGTCCCTGTGAAGACCAAGTATACAGCTGCACGATTGGCCGAAATATACATGGAGCATATTGTGTGTCGACATGGAGTCCCTAAGAAGATAGTCTCGGATAGAGGTTCTCAATTTACCTCCAGATTTTGGCAAAAATTGCATGAAGCTTTGGGAACGAGGTTGAATTTTAGTTCAGCATATCATCCTCAAACGGACGGACAAACCGAGAGGACCAATCAGATTTTGGAGGACATGTTAAGAGCTTGTGCTTTAAAGCATGGGAAAAGTTGGGACAAAAGCTTACCCTACGCAGAATTTTCATACAACAATAGTTACCAAGCGAGTTTGAAAATGTCACCATATGAAGCGCTTTATGGGAGGAAGTGTAGGACACCTTTATTCTGGAATGAGGCAGGAAAAACTCAAGTATTTGGTCCGGATGTGTTGCAAGAAGCCGAAAAGCAAGTCCAGATAACTCGTGAAAACTTGAGGGCTGCCCAATCAAGACAAAAAGGTTATGCTGATAATAGGCGAAGGAGTTTGACTTTTGAAATAGGAGATTTTGTGTACCTCAAGGTGTCACCTATGAGAGGTCATAAGAGGTTTAACATAAGAGGCAAGCTCGCACCTCATTATATTGGACCATTCAAGATTTTGGACAAGAGAGGAGAAGTAGCATACAAGTTGGAGATGCCAGCTCATCTTTCAGACGTACACGACGTGTTTCACGTGTCTCAACTCAAGAAGTGTCTCATAGTGCTGGAAGAACAAGTGCCGATGGACGAGTTAGAACTTCAGGAGGATTTGTATTATGTCGAGCAACCTATCAAGATCTTGGACGTGAAGGAAAGGGTCACGAGAAATAAGAGGATCCGTTGGTGCAAAGTGCAATGGAAACACCATACAGAAGCCGAAGCTACGTGGGAACGTGAAGAAGACCTGAAGGCAGAATTCCCGCATCTTTTCTCCACGCTGTCGAATCTCGAGGGCGAGATTCACTTTAAGGGGGGGTAGGTTTGTAACACCCTAAATTTTCGCATCCTGCATTGCATACATGATCATGCATTAAACATTAGAGGGATAAGAGAATAAAAGAAAAGATAAAACATACATATATGTATGTAGCAAAAGAAGAAATTAAAATAATAATAGTAATAGATAAAAATATATATATATATAAATAAATCATGTAATAATAAATATATATATATATATAATAATGAATAAATAAATGAATAAGATAAATAAAATAAATAAAATATAAATAGTAAAATATATAATAATAATAATATAAAAAGAATAAAAAAATAATAAAATAAAAAGAAAACATATATATAAAAAATAATAATAATATAAATAATAAATAAATAATATAAAAGAAAAAAAAAGAAAAAAAACCCGCCGGCCAGGCCGCCGACCGGCCCAGGCGGCAACGCCCCGCCAGCCGCCTCCCACGCTCCACGAATCCCAGCGCCTGGGCTCGGCCCCGCCTCCCACGGCCGCGCTCAGCCGCACGCCCCGCGTCCCATCACGCCGAACGCGCGATTCCCGGCGCCGCGACCGGCCCCGCGCCGATCCCACGCCAGCCGGCCCTAGCGCCCTACCACCGCCTATAAAAAAAGGGCCTCGGGACTCGTGTTTTCCAGCCACCAGAAAAGAACAGCCGCCGCCTCCACGAAAGCCCTGTCGCCGGTACAGAAAAGAAAAGGGCAACAGAAGGTTGCGCCGCCAGGGGAAGAAAAGAGAGAAAAAAAGAGGGGAAGAAGAGGAAGAAAAAGAGGAAAGTGCCGTCGTCCGCCGGAGATCGTTGCCGTCGTCGTGCCGCCGAGGGATTGCTGCGCCATCCACTTCGTCTACGCGTCGCATTTGTTCCGCGACCGTCAAGCCGTCAGATCTACGGTAGGCCATGTTTCCGATACGAATTTTGGCGACGCATTAGATCTAATAGACATAATCGATTTTAGTTGCACCATAATTTTATTTTCAGCAGCATTAATCCACTCTAAAACCCCCATAAACTCGTATGAACACGTATGAACTAGTTGCATCTAATTAATAAACAACCGTAGTGAATTAATTATTGTACTTTGCATCCATGCATATCATCGCATGTTGATTAATGTGTGTGCATCATGTTGATTGTATATGTTTCTTGTATGTGTGATCACGAGTAGAGGGAAGTGCTCAAGAGATCGTGTACGGGGATTTTCAGAATCAAGACATCGAAGCGCTTGAGCAACCCCATCCGCCGGAGCAAGGCAAGTGTCCTTGAAGCATATTGATCCTGTTTTAAAATAAATGTTTTGTTTGCAAAACTGCATGCTGTGTCAATTTGATGGGAATCCTATGATAGGAAGTTTACTAGATTTGTTTGACCACCCTTGTCACCTGGAATTTATGGTATAGAGTCGGGAAGGGTTTTTACCTTTTTGCTTCGCTTAATTAATTGGGATGGCAAACAACACTACACACTTAATTATGCATCGATGATATTCTGGTCAATGTGAACTGGTCAATATGATGGGTGATCTAAGCAAGCATGGTTATGTGGATGGGTTGGATGTTATGGTGGTTTGCTTGCTTTAGATCTAAGGACCGGTTCATGCGAGAATAAGCCAGGACTACAGTGCCACCACGAGGCCAAGTTATGGGTGCGGCGTAGCTGATTAATTAGGGCTTTGCTAGGGCTGTTTGGACCATTGTGGATGCTCGGGGAAGGGGTAGTCGGATTGGGTTTGTTGATGATTGGCGGGACTACCCTGGGATCCGAATGGCTCAAGAGGGGGCCCTTGGTTGAAGATGTGCTCTGCGGGAGACATTGCCACCGGTGAAACCTCAGTGGGGTCTGAATAGGATGCTAATCCCTTTGTAAAGGCTATTTTGTGATCTCTTGGCCACACACCAACGGAAGTGTGTAATATGACTGACGGGTCATGGGCATAAGGGAGATTCTTAGTCGCTGAAAGGTGATGAAATCACGAACACATGGGTAAAGTGGTACAAACTCTGCAGAGTTAAATAAAACTATCATGATAGCCGTGCTCCCGGTTATGAGCACCTGGACAACTTCCATGATTAGAGGGAAATTGGAATTTGGGATAGTTATGGTTTGGTAATGGTTATGGTTGGTTTATGGTTATGGGTTGGTAATGGATATGGTTTATGGATTATGATCATGGATATGAATTTGAGTTATGGTAATTGGACAGGGATAATGGTGATGTTGACAATAATTGGATATGGTTTATATTTTGTTAATATGATGGTTATGATGGGATTGTTTCACATAGACATAGTATAATGCTTTTCAAATGTTTTACTGTACTTTTCAGCACTTAGCCATTATTATTGTCGTCATTTGAATCAGCCACATGTCATACTTTCCACACTTGCTGAGTACGACATGTACTCACTCTTGCAATCCCCCCCCCCCCCCCAACAGTTGCAGGTCAGAATTGTGAGTTTTATGGCGATAATGCGGAGTTCTAGGCCGTGTCTACCGTCAGCTTTGCCTGTGGTGTTATTGGAGCTGCGCTATCCCTTTTGCTTAGTTGCTTAGTTGCTTAATTGGTTTATTTCCGCTGCATTAGTTGAACTTGTCAATAATATTTATTAGAGATTGTATTCGAGGATATAATGAATTATGTAATAAGAGTGTATATTTAATAATTTTAGCTGTGGTAATTATCTGTTTATCATTTGTGAATCACTCGTGTATGTGTGTTGAACATCCGGGGCACACATATGCGTTAGCTTGGTTCATTTTTCGGAACCGGGCGTCACAATCAAATCCTGGGGGCCCCAGTGAGCAGAAGCTGGAACCCAAGGTTCCGATTTTCACCGAGCCTCACTGGACTCTCTACTTCGATGGCTCCGTGCAGAAGTAGGGGGCCGGAGCCGGAGTCCTTCTCCTCACTCCAACTGGGGAGAAGGTCAAATACATGGTTCACCTTGACTTCAAGGCGACCAACAACACGGCGGAGTTTGAAGCACTAATCTATGGGATCAAGGTGGCACTATCATATGGTGTTAAGCAGCTGTTGGTAAAGGGTGATTCGCAGCTCGTCATAAAACAAGTCAAAGGTAAATTCTGCTACAACAACCCTCAACTAGGTGCATACCTACTTGAACTCCAGAAGCTTCAAAAGGACTTCGACGTCCTGGATCTTTGTCATGTCCAGCATCTCAACAACGCTGAAGGCGATGAACTCTCGACGAAAGCTTCAACCAGAGCTCCGTCACCCGACGGAACCTTCGTCCGGAGATTATCAAGACCAACAGCTCAGTCTGCCAAACTAAGCGAAGGGGGCGAGACTAGCACCTCGAAGTTGGCAGTCCCGATGGCCCTGTTACCATGGCATCCATCAAGGGTCGTAGGTGCTGCAGGAAGCTCCGAGCAACCCAGCACGCAAGACTCAAATGCTCAAGTTAGCTCCGATGCATGGATCTCGGAGATCCGGAGCTACTTGAAAGACAATTTCCTTCCTGAAGATAATGTATCCGCTGACCGGATAGTCAGATTGGCTAAAAGATACACACTGGTAGAAGGGGATCTCTACCGACATGGTGCCAATGGCATCCTAATGTGGTGCATTAAAAGGGAAGAAGGCTACGAGCTCCTCGCAGAAATCCATGGAGGCGAGTGTGGGAACCACGCGTCTTCTCGCACGTTGATCGGTAAAGCCTTCTGACATGGTTTTTACTGGCCTACAACACTCCAGGATGCAACCGAGCTAGTAAAGAAATGTGAAGCATGCCAGTTCCATGCAAAGCAAATTCACACACCAGCTCAACCTCTACAAATGATACCTCCTACATGGCCATTCGCTGTGTGGGGGATGGATATCTTGGGACCTTTCCCAAGAGCCGTCGGAGGTTACAAGTTCCTGTATGTTGCCATCGACAAGTTCACCAAATGGCCGGAAGCAACTCCAGTTGTGACAATAAACAAGCAATCAACTACCAATTTCTTGCAGTCCATTGTATGCAAATTTGGAGTCCCATACAAGATCATAACTGATAATGGGACCCAATTCACAAGCTCTGCATTCCAAGGATATTGCAAAGACCTCGGCATTCAAGTCAGCAACGCCTCAGTAGCTCACCCGGCAAGCAATGGCCAAGCTGAGAGAGCAAATGCAGAAATCCTAAAAGGACTCAAGACGCACACATATGAGTGCCTGAAAAAACATGGAGCCAACTGGATTGAAGAGCTTCCGCCCAACCTGTGGGCAGACAGGACAACTCCAAATCGGTCAACTGGAGAGACACCCTTCTTCCTGGTGTACGGAGCTGAAGCAGTCCTCCCTCCGGAAATCACCTTGGGGTCGCTCTGGGTCTGGACCTTCGACGATGCCACGCAGGACCAGCTCCGGTGTGAAGACCTTGACCTCATTGAAGAGGGAAGGTGCCGAGCAACTGTTCGGAATGCCCGATACCGCCAAGCTTTTCGGTGCTATCACCAAAGGCATGTTCACAACCGACAGCTCGAGGAAGGCGATCTAGTGCTACGGAGAATACAAACTCGAGAAGGGTTAAACAAACTCTCCCCAAGCTGGGAAGGACCCTTCTGAGTGATTAAAGTATCCCATCCCAGATGCGTTCGCTTAACAACCGAGGATGGGACACCTCTCCCTAATCCTTGGAACATTGAGCACCTCCGTAAGTTCTATGCTTAATATCACGGAGGTGAGTCTGTAGTTACATGTGGTGTATGTTATAGAGTCATTGTACAGAGTCGGGTAGCTCCTTCGGGAGAACAACCGGACTTTCCCCGGAAGTTCCGCAAAGTTCAGGCAACACTTGTCACAGTCTCAGAACTAAAAATGTAGCTAGCTACCTTGGGTCAAACGAGAAACGCAACACACTTAGCCTGGTTCCGTACCCTAAGAGTGTACTTGTTTCCCCTGTACCTCGGACCTATAATGAAACATTGTGTGAAAACAGACTCCACGTGCATTTATTTTGTACAAGCTCAATATTTTTTATTTTTCTTTTTCTTGTCTATAAAAAAGTTGTGCAATTCTTAAGAAACGTTAGCTCGACCAATTCATATATAATTCAAGTTGCATTGTCAATTCTTCTGGGTCTAAACATTGTTAATGGTCTACTCGTCTGAATGCCGCCAAGCCAATCTAGGTCCGGAGTGTGCTATCGACTTAGACTGAATGGATTTTACTGTTTTTCTTGACTTCAGTGTGCAGGAAAAATAAAGATCTCATGTTGATGGTGGATGATGCCGGAGCTATCAAAGCTCTGACACCCCCTAAGGTGGTCTACTGTCGATGTTTCAAACATTGATAGTAGACATCGTCAGAGCTATAAAGTTCTGGCAAATCCAGGGGGCCAATCATCAACATGAAGAAAAGTTGGTGGGAAGACTCCCCAGTGGAGTCTACTGTCGATGCACCGCGTGTTGACAGTGGTCGCTGCCGGAGCTACAAAGCTCCGACAACCCCAGAGGACTAACTGTCGATGTTTTACGTGTTGACAAGGGTCACTGCCGGAGCTACTAAGCTCCGACACCCTCAGGGGGCCCCTACTATCGATGACTTCGGACCTACAAACTACAAGTTCGAAGCACGAAAGTCTTCAACAAAATGCTACATCCTCTTGGTACATGTTCACAATAAAATTGTGTACATCTACCAGGGGGCCAAGTGGGACAAAGGTGTTGAAGACAAAAAATGAAATTCATAAAATTTCTGGATTTTATTAATCTGGAGACAAGAGATTACAAAATTGGAGAAAAGAAGAGAAGATACAAGCGGCATCTACAAAGAGGAAGTCATAAACCCTATGGAAGAATGAGGCGACCTTCTGGGCAACCTCTAACACACTGGCCTTGGCGGCATCTCCCTCTCCGTCGATGGGACCTTCAAGCACCGGGTCCAGTGGGAAGTGAGGATACCGGCTCGCGTATCACGTCAGCATGTACTCTGCGAAGTTCTTCGCCAGGGATTGTCCTTCGGTTTCCAACTGGTCTGCGATGACATTGCCCAGCTTGTTGAGTTTGCTGCCCGCCGAGCTCAACGCCTTCAACGTCAGGTCCAGCTCCAGCTCCGGATCATCTGGGCGCACCGGACTGAAGCCCAACGGCGTCAGCGCGCCATTGGCTTTGCCCAAGAAGTCCCAAACTAGTTGGGACTCCGCATCCCTTGAGCCTCACACCTCTTCCAAGGATCTCTTGGTCGCCGCAAGCTCTGAATCCTCCCGGGCAAGGCGCTCGACCTCTTTGGCATTCTGCTGAATCTTTTCAGCAACCTACCTTTCGAGTTTACCGAGCTCCTCCTCCCAGAGGTGGATCTTGTTCCGGCGGTCGACCAGGTCCTTCTCCCAGCCCGACACTTTCTTCTCCCTGGCAGCAATTTCATTCTCCCTCGTGTTGAGGTCCTGTCCTCTCTGCCAGGACTTCTTCTCCTCTTTCTCGCAGCGCTCCTCCAGCTTCTTGGTGCGCTCCGCGAGACCCTTGTCACCCAGAGTCAGCCTCTGAGTAATCTCCTCCTCCCTCTTCATGAGGTCATCATGCAGCTCTAGGAGTTTTTGTTCTTCATCTTCGAGCTTTTTCTCCCGCTCCTTAAGAGCCTCCCAGCGCTTGACGAGGCTGTCGTGGATGGCACTGAGCTTCTCTTGGCGGTCATTCGCTGCTTCATTAGCAGCCACGACCTTCATGCTTTCCCTCTCATCCAGCAGCTGACCCCAGTACTCCAACTGGACCTTCTCCCTTTTCACCCACTCCTTGTCGTCGGCCAACCTCGACTGCGCCAGCTTGGTCTCGAATTGGAGCCGGTTGTGCCACCTCCTTAGGGTTTGGCGCTCCTCCTCGAGGGCCTTGATGTCGTGGTAAAAGGCCAGCTGGACCTGACGAAGACTGGAGCAGGCGTTGTCGATAGACAGCGACAAAGGGATTGGCTCCGAACCTGCCGGGGTCTTCTCCGCTGGCTCCAGCGGGTTCTCTGAAACAAAAATCGGGTCCCACTCTACAAGAGCGGTCCTTTGAGCTTCCACGACACTAGGGCCGCCTTTCAGGATAGCCTCGGTCACAGCCGAGGAAGGTCCTGCAACAGAAGTTCCTACCTCCAGAGTTGGCTCTGAAGGTCCCACCACCAGGTCATCAGCAACCGGTCCCTCAGGCGGAGGAATGGTCGCTTCGACTTGGCACCTTGGCTCAGGTGCGGGTACCTCCAGAACTGTCACCTCCGGGGCAAGCGTTGAAGATTCGGCCGGAGCTGAGGCCACTTCCGACTCCGGTACTGGTGCCTCCTCCGCCACCTGTTCAGGCGCCGGTGCTTCGACCTCCATCGGCTCGGGCGCCGGCACTTCTGCGACAACCGGCTCAGGCACCGGAACTTCATCAAGACCGGGCTCCACCGCTGGAACTTCATCAACACTCGGCTCCACCGCCGGGGCTTCATCAACACCCGGTCCACCAGGGCTTCAAAAACATCCGACTCTAGGGCCTGAACTGCAGCTACCTCCAGCTCTGAGGCCGGAGCGTCCATCATCTCAGCATCCAAACCTGTAGCTTCCACCTCCGGGGATGGTGCCGCTGGTACATCTTCATTCCGTGGTCCGGCGCTACCACGGGAGCTTTAGGGGGTGACTCGAGATCAAGGACCACGAAAGCTGGCGCCGGAGCTGCCGCGGCCTCAGCCACCTCTTGGGCAGCGCTGGAACTGGAGCTGGAGCCTCCGTCTGCGCAACATCAGGTTCTGCTGCAGGAACCGGAGCTTCAGCTCCTTTCTTGGGTACCCTGTGGATGAAGGACGAAGAAACTCAAAATATGATTACAACAAAAACAATCAACTGAGGTAAAAAATCAAATTTACCTCAGAAGGCTTCCGCTCCAGCTAGCACGAAACCTCTTCACCGGACGCTCAGGACCGGACCCTGTCGCCACTAGCGTAGTAGCTCCGGAAGGCTCCCCGGAGCTTGTTGCCGCTATCGGTATCTCCCACCGCCAGGGCAGAGCCTCATCGGGAGTGGATGGACACTGCCATCACTTTTGATGCTTCGGACTGCCCTCGGAACATGATCGGAGCTGGCCAACTTCCATTGATGGTATCTCCGACCATCAACAACATCCAGCTCCACCATGTAATGGTGGACGGAGGTTCGGGGCTGAACCTCATAAGCTTCAAAGCCTTCGTCAAGCTTCAGCTCCGACCTTCAGATCTTCGCCCCTCCTGACCTTTCTCTGGAGTAGGTCCGGGGGCCATAACTCCACTCGGTGCCATTACTCTCCCGGTGACCTTTGGGACTCGGGAGAATTAACGCACTAAGAAGTTGGTCTTCGATGTGGCGCATATCAACTTACCATTCAACGCCATCTTGGGCAGACCAGCCTTGTACAAATTCATGACTGCTGCTCATTATGGCTATTTAGTGTTGAAGATGCCAACACCAGCAGGTGTTCTCTGGATACATGGAGATCGCACCGCCGGAGTTACTGAATCTCTGTGCGCCCACAACGGAACTACAAACTCCGCGGTCTGCCAACAGTAGTACCAGGAGAATTGCCGGAATCACACTCCGACAAGATGTTTTAGCTCTTGAAGTGCCTTTTCTGCTTCTTCAGACCAGTGAAATTGTCTGGACTTCCTCAAGAGTTTGAAGAAGGGTAGCACCCATTCTACAAGTCTTTAGATAAACCGGCTGAGTGCAACTAGGCATCCAGTTAACTTCTGGACATCCTAAATGCGCGTTGGGGGCCGCATATCTTCTATGGCCTTGATCTTTGCCGGATTTGCTTCAATTCCTCGGTGAGTCACCAAGAACCCAGAAGCTTTCCGGAGCTAACCCCGAAGACACACTTGTGCGGGTTTAGCTTGGTGCGCATGTTGTGCAGCTTGTCGAAGACAGCTTGTAAATTGTCAAGTATGATTCCTTGTTTTTGATCTTCACGACGATGTCATTGACGTACACCTCCACCAAGTCTCTAATTAGCTCTCAAAATGTTTTGTACATAGCTCGCACAAACGTTGAAGCAGCATTTTTAAGACCAAACAACATGGCAGTATAACAGTACAATCCATCTACTATTATGAAGGCAGTATGCTCTTCATCTTCCTTAGACATTTGGATTTGATAATATCCAGAATATGCATCTAAGAAACAGAATAACTCACACCTGGAGGTGGATTCCACTATCTGATCTATTCTAGGTAGTGGAAATGGATCCTTTGGACATGCCTTATTTAAGGTGGTGTAGTCGATACACATCCAAAGCTTCCCACCAGCCTTGGGTACAACAACTGGGTTTGCCAGCCATTTTGGATGGAAGACTTCCCGGATGAATCCAGCTTCGAGCAACTTCTTGATTTCCTATCGAATGAAGTTTTGTCGCTCGATTGATTGCTTCCGGGGCTTCTGGTGTACAGGCCATGCGTTGGGGTAAATATTCAGATTGTGCTCAATCACCTCCCTAGGGATCCCAAGCATTTGTGATAGTTGCCAGGCAAACACGTCAACATTATCCCGGAGGAAAGTAATGAGCGCGATTTCCTATTTGTTATTCAGACCTCCCGATATGCGGGTAGTCTGAGCAGTGTCGGAACCAATTTGGATGACTTTGACGGGAACATCGATGTCGCCGCTTGGTTGCACACGGGGTGCGGATGTAGAGCCTTTATGACAAATGCTCGGAGGGTTCGGAGCTGGCTCCTTACCAGATGCTTCCTCTTGCGCTGTGGTAAGCGCATAGAGTTCTTCTAGAGTAGTAACTCCCGCGGTGCAATCTCCGCGGATCTGGAGAATGCCCGTGGGTGTTGGCATCTTCAACACTAAGTAACCATAATGAGCTACGGCCATGAACTTGTACAAGGCTGGCCTGCCCAGAATGGCATTAAACTGTAGACTGATCTGTGCGACGTCGAAGACCAATTTCTCAGTTCTGTAGTTCTCCCGAGTCCCGAAGGTCACTGGGAGTGTGATGGAACCGAGATGAGTAATGGTTCTCGGACCACCCCAGAGAAAGGTCAGTATGGGCTAAGGTTCAAAGGCCGGAGATGAAGCTTAACAAAAGCTTCGAAGCTTATGAGGTTTAGCCATGAACCTCCGTCCCCATTACATGGTGAACTTGAATATTGTTAATTGTGGGTGACACCATCAATGGGAGTTGAACAGCTCCGATCATGTTTTGGGGGCAGTCCGAAGCATAAAAAATGATGGGGGTATCCATCCACTTTCGATGAGGCTCTGCCTTAGCAGTGGGAGCTTCCACGGCCATGTCCTGCCGCATTGTCTTGAGGATGTAGTGAGAGGTGATGTCCCAAGAACCACCATAGATGGTGCTTAGGGTTTTTCGGCGCTCGTTGTCAGAGACATCAGAATCGTCGTTGACAGTGTTGTAGACAGCTTTCAAGACCTTCTTGGGGTCCTGGAAACCTAACTCCACCTCAGCCAGAGCTTCGTTGACCTTTTGTTTTCCTTCCCGATGATGGAAAAGAGCTTCTTCCCGGCGTTTGTTATAGCGCCCGACAAGATTTTGGACCTCCCAGCATTCTTCCAGACTGTGTCTGTTTGTTTTATGAATTGGACACCACACCTTTGAACTTTTGCCATCTTCTGACGAAGGACGAGGTCACCTCTCAGGGCATGACCCTGACCACCCGAAGCTGCAGCAGCTGCAGCGGCTAGTGCGCCGGCCGACGGCTTCTTCTTGCCGTTGGACTTCTTTTTCTTTTTGCCACTACTAGAGGTAGCGGCTTCAGTTTTGGGGGATTTCTTGCTGGCCACCAGCGTTGGCTTGGAGTGCATTTCACGGCCCTCCGCAGCTCTAGCGCATTTGTCTGCTAGGCTGAAGAGTTCCATAACGCTGGTGACTTCTTTGATAGACAGCTTCTCCAGCATCTTTTTATCTCAAACACCCTGTCTGAATGCAACGATAACATAAGAGCTCGAGATTGAAGGAATAGTATTTCGTACATGAGAAAACCGCTGGATGAAGGATCACAACGATTCCCCCGATGTCTGCTTTACAACAAACATATCCAATTTAGTGCTAGGCCGGGTGTAAGAACCCCCGAAGTTGGCAGTGAATTGTTGGCATAGATCCACCCAACTATTAATGGAGTCGGGGGGGGAGACTCAGGAACCAGGACCTTGCAGTCCCAGTTAAAGCCACCGGGAAGTAATTGGCTATCATAGCCTCATCACCTCCCGCTGCCAGTATGACAGTTAAAGGAATTTGGCGGGGTTGACAGTCCCGTCGAATTTTTCCGGTAAGTGAGGCTGGAACTTCTATGGCCATCTGACCATGCGTAAATGCATGGCCAAGGCAGAACAACCTCCTCTTACTCCCTAAGGAGCAGAGTTGTCCCGAGCCTCCCGCCTCTCATGAGCACGCTCGATATGGACACGACTGTCCTGTTGCCGGTAACGGCGATCAAGTTCCGACCGCAAGTCATAAGTCGGAATCCTGGTGATGGTGTGGGTATGTCATGCCCCGGGAGGCAACAAAGTCACCTGCTGGGATGCATCACGTATCCTTTGTTGCGAGACTTGTGGACCAAGTCTGCCCGACAAGGTCCGTCGTTGTGATGGTGCTCGACCCGAAGGGGGAGGACCTTGATTGCTAATGCCAGCAGCTGCAGCTGCAACCAGATGGTCAACATCAGCCCTCCACTGCTCCATAGCACCCTGGGGTGCACCCGTAGGCGGTGGGTGTTGTAGGAGAGCTCGCGCAGCAATGAGCACATGCTCTGGGTTGTTGTTTGTTGATGCAGTGATCGATGCAAATGCACCATCTTGTTTCCCAACATTGTTTGTCAGGACAGATGGTGGCCGTGGTGCCATAGTGCCTGCTGGAACAATGGCACCTGCTGACTGCTGTATGTTGGAGGGATTGTCTCCAGCGGGTTGTTCAGCACGATTGCCGTTGGAGGATCCTGCGGCGGAATTCACCATCTTGAGATCTCGGGACTCCCCCCTACTTGGCGCGCCAAATGTCAATGCATAGCAACAACACTTCTGTCGGCACTACTAAAGTGTAGCCCGCAGAGGTTCTTGTTATGGTTGGGGCACGCAGAGATCAAGATCAAGATGGCGACACCAAATATTTACGTGGTTCGGGCCACCTGAGCGTAATACCCTACTCCACGGAGTGTGTGTGTGTGTGTGTGTTGTATTATGAATTGCTTGAAGCCTCGTCTCTGGCTCAGCTTGGAGTTAGTCCCCCTTTGTATCGTGTGGCTCAGTCCTTTTATAGTCCAAGGGCTGACTGTTACATCATTCACCTGGCCCGAGATGTGGCCCTAGTGTATTAAATTGCCTAATACACTGTCTACGGGTATTAAGCATGGTTAATAGTGTGATAACGTGCCTTAATGACTGTGTTATCTCTATTAATAGTGCTCTAATCGTGTGTCGTTAATACATCATTAACGACACATAATCAAGTCTTGTAACTGCTGCTTTGATTGTCCCTTGAATGTCCATGTTGAAGGAGATCTGCCAGTGTATACGTTGATGAAGGTCCGGAAGCTCCACACGTGGCAGCTTTGAAGCTTTCCTTTGTGGGGAGGTGGCTTTTGCACCGCTGTACACCTGTTAACACCAGAGCTTCCCTCTGCTAGGGGTTAGGTTCGGAGTTATTATGCACGTGTTGATCGCGGAGCTCCCTTGTGTTGAGAGGTTACCTCCGGATTTACATTACACGAGTCAATCTCTGGAGCTACCCATATGAGGGATGCGGGTCCGGTGTAATATGACATGTGGGGCCTGAGGAGGCCTTCAATTTTGACGGGCAGAACTCTTTTGCACTTCTTGCAGTATCATAGGGTACCCGGTATGCAAGGTACCAACAACTGCATTGTACTTGTCTCTATGAACTATGTTTTTCATGTATGCATCTGAACATATGTGAAGTAAGTGTGTATTGTATGCCTTTGTGTATGAACAATGTGCGCGTCTTTGTGTATGAAATATTAGTATGTCTTTTGTGTATGTGTATGATGTATGCGTAAGTGCATTTAGAAAAAATAAAATTTAGATATCTGAGAGGGTGAACAAAGATAGTGTATGCATATAATTTAGCCCGACACAGATGTTCATACCTAAAAACAAATTACATAGTCCATAAATAAGTTCAAAAAAATTAAGGTGTGAGGAAATAACTTGTGTACGATGCACATCATGACTAACCTAATTGTGCACCGAGCTAGTCCTAAGACACCTTAGGGAATCATAAAATTTGAGCTGAGCATGATAGACCCATGATCTACTGAGAGCAACGAAGTTATTTCCCCTTCTTGAAGCATCTGGTCTAGCTTCTCTTGCGTGTGAGCCCTTTTGCTTAGGTGCTTACTCTCTACCTCTCGTTCCACCCAGAGGATGCATTCCTCTTTCATCTTGTGTGTACATTCCTCTTCCATCCATCGCCTACATACCATTGAGGAAATATCTATATGTGGGGATCATACTCATAGTTGTTGCATGCCCAAAGGCTAAGACCATATATGTCACTCCAAACTAGGCTCCTCACGAGCTGACAAGGAGTGTCACACAAACACATGCATATGAGCATGAAGTCTTTTAGCCACCGATGTTAGAGTTGATCACATAAGGTGTTGGGCCCACCCACACCGATTCCTTCCCCAAATCCCGTCCTGATCGGGGGTGGTAACCAACCCAGTGGTTGGGGCCCCCTCTCACGTCTGTTACCCTTTATAAGCACCCATAAATCGGGTTAAGAAAGGATTATTAACCACTATTCACCACGACTGATCACGTACGATACAATATTCATGGGTACGGGAAGTGAGGGGAAGGCCCCGCCACTCGCCGGCACCACCGAACGAACGCTGTTGTCTCTCTCCCCACTGACGTCGTCTCCATGGTTGTGGCTCCCAATCTAGGCCAAGGTATGTCATCCTCCTAATCCCCTCTGTCATCATCTAAGTACTGTGAACATCCAATGATTACCCTAGATCTAGATTTAGATTTGATTAAGGACCATGCCTAGATTAACTAGTAAACTCTAAGTCTAACAATGGTATCAGAGCGAGGTTTAGAGCACCCCTAATTCGGGTTTTAAATTCGGATTAAACCCAAATCCACAGCAATTAGAAGGAGAGGTAACCAATTTTGCTTCGATTTTGAGTCAAAATTAAGAAATCAAGAACTGAGACATCAAAACCGGACCATGAGGAGTAAGAAATCAGGAGAATAAGGAGGTGGATCCATGTACCTTAAGAGGCTCATCGATGTCACCATCCTCGTGCAACTCCAACGAGGTTGCCTTAAGTCGGGCGGGCGGCTCGCCGGATCAACCCAGGTAAGCGCACCGTTTGACTTTGTCTTTGATAGTGGCACGCTCATGGAAGAACGCGCACACCGGTGAAGACCACGGGGCGGCGCCGACGGCTAAGCACTCCTAACCCTAGCCAAATCTTGGCGCATATCCCGCTCGCCTCGTGCTCTCCAGCCTAGTTCGCCGGTGTTGCGCGCGTGCCAACAGCCTGCACCAGGTGAAGCACCCGTCACCGTCTCGATATCTCCATCATCGGTGACGAAGAGGCAGCGGGCGGCGTTGGAGCCCACCTCGGGCTCTCCGCTCGTCTCACGTCGTGCGGCGCGGTAAGGAAAAGAGAGAGAAGGGAGTTAGGGGCAAATGAATAGGGTTCGGGAAAGAACTGTGCCGGCCGCAGGTTTTGTGCCACCCGAAATCGACGCGACACCGTTTGATCGCAAATCAAGGGTTCTAAATAAGCGGTGGAACGCGCGTGATCACTGTGAGCCCTCAGATCAGGATGAGACGGTCTAGTGGGCATTGGGTGGCGCGCAGGCTGCGTGCGTGTGCATAGTCGGCTAACGGCCCATGCGGAATAAGTTTGGTCCGCAATGGGCTGCACTTTAATTTTCTAAAATTTTCAAAAATAAGTGACAGACTAAGCTAGTTGCTGGGCCAACAACATGTTTTGGGTCAGCCAGAAGTTTTTCTTTTTGCTCAAAATTTCAGTTTTAGTGTATTGGCTGAGTTACCTGTTGGGCCAAATTTTTCCTTCAGATTGTTTAATTTTCCCTTACAGTTCTGATTATTTTCAGAAATTTTTGGTGACTAAGTTTTTCCCATTTTGAGGAAATTATAGTATTTAGACCCTATTAAGTTTTGTGATTTTAAGTATTTTTGAGTTTTTGGATTCTCCATTTGAAGTAATAAGGCACTTTAGTATGGGATAAAGTGCAATTAAGTCACACAAAATTAATTAAGTGGACAAAAAACTTTAAGTATCTTAGTAATATTTTTTTAATAATTGTTTTATTACTGTTTTCATGTAGTTCTTAGTTATTTAGGGTTAAGTATTAAATTAAGTATTTTCTTGTCCACTTATTTAATTTATTTCCTTTTGTTGTGGAATTATGAGCGATTAAGTATGATGATTAAGAATTAAGTATTTAGCTTCCGCTGTGTTATGGCGAATTTATTGAGTAACCAACATGAAAAATAAATTTATCATGTGTTTAAGATTATTGTCATGATAATTCTATTGAGTAACCAACGTGAACGTTAAAATTGTCATGTTTAAATTATTTTGAGTTACCATAATTAAGTTAATTTAAGTGGTTATGTTTAAGTTGTTATGCCTAAGTTGCTTTTAGTTTTAAGTCATGAAGTTTTAAGTTATTATTAGTGATGGTAATTTTGTTGAGTAACCAACGTGAAATATGAAATTACCACATTTTGAGTTTAAGTCTTCATTCCTCTTAAGTCATAGTGTTTTGTTGAGTAACCGACGTGGAAGACAAAACACGCTGTTAATGATCCATTGAATTATTAAGGTTTTTCGTTGAGTAACCAACGTGAAATATGAAATTATTATATCTTTAGCGTTGTGTTTTTGCTAAGTAACCAACGTGAAAGGCAAAACATGTTTAGAAGTTAAGTTTTATTTTTATAAGTTACTTTATATGTTGTGTTTTCGTTTAGTAACTAACGTGAAAGACGAAACACATAGTTAACGATTATTTAAGTTCAGTTAGTTTTCGTTCAGTAACCAACGTGATAGACGAAATCATTAAGTCTTTAGTTTTTGTAAGTTGTCAAGTAACCAACGTGAAAGACAAAATAAGATGTTTTGTTCATAATCAGGTTCATGCATTTACTTATGTTCTATTATGTTTCATTAGGAAGGATCTTTCATTCCAGATTTGATATTAAGATTTACCTCGCTAGAGAACTATCTAAGAAAAGACAATTATAGTACTTGGCGATGTAAGTTAGAGGCTAGTTTAGCAATCTCTGAAATAGATTTGGCATTGATGAGAGCGCGTCCTACTGAGCCTAAGCTTTCCGTTATTTGTGACAGGGAAACTAAGGAGTCTTTCACCGAAAGGATGGAAGCTTATGAAGTGGACTACTTTTGCTTCGATTTAGATCATGCTGTGATCAATCTCAAATAAAAAATGTTTTCAAGTGATTAAGGGCTCAATTACTAAGAGTGTTCGGGAAGAAATTCTTGAATGCGACACTGCTTATGAGTACCTACTTATGATAGAAAAGTATGCAACTGGCCGCAACAAGGCTACGATGCATGCTCTTGTTAAGAAACTTGTCACTCAGAAGCATAATGGAGGAAGTGTGCGTGACCACATTCTTAGTATGTGGGGCACTGTTGCTAAACTTAAGCTATTAGATTCGAGGTTGAAAGATGAGTTTATATTCAACTTCATTCTTGTTTTACTTCTAGAAGACTATGATCAGGTTATCACCAGATACAACTCTTAGTCTGAGCAGCGGGATCTTAAGAAACTAGTTGATGTATGCGTTCAAGAAGAAGATCGCATTAAGTATCATCGTGCTATTAAGCCTGTCAATCATGAGAATAATAAAGTAATTAGATAAGTGGAGGATCATAAGAAGAGTGGAATGATCATTAAAGTTGTTATGGTCATGAAGCTAAAGTTGAAATCTTGGACTTATTTTTCTTCTAAATTATAGTTTTGTACTTAGGATTCATAATATACCATTTGTAATGTAATTTTAGTTTAAGTATTCATATTTGAAATTTTGATTTAAGTACCTCATTGAGTTCTTAGTATTATGGCTAAACATATTCATTTATAACATTTATCTTTAGATGATATTTTAAAATATTATTCAAGTTTTCACTCACAAACTAAGTATTAAGATAAGTGCATTAGAATCGATCTCGAAACGATTTCAAAATTATGGCATGGTCATTAAGGCCATTTTTTTGGGGGGGGGGATTGAATTAGTTTTCTCCATCAATTGGTTTCTCCCTCATTAAAACGTTTTATATTAAAAAGCAAGGCATTGAACATGTATTGTTAGTATTGACTTAGTTTTTTATTGAAGTAAGAATTGAACATCCCAAAAATAACTAAGCAAAATGGTGTATGTTAATTAAGCAAAAATAACTAAGTCAAACTTTATATTAAGTGAGCCTCTAAGACACTATTGTATATTGTGGACAGGGCGTAAACTTCACTAGGTAGTCATGTTAAGGCAAAAGTATTATTAAGTTTGGTTGTAAGAACAATAAATAATAAGTTATTGATTATCATTAATTTAGTTAAATAAGACATGCCATCATTAGTAGGATGACATGATCAGGGGGAGTATGGTATGATGAAAGGTCATCTCTACCTGTTGTAGCTGGATTGTAACATTTTCGTTAATGATTCACTACATGTTGTTAGTCCTTCATTGGTAACAAAAAATTATAAGAATGACTCAGTTTAAGTTTGCTACCATCAACGATGTGAAGCGACAATAACCCCAAATGTAAGCATAATGCACAAGTTATGTAAATTACGTAAGTGAATAAGATCAAGTGTTGAGTTGATCCTCACTCAACATAAGTTTTGATTTATAGCGGGTCATAAGACCGTTTGGAAATTGAATTAAGTAAAGATGACTGAATCAGGGGAGTTTTGACTTCATAAATACTCTGATCTTGAAAGGAATGGTACATGTTGCCACTCTTATTCGAGAATCGCTCTTTATGATGTCTTACTGATGTTGTGTTAGCAATGCAAGACGTTGTTGTCACAATACATGTTATTTATTCTTCATCATTAGTGGCCAATAATGATGAAGAGTGATAACAACACCAACACAATAAGAAAAATAAGAACATTGGTCATATCACATATGAAAGTACCATAAGTCGATCTTAATCATCTAAGTGGTGCAAAATCATGTACGATGAGATAAGATCTAAGCACACCATCGAGGTCTGAGTTTCAATCGAGAATCGCTCTTTATGATGTCTTACTGATGTTGTGTTAGCAATGCAAGACGTTGTTGTCACAATGCATGTTATTTATTCTTCATCATTAGTGGCCAATAATGATTAGGAGTGATAGCAGCCCCATCACAATAAGAAAAATAAGAACAGTGGTCATACCACATATGAAAGTATCAAAAGACGACCTTAATCATCTAAGTGGTGTAAAATCATGTACGATGAGATAAGATCTAAGCACGCCATCAAGGTCTGAGTTTCAATCATAGTTTTAGTTTCTGATAGAATCAAAACAGTAGACTGTAATGAGTCTACAAGATTAAGTGTGATTCTAAAGGGAAAATTTCATTGTGATTTGACTTGTGGCGAAAAGAATTCACTCAATCAGCGATTCTTCTAGAATCATTAATTTATTAGTAGTGCATTATGAATCGTTTTACATAAGATGGATGTAAAACAACCTTTTCCAATAAGATTTGCATAAGGACATCTATGTGACACAACCGAAGGGTTGTCTTTAAGATTAAACGACTCTTAAGATGCTTCTTAGAGAATTTCACTTCTGAATTTAATTAAGCATTATGAAATCTTAAGAGCGATTAGACTATACCATAGTTTGGGTTTTCAAGATGAGTGAGAAGGACACTCACATGTATACTAAGATGAATGTACGTTGTACATTGTATGTAAGTAATAGTGCAATTCTCATAAGAAATTAAGAGATTTTTCCATAAGAAAAATAAAAATAGGTGAATAATCCTACAAGCTAGCAATTAGAAATTCATCTGATCATAGTAAAGGGGTGTTAGTCTTATTTAAGAGAGCATATTTAGCGTACTCTAGGAGTACGACGTATATGCGACTAAAACTTCACCTGTTTAGATAGTCAAGATTATAAGTTTAAGAATTAAGTATGTTTTGGGAACCAATGATCGGTCGACCTTATGAGTTCGGTTCCATACGCTTGAGGTATGCTCGAGTAAGTGTTTACCTTGACTTAAGCTTATGACCAGGATACTTGGCAAACATTAGGTCGTGCTAGTGGTTTATCACTGGAAGGAATTTAAGAATTTGCTTGAGAAGGTGCAATGCACATAAGGCCTCATGTTAAGATTAAGTCAAAACTCACTTGATGAAGTGAGCTTTTTAGTCTTAATTTCGCGAATTGTGTGGATTCTAAGAATTTCCATGTTTGTTATATATCAACCTTCGTGAATGGAATTATCTCATGGAAATACTCCAAACAAAATGTCACTGCATAGTCCGCAATGCATGACGAACTTTGTTATTCATGATGAGGCCAACAAGCAGGCGATACGAAGCTTTGCCCGATTTTAAGAGTGGTCGACAACACGAACCACTTAAGTAATATTACAATAATAAGTTTGTAGTATCATATTATTGTGAGACCTATGTGTGCTGAATACATTGGTTTTGACAATAAAAGTTTTGAATGCTGCCATAACATCTTTTTAGCAAGGTCCAACTCTAGCTCCGAGCTTCTGCAAGGTCCGACAATAGGTCTAACTTTTTTTGTCTAGGTCCGACATGTTTTTGGGTAGATCTGGTGAGCTTTGTCTTTAGCTCCGGCATATTTTTGTTAAGCCCTGATATGTTTTGCTAGGTCCTACTTATGTTGGTTAGCTCCAACATGTTTTTCTAGCTCCGACTTTTGGGTTGACTAGTTCCGACTAGTTTTGATTAGCTCCAGCGCTAGGTACGACAAGCTTTGGTAAGCTCCGGTGCTAGGTCATGCTAGCTTTGGTAAGCTCTGATGGTAAGTCCTGCTAGCTTTGGTAAGCTCCAGTGCTAGGTCCTGCTAGCTTTGGTAAGCTCCAGCTCAAGGTCCGGTTAGTTTTGGCAAGGACTGGAGCTAGTCTGCGATGGTTCTGCTTTTACTTTGAATTGCTTCGTACTTGCTTTACATTGATGGAAAGATTGCTTAGTATTCTTTTACTATGTTTTTGGTGTGTTTTGGTTGATATGGATGATATCGTTTTGCTATGCTTTGCAACATGCTTATGTGAGGTGCTCATGTAAGGTGTTGTGTTCGGAACTAACTTGAGTCAAGTCGAGGATTTGGGCTCGTACAGATTGGTTGTTTGTTCATGTGCAGGTGTTGCTTGAGTTCAAGACATAGCTAGTGATGGGATCTATTGAACTAGTCTTAGGGAGAAGATTAGGTTCAATAACCAAGTTCGGGAGGAATTATGGTTGAGTTGATCGGGAGGTCGCGCAACATGTATGAATCAAGAACAATGCATGTGAAGGTATCGTGGACGTCATTGGAAGATATTTGCACGTGTGCAAGGAGTGCATGGACGTGGCTACATGGTTCCAAGGCGTGATGAAGAGATTTGGACGTAAAGAATTGGTCGGAAAGGTCCAACTGACTAGGTTATGGACTTAGGCTGCGGCTGAGTCGAGTTTGACTCAAATATGGAAAGATTTGAGTTGCTTATGTTAGGATTTCGTGTGGGACACGAAATTGGGTTGTTTTAGAAATGTGGGATACGTTTTTAAGGTGTTTTGAAGTCTTAAGATTGCTTCTATCTGCGTATAGAAGAGTCCTAAGCAGTTATGGAAAGTTTCGATTTGTGAACGGAGTAGGATTAGAGTCCTGATTTGACTTGAGTTGGCTTTCGAGCTGGTTACATAAGCAAGGGAGGCCAGAGCTCGTGGTAGACGACTTTGGGGCTGTTCCTCTTGTGTTCTATTGAATAAAATTTGTAGTTTAAAGGAACTTATGTGCCTTGTTCATCTGACTTGTTCCAGACAAGTTTTTCTCGTCGAGTTTCTGCACAGCACTACCTTGGTTTGGTGGTTTTATCATAACTAGAGTTTTACAGATCCAATTGACGTTATTCTTTTTGGGTTGTCTTCAAAACTTTATTATCTATCATCTGTCAAAATTTTATGGTCATTGGATTTGTGGTTTCTGATCTACATGAGTTTCTTTGCAGCGTTCCAGAACTGTTTTTCTCGGGTAGGACAGATTGACCTTTGTTCAATCTTTCAATCATAACTTGAGTTTCTCTCGACGGATTTGAGTGATTCTTGTTGTGTCATCTTCGTGACTTGATTCTCTCTGATATCTATCACTTTTGTCAAGGTGAAACACGTTTAGATTAGTCTCACACACAATTTCTTTAACAGATCATTTTTCTGCCGTAGGGGTTGGAATTAAATTGTTTCCGATGCGTAAGATTTTTTAATCTACCATTCACCCCCCTCTGGTAGCTTTTCACGTGCTCTTCGATCCGACAATTGGTATCAGAGCCACGGTGCTCTAATCTTTATGATTTTCACATGTTTTTGACTAATCATCATGGAGAAATACTCCGCCAAACCTTGTGTGTTTAGTGGTATTGATTTTCAGGTTTGGAAGGCACGTATGGAAACCTTCATCCAGGATCAAGGCTTCACAATATGGGAGAAGGTATACAAGCCTTACGAAGTGCCGTCAAACAATCAAGTTACAGCCACAAATCTGAGAGATGTCGACGATAACAACAAGGCTCAGAACTTGATCATACAAGGATTAACTCAAAGCGACTTCGACCATGTTGCACACCTCCGATCTGCATACGATGTATGGAAAGCACTTTGTGACTACCATGAAGAATTTAACACGATCAAGGAGATAAGGCAAGACATGTTCAAGAAAGAATACATGCGCTTCGAGATGCAACCTGGTGAGTCTATTGATGACCTTTTTGCTCGCTTTAATAAAATTCTCAGCAACTTGCGTAGTGTCAATGTTAATTTTTCAGATGCTGAAAATGCTAGGCAATTGTTAAGTACATTAGATATGTCAATTTGGGAGATGACAGTCACATCTATTCGTGAATCTACTGTCATGAGTACACTTACTTTAGATGTGCTATATTCCAAGTTAAAAACTCATGAAATTGACATAATATCACGTAAGAACCCCAACAAGTCTATTGCTTTTGTTTCTCAACGTGACATGCCTAGCTCCGGTCAATCTTCATCTTGTGGTAAACTTGCTTTGTTGTCCTCTCTAACCTTTGAACAGATTGAGGAGTTTCAAGAGGAGGAGCTAGTACTTCTCTCTACTAGGTTCTCAAAAGCATTGCAAAATGTGAGAACTAGAAGGAGAGGAAGCTCCGGACCTCAATGATGTTTTGAATGTGGTAAGACAGGACATTTTCGTTCAGATTGCCCTAACCTTTCAGGTCCTACTTCCCAGGATGAAAAAGCAAACAAGGACGAAGCACTCCTCCACAAAAGATACGAAGAAAAATAAGGGTTTTACAGGACGTCAATTGGTGAGCAGTTTTATCTCCGCACTTCAAGAGCTTGGCTCAAGCGATGTGGACACTGGAAGTGACAAAGATGAAGATGAGTTGACAAACTTGTGTTTCATGGCAGGCAAGTCAAGATCAAGTATGGAGGAGGCTGAACGCAACAGCGACAATGAAGAGGTATGTCCTACTTGCGAAGAAATGTGTGATGCTATTTCTCGTGCCACTGTTATAGTTAAGAAAAAGGACAAAAAGCTTAGGGACAATGCTGTTAAAATTGAGTCACTAGAATTTGAAATTAATCGTTTGAAATCTTTGATTCCTAGTGATGATTCTTGTTCCTCATGTGAATTAATATACAAACAATTGTCCTCATTAAGAAGTGCGCACACCTCCACACTTGACAAACTTGAGTTAGAAATTGAAAAGAATAGAGAACTTGATGCACTTAATGATAAAAACTTGAAAGATGCTAGCTGTTCTACAATTGATTTGCATTGTTCTACTTGTGATGATCTCGATAAGAAACTACGAAGATGCTGTGAATGAAATTTCTGTATTGAACAATGCTTTACGTTCTCATGAAGTTAAATTTTGTTCCAATTGCAAATTAAAAGGAAAAACTTCATGTGAAAATTGCCTTGATCTATCCAATAAACTTGATAACATGCATAGAATATTAGATCGGTTTTGTAATTGGAATAAGAACCTAAACTTGCTGCTGAATTCTTCCAAGTCTTGCAATGATAAAACTGGTTTAGGTTTTGATTCTCATGCTCATGCTAAGGCACATCCACCTAAAATTGTAAAGTCATTAGGAAGTAGTTTGATTCAAACAGTTCCTAAACAAAAAGAAGTGGTTTTCAAATCTGTAGAAGTGTTGTCTCATTCTGTTTCAAAGAAAAATGTTGCTTGCTCATCTAGACATAAACACAAAGTTAAATTTCATTGTACCTACTGTGGTAGAGATGGTCATGTCATAGATTATTGTTATAGACTAGCTAAACAACAGAAAAAGGAAAGAATGATTGCTAGATCTCATAACTTTCATGCAAAATTTGTTGCACTTACTAAACCGAATGATAGGAACATGCAATCTGCTGTAATAAGTCGAAAACATGCAAAGTTTGCTCCCAAACCTACTATTTTTTGTGCTACACATGTAACATCTCGTAGGGCAGTAGTTGGATACAAAAATCCTCAAGCTTTGGCTCATAAACCTACTGCTTTATCTTAGCTTTCGCGTGTTATTCCTGCTGGACATCGTGTGACTCAATACTGGATTCCTAAATGCCTTTTGACTAACCCCAGTATTGAGTCATCGACGTATTGTGCTTCTATGTAGGTTACACACTTGAGGAAGGAGAATATTTGGATTGTGGATTCAGGTTGCTCACGCCACATGACCGGTAACAAAGAATGGTTCTCCTCCCTCTCTTTTGTGTCACATGTAGAGAATGTTACTTTTGCCGATAATTATTCAACTCTTATAATTTCTAAGGGTTCGGTTAGAGTAAATAATCACTACACTTTGAAGGATGTGGCACTTGTTAAAAAATTTAAATACAACTTGCTTTCTGTTTCACAACTGCTAGATGAAAAATCTGGAAATAATTTTCACTAAAAATTGCTACAAAGTTATAAATTCAAATAGTGAGCTTATTTTTAACATGTCTCGGTTTGGAAGAGTTTTTAAAAATAATTTTGATATGTATTCCTCTCAGCATAGGTGTCTATTTGCTAATGATTCAAAGGACTTATATTTTTGGCATCGTAGACTTGGTCACGTAGGCTTTGATCATCTAACGCGAGTTAGTGCTCTTGATCGCATACGTGGGCTGCCTAAGCTTAAAGGGGACAAAGAAATTGTGTGCTCTTCTTGTATACATGCTAAGATGGTTGCAGGTTCACATACTCCTCTCACAATGATCATGACAACTGAACCGGGTCAACTTTTGCACCTTGACACCGTAGGATCTTCACGCGTTCAATCCTTCGGAGGTAAATGGTATGTTCTCGTGATTGTTGATGATTATTCTATATACTCTTAGGTTTACTTTATGGCATCTAAGAATGTAGCTTTTAGTCACTTTATAACTTTATTTCTTAGATTATCAATTGATCACCCAGGATCTTTAAAAGCAATTAGAAGTGATAACAGAACCGAATTTAAAAATCAATCTTTTGATCACTTTTGTGCTGAAAATGGAATAGATCATAAATTTTCTTCACCATATGTACCTCAACAAAATTGTGTTGTAGAAAGAAAGAAGAGAACCTTAGTTGAGATGGCTAGGACTATGCTTGATGAATATCAAACTCCTAGGAAATTTTGGGCTGATGGTAACTGCTTGTTATGTCCTAAATCGTGTTTTCTTACGCGCTAAGCTAGGTAAACCACCATATGAGCTCCGGTTTGGACATAGGCCTAGTGTTCCACACTTTCGGGTCTTTGGTTGCAAATGCTTTGTTAAGAAACATGGTAATCTTGATAAATTTGAACCTAGATCTGTTGATGGCATGTTTCTTGGTTATCTATCTCATACTAGAGGCTACCGTTTGCTTTTACTTGACACTAACAAAATTGTGGATACTTGTGAGGTATCTTTTGATGAAGCTAGCCCAGGTAATAGCTCAAACATTGCAGGTCCAGATTCATATCCGCAGGGGGGAGCATTTTCATTGAAGATGAGGAAGAGGTGGAGCTACTGCCCGAAAATTCAGCAGCTAATGACATTGTTCCAGCTTCTGATTTTGATTCACAGCCAGCACCGACGACCACCATTGCTGGTCCAGATCCTCCTCAAGTCACAAGCTCATTGATTTGTGATGAACATGAAGAAGAAGAAGAAGAAGCTTGTGAAGTGTCCACTCCCCTCTGGTTTCTCAAAAGTCATCCTTCACAACAAATTATTAGAAGTTTGCATGAACGAGTCACACGGTCCAGGTTTTGCGATCCAAATTCTCATGCTCATTATGCTTTTGTTACTTCTTTTGAACTCAAAGATATATCACACACACTCACTAATGAATCTTGGATTATTGCCATGCAAGAAGAGTTAGAAAAATTTGAAAGAAATAATGTTTGGAAACTTGTACTGTCACAGCCCCAATTTTAAACAAAGATAAAAATCACCCTGAATTAAAAATTTTAATCAAATCTTGAACAAATGGTGATCGTTAATAAAAATCGAGGCGAATGAATGTGTAAATACAAACACGTGTACATTTAAATAAGAATCACACTATAAAATAAATCTGAATCAAACAATAATAAATATGAAAGTAGAAATGAGACTTAATACACACATACACATGTATACATGGGCTCATCACTAATAAGGATAGAAAATAAAGGAGAATAAACTATTGACTAATTGAGTAGAGTCCCAAGTCGATATAAACCTAAAATAAAAATCAGTAAAATATGAAGCCAACTCCGACTACGAACATAAGGTACAATAATTAAGATAAAAGCGACTAAATAAACAGAGTGACATATATGTGTAAACGTGTGCGTGTCAACTAATAAATTAATGGGCTTTAACAAGGTAAGCAATTGGAAGCCTAAAACCAAATTTGCTTATAAACAAAATTCAAATAAAAGGCACATCTAGGACCTAATGAAAATGCACCTAGATTTAATTTTTAAACAAATGATATGTATGAGGACATACAAATATACATGCATATATAAGTGCAAATAATAACTCAAATGACTAATAAATTATCTGAACAAGCAGTAAATGTGGATGATCTAAAATAAATCAAATTCAAACTCAAATAGACAAAAAGAGGAAAACCAGCCAAAAATGAGAAAATGAGATTCGGTCAAGGCCTCTAGCTAGCGCGGCCCATTTCTTCCCTTCCCCGCTGGCCCAACCTTATTTTCCAGCGCGCGGCCTGCCTCTTCCTTTCTCCCGCGTGCCACAGCCTGACCCAACACTGTGTCGGCTCCTCCTTCCTCTAACCGGCCACCGCCTTCCCCTTCACGCCCGACTGACACCCTGTTTTCCCGTGACACGACAGCGTCGGGGAGCTGCTCCTCTGCGCTGCGCCAGCCGAGTCACGTCACTGCCTGCGCTCTGCCCCGCCATGATAACCTCGAAGAAATGCGTGCGCCAAGAAACCAAGTGCCACCGCCTCTGTCCGCGCCAAAAGGCAGAGCCGCATCGCCTCCGCCGATTACCGCCTCTTCCCCCTATAAATTGGCACTCCCTCTCCTCCATTCGCACGCACACACCTGACTATGACTCCCACCACGCATCACCAGGCCCGAACGGCCTTCACAGAGTGGAATTTTGCCGCTCTCCAAGTCTCCCTTGGCGCCGGCCGTCGAGGCCGTTCTTGCCCCGGTAAGTGTCCATTTTCCAATTAAACTCCCCCATTGTTTCCTCATTTGGCGGAACGCGCAGAACACATGTTGTCTAGTCACTTAGCCTACTCCCGAGTAGATCTCGGTGGCCCCTCATCGGCACCGCCGCACACCGTAGCTACCGGCGAGCTAGCAGGTCGTTCGGCGCAATCCTCCTTGCCATTTAGACTCGTTGTAGTCCGTAGTTAGTGTAGGTTTAACACTACGTGGCGGAACGCGTTCGGGAGTGAGGATGCGACGCGTCGCCGTCTTCTCTGCCGCCGTCGACCATCGCCCACCGCCGTGGGAGCTCCTCGACCTGGCCGAGCGCCCTAACACGCTACCCCCACTCGGGAACACCTCACTAACACACTGGTTCTATGAAAACTCGCACGCTTGAGTAGATTGACGACGTGCGGGTGTACACGGCCGCCGTCGGCCACCGTCGGTGCCGCTCTGGCCCATCCTGCTGCACCTCCACACTCCCCTCAGCCCTAGCTCCACGTATGTGCGACACTGTCCACGATTCATGCACATGCACCGGACTTCGTCGAAGCACCGGCGAAGGTTCCGCCGCACACCGTCGCTAGCCGCCATGGGCGCCGCTCCGACCAGGCCGTGCTCTTCGGGAGCTCCCTTGCACGGGAACACGCGCGTGGCATATGGGTTGCAAGAAAAACCCTTGCCCACGTGTAGCTCAATGCCGAGATGCCGCCGCCGTAGCCCGTGGCCGGCGCGAGGTCCCGCCTCCCCTGGTTGGCCACCCTGGCGAGCACGTGGCGCACACATGGCGGCCACGTGTGTGCCATGCCAGCCAGCGCTCCCACGTCAGCACCCATTCAGCACCTCGCGTACAGCCTCGTGGTCCACGTTTGTGTGCACCAAGTTCATATGCACCATAGGAACCCATCCGGCCCCACACGTCATACCCTGCAAGCTAGTTAAACTGCTACGTACACACACATGTGCACACTGGAAACATAAGCCCCACATGTCAGTCAAACTACTGAACTTTAAAATGCTAGATCCGCCTGTTGGTGTACCCAGAGACTTATAAAATGCACCCCCTCATGTAGGAAAATACTGTAAAATTTTCTATAAATAGTAAATGACTATTACAATATTAAAAAAGTGATTAGGGACATGAATAAATGACAGTAATTCTGAAAAATACCAATAGCTAATAAATAATATTAATCAATAGAAAAATTAGGAAAACCCCATGTTTAGTCCCAAACTTGAAAATCTTTCAATAAATAATTATATAGCAATTCCTAAATATATTAATTGTATTATATAATATAACGCAAGTGGTAACTGGTTAAATTGGCTTATGGGATGGCAAAATAATTATGAAAATCCCAAAAATAACTAAATAATTATAAATTAAGGAAAATAACATATGATGCCTACATAAAATAATAGGTTCACTAAAATTTATCAAAAAATATCTGGGAATATCATTTGACATTTAGAAGATGATGTAAGTCGAAGTTGGCTAATATGAAATATAGGGTAGAAGAATTGATTGTAGATCCCGTAAGAAAATCGAGAGAATAATCATAGTTAGTAAAATATACATAGAAGTCCCTAATTAAATAATCTCCCCACAAATGAAATTCTAAATATTCCTAGGAATATATTACCAGGACTTTAGAATAGTAATTGACTAAGATAAACTAGAGGTATGACCTAAATAGCAGTAGCATAGGAAACATAATCGGAGGGCTATTAAGTAAGAGAAACTTACATGCAAGATCTAAATAAAATAATATCTTCACTAGTAAATCTCTAAAGATGCTAATAGCCATATACTAAAGAAGTTATAGAAGACGTTCATGACTTTCAAGACATATTAACAAATTAGCAGATAAGGGGTGATATAAAATAGTAAGTCATTCACTAGCTCATAGTAAAAATGTACGATTTGTTAGGAAATATTAGAACTCGGGATTAGTCTCCAAAATAAGTGAGACTTACATAAGAAGAACTTTAGTAAGTATACTATAAGGAACCAATAGAAGTTATGGTTAATCCCTCGACCACAACATAAGTAATTTATAGTATAAATTGGTGAATTGAACATAATGATCATAAACATTATAAATAAACTAAGAAGACTGATACAACCACTATAGATTTTCAACAGCCATTTAGTTGACCAATGAGACAGTAGAAATTCCAAATAGCCACCATTAGAATGACATATTCTCCGATAAACCTTCAAAGAACCTTAATAACCACGTTATTGAATGAATGTTTGTATTTATTGAGGATTTATTTGGATTTCTTGGATTTATCGATGAATCGTATTTTCTTAGCGTAGCTACGTACTTAGTAATCGGAGAGTTCGCGAAGGAGATATTCAAGACTCGAATCACGAAGAACAAGACAAGGACCTTGGTAAACCACTGTAAAGGCAAGCTCTAACTCCTTGATCATATTTCACCTATGTTTTGCAATCGCACCTATGGCCTGTTTTCATTGAATGACTGTATGTCTATTTTAAAATATTGTTATGCTATGAACCACTTGATGTGGTAGCATGAGCTATGTTTATGACTGAGTATCTGTGTTAGCTACTAGCCAACGATGAACAGTAACACATAAGTTACTCGCTATCAATGGCTTGAAACAAGACACTGTATCAGTTATGATAATAGTAGTGACTATCACGATCCCCTCCTTGACCTTGACAATACAACCCCTTGACAACCTAACAGCTTCATCACTACGCTATAGAAGCGATGTGAGCACCTCCTTGTTCGTACTATGCTTATGAACCCCTGCGAATGTTCGCATCGCAAACCACTACACACTGTATACATGACTGTGAAATGTGTTAAAAGGTCTTTGGTGGTGTGAGTTAGGATATGTGTGGGATATTAATGAACTGTGTGTGTGTGTGAAGGGGATGGGTGGTCGAGGCGGGTATGGTGATGGGATGCTGCAGGCTCCCTAAGAGGTATACCAGCTGCGGCTGTGTATTCGGTGTAATCCATCGATTAGCGCTGAGTGCTTCAGTAGTAGTCCGATGACCATGATTTCTGGACTAGCCTTGTGCTGAGTACTTCAGTTTAGTTCGATGTTGGGTGTTCCGAACTAGTCCTCTAGCCAAGGACGGATGGAGCCGCCTCACCAATATAAGCACCGGTTCATTTGACTTCAACATAGTGATTTCGTACAACCAGAGAACATGTATGGGCAGGACTCCCCCTACCTTTCTGGTAATTGCCACAAGAGAAAACCTATAGAGCCATGGAGGGCACGGTGGACCAGGAAATGGCACAGAGACCGAGGGTCGTCTGGTGTCTGGCTGGGTTGGTAATACCCGAATAGCCCCTGGGTCGCGTCGAGGTGTGATTGTGGGGTTACTCGGGGAAGATGGGATGAGCATCATGTCATTCCCTGGCTCGGTGTGCATGGCTTGTGGGTAAAGTGTACAAACTCTGCAAAGTCTTGATCTATGCGGATAGCTGTTGTCACAGTCTTGGCACACTATGCTTTGGGCTCCTATTGATTAGCAATAGTACAACTCCTTGAAGTGTGTGCGTGTGTGGGTGGCCGAGGCCGCCGTGTTTTGGGAAAGAGTTGGCATGCGTGCCGGAGTCATCAGGGCCTTGGGTCCGAAGACTCATACAAAATGAGGGAACTGGCGGGATGGTCCGGAACTCCCCCAGGGCCCGCCAACTTTAATAATACTGATTCAACTACCTCCCCCTCTTATTGCAAAAACTCTTTTCAAAGAGAACCTGCATAAAATGCTTTTCGGCAAAACTAAGCCGTATGGCCTCTCCTTTCTACAAGCCCCAATGCATGATACACCTCCCCTTGAGTAGTGTTAGGGCTTGCGGAGTACCTTATGTACTCACTCTTGCTTTATATGTGGTTTTATCAAAAGACAAAGAAGCTGAAGCGTGTGAGGATGACGACTAGGTCTGGTACTACTTCCCAAGTTTGCATGTTGGGCATGGCGCCGTTCTGCTCTGCTGTTTTGCAGATTTCTTCTATTTTGGTGGTCATCTCCGACCACACCTAATGTAATCTAGATCATGTTTGTAAGACTTATACTGTTTATAAATGAATAATCATTGTATGGATCTCGATCTATTCTGTTGTGCGTACCAACTACTGATCCAGGGATTGGTACGGGATGCACAAGTGGACCCTCGGAAGGCGGGTCCTGACAGAGTGGTATCAGAGCCATACTTGGCCGTAGGACGAAACCTTAGCGTCATCCTAGTTCCTGAACCAATATTTTGAAAAGTATAAAACTATTTTTGAAAGATTCTCTCTCTTCTCTATGTTCCTTCCGTACTTATTTCCTTCTATGTCAAAAACTCATTTTTATCTTATCAATGATTTCACCAACCCCCTCAATACAGTTTGATCGTTCAAGAGTATGATGGACGTCAATGCGATACGCAAGGTTGGAACCCTGCAAAGTCTGCACCGGACCATTCGAAGATTCGATGAGTCAAATAACCTTCTAGTCAACTCAAGAGAGTGTGTAAAGATAGTGGAAGCAATTACTCTACCAAGTCTACTACAAGATGACATCGTCATATATCAAGAACGACATCACGATTGGTGGAAGAGCAAACACGTGAAACCCTACATTCCCCAGTCACATCAATAGAATCCTAGAATGACCGTAGTGTCCATGAGTAGAATGGCTTAGCCTATAGTGACCTAGAGTAAGCTACGAATAGAACGATTAATAGTATAATATACAAGTTTGTAATCTAGTTATGTTTGGGTGTGATTCGCCGATTTCCATTTGGTTCTTTGATTGAGTGAAATTGTGTGCTCTAATACAACACAGATCAATAATCAAAAGGAAGAAGATAAGTTGGGTGTTTAATAAAATAAATACATATGGAATGCGTGTATATACCTACACATGTATATCTATATATATATCGAATATAATGTACACACAAAAAATACATAAAATAAAATTTAAACTATACATACATACGTATATACGTGAGGATAATAATGATGACCAAAACAAGATCTTTCACTCCCATTTTTCCTACTAGATCATCGCAATACCCATCCAGGAGTCTATCCCTGTTCGAGCTCACCATGAGCACACTGCTCATGCAGGAAACCGTCTCGATCCAAGTACTCCAGTTAATCCTCAAAGTCAATAAATAAATAATTAAGTGCATAAATAAACCGACAAAACCAACAAAAAAACTATAGATAATAAATTTTAAATCAATAATAATAATGATAATAATAATAATAATAATAATGAACCCACACTGAAAAAACATAGTAGTTAAAATCCTATTTAAGTGGGGTAGGATTTTAACAGATCTAAAGGCCAATAAGACAAACGGTGTGGATCATACCCTTATGGACCGGTTGGCACACCAACAAGGATTTACACCCTATCCCAACCGAAAGGTCACCACGGTGAATCAGGTTGAGATAACGATAAGAAGTCAGCCGCATGAGCATACAGCAGAACCCATGGCACACAGTTGGGAGCTACACCCATGGGATGAGTGTCAGTATTGTGCACAGGCTCGGATGTATTTTTGGGATGACTAATAGAAATGCCACCGGACAAATACACGAGGTTATTGATCAGTCTTACTCCCTGAGCAGCGCTAATAGCAAATCAACCCTACCAGACAAACCCAAATGGACTGACCAAATACAAGGAGCAAACTAGTGGGCCATAAGGGATGAGATTTATCCATCTGAGTTCTTACCTTAAGAAGCTCCAGTGTTGTTATCAAAGAAGAATGAAGACAACATAAGGACATGAGTTGGCTACCAAACATCAAAAAAGGGTCTCATAAATACTTGCCATCTCAAATTCATAACCTATTTAACGGGTTAAAAAGAAAGGGGTCAATGACATATACAAGGTTGGACTGAGGTCACATGAGTACCAACTCAAGGTCAGAAATGCTAACGCCATGAGGCCAGTATCCATGACTCGATATGGGCAGCACGACTCTCGCGTGATACCCCTTGTACTAACCGACCCACTAGTGTGCTTCGTGAGTTAGATGGGCAAGGTGGTAATAAAGGAACAGGCAGTAAGTATTTCCTGGACAAGCCCTAAAATCCAAAATCATGGTAGTGGACCCCACAAAGTCTAAATATGTCACTTTCCGAGACCCTGTACGATACAGAATATCAAGCAGCACTAGTATCGTCAAAGATGAAATACCGTCATTCTACGGCTCCGCCCGTAGTAAGGACACTAAGAGATAGAAATTGGAGCCAGAGGTAGTCAATGATCAATAAACAAACAACCATCGTAAGAAATTACCCATCACGGGAGTCACTGCATGTACCATATGGAGACATCAGTTAGAGGTATATACAGATTTCGGATACACAGTATACTGACCCCAACGACCGGATGAACCATTAGAGAAAATAACAGGCATGACTTAATATTCCGGGTAAAGTACAAGAAAGTCAGGTATACGCTCGTATTTGTATATCATCACCCGGACAAGCACTTGAGAATATTAGAGGACCAAATATTGTTCAATACAATAGACCAACAATCCGATGTTGGGTATCAAGAAGTAGTTGTATGAATACTCAAACTTGTGGTACGATAAACAAAAGAACTGCAGTACAACGGTATCAAGATGAAGGAAATGACAAATTAAAGCCAGTAAAGATAACTCTAGAAGATAAGTCCCTACTTACCTAGGACATCCTTTGAATCTCGAGGACGAGATTATATTTAAGTGGGGCAGATCTGTCACAACCCGAATTTTAAACAAACATAAAAATCACCCTAAATTAAAATTTTTAATCAAATCTTGAACAAATGGTGATCGTTAATAAAAATCGAGGCGAATGAATGTGTAAATACAAACACGTGCACATTTAAATAAGAATCACACTATAAAATAAATCTGAATCAAACAAATGATATGTATGAGGACATATAAATATACATGCATATATAAGTGCAAATAATAACTCAAATGACTAATAAATTATCTGAACAAGCAGTAAATGTGGATGATCTAAAATAAATCAAATTCAAACTCAAATAGACAAAAAGAGGAAAACCAGCCAAAAATGAGTAAACGAGATTCAGTCCAGGCCTCTAGCTAGCGCAGCCCATTTCTTCCCTTCCTTGCCGGCCCAACCTTATTTTCCAGTGCGCGGCCTGCCTCTTCCTTTCTCCCGCGCGCCACAGCCCGGCCCAACACTGTGCCGGCTCCTCCTTCCTCTAACCGGCCACCGCCTTCCCCTTCACGCCCGACCGACACCCTGTTTTCCCGCGACGCAACAGCGCTGGGGAGCCGCTGCTCTTTGCCGCGCCAGCCGGGTCACGTCGCCGCCTGCGCTCTGCCCAGCCATGATAACCTCAAAGAAATGCGTGTGCCAAGAAACCGAGTGCCACCGCCTCCGTCCGCGCCATAAGGCAGAGCCGCACCGCCTCCGCCGATTACCGCCTCTTCCCCCTATAAATTGGCACTCCCTCTCCTCCATTCGCACGCACACACCTGACTATGACTCCCACCGCGCATCACCAGGCCCAAACGGCCTTCACCGAGTGGAATTTTGCCGCTCTCCAATTCTCCCTCGCCGCCGGCCGTCGAGGCCATTCTCGCCCCGGTAAGTGTCCATTTTCCAATTAAACTCCCCCATTGTTTTCTCATTCGATGTAACGTGCAGAACACATGTTGTCTAGTCACTTAGCCTACTCCCTAGTAGATCTTGATGGCCCCTCATCGGCGCCGCCGCACACCGTAGCCGCCGGCGAGCTAGTAGGTCATTTGGCCCAATCCTCCTTGCCATTTAGACTCGATGTAGTTTGTAGTTAGTGTAGGTTTAACACTACGTGGCGTAACGCGTTCGGGAGTGAGGATGCAACGCGCTGCCGTCTTCTCCGCCGTCGTCGACCGTCGCCCGCCGCCGTGGGGAGCTCCCCGACTTGGCTGAGCGCCCTAACACGCTACCCCCACTCGGGAACACCTCACTGACACACTGGTTCTGTGAAAACTCGCATGCTTGAGTAGATTGACGATGCGCCGGTGTACACGGCCGCCGCAGCCTGCCGTCGGTGCCGCTCCAGCCCAGCCTGCTGCACCTCCACACTCCCCTCAACCCTAGCTCCACGTATGTGCGACTACGTCTACGATTCATGCGCACGCACCAGACTTCGTCGAAGCACCGGCGAAGTTGCCGCCGCACGCCGTCACTAGCCGCCATGGGCGCCGCTCCGACCAGGCCGTGCTCTTCGGGAGCTCCCTTGCACCCGGGAACACGCGCGCGACATATGGGTTGCAAGAAAAACCCTTGCCGGCATGTAGCTCAGTGCCGAGACGCCACCGCCGTAGCCCGTGGCCGGCGCTTCCCCACGGTCCCGCATCCCCTGGTTGGCCACCCTCGCGAGCACGTGGCGCACACGTTGCGGCCACGTGTGTGCCACGCCAGCAAGCGCTCCCGCGTCAGCACCCAGTCAGCACCACGCGTACAACCTCGCAGTCCACGTTTGTGTGCACCAAGTTCATATGCACCATAGGCACCCATCCGGCCCCACACGTCGTACCCTGCAAGCTAGTTAAACTGCTACGTACACACACATGTGCACACTGGAAACATAAGCCCCACACGTCAGTCAAACTACTGCACTTTAAAATGCTAGATCCGCCTGTTGGTGTACCCAGAGACTTATAAAATGCACTCCCTCATGTAGGAAAATACTGTAAAAATTTCTATAAATAGTAAATGACTATTACAATATTAAAACAGTGATTAGGGACATGAATAAATGACAGTAATTCTGAAAAATACCAATAGCTAATAAATAATATTAATCAATAGAAAAATTAGGAAAACCCCATGTTTAGTCCCAAACTTGAAAATATTTCAATAAATAATTATGTAGCAATTCCTAAATATATTAAGTGTATTATATAATATAACGCAAGTGGTAACTGGTTAAATTGGCTTATGGGATGGCAAAATAATTATGAAAATCCCAAAAATAACTAAATAATTATAAATTAAGGAAAATAACATATGATGCCTACATAAAATAATAGGTTCACTAAAATTTATCAAAAAATATCTGGGAATATCATTTGACATTTAGAAGATGATGTAAGTCGAAGTTGGCTAATATGAAATATAGGGTAGAAGAATTGATTGTAGATCCCGTAAGAAAATCGAGAGAATAATCATAGTTAGTAAAATATACATAGAAGTCCCTAATTAAATAATCTCCCCACAAATGAAATTCTAAATATTCCTAGGAATATATTACCAGGACTTTAGAATAGTAATTGACTAAGATAAACTATAGGTATGACCTAAATAGTAGTAGCATAGGAAACATAGTCGGAGGGCTATTAAGTAAGAGAAACTGACATGCAAGATCTAAATAAAATAATATCTTCACTAGTAAATCTCTAAAGATGCTAATAGCCATATACTAAAGAAGTTTTAGAAGACGTTCATGACTTTCAGGACATATTAACAAATTAGCAGATAAGGGGTGATATAAAATAATAAGTCATTCACTAGCTCATAGTGAAAATGTACGATTTGTTAGGAAATATTAGAACTCGGGATTAGTCTCCAAAATAAGTGAGACTTACATAAGAAGAACTTTAGTAAGTATACTATAAGGAACCAATAGAAGTTATGGTTAATCTCTCGACCACAACATAAGTAATTTATAGTATAAACTGGTAAATTGAACATAATGATCATAAACATTATAAATAAACTAAGAAGACTGATACAACCACTGTAGCTTTTCAACGGCCATTTAGTTGACCAACGAAACAGTAGCAATTCCAAATAGCCACCATTAGAATGATGTATTCTCCGACAAACCTTCAAAGAACCTTAATAACCACGTTATTGAATGATTGTTTGTATTTATTGAGGATTCATTTGGATTTCTTGGATCTTTATCGATGAATCGTATTTTCTTCGCGTAGCTACATACTTAGTAATCGGAGAGTTTGCAAAGGATATATTCAAGACCCAGATCACGAAGAACAAGACAAGGACCTTGGTAAACCACTGTAAAGGCAAGCTCTAACTCCTTGATCATATTTCACCTATGTTTTGCAATTGCACCTATGGCCTGTTTTCATTGCATGACTGTATGTCTATTTTAAAATATTGTTATGCTATGAACCACTTGATGTGGTAGCATGAGCTATGTTGATGACTGAGTATCGGTGTTAGCTACTAGCCAACGATGAACAGTAACACATAAGTTACTCGCTAGAAATGGCTTGAAACAAGACACTGTATTAGTTATGGTAATAGCAGTGACTATCACGATCCCCTCCTTGACCTTGACAACACAACCCCTTGACAACCTAACAGCTTCATCACTGCGCTATAGAAGCGATGTGAGCACCTCCTTGTTCGTACTATGCTTAGGAACCCCTGTGATGTTCGCATCGCGAACCACTACACACTGTATACATGATTGTGAAATGTGTTAAAAGGTGTTTGGTGGTGTGAGTTAGGATATGGGTGGGATATTAATGAACTGTGTGTGTGAAGGGAACGGGTGGTCGAGGCGGGTATGGTGATGGGATGTTGCGGGCTCCCTAAGAGGTATAGTAGCTGCGGCTGTGTATTCAATGTAATCCACCGATTGGCGCTGAGTGCTTTAGTAGTAGTCTGATGACCATGCTTTCCGGACTAGCCTTGTGCTGAGTACTTCAGTTTAGTTCGATGCTGGGTGTTACGAACTAGTCCTCTAGCCAAGGACGGATGGAGCTGCCTCACCAATATAAGGACCGGTTCATTTGACTTGAACATAGTGATTTCGAACAACCACAGAACCTATATGGGCAGGACTCCCCCTACCTTTCTGGTAACTGCCACAAGAGAAAACCTGTAGAGCCATGGAGGGCACGGTGGACCAGGAAATGGCACAGAGACTGAGGGTCGTCTGGTGTCTGGCTGGGTCAGTAATACCCGAATAGCCCCTGGGTCGCGCCGAGGTGTGATTGTGGGGTTACTCGGAGAAGATGGGATGAGCGTCATGTCATGCCCTGGCTCGGTGTGCATGGCTTGTGGGTAAAGGTACAAACTCTGCAGAGTCTTGATCTATCTGAATAGCTGTTGTCACAGTCTTGGCACACTATGCTTTGGGCTCCTATTGATTAGCAATAGTACAACTCCTTGAAGTGTGTGCATGTGTGGGTGGATGAGGCCGCCGTGTTTTGGGAAAGAGTTGGCATGCGTGCCGGAGTCGTCAGGGCCTTGGGTCCGAAGACTCATATAAAAGTGAGGGAACTGGCGGGATGGTCCGAAACTCCCCCAGGGCCTGCCAACTTTAATAATACTGATTCAACTACCTCCCCCTCTTATTGCAAAACTCTTTTCAAAGATAACCTGCATAAAATGCTTTTCAGCAAAACTAAGCCGTATGGCCTCTCCTTGCTACAAGCCCCAATGCATGATACACCTCCCCTTGAGTAGTGTTAGGGCTTGCGGAGTACCTTATGTACTCACTCTTTCTTTATATGTGGTTTTATCAAAAGACAAAGAAGCTGAAGCGTGTGAGGATGACGACTAGGTCTAGTCCTACTTCCCAAGTTTGCATGTTGGGCATGGCGCCGTTCTGCTCCGCTATTTTGCAGATTTCTTCTATTTTGGTGGTCATCTCTGACCACACCCAATGTAATTTAGATCATGTTTGTAAGACTTATACTATTTATAAATAAATAATCGTTGTGTGGATATCGATCTATTCTGTTGTGCGTACCAACTACTGATCCAGGGATTGATACGGGATGCACAAGTGGACCCTCGGAAGGCGGGTCCTGACTTGAACCTCCACCTCAAGGTCACAATTTAATTGGAACTAAATGGGTGTTTAAAAATAAACAAAGTTTGTATGGGGTTGTGGTTAGGAATAAGGATAGGTTGGTTGCTCAAGGTTTCACTCAAGTTGAAGGTATAGATTTTGATGAAACCTTTGCTCCTGTTGCTAGATTAGAAGCCATAAGAATTTTGTTATCTTTTGCTGCATCTAAAGGTTTTAAGCTATATCAAATAGATGTTAAAAGTGCTTTTCTTAATGTCTACATAGATGAGGAGGTTTATGTCAAACAACCACCGGGTTTTGAGAATCCAGATTTTCCTAATCATGTTTACAGACTGTCCAAAACCTTGTACGGTCTCAAACAAGCCCCTAGAGCATGGTAGATAGGTTAAAAACATTCTTAATTGAAAAGGGGTTTACCATGGGCAAGGTTGATAAAACTCTTTTTGTTCTTAAGCATGGCAATAACTCATTATTTGTTCAAGTGTATGTGGATGATATTATCTCTGGTTGTGCTTCTTATGATCTTGTGTCCAAGTTTTCAGCTATGATGAGTTTAGAATTTGAGATGAGTATGATGGGAGAACTCACGTACTTTTTGGGGCTGCAAATCAAGCAAATCAAGGAGGGTACTTTTGAGCATCAAATGAAGTATACAAAAGACCTTCTAAGGCGCTTCAACATGGAAAAAAACAAGCCTCTTCGGACACCAATTGGAACAGCAACAACACTTGAACTTGATGAAGATGGTGAACCCGTGGATCAAAAAGAATATAGAAGCATGATCAGATCACTTTTGTACCTCACGGCAACAAGATTGGACATACAATTCAGCGTATGTCTTTGTGCACGGTTTCAAGCCTCCCCACGTGCTTCACATCGTCAAGCTGTCAAAAGGATTCTCAGGTACTTATATGGAACTCAAGAATTTGGCATTTTTCTTCCTTCTTCCTCAACCATTACTTTGAAAGCTTTTTCGGATGCTGATTTTGGGGGTTGTAGGATTGATAGGAAAAGTACTTCTGGTGCTTGTCATTTTCTTGGTAATTCACTTGTTGCTTGGTCCTCTAGAAAACAAAACTCAGTTGCACAATCCACAGCTGAATCTGAATATGTAGCTGCTGCTAGTGCTTGCTCACAAATTCTTTGGATTGTTCAAACACTTAAGGACTATGGGGTTGATCTACATAGTGTTTCACTATTTTTTGACAACACTAGTGCTATTTGCGTTGCCAAAAACCCCATGCAACATTCAAGAACAAAGAACATTGACATTAAGTATCACTTTCTCTATGATAATGTTGAAAAAGGGAACATTGTGCTTCACCATGTAGATACCGAACAACAATTGGCTGACATTTTTACAAAACCTTTGGCTTTCACTCGTTTTTGTTATATTCGTAGTGAAATAGGGGTTATGCATCCTCATGGTTTAAATTGAGGGGGGTTTTCAAACTTGAGAAGTCTATGTGTGAATTTGAAATTAAAATAATATGAGCATAGTATTTCATACATATATGACTTTGTGATTCCTTTTACATGCTGAAAATTCTTACTACATTACTCGTGTTATACATTTTGTAGTTTTTGCCATGTCTAGTAATTGGAATAATTACTTACACTAACTTTGGTCATGGTCGAACTTTCTTGATGTTTTGAACTTGTTGCATGCTCACAAGTGCTTTTAATAATGAAAAATTAATCAATCAACTATTCACATGTTGAGCTTTTATGATCAAATAAAAATGAGAAAAGATCAAGATAATATGCATGCATCGCACTTCTTCTTTTGAGATGGCTTATCATTGCACTTAGATATGAACTTGGAAGAAGTTGTGTATTACTAAAACCATGTCCTTAAGCTTCTGATTGTCAAATGACATAGGCTTGGCTTGGTTGGTTAGAATAAGGCAGATGCGCATATAATCTCTTGCAAATATCATATGATCTAAATTTGTGCTTTGAAAAATAATAAAATGCAGCAACAAATGTCATGCTTTCAGGTTTTGAAATAGTTAAGTTTGTGAGATCATGACTTGCTAAATTGGAAATTACATTTGATCTCTAGCATGGCTTACACTACTTTGTGTATTTCATTGATGTGATAGTGTAAGTTACTTGATAGTATGACTTGGATGAGCTTTGTTTTATATGTATATGTTATAATATGCTCATAAAAATTAAAATTTGTCTTATAAACCTTGTTGAATACATTGTCAAAGGAGGAGAGATAATATGTGAATTTTTAAAGATAAGTATGCAAGGTGGAGAAATTGATTACACATTGCACATATTCACAATTGTTTTTGGCACGATTCTTCTCAGGGGGAGAATTTTTTTCTCATTTTGTTTCTGTTTTACAAAGGGGGAGAAATTGTTTTCAAAACTTTTAATGTGAATAAGCCAATATTCGGATCTTAAGTGGTGTTGCCAATGCATTCATCAAGGGGGAGATTGTGAGACCTATGTGTGCTGAATACATTGGTTTCGACAATAAAAGTTTTGAATGCTGCCATAACATCTTTTTAGCAAGGTCCAACTCTAGCTCCGAGCTTCTGCAAGGTCCGACAATAGGTCCGACTTTCTTTGTCTAGGTCCGACATGTTTTTGGATAGCTCCGGTGAGCTTTGTCTTTAGCTCTGATATGTTTTGCTAGGTCCGACTTATGTTGGTTAGCTCCGACATGTTTTTCTAGCTCCGACTTTTGGGTTTACTAGTTTCGACTAGTTTTGGTTAGCTCCAGCGCTAGGTACGACTAGCTTTGGTAAGCTCCGGTGCTAGGTCCTGCTAGCTTTGGTAAGCTCCGGTGGTAGGTCCCGCTAGCTTTGGTAAGCTCCGGTGCTACGTCCTGCTAGCTTTGGTAAGCTCCGGCTCAAGGTCCGGAGCTAGTCTGCGATGGTTTTGATTTTACTTTGAACTGATTCGAACTTGCTTTATATTGATGGAAAGATTTCTTAGTATTCTTTTACTAAGTTTTTGGTGCGTTTTGGGTTATATGGCTGATATCGTTTTGCTATGCTTTGCAACATGCTTATGTGAGGTGCTCACGTAAGGTGTTGTGTTCGGAACTAACTTGAGTCAAGTCACGGACTTGGGCTCATACGGATTGGTTGTTTGTTCATGTGCAGGCGTTGCTTGAGTTCAAGACATAGCTGGTGACGGGATCCATTGAACTAGTCTTGGGAAGAAGATGAGGTTCAACAACCAAGTTCGGGAGGAATTGTTGTTGAGTTGATCGAGAGGTCGCGCAACATGTATGAATCAAGAACAATGCATATGAAGGTATCATGGACGTCGTTGGAAGATGTTTGCACGTGTGCAAGGAGTGCATGGACGTGGCTACATGGTTCCAAGGCGTGATGAAGAGATTTGGACGTAAAGAATTGGTCGGAAAGGTCCAACCGACTAGGTTATGGACTTAGGCTGCGGTTGAGTCGAGTTTGACTCAAATATGGAAAGATTTGAGTTGGTTATGTTAGGATTTCGTGTGGGACACGAATTTGGGTTGTTTTAGGAATGTGGGATATGTTCCTAAGGTGTTTGGAAGTCTTAAGATTGCTTCTATCTTCGTATAGAAGAGTCCTAAGCAGTTATGGAAAGTTTCGATTCGTGAACGGGGTAGGATTAGAGTCCTGATTTGAGTTGAGTTGGCTTTCGAGCTGGTTATATAAGCAAGGGAGGACAGAGCTCGTGGTAGACGACTTTGGGGTTGTTCCTCTTGTGTTCTATTGATTAAAATTTATAGTTGAAAGGAACTTTTGTGCCTTGTTCGTCCGACTTGTTCCAAACAAGTTTTTCTCATCGAGTTTCTGCCACTACTACAATAAGCCTCATCGCATGCGGCTCCAAACATATTATCACAAACAGTTTTTAAAACCGCCTGAAACAAAGAGTTTGTGATAATCCACAACTTCACAGGCGGAGAAGTGATACCGCCTGTGAAGAAACATTATCACAGGTGGTTTTTACTAATGCTAGCCGCCTGTGAAGATAAGTTATCACAGGCGGGTAGTGCAGCATATATATCCGCCTGTGATAATTGTCTTAGCACAGGCGGGTCTTGCAGCATAACCAACTGCCTATGATAATGGTGTTATCACATGCGGATGTTTACCTACATCAAGCCGCCTGTGAAGACCTTTTACCACAGCCGGTTTCTATCTTAACAGTTATCGCCCGTGATAATTAGGTTATCACAGATGGTTCTTTACCTGTATCTAGCCGCCTGTGATAATTGTTTTTCACAGGCATGCCTAGCCGTTGGTTAATAATCGCCTGTGATAAGGTATAACCTATGCAGTACTACTGCTATTATTTCTAATTTCCAGGTCAATTCAATATAATCATAGAACAAACATCAACAATATCATCACAGAACAAAAGTCAACAATATTATCGTCACAGAAGTCAATTTCACTAAAACAATATACATATGTACAAGTTACACATACAATTCATCTCATAGTTTACAAGTTTTCACTAAAAACTGTTTCTATTGGCATAGTCGCAAAGTTCTGGCACATCAGCGTTTGAACCATTATCATCAAAGAACTTCCCTGTTTTGTACAAAATTTCGCGACGAATGAACTGACGGAGTTCAGAAGCAATCCTGTCGGCTCCTCCATTAGGAATACTTCTATAAACCGGCCATTCTTCATTCAGATTCTTTGTGTGCTGCAATATAACACATAACAAGGTTTAGAATGTGTTGGTTTGAACAATCTCAAAGTATAGATCAAAGTGAGAGTATACAGGAATTTAGTTGGTATTTTTGGAGCAGTTGTACTATGAGCAATTGAATTTTGAAGTTGGAATCAAAATATGAAAATAATGTTTCTGGTAATATTGAACAGCAGAGAATATAAGTATTAAACTATGCTAGTTACAATGAAAATGAAACTCAAAAGTAAGAAAATAAGGTATCGACATTAAGGATAACTTACATCCTCACGATTCACTCTATATACGCCGGCGGTCCGAAGATGCTCTCATACATAATACTCGCATAAGACACTCCCAGTAGGCTGCTTCGGACAAACATAATACGTTTTAATGTCCAATGCATTCGTATTGGAAGGTCTCTCACCGCCAAGCTGTTCCGCGTAAAATCGTCAAGCGTTGTAATACAAGAAATGTCATATAAAACTTGTCAACACATTCTAAATGTGTGTAAATTAAAATTATTGAATAAACATACAGTTTCAAAATGGAAAGGAAATCTTTGTAACAATCTGGTGGGAAATCGGCCGAGTCCAAGACTGTTGCCTTACCCTGCGTTGGCTTGATGAAGATCATTATGTAGTGATACTGCAAACACACAAACACACGTGTTAACAATTACCAATAACTTCTATTTCAATGTCATGTGTCGAACTTACTCGAAGTGGTACGGAGCCTTTACGAGGTCCTTGCCATCTCTGACAAAGTTAAACATTGCATGTCCTATGTAAGCTGTAACTTTTGTCCTTTTATCCTTCTTAAGTTTTGCGATTGCTTTTTCAAAATCTTTTTTGTTCATGTGCTTGAACTGTTTTGAGTTTCGATTCGTCTTGACGTTGAATAGAACCTTTACAATTCTAGTAGGGTCAAGGATACCTGTCTTGCGTGCCAACTTATCATTATCCATGTATTGCATCCTATTGAAGAAGTCCAGAATTTTTATAATATCATGAAATCCGTATGCGTGTAGTAAAAAAGCAAATATGAAATATTAGAGCACTTACAAGCACCAGACGAGCATCAGGTTGATTTCGAGTAAGCCCCGATGCAAAAGGGGACGCAGCTCTTCAAATAAAATGACTTGTCTATCTTCTCCAGTGCTCCAAACTGCTTCTTTTGGAATACGAAATGTGACGCAATTAAGATCATATTTTGTGCTGGCAAGGATGTACCACTCATGCATTCTTCTGAGCGAGATGGGTTGTTTGCTAAGTTGTATGGATGTCATGAGCGGCTTCCCATTCTTAAATTTAGGAGGAACATCCTCAAGCTTGTATATAGGAACTCTTGGTTTAACTAAAGCCGTCTGCTGATTATACATGACACCGTCTTCTTCCCACTCCTCGATATTTCCTAATTCTGGCTCATGAGAAGAACGAGATGCACTCGATTTTATAATATTTTCCTTCATAGTTTCCAAATACTTTGACACTTATGATGAAGGTTTCTTATTTTCGTATGGGCTAACTTTGATAGGCAATAATGATCGAGGAGTAGTCATCGGAAGTTGGACACTGGCTTGTTGAACCTGTTGTTCAACTGATTGCTCTTTACTCCCAGCAGCTGGCTCTAGTACTACTTCAAGTTGTTGCTCAACTGGTTTCTCTTTACTAGCAACAACTTGCTCTGGTACTGCTTGAAGCTGTTGTCCAACTTGTTGCTCTTCGATATCTTTACTAGCAAGGTTACTATCATCCTTGTTGAGACATAGGGGGAGTGGATCTTCCTGGACTGGGAGTGGATCTTCATGCACTTTCGCCTTAGAATATGGGGTTGCAGTATTTGGAGATGCGACGGGGCTAGAAATTGGCTCATCGTCCAACATGATATTGCGTCAATGCCAAAGGATTAATCGGTTGACAGCCTGCCCCAGAGTCGCGATCCCCTCAGGTGTGACGTGGTCTATTTCATAATCTTCATAATCATTATCAATGATCTGAAGAACTTACACCACAGCATAATACAACGGAAGTGGATTCCCGTTGAAGTCACGATCAGGCTTTGCCATAGCAGTGGCAACCTGTTTGGTTTTGTTCCCTGCTCTGCCTATCGGGACAAGAATACGACAAGATTTGTCTTTAGCAATATCATCGATAGGTAACTTATGGGTTGACCCTGAGCCTGGCACAGAACCAATGCTGCTAGGGTAAGCAGTTGGAGATACTAATTGCTCCTTTTGCATCGGAACCATCACTGTACTCCGTGCCACTAGTTGTCCCGATTGTCTAAGTTGTTCCATTATTTCTTGCATATTTTCTTTGACCTTTTGAGCAATCATTTCATCAAGTGTTTTCTTAAACTTCTCACGTCTTCTATATGTGTCTTTATCATTAGGGAGACCATCTAGCCAAGACATTTGAGAAGAGACCGCTCGAACCCGTCCGTTGTGTTCAGGGTTTCCTAAGATAGCGGTAAGTTGATCATTCTCCCTCTTCGGCTTGAAGAGACCCTTCTATTGCTTTTCAATTACTTCTTTCATTTTATCCTCTACTTCATTCACAGAGTCGGGCTTTTCAAGTTTGCCCTCGTCGGTCAAACCTGACCAAGCAAAGACTCACCGTTGAGTTCGCTCATCGCACCCTTCTAATGGGTGAGGATTGCCCTTACTGGTAATTTCGTCTAATATCTTATTCTATTTTTGGACTTTGGAGCCATATCCGGCAGACCCCAAGCGATGATGGTATTTGTCTTTTTTGCAAGCTCTAACCTAGTTGAACTTAGAGCTTTAGCATCAGGTGTGCTCTTTTGACTAACAAACTCTTGCCACTGAGCTTGTGTGATTTTTCCCATCTTCCTCGGGCTAGGCACATTATCGGCCTTAACATAAGCATTCATTTCACTCTTCCAGCCACAAAACTTCTTGCCGCAAGAGATCAATGTTGCTTTCTTTACTGCTTCTTTTGTGCCTTTCGGGAACTTGAATTGTTTCTTTACCCTTTCCCACAACTCATTCTTGGTCAGCTCGGGTAAGTTCCTCCAATTCTCGGTTGTGATCGACACAACCTCCCTAACAAGAAAATTGCATGCATTACGGTACTTGGTAACTGAATCCAGTGGTTCTTCGAGAAGCCCACCTGGACCAACCCTTGTTATGTACATGATGCGGTCCAATGGACCCTTATTGGGACCTCGTTGCCCTTGTTTCCGCTTGAGTGAAGCTGAGGATTCATCCATTGGAGAACCTTCTGCGGGTTTAGGAGCCGATGTAACCTCATTGTCTTCGCGATTAATCTAGGTAGAAAAAAATTATAAGACTTCGTATACTTGACAACCAACATTAACTACTGAAGTTAAGATTCCTGATCCATACCTCGTCGGCAGGATCATATTCCAGGTCTAGATCCACTAAAGTATTTTTAATTTTTATATTCGGAAAAGGATCCGATGGACTGTGATAGGAGCCTGAACTGCTGGAGTCACTAAACTCCATATTGTCTTCTTTATTGTTACTACCAGGACCAGTCTTCTTAGGGCTTTCCATGCTAGATCTAATAAGACAAAAAATCTAGTAAATGGCATATTAACTCTACATGAAGTGTTGCATGAAGAAAAAGATGGAAGCATTCTAGGATTTGATAAGGCATTCTAGGGTTTAAGGCGACTGACCAAAAGGTTCCTATACATTGCGAGGGTGACAAGCATGTTAAAGTTGCTCACCAGCAATGGCAATTTTATCTTCTTATTCTAAATAGGCTAGCTTCGTTCAGAGTGGCGACCACGTTCTTGAGGTTTACTAGGCAGCGCCTAGCTCCAGACCTATAACTGACCAAGCAAGAGACAGATAGCAGCAGCAGCAACTAGCAAGCTCACTTTACACCGACAACCCAAGGCATTCTTGTATCATAGAGATCGGCAGCAGGCAATGACTACTATGCAATCAAAGATTTAGTGCAAGCGTGCAATCAAGCATCTACAACCGTCGGATTTGTATCTTACGGTTCTTGCCTATTTTTATTTAACCCCCTTCATCAGATGGAGGGGTGATGGAGGGGGGTAAATAAAAAGTGCACTAACCGTTGGATACACATCTATTGGTTGAGAGTGTTTGATTGCACGATTGCACCAAACACCTGATTGCATTGTAGTTATTCCCATCGGCAGCATATGCTCAGACTCCATCGCCACACCTAGTTGTACCTAGATATGGACGTGAGGATGCTCCTGGCATCACAAATGAGTTGGCCATCAACTTGTTTGGCTTCAGAGCTAAATATAGCATAACTTTGGTAGCACAGATTAGCTACAATTGCTCAAATGAAGCTGATGGAGCCACAAGTGCAGACATCTTTGGTAGCACAGATTAGCTACAATTGCTCAAATGAAGCTAACTTAGAGAAATAAAAGCAAACTTAGTCAAACTTAGTCTAGCATAGCTAACTCTAAGCAAAAGTAGCCAAATATAGCTAAATATAGCATAACTTAGTCAAAATTAGTCAAGTATAACTATATCTAATGTAACTTAGCCAAAATTAGCCAAATTTGCTCAACTTAACCAAATATAGCTAAATCTTGCCCCTAATAGAGAATTATGTGGCATATGCAAGGTCGATGACAGAAATAGGGAATATACTGCTGTTACTAATTACCAATTTCACAGTTTCAGACACACAGAACCAACTACCAATTTATCGTGATATAACCATCCACATAAATCTTGCCCCACCGAACCCTAACCAAAGATGCCACCGAACTTGACAGTTTTTCGAATTCCACCGAACCCTAACCAAGGATGCCTACCATTTTCCAATTCTCGAACCCTAACCAAGGATATGCAAGGCAGCGGCGAGGGCGATGAGGGAGGCGGCACGGCGAAGGAAGATGGAAGGTCGAAGGGTTTAGGGTTTACCTTGAAGCTCGGCGGTGACGGCAATGACTTCGCTCGGCATACCTGGAAGTGATGAGGGCGAAGCTCAGCGGCGACGACGGCGAACACTTGGCGGCAAACGAAATTTTGGCAGCCTAACGACGTCTAAGTGTTTCGCCCGGGTTAGGTTTTCCTAACGCTGCCGAGGGGTATATATAAACTCCCATTTTCTCAGGCGGATTTTAAGTACCGACCGCCTGAGAAGATGGTTACCTCAGGCGGGTTTTACTTACCAAATGCGTGATAAGATATGATTATCTCAGGCGGTTGGTAAGTAACACCCGCCTGTGAAGATATTTACTTCTTCTTAATTAATATTCTTGATTAAATGTGGGTCCTTTAAAAAGGCAAAATTCCACTTTCTTGTAATATTATTGATAAGTAAAGGTTACCATTAAATTTCACTTCATAAATCCTTTGAAATTGGTCAGAACAAAAAAAACATACAACAAAAGCTATTTTTCATTTTTCTATCTTGATGAATATAATGCCTTTTTCATTTATTTTTTCAGAGGACATTTTTACTCATCATACCAACCTCTATGAATTTTTTCAGATTTTTTAAAAAAAAAATTTGAATCAATGTGTGTTTATAATTTCATGAATGCTATGTATATGAGCATTTAGTTAGAATGATGGATAATTTGAAGTTTGACATGTTGGAATGCTTTTAAAAAAATTAACAAAATTCATACATGTATAAATGATACAAATATGTTCATACAAACAAATTTAAGTGAAGGATCTTTTTTTATGAGATACACAAATGTGAATAATATGTGAGTAGAAATTAATTTGATATTTACCAAAACATTACAATTTCAGCTATACAAGTTTTAAAATATTTTATTCAGGTGGTAGATGTTAATTTTATACAAATTTATAAGAAAGAATCATCGAATTTGGATACAATTTGCAGAATCTAAACATATTTGAGTATTTATATTGGAATCTAAATAAAAAAGAAGCAAGGGATAAGGAAACTGAAGAACAGTATCGGGCATTATCTTAGGCGGTTGGTATGTAATACCCGCCTGAGATAAACATCTTCTCAGGCGGATTTTAAGTACCAACCGCCTGTGTCGACGTCCGTGCGCGACCTTTCGTTTCCCCGAGGCGTGACCTTTCAAATCGTGGTTGGTAGATATTTACTTCTTCTTAATTAATATTCTTTATTAAATATCTTCTCAGGCGGTTGGTAAGTAAAACCCGCCTGAGATAAAGTTAAAAACTGCCTGTGAAAAACCGACGCCTATATAAGGACCCCTCACCACAGTCAAAACGCAACCCTGTAGAATTTATATCGACCCCGCAAGGCTGTTGAATTTCCCCTGCGCCGCGCCGCCGCTCCGCCGCCCAGCCCATACTGTCGCGCCGCCGCTCAACCCCGTACCGCCACTTCTCCACCCAGCCGGTCCACCGTGCTGACGCCTCCCCACCGTGCTGACGCCTCTGCAAGATAAATGTAGTTTCCTTACTTTTTCTTTGTATATTTTAATTAGCTGATAAGCTGTTAGTTTTCTGTGTTCTGGTATATGGATTCTGTCCTTTTGCATGTGTAAGGACTGTATAGATTGTGTTCTGGTATATTGATGTATGGACTATATGAATTGTTTCCTTTTTGTGTGTTCTGCTTGTTTGGTCTTTTATATATTGATGTATGGACTATATGGATTGTTTCCTTTTTGTGTGTTCTGCTAGTTTGGTCTTTTATATATTGATATATGGACTATATTGTAATAAGCTTATTGTAGGTTGTACCTATTATGTGACATGAATATGATGTTTAATTAACAGATACTATTGTAATATATATAAGATGTATGAAGTTTACCCGAACTTGTAATTGTAGTTTTATGTGTTTTCCTTTTCAATATGCTACTTGTGTGTGCGTACCTCCTGCTTGCATATATTTCGAAGGAGTGATTAGGGTTAGCTTTCTAGGGAGATGGTTTTATAACCCACCCATTTAGTTACCATCGTTGGATGGGATCCGATGTCAAGATATAACGGACCGGATCCACCCAAACCTAGCCCATGTCGCTGGGCCTGTTTGCCCCACGACTTCAATCTTTCACGCCTGATTGCTGCTCCCGACGCCTTCGACTCCGTCCGCCTCAAAATGCAGTAGGGTTGGGCATTGGCGACCATACCTTCTCGTTGCTAGGTGACATCAATGGTGGCAGGGTGCATCAGATAGCGACAGGGCCATCTGCAAGCGGCAGCAAGGTTGGGAAATGGCACCGGGGGTGGAAGGCGGCACTGGGGCTAGCTACAGGTGGCGACAAGGACGGAGACAATATTGGAGGCACCGGGGCCAGCTGCCGGCGGCGGCGAGACCAAAAGACGGAGGTGATGGACGAAGCCGCGGGTGACAGCGCTGTAAGACCTATGTGTGCTGAATACATTGGCTTGTAGTGAATACACTTTGCTTTGATTATAAAAGTTTTTAATATCACCAAAACATTTTTTTATCAAGGTCCGACTCTAGCTCCGAGCTATAGCAAGGTCCGACCATAGGTCCGGCTTGTTGTGGGTAGCTCCGGCTATGTTCGAAGCTAGGTCCGACTTCTTGGTAAGGTCCGACTAGCTTTGGTTAGCTCCGGTGAGCTTTATCTTTAGCTCCGGCATGTCTTTGATATCTCCGGCATATATTTGATAGCTCCGGAATGCTTTTACTAAGCTCCGACGTACTTTGTCTAGCTCCTGTTTTGGGTTGACTAGTTTTGACTAGTTTTTGGTAAGCTCCGGTGCTAGGATCTACGAGTTTTGGTAAGCTCCGGCAGGTGCTTCATTGTACTAGTTTTGGTAAGCTCCGGCTCAAGCTCCGGCTTGTTGTGGGATGGTCCGGAACTTGACCGTAGTGCTTCTGCTTTTCATTTGCAATGTTTCGTACTTGCTTTACATTGTTGGAAAGATTGCTTAGTATTCATTTGCTAAGTTTTTGGTGCGTTTTGGTTGATATGGATGATATCGTTTTGCTATACTTTGCAACATGCTTATGTGAGGCTCTCACGTAAGGTGTTGTGTTCGGAACTGACGTGAGTCAAGTTGAGGACTTGGGCTCGTATGGATTGGTTGTTTATTCATGTGCAGGTGTTGCTTGAGTTCAAGACCTTGGGTTGTCTTCACAACTTGATTATCTATCATATATCAAAATTTCACGGTCATTGGATTTGTGGTCTATGATCTACACGAGTTTCTTTGCAGCGTTCCAGAACTGTTTTTCTCGGGTAGGGCAGATTGACCTTTGTTTGATCTTTTGATCATAACTTGAGTTTTCCTCGACGGATTTGAGTGATTCTTTTTGTGTTGTCTTCGTGACTTGATTCTATCTGATATCTATCACTTTTGTCACGGTGAAACACGTTTATATTAGTCTCACACACGATTTCTTTAACGGGTTGTTTTTCTGCCGAAAGGGTTTGGGGTTTAATTGTTTCCGCTGCATAAGATTTTTAAATCTACCATTCACCCCCCCTTTGGTAGATTTTCACGTGCTCTTCGATCCTACAATTGGTATCAGAGCCACGGTTCTCTAATCTTTGTGATTTGCGCGTGTTTTTGACTAATCATCATGGAAAAGTATTCCGCCAAACCGTGTGTGTTTGCTGGTATTGATTTTCAGGTTTGGAAGGCACGCATGGAGGCTTTCATCCAAGCACAAGGCTTTGCAATATGGGAGAAGGTATACAAGCCTTACGAAGTGCCATCAAACAATCAAGTTACAGCTACAAATCTGAGAGATGTCGACAACAACAACAAGGCTCGGAACTTGATCATACAAGGATTAACACAAAGCGACTTCGACCGTGTTGCACACCTCTGATATGCATACGATGTGTGGAAAGCACTTTGTGACTACCACGAAAGATCTAACACGATCAAAGAGGTAAGGCAAGACATGTTCAAGAAAGAATACATGCGCTTCAAGATGCAACCCGGTGAGTCAATTGATGATATCTTTGCTCGCTTTAATAAAATTCTCAGCAACTTGCGTAGCATCAATGTTAATTTTTCAGATGCTGAAAATGCTAGGCAATTGTTAAGTGCATTAGACATGTCAATTTGGGAGATGAAAGTTACATCTATTCGTGAATCTACTGTCATGAGTTCACTTACTTTAGATGTGCTATATTCCAAGTTAAAAACTCATGAAATTGACATAATCTCACGTAAGAACCCTAATAAGTCTATTGCATTTGTTTCACAACGTGATATGCCTAGCTCTGGCCAATCTTCATCTTGTAGTACACTTGCTTTGTTGTCCTCTCTAACCCTTGAACGGATTGAGGAGTTTCCAGAGGAGGAGCTAGCACTTCTCTCTACGAGGTTCTCAAAAGCATTGCAAAATGTGAGAAGTAGAAGGAGAGGAAGCTCCGAACCTCAACGATGCTTTGAATGTGGTAAGACAGGACATTTTCGTTCAGATTGCCCTAACCTTTCAGGTCCTACTTCTCGGGATGAAAAGAAAACAAGAACGAAGCACTCCTCTGCAAAAGATACGAAGAAAAAGAAGGGTACCATAGGACGCAAGATGATTAACAGCTTCATCACCGCACTTCAAGAACTTAGTTCAAGTGATGTAGACTTTGAAAGTGATGAAGATGATGACGATCTGGCCAACTTATGCTTCATGGCAGGCAAAACAAGATCAAGATCAAGTCAGGAGGATGCAGAACACAACAGTGAAGACGATGAGGTATGTTCTACCTGCAATGAAATGTGTGATGCTATTTCTCGTGCAACTATTATTGTCAAGAAAAAGGACAAAAAGCTTAGGGATAATGCTGCTAAAATTGAATCACTAGAATCTGAAGTTAACCGTTTAAAAACTTTGATTCCTAGTGATGATGCATGTCCCTCATGTGACTTAATCTATGAACAATTGTCTACATTAAGAAGTGCACACTCCTCCACTCTAGATAGACTTGATGAAGAAAATGAAAAGAATAGAGAGCTTGCTGCACTTAATGATAAAAACTTGAAAGATGCTAGCTGTTCTACAATTGATTTGCATTGTTCTACTTGTGATGATCTTGATAAGAAACTACAAGATGATATGAATGAAATTTCTATATTGAACAATGCTTTACGTTCTCATGAAGTTAAATTTTGTTCCAATTGCAAACTAAAAGGAAAAACTTCATGTGAAAATTGCCTTGATCTGTCCAACAAACTTGATGACATGCATAGGACATTAGATCAGTTTTGTAATGGGAATAAGAACCTAAACTTGCTGCTGAATTCTTCCAAGTCTTGCAATGATAAAACTGGTTTAGGTTTTGATTTTCATGCTCATGCTAAGGCACATCCACCTAAAATTGTAAAGACATTAGGAAGTGGTTTGATTCAAACAGTTCCTAAACAAAAAGGAGTGGTTTTCAAATCTGCAGGAGTGTTGCCTCATTCGGTTTCAAATAACACCTTATAGGTCAGTAGTCAAGAATAAAAAATCTCAAACTTTGACTCATAAACCTGCTGTTTTGTCTCAGCTTTCGCGTGTTTTTCCTGTTGTACGTCGCGTGACTCAGTACTGGATTCCTAAATGCCTTTTGACTAACCCCAGTATTGAGTCACTGATGTATTGTGCTTTTATGTAGGTTACACGTTTGAGGAAGGAGAAAATTTGGATTGTGGATTCAGGTTGCTCACGCCACATGACCGGTAACAAAGATTGATTCTCCCCCTCTCTTTTGTGTCACGTGTAGAAAATGTTACTTTTGCCGATAATTCTTCAACTCCTATAATAGCTAAGGGTTCGGTTAGAGTAAATGATCACTACACTTTGAAGGATGTGGCACTTGTCAAAAATTTGAAATACAACTTACTTTCTGTTTCACAATTGCTAGATGAAAATCTGGAAATTGTTTTCAATAAAAGCTGCTGCAAAGTTGTAGGTTCAAATAGTGAGCTTATTTTTAACATGTCTCGGTTTGGAAGAGTTTTTAAAGCTGATTTTGATATGTCTTCCTCTAAGCATAGGTGTCTAGTTGCTAATGATTCAAAGGACTTATATTTTTGGCATCGTAGACTTGTTCACGTAGGCTTTGATCACCTAACGCGTGTTAGTGCTCTTAATTGCATACGTGGGCTGCCTAAGCTTAAAGGGGACAAAGATATTGTGTGCTCTTCTTGTAGACATGCTATGATGGTTGCAGGTTCACATACTCCTCTCACAATGATCATGACAACTGAACCATGTCAACTTTTGCATCTTGACACCGTAGGACCTTCACGTGTTCAATCCTTCAGAGGTAAATGGTATGTTCTTGTCATTGTTGATGATTATTCTATATACTCTTGGGTTTACTTTATGGCGTCTAAGAATGAAGTTTTTAGTCACCTCAGAACTTTATTTCTTAGATTATCAATTGATCACCCAGGATCATTAAAAGCAATTAGAAGTGATAATGGAACTGAATTTAAAAATCAATCTTTTGATCACTTTTGTGCTGAAAATAGAATAGATCATCAATTCTCTTCACCATATGTACCTCAACAAAACGGTGTTGTAGAAAGAAAGAACAGAACCTTAGTTGAGATGGCTAGGACTATGCTTGATGAATATCAAACTCCTAGGAAATTTTGGGCTGATGTGTTAGCAACCGCTTGTTATGTCTCAAATCGTGTTTTCTTGCGTGCTAAGCTAGGTAAAACACCATATGAGCTCCGGTTTGGACATAGGCCTAGTGTTCACACTTTCGGGTCTTTGGTTGCAAATGCTTTGTTAAGAAACATGGTAATCTTGATAAATTTGAACCTAGATCTATTGATGGCATGTTTCTTGGTTATCCATCTCATACTAGAGGCTACCGTGTGCTTTTACTTGACACTAACAAAATTGTGGAGACTTGTGAAGTGTCTTTTGATGAAGCTAGCCCAGGTACTAGCTCCAGTGTTGCAGGACCAGATCCGTATCCTCAGGGGGAGGGTATTTTCGAAGATGAAGAAGAGCCGGTGATACTGCCTGGTAGTTCCGAAGTTGACACGTGTCCAGCTCCGGACATTGAACAAGCTCCGGCTATCACCTATGCTGGTCCTGATCATCCACAAGTCACAAGCTCATCAATCTACGATGAACCTAATGAAGAAGAAGCTTGTGAGACATCTATTCCCTTACATTTTTACAAAGATCATCCCCCACAACAGATGATTGGAAGCTTGCACGAACGAGTCACACGGTCCAGCAATGATGAGTTTCGAATTTGAAATGAGTATGATGGGTGAACTCACTTACTTTTTGGGGCTGCAAATCAAGCAAACCAAGGAGGGTACCTTTGTGCATCAAATGAAGTATACCAAAGACCTCCTAAGGCGCTTCAACATGGACAAAAGCAAGCCTCTTCAGACACCAATGGGAACAGCAACAACACTTGAACTTGATGAAGATGGTGAACCCGTGGATCAAAAAGAATATAGAAGCACAATCGGATCACTTTTGTACCTCGCGGCATCAAGATCGGACATACAATTCAGCGTATGTCTTTGTGCACGGTTTCAAGCTTCCCCACGTGTTTCACATCGTCAAGCCGTCAAAAGGATTCTCAGGTATTTACATGGAACTCAAGAATTTGGCATTTTTCTTCCTTCTTCCTCAACCGTTACTTTGAAAGCTTTTTCGGATGCTGATTTTGGAGGTTGTAGGATTGATAGGAAAAGTACATCCGGTGCTTGTCATTTTCTTGGTAATTCTCTTGTTGCTTGGTCCTCTAGAAAACAAAATTCAGTTGCACAATCCACAGCTGAATCTGAATATGTAGCTGCTGCTAGTGCTTGCTCACAAACTCTTTGGATTGTTCAAACACTTAAGGACTATGGGGTTGATCTAGATAGTGTTCCACTGTTTTGTGATAACACTAGTGCTATTTGCATTGCTAAAAACCCCGTGCAACATTCTAGAACTAAGCACATTGATATTAGGTATCACTTTCTCCGTGATAATGTTGAAAAAGGAAACATTGTGCTTCACCATGTAGATACCGAACAACAATTGGCTGACATTTTTACAAAACCTTTGGATTTCACTCGTTTTTGTTACATTCGTAGTGAAATAGGGGTTATGCATCCTCATGCTTAAATTGAGGGGGAGTTTTTGAAACTTGGGAAGTCTTTGTGTGAATCTGAAATTAAAATAATATGAGCATAGTATTTCATACATATATGACTCTGCAATTCCTTTTACATGCTGAAAGTTCTTACTACATTACTCGTGTTATACATTTTGTAGTTTTTGCCATGTCTAGTAATTGGAATAATTACTTACACTAAAACTGGTCATGGTCGAACTTTTTTGCTGTTTTGAACTTGTTACATGTTCACAAGTGCTTTTAATCATTAATAATTAATCAAGTAATCAACTCACATGTTGAGTTTTTATGAACAAATATAAATTGAGAAAAGATCAAGAGAATATGCATGCATCGCAGTTCTTCTTTTGAGATGGCTTATCATTGCACTTAGATATGAACTTGGAAGAAGTTGTGTATGACTAAAACCATGTCCTTAAGCTTCTGATTGTCAAATAACATAGGCTTGGCTTGGTTGGTTAGAATAAGGCAGATGCGCATATAATCTCTTGCAAATATCATATGATCCAAATTTATGCTTTGAAAAATAATAAAATGCAGCAACTAGTGTCATGTTTTCAGGTTTTGAAATAGTTAAGTTTGTGAGATCATGACTTGATTAAATTGAAAATTACATTTGATCTCTAGCATGGCTTACACTACTTTATGTATTTCGTTGATGTGATAATGTAAGGTACTTGATAGTATGACTTGGATGAGCTTTGTTTATATGTATATGTTATAATATGCTCATAACAACTAAAGAAGGAGAGATAATTTGTTTATATGCTCATGACTTGCTGAATACATTGTCAAAGGGGGAGAGATAAGCATGAAGAGAGAGAGAATATGTGCATAAGGAGAGATAATAAAGGGGGAGAGATAATATGGGATAATTTTTCTTCTCATTTTATTTTTGATTTACAAAGGGGGAGAAATTGCCTTCAAAACTTTTATGTGAATAAGCCAATGTTCGGATTTTAAATGGTGTTGCCAATGCATTCATCAAGGGGGAGATTGTAAGACCTATGTGTGTTGAATACATTGGCTTGTAGTGAATACACTTTGATTTGATTATAAAAGTTTTTAATATCACCAAAACATTTTTTTATCAAGGTCCGACTCTAGCTCCGAGCTATAGCAAGGTCCGACCATAGGTCCAGCTTGTTGTGGGTAGCTCCGGCTATGTTCGAAGCTAGGTCCGACTTCTTGGTAAGGTCCGACTAGCTTTGGTTAGCTCCAGTGAGCTTTATCTTTAGCTTCGGCATGTCTTTGATAGCTCCGGCATATATTTGATAGCTCCAGAATGCTTTTGCTAAGCTCCGACGTACTTTGTCTAGCTTCGGTTTTGGGTTGACTAGTTTTGACTAGTTTTTGGTAAGCTCCGGTGCTAGGATCTACTAGTTTTGGTAAGCTCCGGTAGGTGCTTCATTGTACTAGTTTTGGTAAGCTCCAGCTCAAGCTCCGGCTTGTTGTGGGATGGTCCGGAACTTGACCGTAGTGCTTCTGCTTTTCATTTGCAATGTTTCGTACTTGCTTTACATTGTTGGAAAGATTGCTTAGTATTCATTTGCTAAGTTTTTGGTGCGTTTTGGTTGATATGGATGATATCGTTTTGCTATACTTTGCAACATGCTTATGTGAGGCTCTCACGTAAGGTGTTGTGTTCGGAACTGACGTGAGTCAAGTTGAGGACTTGGGATCGTATGGATTGGTTGTTTATTCATGTGCAGGTGTTGCTTGAGTTCAAGACATGGCTGGTGACGGGATCCATTGGACTAGTCTCAGGGAGGAGATGAGGTTCCAACAACCAAATTCAGGAGGAATTGTGGTTGAGCTGATCAGGAGGTTGCGCAGCATGATTGAATCAAGAACAATGCATATGAAGGTATCGTGGACATCATTGGAAGATGTTTGCACGTGTGCAAGGAGTGCATGGACGTGGCTACATGGTTCCTAGGCGTGATGAAGATATGTGGACATAAAGAATTGTCGGAAAGGTCCAACCGACTAGGTTATGGACTCAGGCTGCGGCTGAGTCGGGTTTGACTCAAATATGGAAAGATTTGAGTTGGTTATGATAGGATTTCGTGTGGGTCACGAATTTGAGTTGTTTAGGAATGTGGGATATGTTCCTAAGGTGTTTGGAAGTCTTAAGATTGCTTCTATCTGCGTATAGAAGAATCTTGAGCAGTTATAGAAAGTTACAATTCATGATCTGAGTAGGATTGGAGTCCTAGTTGATATTGGGTTGGCCTAAGGGCTGGTTATATAAGCAAGGGAACCCATAGCTCGTAGTGCACGACTTTGGGGCTGTTCCTCTTGTGTTCTATTGAATAAAATTCGTAGTTTGAAGGAACTTTTGTGCCTTGTTCGTCCGACTTGTTCCAGACAAGTTTTACTCGTCGAGTTTCTAGACAGCACTACCTTTCGTCGGTGGTTTTATCATAACTCGAGTTTTACTGATCCAATTGATGTGATTCTTCTTGGGTTGTCTTCACAACTTGATTATCTATCATATATCAAAATTCACGGTCATTGGATTTGTGGTCTATGATCTACACGAGTTTCTTTGCAGCGTCCCAGAACTGTTTTTCTCGGGTAGGGCAGATTGACCTTTGTTTGATCTTTCGATCATAACTTGAGTTTTCCTCGACGGATTTGAGTGATTCTTTTTGTGTTGTCTTCATGACTTGATTCTCTCTCATATCTATCACTTTTGTCACGGTGAAACACGTTTAGATTAGTCTCACACATGATTTCTTTAACAGATCGTTTTTCTGCCGAAAGGGTTTGGGGTTTAATTGTTTCTGATGCGTAAGATTTTTAAATCTACCATTCACCCCCCCTCTGGTAGCTCTTCATGTGCTCTTCGATCCTACAGGCGCGCGGTGGTCTGTGGAAAGTCGGCAGCAGTCACCAAAGTGGCGAAGTGGAGCCGTGCCACGGTCCAGCAGCGCGCCTCTCCATCGCGTCAGGTCGGGGGCGGCGGCAAAAATCCACCCGTACCCGCACCCGTCGGGTGCAATACACATCGGGTACCGGTACCCGCGGGTATAATTGCCATCCCTAGATCCCACCCAGACCTAGCCCATGCCACTGGGCCTGTTTGCCCCACGACTTCAATCCTTCACCTCCCCTCAAGACGTCGCCCGTCTCCTACATTAGTCACCCTAATCATACTTGTTATGTCTCTGTAAATTCATTTTATAGAAGACCTTTAGAGAATATTTGTGGCCAAATTTTTTAAATCTGACAAAAATTCTATTATTGAAGCATGGACCGTTGAGTGTGGATGTATAACATGCCAAGACCCGATCCTATGTACATTCATAATGTTGCAAATTTTATTGAAGCATCCAAGAGACATGCGAAGATGCAAAAGATAGATGACATATTATGTCCATGTATCGACTGCGAAAATAAGATTGCTTGGACGGATACTACAGTAATCCAATCTCATTTGGTGAAAAGAGGTTTCAAAAATAACTACACAATATGGACAAAGCATGGTGAGTTAGATACACATGATGTGGATAAAGATGATGAGAGAGGTTCAGATGATGATAATGTTCATATCGATGATGGTAGTGACAATCAAGCTGGTGATGATGATGATGAGTTCGATTGTGAGCAGATGTTGCGTCACATTGAACCATATGTATTGACTTCTATGGGAGCAAGCAAAGGTTTCAGTAAAATGGAGACATTGCAGAATGCGGCGACGCAGCTTTTATATGATGAATCAAACGGTTGTGATAAAGAGTTTACTACATTGCGTGCAGTCTTAGAACTACTAAAGTTGAAAGCTATGCACGGATGGTTCGATTGTAGTTTCTCCGATCTTTTGAATCTTCTGGCATAAATTCTTCCAAATCCAAATAAACTGCCCAGAAGCACTTATAAAGCGAAGAAACTTCTTTGCCCGATGGCACTAGGTGTGACAAAAATACACGCCTGTGTGAACCATTGTATTCTGTATCGCAAAGAGCATGAGCTCGCAACTAGCTGCCCCATTTGTGGTGTCAGTAGATATAAGAAGGACCACAATCACCAGTATGTTACCAACATGAAAAAGACTCAGAAGAATAAGAAGTTTATTATTGGTCCTCAAGGTGACAATGATGATACTTCTGTCGATGCAGACGGGAACAATAAGAGAAACATTCTTGCCTTGGTGATGTGGTACCTTCCGGTAATTGATCACTTGAAGTGTTTGTTCTCAAACCCTAGGGAGGCTAAACTTATGCGTTGGGATTCTGAGCAACGCAAGAAGAATGAAAACATATACGACACCCTGGTGATGCAACGCAATGGAAAAACTTTGATATTCAGTATCAAGAATTTGCGAAGGAAATCAGAAATGTGAGGTTTGCCTTGGGTACAGACGAAATGAATCCGTTTGGTGAAAAAAGGAGCATACACAGCACATGGCCCGTGGTCTTAACGATGTACAACCTACCGACGTGGTTGTGTCACAAAAGGAAATATATCTTGTTATCTGTTCTTATCCAAGGTCCAAAACAACCCGGCATCGAAATTGATGAGTTCTTGGAACCTTTAATGGAAGATATGGCGAAATTGTGGAATGAAGGGGTACGTACATGGGATGAGTACAAGCGGTAGTATTTCACGCTAAGAGCAATGATATTCGTTACCGTGCATGATTATCCCGGACTGTTTACATTATCGGGACAAATGAAAGGGAAGAAAGGTTGTGTTAGGTGCGTGGATAGAACTGGATTTCTATATCTCACTTCATCCAGAAAGACGGCATACAAGAGACACCGACAGTTCTTGACAGATACGCACAAGTATAGGAAGATGAAAGAACAATTTGATAACAAAATCGAAAAAGATACTGCACCAAAACCTTACAGTGGAAAACTTGTGTTTGAAATGGTCAAGAACATTCATATTGCTTTTGGTAAGGGCAAAAATAGTAAAGGAATTAAGAGAAAGAAAAGTACATCTTCGGATGATACAACTGACATGGCTTTCAAGAAACAATCAATTTTTTTCAAGTATCTTCCGTATTGGAAGAATCTGGAATTTTGCCATAGTATTGATTTGATGCACGTTACAAAGAATGTATTTGACAGCATCATTGGGACCTTGCTGGACATGCCGAGGAAAACAAAGGACGGATTAAATTCACGTATGGACCTAGTAAATCTTGATTTGAGACCAGAGCTTCATCCAGTAGAAAAGGCGAACGGGAAGCATTACCTTCCCCCAGCCAGCTACAACTTGATGCTAGAAGAGAAAAAAGCAATTTGCGAATGCTTGCGTGGGATCAAAGTGCCCATGAGTTTCTCATCCAATATCCGCAAACTAGTCTCGATGAAAGACTTGTTTTTATTCGGTTATAATTCTCACGACTGTCACATGATGATGACAGTTTTCCTTGCCATTGCAATAAGAGTCATCAAACCTGAGCATATAAAAGTTGTCATCACACGTTTGTTTTACTTCTTCAATGCAGTATCGCAAAAGGTGATAGCACGTGAAGATCTAGACTATCTAAAAACATACATCGTCGAGACAATATGCAAGCTTGAGATGTGTTTCCCACTATCCTTTTTCGATATGCAAGTACACCTAATCATACATCGTGTTGATCAGATAAAAGCATTGGGGCCACTATATTTACATCATATGTTTTTGTTGGAGAGATATTTAGGAGTATTAAAAGGTTATGTGCGGAACCGTGCTCACCCAGAGGGTTCAATTATGGAAGGATACACCACTGAAGAAGTGATTGAGGGTTGCGCTAATTACATCAAAGATGGAAAATCGATAGGTGTGCCTATACCGGTACATGAGGGTAGACTACGTGGGAGAGGCAAAGTGGGTAAGAAAACTTTCATCATTCAAGATTAGAAGAATGTACACCGTGCACATTTTGGTGTACTACAACAGCTCGCAATAGCTGAGTCATACATCGAGGAACACCAAATTGAGTTTCGTGATAAAAATGAAGACCGCACAGAGGACTGGATCATGAAAGAGCACAAAAGATGTTTCATTGAATGGTTAATGGACAAAAATATACCATATGGAAACACTATAGAAGAGGCGACAATGAAGAAGTTAGCTTCTAGCCCATCTGCTTTGGTGACATCATGGCAAGCATATGACATCAATGGTTACACATTTTACACTAAAAAAAAGACGGTAAGAGTGTTGCACAAAATAGTGGTGTTCGTATTGAGGCTTATGATTCACAAGGGCAGAAGACCACATACTTCGAGTTCATAGAGGAAATATGGGAACTCGATTATGGCAAAAGAATGGTAATGCTTGTATTTAAGTGCCAATGGGTCAAACATCCTGATGGTGTGAAAGTGGACAATTACGGGCTGACATTGGTAGACTTGAATAAAGTGGGTTATAAAGATGACCTGTGGGTTCTCGCCAATAATGATGCACAAGTTTTTTATGTTCAAGATCCAGAAACTGAGAAGATGCACGTAGTTGTTTATGGAAAGCAAAATGTTGTTGGGGTTCAGAATGTGGGAGATAATGAAGAGGAATATAATCAGTATGAAGAGATGTACCTTTTCATCGAACCAGAAAACATCAAGCGCGTAGAGAGCAGCATTAAAAAGAATTTGAAACCCTATATGCGAGAAGATGTCAATGCTGGAAAAAATGTATATAGCAATGCGAGATGATATATATTGTATATATTTGTATCTTCTGAAATCAACTTAGAACCATGTTCTATTTCAGCTTTAGATAGCATGTTTCGAACATTATTAAATTCAGCTTCTGTTTCGAGCTCCTGTCAAGCTAATCCCTTCACAGCAAGCTCTTGTAGATGCAAGTGACACCCGAGACTCATTATTTGGATTGTTAAAGCTTCAATTGAAGTCTGACGATACTTCCCGTCCATTTGAGGGCTTGTTTGGATAGGAGTACACCCAAACAAGCCCTGCAAGATTTCTTTCTCTTCTCTCCATTTTGATAACTTACGAATATGCTACTTAATCAGTTCTAATGGTTGAATATATTGACTACAAATCAGTACTATCTCTCTTAGTGCTTTACACAAGCGACGAAACGTACAACTTCAATCACAAATCTTGTTTGTACCATTTTCATAGGAATTTGACCTTAATCTTTCAAGCATAGATTTATCAATAATTGAAGCTTCCTCATCAGACATGTTAATGACAGTACCAAGGGAAGGGTGTGTCGAAGCTAACGAAATCTCAACGGGACTGAAGACAAAGAGATGATGCATATGATTGACAATGTCCAGGTTAGACAACATGAAGCTATGATGATAGCCTTCAACAACATGAAAAGTGATGCCAAGGTTATGCTTGCATCAACCAAGACATGTTGTGAGGGCATAACACTTGTTGGGGCAAGCATAACCTTGGCAAAAATCAAAAATCACGCCACCGTTGATTACTCTGAAGGCGCCATGGATTACTCTGAAGTTTACTGAGTACGCACGGAGAAAACTTCAGAGTAATCCATGGCAGCTTTACAGTAATCCACGGTGGCGTGATTTCTGATTTTGGCCAAGGTTATGCTTGCCCCAACAAGTGTTATACCCTCAAAACATGCCTTGGTTGATGCAAGCATAACTTTGGCATCACTTTTCATGTTGTTGAAGGTTGTCATCATAGCTTCACGCTGTTTAACCTGGACATTGTCACTCATATGCAGGATCTCTTTATCTTAAGTCCGATTCAGATTTCGTTAGCTTCGACACATTCTTCACTTATAACTGTCATTAACATGTGTGATAAGGAAGCTTCACTTATTTGATAAATCTATGCTTGAAAGATTAAGATTAAATCCCTATGAAAGTGTAAAAACAAGATTTGTCATTGAAGTTGTTCGCTTACTCGCTTGTGTGAAGTACTAAGAAAGTGGGTACTGGTTTTTAGTCAATATATTTAGGCATTAAAACTGAGAAAGGAGCATCTTACTAAGTTTTCAAATGGACAGGAGGGAAAGAAATCGTTCAAATGGATAGGAAAATCCTTCCAAGGATCGTCAGGCTTCAAATTGACGCTTTCAACAATTCAAATGATGAGCCACGGGTGTTACTTGCATCTATAATAGCTTCATATGCAGGGATTAGCTTGACGGGAGCTTAGCAGCATCAGAGGCGGTTATTAAGTACCAACCGCATGTGAAAAATTTAAAAACCGCCTATGAAAAACTGACGCCTATATAAAGACCCCGCAGAGGCACGCCTCTTCCCAGTCCCACATCGCGCCACGAGGTACCTAAGTAAATTTGCATAGTTTCCTTACTATGCATTGCATGCTACCTTTTTCTTTGTATATTTTCATAAGCTGCCAGTTTTGTGTGTTGGTATATGGATTGTTTCCTTTTGCATTTGTGTACATATGCGTTTGGACTCAATAATTTGGAAGTTTGGAAGTTTGGTCTTTTAGATAATGATGTCTCGGGCGTGTAGCCGATTGAAGAAGGAGCGCTTGGCGTGGCGCAAGAACCATCCCCATGTATGTACATATGGCACACCGGTCGCATGGTTGTATATGCATATGTATCTGTAATGGACTGATGAACTTAACTGTAGTTTGTTTTTCCGTCTTGTTTGTTTTTAGTATTTTCAATTTCTCTGCGTAGGGTTTCTCTGCGAAGCCTGAATCAGGAGATTTATTGAAGTGACAGTGCATCATCCCCGGTAATGAAGGGGTAAGTCATGAAGAACAAGCACAATATGAGTTTAACCATCGTCCTCCTATTAATAAATTTCTTTTGCAAACTGAATGGGAAGATGGTTACTACCCCTTGACAATCTCCTTCTCTGAGGACTATCCCTTGGTGCCTCCAAGATGCACCTTTCCAAGTGGGTTCTTCCACCCAAATGTCCATCGTTCGGGAGCATCTGCATCGGGATTCTTGATCAAGAGATTGTAAGATAGACCTATTTTGCTCATGTAATTAATACTTAATTGTTGTCGAACTTATTTGAACTGGTTTCTTATATTGCTTAAATTATATTTCGTAGGGGTGGTGTAGTGCTTTTACAATCAAAACTATACTACTTGAAATTCAGTGTTTGTTGCATCAGCCAAATGTACCCGATATTGAAAATAATTGTTATAATCTACTTATCAAGGTTAGATGACACTTTGACTTAGTGACCAATGTAGGTTATTCATTCCTCCAACATTTGTTAATTTAAATAATGTCAATATTTTTAGGATCCAACGGAATATAAGAGACGTGTTTGGGAGCAAGCAGAACGGTACAATTTAGATTGATTGATGGGAGCTTCATCGTCGATCTACAATGAATGTAGCATGATTTTTGTTTTCTACTTGACAGGGCGCTTCATCATCGTTGTTTGCAGCTGTTACAGAGAGAGGCTCACTTAAACTTGTACTCAATGTGTAAAGATGTTATCTTTGAACAATTGTAAAGCCTCTAATGGTGTATTATCACAATTAAGCCAGCCTCACTGGTGATCGAGCATTTCCTATAATGCATTACTGTACTAGTATCCGCTCATCTGTGTTTTTTTTCTGATACAATTTTTCCTACAATGACTACATACGATTGTGATAATTGCAACGACTACATCCCTGTAATTTTAATGGAAACCGCTTGTGACAATACATGATCTTCTCAGGCCGTTGTTAATGAAGAACCGCCTGTGAAGTTCATTACATTACAGGCGGTTATTAATTAAGAACTGCCTGTGAAGATCATGTATTTACCCAGACGGTTGTTTCTTAAAATCCGCTCGTGATGTTATTTTATTGCAGGCGGTTCTTAAGTAATAGCCGCCTGAGAAGATCGAGTATTTACTCGGGCGGTTGTTTTTTTAAAATTCGGCTGTGTTGTTCTTTCATCACAGGCGGTTATTATATCATTCGTCATCACAGTCGCATATTTTTAAGGACCGCCTGTGTTTGAAAAATTGAGGTACCTGTAAAAATGCTTTTTGTAGTAGTGTGCACAGCACTACCTTGGTTCGTGGTTTTATCATAACTCGAGTTTTACAGATCCAATTGACGTGATTCTTTTTGGGTTGTCTTCACAACATGATTATCTATCATCTATCAAAATTTTATGGTCACTGGATTTGTGGTTTCTGATCTACATGAGTTTCTTTGCAGCGTTCCAGAACTGTTTTTGTCGGGTAGGACAGATTGACCTTTGTTCGATCGTTCAATCGTAACTTGAGTTTCTCTTGACGGATTTGAGTGATTCTTGTTGTGTCATCTTCGTGACTTGATTCTCTCTGATATCTATCACTTTTGTCATGGTGAAACACGTTTGGATTAGTCTCGCACACAATTTTTTTAACAGATAATTTTTCTGCCGAAGGGGTTGGGATTTAATTGTTTCCGCTGCGTAAGATTTTTTTAATCTACCATTCACCCCCCCTCTGGTAGCTTTTCACGTGCTCTTTGATCCTACAATTTTTGCAACAACGATTCGAGTGAAATTGCCAAGCACATCGACGTTAAGTTTTGTGTTGTGAAAGATAATATCCAGGATCACAATTATTGATGAGCATAAAAGAATCAAGTGAAAGCTTACGGTACCGTTTTCAAAAGGTTTTCTGCCCAAGTGTTCAGAGAACACAAAGCATGCATGAGTCTTAAGAGGAAGCCTGTGAACTATCCTGGATACTAAGGGGCCAACTAAGTATAAGGTTATTTCTAAATGTGAGACATATTTTGGTCTTTGAGTCAAGCATTGCGTAAATGGCTATTTTGATGCATTGTTCCCTTTATGTCAAAGCATGGAGAAATAAACAGTAAGCTCAGTAATTAAGTAAGTAAGCAAGTAAGTTTTAGCACCGTGATCAAGGGGGAGAATGTTAGAGTTGATTACGTAAGGTGTGGGGCCCACCCACACCGAGTCCTTCCCCTAATCCCGTCCTGATCGGGGGCGGTAACCAACCCAGCAGTTGGGGCACCCTCTCACGTCCGTTACCCTTTATAAGCACCCATGAACCGGGTTAAGAAAGGATGATTAACCACCAATCACCATGACTGGTCACGTAAGATCTGATCTTCACAGGTACAGGAAGTGAGGGGAAGGCCCCGCCACTCGTCGGCACCATCGGACGAACGCCATCGCCGCTCTTTGCACCAACGCCATCGCCATGGCTGCGGCTCCCAAACTAGGCCAAGGTATGTAATCCTCTTAATCCCCTCTGTCAATCATCTAAATACTGTGAACATCCAATGATTATCCTAGATTTAGATTTAGATTTGATTAAGGACCTGATTAGGACCACGCCTAGATTAATTAGTAAACTCTAAGTCTACAACCGACACTCTTTCATTATCACATGGTGATGATGAATGTCACTCCATAATAGCACTAGTCAGATCGTCAAACTATCATAACTTCGTGGTTTTCCCTTCCTTTCACCTCCTCCCATCCTCTCTTTTATTTTTTTGCCATGATTTTCATACTCTTTTTATGCAACACTTCACACTATTGGAAGGGCTTATACAACCAGCAGAGATTGGGCCGCATGGTGGCAATGGCAGCAAGACTTGAGCCCAGGGCTCAGCAAGCAAGGGTTGAGATTACGTGTTTGTTTTGCCGTCGGAGTTGATAGATTCATCCCAGATGTGGAATATTCCGTTGAGATGTTGGATGTCCGCGTTCAATAAAATCGGCCGGACAGACCTGTCCGCATCGCCGCATCGGCCTGATGAAACACCCTCCGCGCACCAAGATTACCTCCAACCTGTCTTTTTACTCCGTCAATTTCCTTCCTCGATGGCGCTCTCGTGAAGACACGGGTTTTCTTCCTGTAATACAACTGTTGATGCGTGATTTGCTCTATATTTAGCAGAGTGAGTTAGCTATTATTGAATTCATACATCTCTTGATGGAAACCATGGACAGTCACTTCAGCAATCTAGTTGCAACCACGAGAATCGGTGGCAGTGCTATGATCAATGTGTTACACCTGATGTAACTTTGTAATGATGTACTTCTATTCAGCTTAATACAACGACCATATGGTCTTTCAAAAAAAAAATGATCAATGTGGTATATGATATCTATAAGAAGGCTGGTTAATACAATTGTAACAAGGTGGTAAGATCATCAAAATTAAAAGATGGTCATTTATATTCAACCACTGCTACAATAAGCCTCATCACAGGTGGCTCCAAACCTATTATCACAGACGGCTTTTAAAACCGCCTGAAACAAAGAATTTGTGATAATCCACAATTTCACAGGCGGAGAAGTGAAACCGCCTGTGAAGACTAATTATCATAGGCGGTTCTTCACTTAGGCTAGCCGCCTGTGAAGACAGATTATCATAGGCGGTTCTTTACTTAGGCTAGCCACCTGTGAAAATACTTTATCACAGTTCGGTCGTGTAGCATATATAACCGTCTGTGATAAACGTCTTATCACAGACGGTTATTGAAGCATAACTAACCGCCTATGATAATGAGTCTTCACGGGCGGGTATTGAAGCATAACTAACCGCCAAATATAATGTGTCTTCACAGGCGGGTTTTGAAGCATAACTAACCGTCTATGATAATGTGTCTTCACAGGCGGATTTTGAAGCATAACTAACCGTCTATGATAATGTGTTTTCACAGACGGGTGTTGAAGCATAACTAACCGTCAATGATAATGTGTCTTCAGAGACGGTTATTGAAGCATAACTAACCGCCAATGATAATGGTGTTATCACAGACGGAGTTTACGTATATCAGCCGTCTGTGAAGACCCTTTAACGCAGCCGGTTTCTACCATAACAGTCACCGCCTATGAAAATTAGGTTATCACAGATGTTTCTTTACTTGTATCTAGCCGCCTGTGATAATTGTTTTTCACAGCCATGCCTAGCCGTTGGTTAATAACCGCCTGTGATAAGGTATAACCTATGCAGTACTACTGCTGTTATTTCTAATTTCCAGGTGAATTCAATATAATCACAGAACAAAAAACAACAATATCATCACAGAACAAAAGTCAACAATATTATCATCACAGAAGTCAATTTCACTAAAACAATATATATATGTACGAGTTACAGATACATCATCTCAAAGTTTACAAGTTTTCACTAAAAACTGTTTAAATTGGCATAGTCGCAAAGTTCTGGCACATCAGCTGCTGAACCATTCTTATCAAAGAACTCTCCCTTTTTGTGCAAAATTTCGTGACGCATGAACTGACAGAGTTCAGAAGCAATCCTGTCGGCTCCTCCATCAGGAATACTTCTACAAACCGGCCATTCTTCGTTCAGATTCTTCTTGTGCTGCAATATAACACATAACAAGGTTTAGAATGTGTTGGTTTGAACAATCTCAAAGTATAGATCAAAGTGAGAGTATACAGGAATTTAGTTGGTATTTTTGGAGCAGTTGTACTATGAGCAATTGAATTTTGAAGTTGGAATCAAAATATAAAAATAATGTTTCTGGTAATATTGAACAGCAGAGAATATAAGCATTAAACTATGCTAGTTACAATGAAAATGAAACACAAAAGTAAGAAAATAAGGTATCGACATTAAGGATAACTTACATCCTCACGATTGACTCTATATACGCTGGCGGTCCGAAGATGCTCGCATACATAATACCCGCATAAGACACTCCCAGCAGGCTGCTTTGGACAAGCATAATACGTTTTAATGTCCAATGCATTCGTATTAGGAGGTCTCTGACCGCCAAGCTCCGCATAAAACTGTCAAGCGTTGTAATACAAGAAATGTCATATAAAACTTGTCAACACATTCTAAATGTGCGTAAATTAAAATTATTGAATAAACGTACTTTTTCAAAATGGAAAGGAAATCTTTGTAACGATCTGGTGGGTAATCGGCCGAGTCCAAGACTGTTGCAATTCCCTGCGTTGGCTTGATGAAGATCATTATGTAGTGATTACTGCAAACATACAAACACACGTGTTAACAATTACCAATAATTGCTATTTCAATGTCATGTGTCGAACTTACTCGAAGTGGTACGGAGCCTTTACGAGGTCCTTGACGTCTCTGACAAAGTTAAACATCGCATGTCCTATGTAAGCTGCAACTTCTGTCTTTCTATCCTTCTTAAGTTTTGCAATTGCTCTTTCAAAATCTTTTTTTTTCATGTGTTTGTACTGGCTTGATTCTCGATTCGCCTGGACGTCGAATAGCGACTTTGCAATCCTAGTAGGGTCAAGGATACCTGTCTTGCGCGCCAACTTTTCATTATCCATGTATTGCATCCTATTGAAGAAGTCCAGAATTGTTATAATCTCATGAAATGCGTATGCGTGTAGTAAGAAAAGCAAATACAAAATATTAGAGCACTTACAAGCACCAGACGAGCAGCAGGTTGATATCGAGCATGCCCCGATGGAAAAGGGAAAGCATCTCTTCAAATAAAATGACTCGTTTATCTACTCCAGTGCTCCAGAATGCTTCTTTTGGAATACAAAATGTGACGCAATTAAGACCAAATTTTGTGCTGGCAGTGATGTACCACTCATGCATTCTTCTGAGCTGGACGGGTTGTTTGCTAAGTTGTACGGATGTCATGAACAGCTTCCCATTCTCAAATTTAGGAGGAACATCCTCAAGCTTGTATATTGGAACTCCTGGTTTAACTAAAGCCGTCCGCCAATTATACATGACACCGTCTTCTTCCCACTCCTCGATATCTTCTAATGCTGGCTCATGAGAAGAATGAGATGCACTCGATTTTCTAATATTTTCCTTCATAGCTTCCAAATACTTTGACACTTCTGATGAAGGTTTATTAATTTCGTATGAGCTAACTTTGATAGGCACTGATGATCGAGGAGTAGTCGTCGGAAGTTGGACACTGGCTTGTTGTTGAACCTGTTGTTCAACTGATTGCTCTTTACTCCCAGCAGTTGGCTCTAGTACTACTTCAAGCTGTTGCTCAACTAGTTGCTCTTTACTAGCAACAGCTTGCTCTGGTACTGCTTGAAGTTGTTGTCCAACTTGTTACTCTTGGATATCATCCTTGCTGAGACATAGGGGGAGTGGATCTTCCCGGACTGGGAGTGGATCTTCATGCACTTTCGCCTTAGAAGATGGGGTTGCAGTATTTGGAGATGCGACGGGGCTAGAAATTGGCTCATCGTCCAACGCGATATCGCGTCGGTGCCAAAGGATTAATTGGTTGACAGCTTGCCCCAGAGTCGCGATCCCCTCAGGTGTGACGTGGTCTATTTCATAATCTTCATAATCATTATCAATGATCTGAAGAACTTGCACCGTAGAATAATACAATGGAAGTGGATTCCCATTGAAGTCACGATCAGGCTTTGCCATAGCAGTGGCAACCTGTTTGGTTTTGTTCCCTGCTCTGCCTATCGGGACAAGAAGACGACAAGATTTGTCGTTAGCAATATCATCGACAGGGAACTTATGGGCTGACCCTGAGCCTGGCACGGAACCAATGCTGCTAGGGTAGGCAGTTGGAGATACTAATTGCTCCTTTTGCACCGGAACCATCATTGTACTCGGTGCCACTAATTGTCCTGATTGTCTAAGTTGTTCCATTATTTCTTGCATATTTTCTTTGACCTTTTGAGCAATCGTTTCATCAAGTGTTTTCTTAAACTTCTCACGTCTTCTATATGTGTCTTTATCTTTAGGGAAACCATCTAGCCAAGACATTTGAGAAGAGACCGCTCAAACCCGTCCGCTGTGTTCAGGGTTTCCTAAGATAGCGGTAAGTTGGTCATTCTCCCTCTTCGGTTTGAAGATACCCTTCTGTTGCTTTTCAATTACTTCTTTCATTTTATCCTCTACTTCATTCAGAGAGTTGGGCTTTTCAAGTTTGCCCTCGCTGGTCAAACCTGACCGAGCAAAGACCCAGCGTTGAGTTCGCTCATCGCACCCTTCTAATGGGTGAGGATTGCCCTTACTAAGAATTTCGTCTAATATCTTATTCCATTTCTGGACTTTGGGGGCATATCCAGCACACCCCAAGCGATGATGGTATTTGTTCTTCTTTGCAAGCTCTGACCTAGTTGCACTTAGAGATTTAGCATCAGGTGTGCTCTTTTGACGAACAAACTCTTGCCACTGAGCTTGTGTGATTTTTCCCATCTTCCTCGGGCTAGCGACCTTATCGGCCTTAACATAAGCATTCATTTCACTCTTCCAGCATCGAAACTTCTTGCCGCAAGAGACCATTGTTGCTTTCTTTACAGCTTCTTTTGTGCCTTTCGGGAACTTGAATTGTTTCTTTATCTTTTCTCACAACTCATTCTTGGTCTGCTCGGGTAATTTCCTCCAATTATCGGTTGTGATCGGCACAACCTCCCTAACAAGAAAACTGCATGCATTATGGTACTTGGTAACTGAATCCAGTGGTTCTTGGGGAAGCCCACCTGGACTGACCCTTGTTATGTACATGATGCGGTCCAATGCACCCTTATTGGGACCTCGTTGCCCTCGTTTCCGCTTGAGTGAAGCTGAGGATTCATCCATTGGAGAACCTTCTGCGGTTTTAGGAGCCGATGTCACCTCATTGTCTTCGAGATTAATCTAGGTAGAAAAAAATTATAAGACTTCGTATACTTGACAACCAACATTAACTTGAACTGCTGAAGTTAAGATTCGTGATCCATACCTCGTCGGCAGGATCATATTCCGAGTCTAGATCCACTGAAGTCTTTTTAATTTCTATATTCGGAAAAGGATTCGAAGGACTGTGATAGGAGCCTGAACTGCTGGAGTCAGTAAACTCCATATTGTCTTCTTTGTTGTTACTATCAGGATCAGTCTTCTTAGGGCTTTCCATGCTAGATCTAATAAGACAAAAAATCTAATAAATGGCATATTAACTCTACATGAAGTGTTGCATGAAGAAAAAGATGGAAGCATTCTAGGATTTGATAAGGCATTCTAGGGTTTAAGGCGACTGACCAAAAGGTTCCTATACATTGCGAGGGTGACAAGCATGTTAAAGTTGCTCACCAATGGCAATTTTATCTTTTTATTCTAAATAGGCTAGCTTCGTTCAGAGTGGCGACCACGTTCTTGAGGTTTACTAGGCGGCGCCTAGCTCCGAACCTATAACTGATCAAGCAAGGGACAAAAAGCAAATCCCCGCACAGCTCCTACCTAGCTTAGAGGGCATTATCGTCCCCGCTCTCAAGTTTCCTCTTATTCCCTATCACTGATTCTTCTACCTACTGAATGAAAAACTACATGCTGATGCGTACTTGTGCAGATGCAGTGCCTAGAAGGAGGAGGAGGAGGAGGACGACTTCGACGACGACGACGATGATGACGACGAGTCGTCCTCTGACGACGGCGACGACGAGTCATCCTCCAACGACGGCGACGACAATGGCGACCACCACCATGGTGACGACTACGACGACGAGGACAACGAGTCGGAGGAGGACCGCTTGGCTTGGTTTGAGAAGTTGGCGGAGAGGATGGAGGAGGCGGGGCCGTAGTGTAGTTTTAGGATTTCAATCAAGTGTTCTTGTACATATTTCTTGTGTTTTGTACATATTTCGATCAAGTGTCAATGAATACTGGTGGATAATTTGAAGTTTGACATGTTGGAGTGCTTTTAAAAAAATTAAAAAAATTCATACATGTATAAATTATACAAATATGTTCATACCAACAATTTTGAGTGAAGGATCTTTTTTTTATGAGATACACAAATGTGAATAATATGTGAGTAGAAATTAATTTGATATTTACCAAAATATTACAATGTCAGCTATACAAGTTTTAAAAATATTTTGTTCAGTTGGCATTATCTCAGACGGTTGTTAAGTAATACCCGTCTAAGATAAAAATATTCTTAGGCGGTTATTAAGTAACAACAGCCTGTGAAGATATTTACTTCTTAATTAATAAACATCTTCTCAGGCGGTTGGTAAGTAAAACCCGCCTGCGATAAAGTTAAAAACCGCCTGTGAAAAACCGACGTCTATATAAGGACCCCTCACCGCAGTCAAAACGCAACCCTGGAGAATTTATATCGACGCCGCAAGGCTATTGAATTTCCACTGTGCCGCGCCGCCGCTCCGCCGCCCAGCCCATACTGCCGCGCCGCCGCTCAACCCCGCACCGCCACTTCTCCACCCAGCCGGCCCACCGTGCTGACGCCTCCTCACCGTGCTGACGCCTCTGCAAGGTAAATGTAGTTTCCTTACTTTTTCTTTGTATATTTTCATTAGCTGATAAGCTGTTAGTTTTGTGTGTTCTGGTATATGGATTCTGTCCTTTTGCATGTGTAAGGACTGTATGGATTGTGTTCTGGTATATTGATGTATGGACTATATGGATTGTTTCCTTTTTGTACCTATTATGTGACATGAATATGATGTTTAATTAACAGATGCTATTGTAATATATATAAGATGCATCTGGGCCTATTTCCCGATATAACGGACCAGATCCCACCCAGACCTAGCCCATGCTGTTGGGCCTGTTTCCCCCTTTGACTTCGTCCGCCTCAAGACGTTGCCCGTCTCCTACATTAGTCGCCCTAATCATACTTGTTATGTCTCTGTAAATTCATTTTATAGAAGACCTTTAGAGAATATTTGTGGCCAAATTTTGTAAATCTGACAAAAATTCTATTATTGAAGCATGGACCGTCGAGCGTGGATGTATAACATGCCAAGACCCGATCCTATGTACATTCGTAATGTTGCAAATTTTATTGAAGCATCCAAGAGACATGCGGAGTTGCAAAAGATAGATGACATATTATGTCCATGTATCGACTGCGAAAATAAGATTGCTTGGACGGATACTATAGTAATCCAATCTTATTTGGTGAAAAGAGGTTTCAAAAATAACTACACAATATGGACAGAGCATGGTGAGTTAGATACACATGACGTGGATAAATATGATGAGAGAGGCTCAGATGATGATAATGTTCATATCGATGATGGTAGTGACAATCAAGCTGGTGATGATGATGATGATGAGTTCGATTGTGAGGAGATGTTGCGTCACATTGAATCACATGTACTGACTTCTATGGGAGCAAGCAAAGGATTAAGTAAAATGGAGACATTGCAGAATGCGGAGACAGAGCTTTTATATGATGAATCAAACGGTTGTGATAAAGAGTTTACTACATTGCGTGCAGTCTTAGAACTACTAAAGTTGAAAGCTACACACGGATGGTCCGATTGTAGTTTCTCTGATCTTTTGAATCTTCTGGCAAAAATTCTTCCAAATCCAAATAAACTGCCCAGAAGCACTTATAAAGCGAAGAAACTTCTTTGCCGATGGCACTAGGTGTGACAAAAATACACGCTTGTGTGAACCATTGTATTCTGTATCGCAAAGAGCATGAGCTCGCAACTAGATGCCCCATTTGTGGTGTCAGTAGATACAAGAAGGACTACAATCACCAGTATGTTACCAACATGAAAAAGACTCAGAAGAATAAGAAGTTTATTATTGGTCCTGAAGGTGACGATGACGATACTTCTGGCGATGCAAACGGGAAGAATAAGAGAAAAATTCCTGCATTGGTGATGTAGTACCTTCCGGTAATTGATCGCTTGAAGCGTTTGTTCTCAAACCCTAGGGAGACTGAACTTATGCGTTGGCATTCCGAGCAACGCAAGAAGAATGAAAAACATATACGACACCCTGGTGATGCAACGCAGTGGAAAATTTTGATATTCAGTATCCAGAATTTGCAAAGGAAATCAGAAATGTGAGGTTTGCCTTGGGTACAGATGAAATGAATCCGTTTGGTGAAAAAGGGAGCATACACAGCACATGGCCCGTGGTCTTAACTATGTACAACCTACCGACGTGGTTGTGTCACAAAAGGAAATATATCTTATTATATGTTCTTATCCAAGGTCCGAAACAACCCGGCATCGAAATTGATGTGTTCCTGGAACCTTTAATGGAAGATATGGCGAAATTGTGGAATGAAGGGGTATGTACATGGGATGAGTACAAGCGGGAGTATTTCACGCTAAGAGCAATGATATTCGTTACCGTGCATGATTATCCCGGACTGTTTACATTATCGGGACAAATGAAAGGGAAGAAAGGTTGCGTTAGGTGCGTGGATAGAACTGGATTTCTATACCTCACTTCATCCAGAAAGACGGTGTACATGAGACATCGACGGTTCTTGACAGATACACACAAGTATAGGAAGATGAAAGAACAATTTGATAACAAAATCGAAAAAGATACTGCACCGAAACCTTACAGTGGAAAACTTGTGTTTGAAATGGTCAGGAACATTCATATTGCTTTCGGTAAGGGAAAAAAGAGTAAAGGAATTAAGAGAAAGAACAGTACATCTTCGGATGATACAACTGACATGGCTTTCAAGAAACAATCAATTTTTTTCAAGTATCTTCCGTATTGGAAGAATATGAAATTTTGCCATAGTATTGATTTGATGCACGTTACAAAGAATGTATTTGACAGCATCATTGGGACCTTGCTGGACATGCCGAGGAAAACAAAGGACGGATTAAATTCACGTATGGACCTAGTAAATCTTGATTTGAGACCAGAGCTTCATCCAGTAGAAAAGGCGAACGGGAAGCATTACCTTCCCCCAGCCAGCTACAACTTGACGCTAGAAGAGAAAAAAGCAATTTGCGAATGCTTGCGTGGGATCAAAGTGCCCACAAGTTTCTCATCCAATATCTGCAAACTAGTCTCGATGAAAGACTTGTCTTTATTCGGTTATAATTCTCACGACTGTCACATGATGATAACAGTTTTCCTTGCCATTGCAATAAGAGTAATCAAACCTGAGCATATAAAAGTTGTCATCACACGTTTGTGTTACTTCTTCAATGCAGTATCGCAAAAGGTGATAGCACGTGAAGATTTAGACTATCTGAAAACATACATCATCGAGACAATGTGCAAGCTTGAGATGTGTTTCCCACCATCCTTTTTTGATATGCAAGTACACCTAATCATACATCTTGTTGATCAGATAAAAGCATTGGGGCCACTATATTTACATTATATGTTTTCGTTGGAGAGATATTTAGGAGTATTAAAAGGTTATGTGCGGAACCGTGCTCACCCATAGGGTTCAATTATGGAAGAATACACCACTGAAGAAGTGATTGAGGGTTGCGCTGATTACATCAAAGATGGAAAATCGATAGGTGTGCCTATACCGGTACATGAGGGTAGACTACGTGGGAGAGGCAAAGTGGGTAAGAAAACTTTTATTGTTCAAGATTACAAGAATGTACACCGTGCACATTTTGGTGTACTACAACAGCTCACAATAGCTGAGCCGTACATCGAGGAACACCAAATTGAGCTTCGTGATAAAAACCAAGACCGCAAAGAGGACTGGATCATGAAAGAGCACAGAAGATGTTTCACTGAATGGTTAATGGACAAAAATATATCATACGGAAACACTATAGAAGAGGCAACAATGAAGAAGTTAGCTTGTGGCCCATCTGCTTTGGTAACATCATGGCAAGCATATGACATCAATGGTTACACATTTTACACTAAAGAAAAAGATGGTAAGAGTGTTGCACAAAATAGTGGTGTTCGTATTGAGGCTTATGATTCACAAGGGCAGAAGACCACATACTTTTGGTTCATAGAGGAAATATGGGAACTCGATTATGGCGAAAGAATGGTAATGCCCGTATTTAAGTGTCAATGGGTCAAACATCCTGATGGTTTGAAAGTGGAAAATTACGGGCTGACACTGGTAGACTTGAATAAAGTGGGTTACAAAGATGACCTGTGGGTTCTCGCCGATAATGTTGCACAAGTTTTTTATGTTCAAGATCCAGAAACTGAGAAGTTGCACGTAGTTGTTTCTGGAAAGCAAAATATTGTTGGGGTTGACAATGTGGGAGATAATGAAGAGGAATATAATCAGTATGAAGAGATGTACCTTTTCACAGAACCAGAAAACATCAAGCGCGTAGAGAGAAGCATTAAAAAAAATTTGAAACCCTATATGCGAGAAGATGTCAATGCTGGAAAAAATGTATATAGCAATGCGAGATGATATATATTGTATATATTTGTATCTTCTGAAATCAACTTAGAACAATGTTGGTATATGGATTGTGTCCTCTTGCATTTGTGTACACATATGCGTTTGGACTCAATGATTTGGAAGTTTGGAAGTTTGGTCTTTCAGATAATGATGTCTCGGGTGTGTAGCCGATTGAAGGAGGAGCGCTTGGCGTGGCGCAAGAACCATCCCCATGTATGTACATATGGCACACTGGTCACATGGTTGTATATACATATGTATCTGTAATGGACTGATGAACTTAACTGTAGTTTGTTTTTCCATCTTGTTTGTTTTTGGTATTTTCAATTTCTCCGCGTAGGGTTTCTCTGCGAAGCCTGAATCGGGAGATTTATTGAAGTGGCAGTGCATCGTCCCCGGTAAAGAAGGGGTAAGTCATGAAGAACAAGCACAATATGAGTTTAACCATCGTCCTCCTATTAATAAATTTCTTTTGCAGACTGAATGGGAAGATGGTTACTACCCCCTGACAATCTCCTTCTCTGAGGACTATCCCTTGGTGCCTCCAAGATGCACCTTTCCAATTGGGTTCTTCCACCCAAATGTCCATCGTTCGGGAGCACTCTGCATCGGGATTCTTGATCAAGAGACTGTAAGATAGACCTATTTTGTTCATGTAATTATTACTTATAATTGTTGTCGAACTTATTTGAACTGGTTTCTTATATTGCTTAAATTATGTTTCGTAGGGGTGGTGCAGTGCTTTTACAATCAAAACTATACTACTTGAAGTTCAGCGTTTGCTGCATCAGCAAAATGTGCCTGATGTTGAAAATGATTGCTATAATCTACTTATCAAGGTTAGATGACACTTTGACTTAGTGACTAATGTAGGTTATTCATTCCTCCTTCGACATTTGTTAATTTAAATAATGTCAATATTTTCAGGATCCAGCGGAATATAAGAGACGTGTTCGGGAGCAAGCAGGACGGTACAATTTAGATTGATCGATGGGAGCTTCATCGTCGATCTACAATGAATGTAGCATGATTTTTGTTCAGTGTGTAAAGAAATTATTTTTGAACAATTGTAAAGCCTCTAATGGTGTATTATCACAATTAAGCCAGCCTCACTGGTGATCGAGCATTTTTTACAATGCATTACTGTACTAGTATCCGCTCATCTGTGTTTTTTCCTGATACAATTTTCCCTGCAACGACTACATACGGTTGTGATAATTGCAACGACTACATCCCTGTAATTTCAACGAAAACCGCTTGTGATAATTGAACAACTACATACATGATCTTCTCAGACCGTTGTTAACCAAGAACCGTCTATGAAGTTCATTGCATTACAAGCGGTTATTAATTAAGAACCGTCAACGAAGATCATGTATTTACTCAGACGGTTGTTTTTTAAAATCCGTCTATGAAGTTCATTGCATTACAGGCGGTTATTAATTAAGAACCGTCAACGAAGATCATGTATTTACCCAGACGGTTGTTTTTTAAAATCCGTCTGTGAAGTTCATTACATTACAGACGGTTCTTAATTAAGAACCGCCTATGAAGATCATGTATTTACCTAGACGGTTGTTTTTTAAAATCCGCCTGTGAAGTTCATTGCATTGTAGACGGTTCTTAATTAAGAACCGTCTGTGAAGATCATGTATTTACCCAGCCGGTTGTTTTTTAAAATCCGTCTGTGTTGTTCTGTCATCACAGGCGGTTATTATATCATTCACCATCACAGTCGCATATTTTTAAGGACCGTCTGTGTTTGAAAATTTGAAGCGCCTGTAAAAATGCTTTTTGTAGTAGTGAACATTGTCATTCATGTTCATATAAACAAACGTGAACTTGGATCATCCAATCCATCTTTCATTCAACCTATCAAACAGAAAACTGGATCATTCAATCTATCCAACCAAACATCAACTTGGATGATTCAATACATAAAAGCACGGATGGGCCTATCCAATTCAACCTTGACGTTGAACCAAACGCATTCCAAGAGTCCATAAGCTCAGCAAATATGCAAATTTTTAATTAAGCAGCCTTCCGGATCACATGTCTCCGGATACAATACAAGCAGCACACAAGCAGAGTAAGTGTACGAAAAGTGCCACAATTGGATGCATCTCAAGTAACATCATACACAGTTCACGGTCCCTCTAACAAGAACACTACCGTTCATCTGCAGCAAAAGTAGATAAACGAAATAAAATACATAAAATGTAATGCACATGCATGCGCCGGCAAATTCATTCATCGTTGGGAATGCGACGGGACATGGTGATGAGGGAGTGCGCTGCTGCTTCCAGGAGTTCATCCTCTTTAATTTTATTTGTTGACGACGCATGGCCACTTCCATGCTCAGAGCTTTCACCGCAATATCCATCACTAATCTTGAGCTTTGCTGATGATAAATGTTAGAATTCAAGTTAGCAACAGTTTTGTTAATTGGATAGAAGTGAATATGAATTGAAAGAACTCACAGTTTCTAGGAGCTGCAGTGTCGGTTGCGTCATTAGTCAGCTACATCCAGCAAGATATAAACTTCAATATTTTTAGCTATATGCATTAAAGAAAATAAAACATTAAAAGATAGGAAGTGCAGCAGCTAGTAGATGTACCTCCTCAGTCCTCTCAACCGATGGCTGGTGACCCTCGGCCTCCTCTAGACCAAGTGCCAAGTTCGAAAGTTCAAGAAGCTACGAAAAAGGAGAAATTGCATTTTGAGTAAAGATGCAAAACTAAACTTATCAAGCATTTATGTTTTTTTAAGGCAAACAGCGGGTAATCTGCCTTTTGATTAAAGGGGTAGTAAAATAGAGAAAGTACAAAATACGGGCATGGTTAGTGGCAGCCACAGTTGACCCAACACAAACAAATACAAACATAAACCAACTTTGCAGACTAGGAAGGAGGCACTCCACGAGCTAGAACATGATAACTGACAGTAAGCTCTATGCCGCGATGAGCAATCACATGCCGCTGAACCTCCTAGCCGCCCGGGGCAACAAAATGTAGAGAGAGAGAAAGGTGAGAAAGAGGAGAAGATCTGCTTCTTTCTCTATAGCCGTGTCACCATACAAGTAGTTGAGAGGCTAACGATAAGCGGCTGATCGCCACGTCCGTAAGTCAATATATGAAATGGAAGGACCTCCAGTAATGACGTCTCCAAGAAGGAACGCGACATATATTGTTATGGTGTACTTTTTGGACAGAATTGATATGGGACATATATTTCAATGTCACCAAGTTTTGTTCTGATTCAATAGTGCAAGACTTCAAATAAACCATATACTACGGTATCTGGAGTTTGTTGAACATGTGTGTGGCTTCATTAATTGTGATAACATAAGGAGATTATATATAAATCCAAGCTGTAAAAGTTTACACCAAGCAGGATTTTTAATCTATAATTATGTTTTATATCTCATGAATGAGAGAAATGAAATCATGACTGTTGGAGTGTATTTTTAAGATCTGTAAACAGTAATATGATAAATATTTTTTAAGTAAAGTAAATATTATTAGTTATGCATGAATGGAAATAAAACATTAAAAGCTAGGAACGAGCTAGATGTGCCTCCCCGATTCTCTCTACTGATGGCTGGTGACCCTCGGCGTCCGCTAGAGCAAGTGCCACATTTGAAAGTTCAAAAAGCTACAAATAAAGGAGAAATTGCATTTTGAGTAAAGATGTAAACTAACCTTATCAAGAATTTTAACTATTACACTGAATATATTGCCATGGTACTTTTTAGACAGAACTATAATATGAAGCATATTCAAAAGTCGCCAAGTTTTGTGCTGCTTCAATAGCGCAAGACTTCAAAGAAACCGTATACCACGGTCGATGGATTTTGTTGAACATGTGTGCGGCTGCATTAGTTGTGATAACATAAGGAGGTTATATCTAAATCCAAGCTGTAAAAGTTTTCACCAAGCAGGATTCTGTAAGCTACATTTTTTTTATATCTTATGAATGAAAGAAATGAAATGACGACTGTTGGAGTGTATTCTTAAAATCTGTATATGATATGATAAATAAATTTTTAAGTGAAGTAAATATTTTTAGTTATGCAAGAACGGGAAAAACATTAAAAGATAGGAACGAGATAAATGTACCTCCTCGGTTCTCTCTACCGATGGTTGGCGACCCTCGGTGTCTGCTAGAGAAAGTGCCACATTTGAAAGTTCAAGAAGCTACAAACAGAGAAAAAATGCATTTTGTGTAAAGATGTAAACTAAACTTATCAAGAATTTATGCTATTCTACTAATTATATTGCTATGATACTTTTTAGACAGAATTAATATGGGCATATTTCAAAGTTGCCAGGTTTTGTGCAGTTTCAATAGCGCAAGACTTCAAAGAAACCACATACGGTGGTCGATGCATTTTGCTGAACATGTGTGTCGCTTCATTAACTGTGATAACATAAGGAGATTATATCTAAATCCAAGCTGTAAAGTTTACACCAAGCAGGATTTTTCTAATCTATAATTATTCATGTCTTATGAATGAGAAAACTGAAATGATGACTGTTGGGAGTGTATTTTAAGATCTGTATACGGTAATATGATAAATAAATTTTTTAAGTGAAGTAAATATTTATAGTTATGCATGAATGGAAATAAAACATTAAAAGATAGAAACGAGAGCTAGATGTACCTCCCTTGTTCTCTCTACCGTTGGCTCGTGACCCTGTACCTTTGCTAGAGCAAGTACCACATGTGAAAGCTCAAGAAGCTACAAATATAGGAGAAATTGCATTTTGAGTAAACGTGTAAACTAAACTTATCAAATATTTATGCTATTATACTAAATATATTTTAATGGTACTTTTAGACAGAAATAATATGGGGCATATTTTAGTCGCCAAGTTTTGTGATGCTTCAATAGTGCAAGACTTCAAAGAAATCGTATATATACTTCGGATCATGGATTTTGTTAAACATGTGTGTTGATTCATTAATTGTGATAACAGAAGGAGGTGAGATATAAATCCAACATGTCAAAGTTTACCCCAAGCGGGATTTTTTAATCTACAATTTTTTATATATTTTGAACGATAGAAATGAAATGATGACTGTCGGAATGCACTATTAAGGTCTGTATACGGTGATATGATAATTAAATTATGAGATAGGGTTAAGTATAAGGAAATTGCTAGGGTTGCATTCATTGTGTTTTATCAGTGGGGTTTGCTTAGGGCTCTGAATCATCAAGCAGCAAAGTAGTCATTAATGTTAGGTGCAGTCTATTTACAGCAACCTAATAGATAATAAATCAAAAGTGCACAGTTGATATGGATATAGGTTTTAAGATAAGGTATGAATAAATTTTATTGATTTTATGTTTTAAACAATACGGCTCACCTAAGTTGAATCAATTTTGGTTTAAATTTGTAAACCTTTTTGGATAAAAAAGCATGGGGCATCAGCTGTGTGGCACATGTTCATGTTCACATGTATTATTAACAAGAAACTGCCCTAACTAAGTTAATTTAAGTGTGATGAGCCAATACATGCATGTATGGTGCAGCATCAAGGTCTTGGACATTGAGATGGAGTTGCAAATGGACTTCTGAATTAAGTTATATTGGAATAAAGTATATAATGGGTGAATTGTGGCATGAAGAAATACAGCTTAATGGCACCAAATCTTTAAAAAGTGCAGTCATAATGCTAGCTAGGACGAACCGGTATAGGGGGAACACACCTTGTTTTGTCTGCCGCCGGTGGGGGGCATTGAAGCTCTGGAGTACTGACCAGATGTTCCAGTTTCATCTGCGTTACATTTAAAATATAAATTTCATCACAGTTGTAGAAATCAAAACCAAACATTTAGAACCCAAGTTTATCAATAATAGGTAGGAACTGTTTAGATTAATTTGCAACACTTAGAAGACAATTTTAGGACTATTGAACATCTACTCCTAAGTCATGACACCTATAGCTCTAGTCCCCCTAAACAACTGACAATATTCTATTATACAAGGGTATGCAATAATTTTTTTAATAATCATGGCCAGATTCAATTGCTCCCAGCTGATGTTTCAGCTGTGTTGTTAATGCAAACGTTCTATGTAATACTTGGACAATTACCATCATCAAACACAAGAGCGGAATGAGACAAGGAGAGATCCACTGTCCTCAATATGCTATTTCTATTGGCAATGGAACTGCTGTGGAAATTGCTAGCTTGTGCCATACGAAAAGGCTTCCTAACCCCTGCCTTGCCATAGCTCCATCACCCTATGGTCACTCAAGGACATGATGGGATTCATATGAAAAATCCAAGATATGCTCATACAGTCATACACTACAGGAATCCCGACGATTTGCGACGACCAAAGCCGTCGCAAATAAGCTATTTACGATAGTTTCCGGTCATCACTCAAATTTTGTTGCAATTTAACTTATTTGCAACGGCCACCGTCGCAATTAAGCTTATTTTCGACGGTCTTCAAACGTCGGTACGGACAGCCATGTGTGATTCTGACTGGCTTCAAGCTATGTGAGATGAAATGGTAGCACTTCACGAAAACAGGACTTGGGTTCTTGTCCCACGTCCATGTGGTGTCAATATTATCACCGACAAATGGATCTTCAGAAACAAATTCAAAGCATATGGTACTTTGGAGCATCGAAAAGCACGATGGGTGGTGCGAGGATTCACTCGATGCTAGGGGATCAATTTTGATCAAACCTTCTCCCCTATTGTCAAGCCTGCAACCATCAGAACCATGCTTCATCTCGCTGCGTCACGATGTTGGCTGGTGCACCAATTGGATGTAAAAAATTCCTTTTTGTGTGGCAATTTGTCTGAGAATGTATATTGTCATCGACCAACTGGTTTTGTTGACAAAGATCACCCTGAGTACGTGTGCTTGTTATTCAAGCCTTTATACGAACTTAAACTAGTGTTGCACGCATGGTCCAGGCATTTGCAAATGAACTTATCTCCCTCGGATTCAAATCAACCGGCTCCAACTCATCGTTGTTTGTTTATCACCAAGGTATTGACATGGCTTACCTTCTCCTGTATGTTGACGACATTGTGCTCACTACATCCTCCATAGTGCTTCTTTACAAAGTTATTGAATATCCTTCCTGGAAATTTGCAATGGAGGACCTCGGTTCTTTCTATCATTTCCTTGGTATTCATGTCCAACTTTCTGAGGATAGGTTTCTTCTCAGCCAAGCCAGATATGCAAAAGACAAACTAGATCGTGCATGTATGCTTAACTGCAAACGATCATCTACATCGGTTGACACCAAACTAAAAGTCCCTTCCAGTGGTGGTGTTCTGGATAATGATGCTTCAATCTATAGAAGTATAATTGGTGCTCCATAGTATTTGATGCTCATGAAAGTAGTCTAGTAGAGGGAAGGTAAATAGGCTAATTAAACATGCATGCACTTAAATAAATGAGATTAAAATAGGGAGGTCGAACTAGTCCGGTGCCAGAGCGGTCTAGTCCGTTCTCTGCGTAGAAATGAGTCAAAGGTTAAAGTTTTATGAGTTTTTTTTCGATTTTATTTTAGCAGAAGTATGAATAATAACTAAGCAACCTAGAGTGGAAGATGGAACCACAATAACTACCCTATATCACAAATTATACGAGACCCTAATATGAAATTCTAGTGATGAACAATAAAGTAAAGGAGGTAAGAGACACGATTTTTAATCGAGGTTCGATTCCACACAAGAATCTACGCACCCGTTGAGGTGTCAATGAAGGACCAAGTCCTTTCAAGCCTAACCATCACAAAGTTGCCACCAAGGACAAAACTTGATTCTTCACTAGAATCACAAGGGATAAATACAAACTTCTTGGAGTTTCTTGCAAGTTGAGAGCTTCCAAGTGACCTCTAGCCGTCTAATGATTAGAACACAAGCGTAACAAACACAAATCAACAATAAAACGCAAGAGAATCAAACCAAGAGACCAAAATTGATCAAGCACTCTTCTCTCCTTCCTAATCCCACTAAATCCCTCAGAGGTTGCACTTAGGGCTCAAGGATATGAGAGGAGAGAGTTGTAAGAGCTCTAGGAAGGTTTTGACGGCGCTAGGGTTGCAGGGGTGTCGAAACCAAGTTGAAGATCCTTTTTTATAGGAGTCCCGACACTTAGCCGTTGTCACCAACTAAAGTTTGGACTAGTCCGAGCTCAACACCAGACTAGTCTGGTGTGAGGGACCACTAATGTCACAAAGTTAAAGTCTTCATCACCTTTTGAATTGAAAAAGTTACTAGCCTCGAACTAGTTTGTTACACATATAAATGGACAAGTCTGGCAAGGTTGGACTAGTTTGGCCTCTGTAGCAGACTAGTCCGGCCTTCTAGAACTTAGTCCTAGACCACTCCCCAATTGTCATACACGGACTAGTACATCCAACAACGGATTTATCTGAACACATACATGGACTTTTGTTCCGTCTGAAAATGGACAAGTCTGGACAGGCAGACTTGTCCGTACGTCCTCTGAGACTTAGGGGCTGTTTGGATCTTGGCCACACTGCGCCACACCGGTCAATACCGCACCTGCGGTGAGCGTGGACGCTGCTTGGATCTCCGCCGAAGGTAAGGCACACCACAACTCCCGCCATAGAGCTCACATTAGTTTTGGCCGCCGCATCCCACCACACTTGCAGCATCGAATTTGGCTGCCGCACCTTTGGTGCCGCCGTAACTGCGGTGCGGCAATTTCTGGCTAGGAACCAAACAACCCCTTAGTCCTAGAGAGACTCTCCAACCCTCAATAACGGACTAGTCTGTCCAAAAACAGACAAATCCGATCTCACACAGAGGCTTTTGGTCCGTCGATATCGGAGTAGTATGAGTTGCCCGAACTAGTCCGGCCTCAGGCCCGAAGAAGTTCGGACTAGTCCGTCGGGTCATCCTAAGAATATTCTCACACCAATTTTTCCAAAATAAAATATAGCTCTATTATGATTCTTAAGCACTCACATTGATGTGTCTCTCTTAATAGTACGGTGTTTCCTAGACTCAATAAAATTAGAAATCTTAATTTCTACTCTTGTGAGTCGCCAACACCATTTTCAATTTCTTTTTATTTTTGAGGGGCTCCACATTCATTTTTAATATCACAACATGTGCTTAATTATACTCCATAAAATATATTAGCTCTTTAAAGTCATCATCAATCATCTAGAACTCACAAGGAATACCTAGATGCACTTTCAGCTCACTCGGCCAGACATCACTTATGCAATGAAACCAGTTTCTTACATATGCATGCATCATGAAGTAGTCATGGACTACATATTCAGTCTTCCCCTACATTGGCTCTTACAACTTATTCAAATGTTGATTGGGTTGTGTGCCCTGATACTTGAAGAACAACTTCAGGTTGTTGTGCCTTTCTTGGATATTCTCTCATTTTCTGGTCTTCCAAAAGAAACAATGGTGTCACGACCAAGTGCAGAGGCTGAATACAGTATCACAACTAATGTCGTAGCTGTATGTTGTTGGTTGAGACAACTTCTACAAGAACTTCATGTTCCTAGATAATAAGACCACCATCATATATTGTGACAATGTTTTTGCAGTTTGGCTCACTCAAAATTCAGTTTGTCATCGCCGCATGAATCATATTGAGTTCGATATTCACTTGTACATGAAAAGGTTGCACTCTGTGAAATCAAGGTTCTACATGTGCCAACACATATGCAATTCGCTGATATCATGCCAAAGGGACTGCAAAACTCGGTGTTTGAAGAATTTTGCAACAGAATATGCATCATTTTCAGCTGCATGCAACCAGTCTGTGCATAGGTCTACCCGCTCTTCTGTTACCGAGTTTGTTCGCAGGTAACCGAATGTTGTTAGCTTCCCAGGTGCATGTCACGCGATTCCCCCGCGTCTCTATCGCATGCAGATCGATAGGATTGTTCATTACTCATCCCCATGTATAAATTGACGTGGAATAGATGAATAAATGCACTGAAATTTATCTATAATAAGCAAATAAATACATGAAGTGGCACCATCATTAGATGCTCGTGTATTATGGAATACTTAATAGAACCAAAAGTGCAATATGGTTGCTAGCAATGAACGAAAAATTGCTATCACCGGACAACTTTTGGAGGGAGGGGTGGGACAACAACATGGTTTGTCCAATCATACCTAGAATATGCTGAAACAACATTTCAACAAATAATATATTTTATTTTGCAAGGAAATTCATTGATATCATAAGTCATTGGATGGCACCAACAGGAATGGAGCTGCATGCAGCTGATTGAAATGGGACAACCACGGTGGCCAGGACATTTCAAAGAGACCACACAACAAAGGAGACGAGAAATTAAACATGGATCAATGGGACTAATACATGGTGGAATATCTGGAAGGAAAGAAACATGAGGGTTTTTCAGGGAAATCCAAAAGACGAGTTCCAGGTTGCTTACTGGCGAAAAAGGAAATTGAGCTATACAAAATTGGTGAAAGCATTGGGCCTATAGTTGAATGCAAGAATTATAAACTTCAGCACAAGGAGTTCATGTTAAGGAATAGTTCATGAAACAACATGTATGCCGTTCTTATTCTAATTAAAGTAATGTTTCACGGTCTCACTGTGTTAGCCTAAGCTATCTCATCTTGAGACTGTTTGTTTTGTAAACTATCTTCCTTCTTTATTGGAAGGGGCAGAACAATTGCCTTTATCATAAAAAAATATCATTATGAAATTCACTTGGGAAAATTTATGGACCATGGCCACCTATATACAAGTGAACATAAACTGAAAGCACTTACAGTTTTTAGGTGCAGCGGAATAGGTACCGTAATTATTGACCTACATGCAGCAAGATATAAAACGACAATTATAGGTACATATTATTGGTTATGCATATGAATGAAAATAATAAATTAAAACATAGGAAGCTAGATATACCTCCTCGGTTCTCTCTAACGATGGCTTGTGACCCATCTCCGCTAGAGCAATTGCCACATGTGAAGGTTCAGGAAGCTACAAATAGAGGAGAAAATGACATTTTGAGTGAAGATGAAAAGTAAAGTTATCAAGCACGTATGCTATTAAACTAAATATATTGTTATGATACTTTTAGATAGAGTTAATATGGGGCATATTTAAAGTCGCCAAGTTTAATTTGTGCTGCTTCGATAGCGTAAGACTTCAAAATAAATCGTATATACTGTGGTCCATGGATTTTGTTCAACACATGCACTGTTTCTTTAGTTGTGATAACATAAGGAGATGAGATATATATCCAAGATGTCAAAGTTTACACCAAGCAGGATTTTTGAATATATATTTTTATATCTTTTGAGTGAGAGAAATGGAATGATGAATGTTGGAATGTATTAGTAACATATGTATATATACTGTGATATGATAATTAAATTATGAGATAGGGTTAAGTATAAGGACATTGCTAGGGTTTCATTCATTGTGTTTTGTCAGTGGGGTTTGCTTAGGGCTCTGAATCATCAAGTGACAAATTATTAACGTTTAGGTGCAGTTAATTTACAGAAACTTAATATATAATAAATTAAAATGCACATTTGATATGGATATAGGTTCTAAGATAAGTACATAAGGTATAGAGAACTTTTATTGATCTTATTTTGTAAAACAATATGGCTCACCTAACTTGAATTGATTTTTTATTTAAGTTTGTAAACTTTTTTGATAAAAAAAAGAGCATGGGACATCAGTGTGTTACATATTCATGTTCACATGTATTACTAGCAATAACATATGTGGGGAACATCTTCCCTAAATAAGTTAATTTTTATGTCATGAGCCAATGCATGCATGTTTGTTATGGTAAGGTCTAAGCCATTGAGATGGGGATGCAAATAAACTTCTGGATTAAGTTATATTGGAAGTATATATATATATATATATATATATATATATATATAAATGGTTGAATTTTCGGCCTAAGAGCACAATCGGTGCATTGATATTGAAAATTGTGGTACGAAGAAAAGCAGCTTAATGGCAACAAAAGTTTAGCAAAGTGCACTGATAATGCTCGGATGAACCGGTATAAGAGGAACAAACCTTGTGTTGTCTGCCGCCGGTGGAGGACATTGAACCTCTGGTGTGTTTAGTAGATGTTTCAGTTTCATCTGCATACATTTAAAATGTAAATTCGTCATAGTTGTAGAAATCAAAACCAAGCATTTAGAACCCAGTTTAAATATAATAACTAGAAACTGTTTACATTAATTTGCTAGCTACACTTAGAACACAATTTGAAAACTATTGAACATCTCTACTCCTAACTCATGTCACCTGTAGCTCTGATCCCCCTACACAACTGACAATATTCTATTATACGTGGGTGTATGGAATAACTTTTTAAGTCATAGTCAGATAAATATTTTAGGCACATTCAATAGCTTCCAATTGATGTCCCAGCTATTGTTAACACAAACATTCTATATTGTACATGGACACATACCAACATCAAACACAAGAGGGAATTAATTGAGACAAGGAAATCCACTGTCACTAATGCTATATCTGCTGTGACTGGAACTGTTGCAGAAACTGCAAACTTGTGCCACACAAAATGGCTTCCACACCCCTGCCTTGCCAATGGGTATGCACACCTATACTATATTTTTATGCAGATGATGTGGTGCTAATTTTAAAACCAAATATAGAAGAGCTTTCTGTTTTGCGACATATATTGTAGATATTTGCAGAAGCTACTGGACATAGGGTTAATCATCTGAGCAAAACAGAAATGTATAGGGTTTATGTCGCTTACTGGCAAAACAGGAAACTGATGAGCTATACAAATTGGTGAAAGCATGTGGGCCTATAGCTGCAATACAAGAATTAGAAAGTTCAGGACAAGTAGAGTTCATCTTATGGAGTAGTTCAATAAACAGTATGTATGTGGTTCTTATTCTAAAGTCATGTTTCATGGTCTCACAGCGTGTTAGCCTAAGCTATCTCTGCTTGAGACTGTTTATTTTGTAAACTCTCTTTATTTCTTTAATGGAAAGGGCAAAACAACTGCCTTTATCTTAAAAATAAAGAAACAAATACAAGCATGCCTCTCATTTCATAGTATTTATGGACCATGGTAACCTAACGGCTAATGCATGGCAATTTGACTTGGTCTGCTGATGGGAAACTATAGGGGGCTGATGCAGCCATATCTAAGGATGGCTCTGGTGATGAAGCATAGAGTGTATAACCTTTTTTTTGAGGAAAACCATAGGAGGTTAGTTAATTCATTTAATAAAAGTAGCACCAATACAAACTCATATTTTATTTATCTGTATGCAGAAACCGTATCCTATTACAAGCCCATTACTCTAGAAATAAATCAATTGAAGACCCCCTTCAGATAATGAAGCTACATAACGAATACCTCATCATAGCATTTCATGAGAAAAGAAATAATCTAGAAGAACGTGTAGATTTCAACATGATTGATTTTGGGCAGAATGAAACAGTATACTCCCTTCGGTTTTAAAAAGAATGTCATTTTGGACATGATTTCGCATGTCAAGGAGTGACTAATTTTACCATAGTTTGTCATTTTTGTCCATAATAAATACAATAAGTATTGTTCGCTGATTGTTGGCACACAATATCCTAGGTGCAAGATGTAAATAATGTGTGGAACGAAGCGAATCATATAGGGGTATATTCATTCAAAATACATTGAAAAATAAAAAATGACATTCTTTAGGTAACTATGAATAGAAGCTAAAACAACATTTTTTTAGAACCGGAGGGAGTATATGATTACTGCACTGCCACAACCATACAATATCCATACCTTCTCCTGCAATACTTGCACGCGGGATCCCAGTTGATCTTGTCCTGACCATATTAAACAAATGAAATTAATAAAGAATGGCTATACCAAGAGTGAAAGTACAGTCAGTGGACATATTGGTTCAGTCAAGAATGGCAATGGCTGTGTCGTGAAATGGAGAGGGAAAACTATCATAAGAAAGGGAGTAAAAAAATATACTGTAGAAAGACACACATGAACTGAAAATTATATAAGTTTACCTCAAAGACTGGTAGTACTGTTGAGCTCCCGGTTGTATGGCAACACCTCTCGGTTGCATAGAAACATTGGCGCCAACTGCATGGAGAGATGTCGGCGGGACAATGTAGCGAGTAAAGAGGTTTTGTTGCTGCATCCGAATGAGTCTAAGCCAGTACCCCGCGTAAAAGCAGTCCCAAAAGATGGTGTTCCTTTTTTCGCTCATCATATCAACGATCTCCTTCTTGGCGACCTTGAAGATCAGCCCTGCCCAGTCCACATTGCATGCCATATTTTCATTGACACGCCTTAGCGCCTTTCCAACCCTACCAGCGCCTGCCTGAGCCCTTCTCATGTGCACTGGAAGGACGTAGGTCTCGATGAACTTCGTAGCTGTGGAGGACAAGGTTTCAATGGTGAAGTTGGGTCGGGGCCTAGACCTGGCCATCTGTCCGAAACCAAGAGCTTCTCGGAACAAATCTTTGTGGACGCTAATGGGTTTACTGCCGACTTTGCTCTGCCGACTGTTGTTTTTGAAGAAAAAGATAAAGTCAATAAGGATGTCCCTGTGCAAGGGGATGGTAGAAGATGGAACCTCGAGGTGGACGAAGTTAAACAAGTCAAGGGCACGGAGGACGTCGTCGTCCATCTCGACGGGCTTGGCCGGTGGGTCAAGGAGACGCAGGTTCTCCTTGAGCTGATTAAAGCGGTACACGAGACCAGACATGGTGGTAGCCATCGGAAAATTCTGATTGCAACGGCAGCAGATCGCCGGCAATCACAGATGGCCTAAACCCTAACAAACCTAGATTTACCCCAAACGATGGTGTATGACAAAACTAGCTAGCTAGATGCCAAGGTCGATTGGAGAACGGGGAACACAAGGATTGCAAGAACAGGCTGGTTTCGATCGGGATTAGCAAGGCGATTTCCTGTTGTTGAGAGACGATCGAGAGATTAGAGAGGATGCAAGACCACTAGACGAGAGAGGGAGAGAGATAGAGGTAATAACTGACCTAGATTTACCCCACGCAAGATGGTGTATGGCACAACTAGCAAGGTGCCAAGGGGGCGGCTGGAGAACAGCAACGTAAGGATCGCAAGAACAAGGGCTGGTTTCGATCAGGAATGGCTTGGCGACAGACGAGAACGCGAGCTGAGAGAGAGAGGGCCGAAAGAGGGAGGAAGAGGGAGGGAGAGAGGGGAGAGAGATGCCTGGCCGGCGTGACCGCTCGGGCAGTGGCGTGAGGCTTCTGTCTGCCAGGTTTCCAGTAACGGAAATGACGGAGGCCCTTTTTTCGCGTGGCAGGGTTCGATCGGCTCCACCGCCTCCTCCGCCGCGCCGCCGAATTCCTGCTCCGAAACCTCGTTTCCGCTCGCGCAGACACCGGCGTGCCTCTTTCCGCGGGATCTTTGATCACCTACCACGTCGACATCGATTGTCGGCTCTCCTGCTGCCTGGTGGCCGCGAAATATTATTGCTCCGCCGCAGCACTGGCCTGCCTGACGCCCAGACACGCTCCCCAAACACTGATATAAACTGTCCCTAGTCTGTCGTACAGTGGATGGTGTGTTGTTATATTACTGATAATTCCAAATGACTTCGGTCTTTCTTACAGATTCTCTTTTTAGAAAAACCCGTCTTTCTTACAGAATAGGCGAGTTTCTTTGGCAGTAGTGTCTGTGTATTACTCCTTCCGTTTATTTTTATTTGTTACCGGCTAATTCATTTTTGAACTAACCGGTAACAAATAAAAAGAAACGGAGGGAGTAGATCATTGTAATGGTTATCTTGCTGAACTGAGTATTGGATTTTGCTAATAAATTAAATACTACAGTGAAATGCCTGTTACCCATCTATTTCGGTGCTACTTTTGTAAAAATAAATAAATAAAAACAATAGCGAGTTCTCATTAAGAAACACACCAGGTTCTTGTGATTTGTGAACATGTTCTTGAGGTTCTGATATCGCAAGTTATTTGTGAAAGAAATGTCCTGGTTTTTGTCATCATCGCACTATTGTAATTTCCAAAATATATTATACTCACTTTTCAACAAACACATTGTTCAGCTGAAAGATACTATGTGAACCTGCTTTGATTGCTGCCTGCAGGTTGTGAATATTTAGCTCCTAATATAGATTTATACATAGAAGCCATGCTATGCTGATTCTCACAATTTCTTTATTTTGTGTCCACTTATGATGTGTGTATTATTATAATTTCAGAAAATGAATGAAAAAGATCTTGTGATTTCGGGGACTGATTCTTAGGAGGGGGGAGGAAGACTAGGAACTCATGATGCCTCTCTTCCCAGCATTGTACTTATTAGCCTCTACTAGAACAAAAGTACCATGCGTCACATACATTGAAGTTTGACAAATAAAAAATAAGAAGAGTAAAAAGAGAAAGAAAGAAATTGAAAATAAAAATAAAATTACAATTTCAGTGGTAAGGAAACGATAAAACAGCAGACAAGTTCTTGCAGCCGGCCAATGATCACAACTTCATTTCTTCTATCAAGTCCTTGAGTAATGCATCCACAGGACGTTCAACGGCTTCGAAAATGCGAGTGTTGCGTTCCCGCCATATCGCCCAGATCGCTGCCAAACGAATTGTTTTGAGGCCTTCAGCCTGTGCTGAACAAGGCGATGTGGAGAGGTCATTGAACCAGTCATGGAGCATAGACATGGCGCACCAGTTATGCAGGTGAAGGCGGGTCTCACCAACGCAGATACTGACTCGTGACCAGATGCCTCGCACCATTGGACACTCACTGAACAGGTGGTGAGCTGTTTCGAGGCTACGAAGGCAGAACAGACAGAAATAGTTATTCGGCCACTTGCTAACGTTGGAGGCGGTTGGTGGTCCAGATTCTATTCTGGTTGAGAAGCCAAAGAAAACATTTATACCTTGATGGTGCCCAAGCCGACCAAATAGAGTATGGGAAGGTCGATCACCAAATTGCATAAAATAAGCTGAGCGAGACGAATATTCAGTTGTCGTTGTTCATGTCCAGACAATGAGGTCCGGGCGAGCATCGCTGAGAGGTTGGGGTGACTCACTGACCAAGACCGGAAGCCTGACAAAGTCCAAAAATAGCTCAAGGGTCAGTCGGAGTGCGATGTCATTGGTCCAAGCATATCGATGCAGGTCTGCAGCTACAGAGTGTTTCTTGCCTCTGGTCACTTGGTACAGACCAGGTATTAGAGATGAATTCCTGCTTGTATTATGCAGAATGGTGGGCATACACTTATATAGGTGAGTATGGTAGTGTGAAACCATTCCTATTGTAGTGTGAAAGCAATCCTAAACCTGTTCACACTACACAGATTATTAAGTCAACAATGACTTTCACACTACCATTGTATGTGAACATGCACACAGACAACATTGTTTCCACACCCCCCTGCAGTTTGTGCCTCGTGCGAAGTGAGGCATAAATTGGAACAAAAATCTTGGAACATTGTTGTGAGCAGCCCCTTGGTCGTACACAAACTGCTGATGTGTCGGGATGTGTAGAACACGGAGGTCACCCAAGAAAACCTTGTCTCGAACGAAATGGATGTCCTGCTCAATGTGCTTCGTGCAGTGGTGATTGACTGGATTATGAGTAAGGTATACCGCGGACACATTGGCGCGGTATATGATGATGCACTTGTCGGTCTTCACTTGTAGCTCCTGGAGAAGTTGCCGTAACCAGCAACATTCCACCTCAGCATTAGCGACAGCTCGATACTCAGCTTTAGCACTGGAGCATGAAACTGTACTTTGCCTTTTGGAGGACCAGGAGATGAGAGAATCCCCAAGGAAAATACAGTAGCCTGAAGTGGATCGCCGAGTGTCGGGGCAGTCGACCTAGTCTGCATTGGAGTATGCCGTGAGAGTCATTTGCGAGGATCGACGGAGTTGTAGGCCGTGATACACAATCCCTTTGATGTAGCGAAGGATCCTTTTGGCAAGGGTCCAGTGCACACATCTCGAGGAGCATGCATATGAGAGCACACTTGATGGACGGCATACGCAATGTCTGGCCTTGTGATCGTCAAGTACTGTAGAGAACCAGTTATGCTCCTGTAGAAGAAGGCATTCTGGACGGGAGTGCCAGAGACAGATGAGGTCTTCGGCTTGGTGTCCACTGGGGTTGGCACCGGATTGCAGTTCTCCATACCTGCACGTTGTAGAATATCCTGCGCATAACTTGACTGTGTGAGAAAGAAGCCACCAGATGTGCGCTAGACCTGAATACCCAAGAAGTGATGTAATGGGCCAAGGTCCTTCATTGCAAAGGTGCTACTGACACTTGACACTAGTCGTTGAAGGAGACTATTGGACGATGCAGTCACGACGATGTCATCGATATACCGCAGCAAGTACGCCATGTCACTGCTTGTCTTGAGGATGAATAGGGATGTGTTCGAGCGTGCTTGCTCAAAGCCAAGTTTGATGAGAGCAACGGTGAAGGTCTTGAACCAGGCTCGTGGCACCTGCTTGAGTCTGTACAAGGACTTAGACAGGAGGCAAACGTAGTCTGGATGTTGCTTGTCGATGAAGCCCGTAGGTTGGGAGCAGTAGACTCGTTCAGTAATGGCGCCGTGAAGAAATGCATTTTTGACATCGAGCTGGTTCATGGGCCAACCTCGCAACACAACAAGGTGAAGGACCGTCTGAATTGTTGCTGGCTTGACGATAGGGGAGAACTTCTGGTCGAAGTCGATCCCCTGTCTTTGCTTGAAGCCGCGGACGACCCATCGTGCCTTGCACCGAGCAAGACTCCCATCAGCGTGCAGTTTGTTCTTGAACAACCACTTTCCCGTGATTATATTAACATCTGCATATTCTTCTTCCATGGCAGCAAGCCAGGTTGGGTCTCGCATGGCAGCACAAACACTTGTTGGTGGAGCTGTAGGGGTTGTTGTGCTGATGCACGCGTACTTGGGGTTCGGCTTGTGGATGCCTGCGCGCTTGCGGGTTATCATCGGATGGTGATGTGCAGCAGTGGCTGGGGAAGCATGTGGACTGGTTTGGGACTTGGTTCTGCTTGTATGTGCATGTGTCGTGCTAGTAGCAGGTAGATGTGCTACAAGTACCAGAAGTGGGGGCTAGCGGGTCTCCTGAATGCTGCATGGGTTGTGTGACGTCCGGGCCAGCAGTAGACTGGGGCGCTGTGGCCGGACGAGGCGTGCGGGGCGAAATAACGTTGCATGGGGGTGTATGCAATCGTGCATGGGAGGGGTGCATAGCGGCGGACCTGAGTGGTGGCACGCTATGCGGAGCAGTTGGAGATAGTGGGTTGCGTGAGTGATCCTGCGCGACTTGTGGGGCTGGTTGGGGCAGGATGCGTGGCTGCGTGATCTTGTGTGATGGTAGGGCTGCACTTTTAGGCAGGATAGGCAACAAGAATGGGTCTACACCTCCGTGACTATTGGCCGAGGACTCAGTTGGAGGATCAATGACAGGAGAGGATGACTCTCTAAATGGGAATGTGGATTTGTCAAACGGGACATGCCTGGAAGTGATGACACATTTGGTGATGGGATTGTAGCACCTATAGCCTTTTGCGTCTATAGGATAACAGATGAAGACACATGGTATAGACCGAGGTGCCATCTTGTGGGCAGCGGTGCTGGTGATATTTGGATAGCATCAACAACCAAAGATTTTGAGGTGATCATAGGATGGTGGACTCCCAGTGAGTATTTCATGTGGCATATTGTTTGAGTGAGCTCGGGTGGGTCGAAGGTTCAGGAGATACATAGCAGTTGTTAGTGCCTCTGGCCAGAACGACAATGGTAAGGCGGCGTGCAACAGCATGGTACGCATGCTGTCATTAAGCGTGCATATAACACGCTCAACACAACCATTTTGTGGTGATGTGTAACGGCAAGTGAGTTGTAGTGCAATGCCATGTAAGGCAAGGAATGAGTGCATGGCATGATTATCAAACTCTTTGCCATTTTCGGTGCAAAGGCAGCATATGGGTCGCTGAAATTGTGTGAGCACAAATGCATGAAACGATATTATGGTCGGTAGTACATCGAATTTGTGACGTAGTGGAAAAGTCCACACAAAGTGGGAGAAATCATCCAGCGGAGCAAGATAAAACTTTAATCCAGAATTACTAGGAATCGGGGATGTCCATAAATCACAATGTAATAATTGGAAGGGAAGAAAAGCAAAAGTCTGAGAAGTAGTGAAAGGCAGTCTGCTGTGCTTCCCAATACGACAAGAATGGCAAGTGTGCACATCAGACTTGGTACACAGGAAATCAAACTTGGATAGAAGATGTTGGAGTAGCTCGTGGCTCGGGTGTCCCAAGCGTGCGTGCCAAATGCCGGATTCGAGAGTGGCAAGGAAGCTCCGGTTTGACGTCTTATTGTGCTGGTGCTACCAAATATGATAGAGATCACCACTGGAATCACATCGGAGTAGTGTCATCCACGTGCGTAAGTCCTTTATAGAGAAGCCATATGGGTCAAAAAGAACAGAGACAAGATTATCACAAGTAAGTGCGCGGACAGAAATAAGATTTTTGACCAATGATGGGGATATGAGAATATTATTGAGGTGGAGAGGTGCAGCACTGGTGAAAATGGTTGCATGGTGGCTCCGTTGCCGGCCACAATACTGGAGTTATGGGGTGATGATGTCCAGGAGGAGGGTACACCGGAGTTGTTTGCCATGTGAGAGCTGGCGCCAGTGTCGAGAACCCAGTCATTGCCGGAGTACTGACTGGGTTGTGGAATGCCTTGTAGGGCTGCTACTAGTCCCTCAGGCGGTTGTTGATGCTGCCCACCATATACATCATCACAAAATGTAGTCGTGGCATGGAGAGCCTGCTCGCTGTAGTTTGCAAGACGTTGGCCGAGGATGCCTGAGCCATTCGGGTGCCACAAGGGCATCTGCCAGGCCTGGACTACACCAGTCCACGGGTTGACCGTGGCAGCCCATGGGTCCCGAGGAGCAGCTTGCGCGTTCTGAGGCGTGTTGCCAGAAGCGGTCTATTGCCAGGCGCGTTGCTGTTGTTAGTGTCCTCCGTTTTGGGGGCGACGCTTGCGACGGTCGCCCCCATTTTTGCACGGATGCTGGTAGTCCTGTGAAGCCTATTGTTGTACGTTGTTGTTGGGTTTTGTGGAGGCCAAGAGAGCCATTTGAGCCTCCATTTTTGCAGTGTGGGCTTGCCTGGCTTCGTCCTGCAGCAACTAATCGCGCACGGACAAAAAGGAAGGCAGCGGTTTTGTTGCCATGATGACATAAATCACGTGGCCGAATTTTGAGTTTAATCCATGCAATTCATTGACGACCAGAGAGGGCTCGGAGACTGGATGGCCCACGTCGCGAAGAAGGTCGGCGAGCTCCTTCATCCAGGCGAAATATGCAGAGACAATGAGATCTACCTACAGATAGAGTCTATGGAACTCTTGAAGCGCGAAGAAAGCGCGTTGCTCGGCGTTGTTGAGGAAGAGGCCACAGATGGAGGACCAAATCAGATACGTCGTCAGTTGCGGCGTGTGCACCATCTTCATGAGATTAGTGGTGATGGAGTTATACAACCACGACAGGATGCATTGGTCGATTTGCACCCGTTCAGCATTGTGCCACATGGCCTGGGCATCAATGTTGTCGTCGATGTGGTCGAGGAGTCCAAACTTTTGAAATGTGGTATCAAAGAACGAACTCCATATAGAGAAGTTGGGGTCGTAGTGATCCAGGATGATGGGAACATGAGAGCGAATATTCACGTGTTGGATGATTGATGTCGGAACAGCAGAAGAGGAGGTTGGATCTGCAAATGGATTTGTGGAGGAGGAAGAACCAGCAACGGAAGAGGCTGTACTTGTTGATATGATTGAAGTGCGGAAGGTGGAAAGGAAAGGAACCTGGCTTTGATACCATATTAGAGATGAATTCTTGCTTGTATTATGCAGAATGATGGGAATAAACTTATATAGGTGAGTATGATAGTGTGAAACCATTTCTATTGTAGTGTGAAAGCAATCCTAAACATGTTCACACTACACAGATTATTAAGTCAACAATAACTTTCACACTACCATTGTGTGTGACTCTGCACACAGGCAAAATTGTTTCCACACCAGGAAATAGACCAGCTGGTGCAGGCCCTTGCATCCAACTGGAGGTCCAGGAATGTGGGCACTGATCTGAATGTAGCCTAGAGGGGGGTGAATAGCCTTTTTTGAATTCTTGTCAGAACCTGAAACACCTAGCAACCTGATCAAACACGGAGAAAGACTAGTCCGATAGGGTGCAGACTAATCCAGTGTGTGCGGACTAGATCGATCAAGTTTGATCGATGATTTCGATCCAAGTACTCTATGCAGCGGAAATTGAGTTGTAACTAGAGTGTATTGCTTCAATGAAACTACATATGGCATAAGTTAACTTTAGTTTCAAAGTTTTAACGTAAGTTGAACAACATCGAGCAAACCCTAGATTGCTATGAATAGTAAGAACAAAAGTAAAGAACAATGATTTTATCCCGTGGTTCGATTCCACAGAGGAAATCTACATCCACGTTGAGGAGTCCACAAAGGATCGGGTCTTCACCAACCGTACTCTTGTCGAATCGCCACAGAGGCTGATTCTCTTCCACTAATCACAAAGGGGTAAATCACCGTATTCAAGGGGCCTTCCCACAAGTTGAGGGCTCCCCAAGATTTACAACTGAAAACACCACCAAACACACTCGAAAGATATGCAATAAAACAGCGAGAGTGTGTGAGAGATTCAAACCCAAGAGCTCAAGACATGAAGAACGTGTCTCTCCTTTGATCTATCGTTAATCCTCAAGGATTTGATCTTTCTTGCATTGGATTGTGTGGAGAGACGTGTTTTTTGGGCTCTTGGAAGGTGTGACGGTGCAGGGGGTCGAGAGTGATCATAGTAGGGCCGTGCACATCTATATATACTAGGGTTTCCAAAGGTTATCGTTAGGGTTTACAAAGTCTGGACTAGTTCGTGGTGGACTTTGGACTAGTCCGGTGTGCGGCGTGTGGAAAACCCTAAGTGTTCAAGAATATCGGACTTGTCCGAAAACATGCGGACTAGTCTGATTTGGTCTCTGGAGATATTCGGACTAGTCCGACACATATCGGACTAGTCCGGCGTGGTGAATCCCTTAGTGCATTGAGGACAAGTCCGCACTTGGAGGACTTGTCCGATCCTAGTTAGAGAGGTTATCGGACTAGTCTGTGCAGATATCGGACTTGTCCGATTTAGGTCAGAAGGATATCGGATTAGTCCGTGGTGATATCGAACTTGTCCGGATTCGTGCAAAAAAGTGGTATGCTGAGGATAAGTCTGCACTTGGGCGGACTTGTCTGATCCTATACAGAAAGATATCGGACTAGTTCGTGCAATAACGGACTAGTCCATTTCTGTGAAACCTGGACTGTTTGTAGACAAGTCCGCACTGAGAGGACTTGTCCGTTTCTCGACAGAGAGATATCAGACTAGTCCGGTTGACCTCGGACTAGTGCGAACCTGTGTGATATTGTGAAGTGAGAGTGTTTTCTTTTGCTTGAGCTCTTGGGGTGTGTTTCTCCAACACACTCCATACACAAAGAGTATTTTATTCATCTCTTGAGCTCTTTTTAACTTGATTCCTCACTCTCATTTCTTTTTGCGCTTTCTTCATAGTTTCATTAAAACCTGCGCTCATCTCAACAATTTGGTTAGGATCTCATTTGTTTATCATAAATCCACCAAAACCCACAAGGGATGCCTAGATGCACTTTCAATCTCCCCCTTTTTGATGATTAATGACAACCAATTGAGATTTCACAAATATGATTAAAAGTCCAGATTTTCATAAAGTGTGCACATATGAGCTTGGAACAAATTAAGCAATGAAAACATAAGACATATGTGCACTCTTCATGGTGGGGTGCAAAATTAAGTGTGTGTAAGCAATATTCGTGATGAGAATGAGATAATTTACATAATCATATCAACATCAAGCATATATGTCAATTTCAAAGCATAAACATAGATTATATCAAAGTATCATCACAAACTCCACAAATATAACTTAGAAGCATAATAAGAGTCTTACAACATTAAAAAGCAGTCTTACACCACCAAAAGCATAACAGAGATCAAAAGATGCAAAGGAGCTCTCATATCTCATCTACGGCTACAACCTAATGACTCCCCCTCAGTCTCTCCCACTTTGGTATCAAGGCACCAAAAAGAAGGAGGGGGGATCTAGAAGTCGCCGCAGGCTCATTCCTCGCTATCCGTCCTTTCATCGTCTTCATTGTCGTCAGCTTGAGGAGGAAGAGGATGAGAATCAATCGACGTGCCCCCAATGCCAAAATATGCAAGCTCGAAAGGAGATAATGATGGAAGCTCCGTGAAGTCGGAGGCAGAGTCATCGGAGATAACTGGGGATCCAATAGGCTCAATCTCGAGCTTTTGACAAATGTTCTTGACATTTTATTTCACATACTTTATGTCTTCCTTCCTTGCCTTGCTCAACTTACGAAGCTTCACTTCAGTCTTTTTGCAGGAGTCAAAGATGGCAGCCAAGTACTTCAAGATGCCACTAGGAGACCCTTTTTGAGGAGGGGCCCTAGTAGTGGGAGCAATCCTTGCATCTCCTTGAGCTCTCCTCGGAGCCTCTTCACTTCACACAGGAGATGGAGCAGCTGGGAGAGTCGCTTGGGAAGGCTTCTGGGACCTTAGAGGAGTATTCTCCACATCCTTCACGAACTCAATTCCTGTGACTTTCTCAATCATAAACATCAAGTATGGTGCATAGCCACAAGAGCGGTTCAGTGTGCAGGAGATGTTCACCATATCATTCCATTTATAGTCAAAAACATCAAACTTTCTATCCTTGCTGATCCCCTTCATCAATGTCCTCAGGTAGCCTTGGACACTCCCTGCATCTCCGTCTTTTGGAGCAATAGTCTTCTAGAGCACTCTATTTAGAACCATGAAGAATGGCTTCATGTTCTTGATGGAAGGGGGATTGAATTTCAGGCAAGTGTCATAGAGGAACTTCATCTTGTCCTCCTCCAAGACACCGGTATTGTGAATGATGAGCTCATTGTTGCTAGAATCCTCAAGGTGCAGCAGTCTTGCAAACTCATCATATTTAATAGTATACTTGGATCCATGTGTCATCCAAGTTACCCTTTCCTCTTCATCACTGGCAAAATAGGAGGTTGCATAGAATTGAGCGATGACTTCATCATTCCAGTTGCACCTGAAGGCAAACAAGTCATTGAGGTCATGTCTCTCCACAGCTTGTATCACTTCATCAAAGGCTGGGCAACTCTTCCTCTCAAAGTGTTCCCAGTCGATCCATTGGCTTCGGACCACCGGAGTCTTCATCGTGAAATACACGGAACTATAGTAGTCCGCGTGGAAGTTGCTCCAGAACCGTGCATTAGTTGCCTTCCTAGAATTGTTGTAACAGTCAATCATCCTGAGCTTTGAAGCCACATCGCTTCCTTTGCCATTGAATTTTTCTTTAGAGGGGTCCATGTTCCCCTGTCTTGGAGCACTCATCCGGAGAGGGCCAATCGGACTGGTGGTGATCCCTTTCCCTTTGCCCTTAGCTTGGCGAGGAGCTGCCGAGCTAGGGCCAGCTGCATCCTTTCCTTTGGATGCGGGCTTCTTGGCCACGACCTTTTGCCGCACCTTAGGTGGAGTGGGCGACAGGTCAGCGGCACAATTTTGCCGCTTCTTGCTTTGTTCGTCGAGGACCGAAGCAATGACTCTTGGTCCATCTCGGTCTCATAGTCGGAGATCTCATCATTGGAGCTCGACATGGTCCTCACAAGAGGATTATACAATACATGGGTGAGGATTGATGGCAAGGAAATGCATTGAGTAGAAGGAAATTAGGGTTGAGTTCAGTCAAAAATCGAACTTGTCTAGTGCTCAAGTGCGGACTAGTCTGGATTAGCAGACTTGTCCGTACTGAGATCTAACCCGTTCGGTGTTCAACTGTACAAACCCTAACTAGCACATCAATGGTGCTTCTCAACGCAAAGATAGCTCAAGGTAGATGCAATACAACAAGGAATCATGTATTAACTAGTGGAGCTAAGCTATTTGGTCCATAACACAAGAAATCAAAGATTCTATGGTTTTGGAGGAATTTTACCAAAATCCTTCGATTCTTGAGGTTGGAGAGGTTGTTGATGCGGACAAGTCTGTGGACCTCGATCCCCTTGCGATGAAGATCGTTTTCCACGGAGAGTTGAACAGATTTGTTGGAGGAATTGCCAAATCACATTGGGGGCGCTCGAGTGAAGAGAGAGAATGTGAGGAACATTGTGAGGATGAACTAGATTAGGATTTTGCGGCCCTAGGGTTATGGATTCGAAAAATCGGACTAGTCTGTGGTCAACCAGACTAGTCCGAACTACTGGATCTCTACAAACTAATCTGCAGTGTGCGGACTAGTCCGGGTCACCACGGACTAGTCCGTGGTCACCAGAACAGAAGCATTTAGCCCATTCGTATATATTTGAAGGTGCTTACAAAGATAATAGGGGGCAAATCACACAAATAATCTTGACAAATATAATCAGTAAACATCCAACAATCAAGCTATGACCATAATTCACCAAGATCTAGTAGATAACATCGTTTTTCATAGAAAATAGAGAGAGAGATGATTTTCACAACACAATCAATGGATTTTGAAGAAGCCATACAGGTATGCAAGTTTTCAAGCCACATTCCGAGCATCAAGGATATTTAGTTCATTTCGGAGCTCGCAAAAACATTTTTCATCAAGTGGCTTGGTAGATATATCAGCTAGTTGTTTTTCGGTGTTGACATGGGAAATGGTTATGTCTCCTTCATTGAGTGGTCTCTCAAAAAGTGATGTTGAATGTTTATGCGTTTGGTCCTAGAGTGCTCAATGGGGTTATGGGCAATTTTAATAGCACTCTCATTATCACAAAGGAGTGGAATACGACTCATATTGTAACCGTAATCCCTTAGAGTTTGTCGCATCTAAAGGAGTTGTGCACACCAACTCCCGGCTGCAACATACCCTGCTTCAGCCGTGGATAAGGCAATGGAGTTTTGTTTCTTGGAGGACCAAGAAACTAGGGATCTACCTAGGAATTGGCATGTACTGGAGGTACTTTTTCTATCTACTTTGCATCCGACATAATCTGTATCAGAGTATCCAATGAGATTGAACTTGGAACATTTAGGATACCAAAGGCCTAGGTTGGGTGTATAAACTAAATATCGCAAGATTCTTTTTACGGCTATTGTTGAAGTGCCGCAACAACACTTCCCCCAGTACTACCATATGTAGCCCGCGGAGGTTCTTGTTTCGGTTGGGGAGCTTAAAGATCGGGAACAAGATGGTGACACAGGAGATTTACGTGGTTCGGACCGCCTGAGCGTAACACCCTACTCCATGGGGTTTGTGTTGTTGTATTGTGTGAGTCTGTTGCCTCATATGCGGGTCAGCTTGAATCCTCCTTTTGTGGATTCGTGCAGCACAACCCTTTGCCTTGCCCGACATGTGGCCCTGGCCTATTTAATGGCCTAATACACTGTCTAAAGGGTATTAAGCATGATTAATAGTGTGATAACGTGCCTTGATGGCTGCGTTACCCCTATTAACAGTGCACTGATCGTGTGTCATCAACATAGCATTAATGACATGTAATCACGCCTTGTAACTGCTTCTTTAACCGTCCTCGAATGTCTGTGCTGGATGAGATCTACTCGTATTCCTGTTGGCAATGAAGGTCCGGAGGCTTCACATGTGGCAGCTCCAGAGCTTTCCCTTGTGGGAATGAAGGTCCGGGACTGCTATACACGTGGCAGCACCGGAGCTCCTCTCTGCCAAGGGTTAGGTCCAAGGACGTTGTACACGTGTTGTCACCGAAGCTTCCCTTCATTGGGAGTTTAGTTCCGGTCTTCTTTTACACGTGTTAACCCAGGAGCTAACCATATGAGGGGAGCGGGTCCGATGCAACATGACATGTGGGACCTGAAGGGACCTTCGACTCTGACGGGTGGAACTTTCTTGCGCTTCTTGCTGTATCGCAAGGTACCAAGTTTGCAGGGTACCGACAGTGGCCCCCGGGCCCACTTCTGGGAGAAATCCTTTGGGTTAAGTTATTCTTCCGGAGGTGGGGCCATTCTTGATTCCCGCGCTTCGATTTAAAAAGTCTTCTGATGCGCCGTTAGAGTGATGGTCCTGGAGTGAACCTTCGACGCGTGGCTTGTTATGAATGTGGCAGATAAGATCTTTGAGTGTGGATCTCACGCAATTGAAGGTCAACAGTTCCCAATACAAAAACCGTATCAGTTCCGCACGCCCTGTCAGAGCGCCGACTTTGGGTTTCCTGCCACTCATCATGACGACAAATCGCCAAGGGTAAGAACCTCGATCTCTTCGTGGGGGTGGCCCCAGGACCATTCGTCATTGATGTGGTAGACTTTTTGAAAAGTAATTTCACTCCCGTTCCAGTTTCCATCCAAGCGTCGCGGAGGCTTACTTAAGAGGTAAAGTGCGCACGGTTTGAGGACTCTTTACGCCTTGATCAAACTTGCGCTCAGATCCTTCCAAACTCCGACTAGCTTCCTTTCTTTTGCTCCACTTTGCCACGATGGAGTTGGGTCTTCCCATGAGCCGCCTCAAGAGCGATGATGATCTGAAGAAGGTCCGGACCTACATGGGGTGGTCCAGCGACTCCTTCAACCATTTGATTCACGCTGGCAAACTCCCGTTCAAGAAGGAGCACAATGGCGATATGGTGTACTTCTCAGCGTACGCCATGGTGGGACTGGTCCTGCCTTTCTCAACTTTTCTTTTGATGCTGCTGGACTTCTATGGTCTGCAGCTACATCATCTTGGCCCCCATTCTCTTCTTCTCGTGGCGACGTTCGTTCACTTTTGCGAGATGTGGGTGGGTATTCCCCCCTACGTCGAGCTGTTCCGCACCTTCTTCACCATCCACACCACCGGCAAGGGGACTGAGTTTCTTGGCTTCTACTATTTCGTGAAGCGCAAGAATTGCCCCTTCAAATACTTGAAGTCATTTCCTTCCAGGAAATGGGATGATTGGAAGAAGGATTGGGTCATCATTGCAGTGGAGGAGCATGAGAGGTTGGAGCTGCCAGAAGGACTCCCCAACGTTGACACCGACACTTGGAGTGTAGTTCCGGTGCTGTAAGATGCCTTCAACCCCGTCTTGACCAGGATCCGCGAATGCGTGGAGGGTGGAGTGACACCCCAAATGGTCTTCTGCCACTTCCTAGTCAACAGATGGGCTCCGCTGAGGAAGAGGGAGAAGCCCGTGTGGGCCCTCAACAACATGATGGATGACGACCGAATTGAGACTGGTCTGAAATCCAATCTGGATGATGAAGCTCTGAAGCTTCAATTCAAGAAATTCCAGCATGGGATAGACATCGAAGGCGACGACTTGGTTTCGCGGGCGGCTTTTCTTCCTCTGAACATGGAGGTGCAGTTCAGCAGAGAGCTTCAGAGGAAGATGCCGGTGCTTGATGACCTTGGTGAGGTGGAAAGGCGACCATCCTCCAGGGTGGCAATCCCTGGAGCTTCCGGAGGAGGGCCTGCCTCTACCCCATGCCAAAGGGTTGAAGTCATCCGTAAAGGCAAAGAGCCAGCCAAACCCTCCAGCCGAAAGAGGAAGCTGAAGCATGCTGACGGGAGGTTCGTCAGGGCTGCTCCTTCTATGATAGCTCCTTCTCCCAGACGGGGGAGGTCTTCTGTGGCTACACCTTCTCCAACGCAGGCGTCTACAAGAGGTGCCAGCTCTAGGCAGTCAACCTCGGCATCAGTGCCGGCTATAAGCTCCAGGTCCGTGAGTTCTTCCTGGCCAAGAGAAGCTCCGTCCGAGAGGACTCCGGCTGCCGCAAGTGGTCCTCAGCTGAGGTCCGAAGTCGTTGTCCTATCGGACTCGGCGGGCTCTGGCTCCGGGCCTCAGAAGAAGAGGTTCCGAGGTGACTGGGATCGTAGCCTCCCTAGGTAAGCATTGTGTGCTCACCTCAAAATGCAGATGTTGTTTTTGATGTGTATTTAATCTTCTCTTCCCTTTATTCCGAGGGTGTCAAAGAAGGGGTCAGGAACTTCAGTGCCTGTTGTAGCGACTGGGGCTGCGCATGCCGAGGCTCCGTCTTCAAGCATCAAGCCTCCTCCTCAAGTGGTGGCAGAAGTCGCGATAGCTCCGGTGCCAGCTGTCGTGGACTTAGGTTTGGATTCCTCGCCGAATGCTCTCGTGGTAGCACTGGACCATGGGGGAGAAGTCGAAGATGTACTCCTGGCGACGGTGGCGGAGGCTGATGCTCCAGTTCTGGAGATGGCAGAAGTTTCGGCCTTTGAGCCGGAAGTCGTCGAAGCCCTGGCCCCTGAGCCAGAGGTAATTGAAGCCCCGACCATTGAGCCAGAAATGGCTGAAGGTCCGACCCTTGGGCCAGAAGATGTTGAAGATTCGGCAGCTGGGCCGGAAATGCTTGAGCTTCTGGTCATTGGACCGAAAGTGACCAACGCCGGAGTCTGACCCAGCTGTGCCAGGGGCACCGGATGAAGCCTCAACTGCTGCCCCGGAAGTAGTTGTCCCGAAGGTGCCTGGGCCAGAGTCGGAGCAGCTCGAAGAAGTAACAACGGATCCTCCACCCTCGGAGCCAACAACTGAAAACCTGGAGGTAGCACCTTCAACTTCTGCTCCGGAGGTGGAAGTTCCTCAAGTGGGTTCCTCTTCTGCTGCTGCTGAAGGACCCCTGGAGAGCGGTCCCAGTGCCTCAAAAGTTCATGGGTCCTCTCTTGTAGAGTGGGTGAATGTGGCCTAGAGAGAGGGTGAATAGGCCTTTTTGAATTTTGGTCAGAACCTGCAACACTTAACAAACTGATCAAATCACGAGATATCGGACTAGTCCGGTAGAGTGCGGACTAGTTTAGTGTGTGTGGACTAAATTAATCAAGTTTGATCAATGATCTCAATACAAACACAGTACGCAGCAGAATATAGTATGTAACTTGCAAGTATTGAGTCAACGCAACCAAGTATAATGCAAACCAATTCTTGTTTCAAAGTTTTAACGTAGGTTATGCAATATTGACAAAACCCTAGAATACAATATGAAAATTAAAAACAAGTTTGACACACGATTTTATCCCGTGGTTCGGTTCCCACAAAGGCAACCTACATCCACGTTGAGGAGCCCACGAAAGGACCGGGTCTTCACTGACCTAACCTCGTCGAATCGCCACAAAGGCCAATTCTTCTTCCACTATCACAAAGGGGGCAAATCACCAATTTCAAGGGGCCTTCTCACAAGTTGAGGGCTCCCCAAGATTACAATTCAAACACCACCAAGAACACACCCGTAAGATGAATAATGAAACCACAGGAGTGTGTTAGAGATCAAACCCAAGAGCTCAAACATGCGAAATCTTGTCTCTCCTATGATCCAAAGTGAATCCTCAAGGGATTGATCTTTCTTGCGTTGGATTTCGTGGAGAGATGTGTTTTCTAGGCTCTTGGAGGGTGTGACGGCGCAGGGGGTCGAGTGATATGATAGTTGGGTCGTGCACATCTATTTATATTAGGGTTTTCAAAAGTTACTGATAGGGTTTCGAGGGTCCGGGCTAGTCCTTAGTGGAGTCCGGACTAGTCCGGTGTGCGGCGTGCATGAAACCCTAAGTGTCCATAAAAATTGGACTTGTCTGGCTAGGAGCGGACTTGTCCGATTTTAGTCAGGACGGTATTCGGACTTGTTTGTGATGGTATCGGACTTGTCTAGTGTGGTGATGCCCTTAGTAAATATAGGACAAGTCCGCACTTAGAGGACTTGTCCGATTTTAGTCAGAGGCATTATCGGACTAGTCCGGACTTGTTCGGACTAGTCCGGTGCGAACAAGGCCGTAGTGGCTGGACTTATCCGAACCTGTCCAGAGAGGATATCGGACTAGTCCGGTGTGTATCAGACTAGTCCGTTTTTCTTGTGAAATGTGAAGTGAGTGAGTATTATTTATGTTAGAGCTCTTGGGATGTGTCACATTAACACACTCCCTACACAATGATTTGTTCTATTCAACTCTTGAGCTCTTTTCCGAATTTATCCTCATTCTCCTTTCTTTTTGTCACTTTCTTCATTCTTTCATTAAGACCTGCGCTCATCTCAGTAATATGGTTAGGATCTCATTTGTTTGTCATAAATCAACCAAAACCTACAAGGGATGCCTAGAAGCACTTTCAATCTCCCCCTTTTTGGTGATTGATGACAACCAATTGAGATTTCACAAAATATGATAAAAATGCAAAATTTTCATAAAGTGTGCACATATGAGCTTGAAACTTATTTATAAATGATAAAATAATACATATGTGCACTCTTTATGGTGGGATGCAAAACTAAATGAGTGAGAGCAGTAATCATGATGACAGTGAAGTAATTGACATCAATATATCAATCAACAAGCATATATGTCAATTACAAAGCAAAATCACAGATTTCATATGAGCATAAATCATTCATAGCACTTCATCATCAGAATTAAAAGTACCAAACGAGCACAATATTAAGTCTTACAACCCAAAAGAGACAAAAAGATGCATAAGAGAAACTCTCATCTCTCAACCTACAGCTAAGATCTAATGGTGACTCCCCCTCAATCTCTCCCCCTTTGGCATCAAGACACCAAAAAGAAGGAGAGGAGGGATCTAAGATCTTCAGTCCTCGATCTAGGTCCTCTCATCATCGTCATCTTCATTCTCGGGCTGAGGAGGAGGAGGAGGAGGAGGAGGAGGAGCGGATCCACTCGAGCCACCAATGCCAAAATAAGCAAGCTCAGAGGGAGTCAAGGGACCGAGATCGATGAAGTATGAGGCTGAGTCATCAGAAATGACTGGAGATCCAATGGGCTCGATCTCCAGCTTTTGGCAAATGTGCTTCACATTCTACTTGACGTACCGCATATCGGCCTTTCTCGCCTTGTTCAGCTTGTGCGTGTTCACTTCGGCCTTCTTGCAAGAGGCAAAAATTGCTGACAAGTACTTCAAGATGCCACTAGGGGACCCTTTTTGGGGAGGGGCCCTAGTGGTGGGATCAACCCTTGCATCACTTCTAGCTCTCCTTGGTGCCTCTTCACTAGACACCAGAGAAGGAGCAGCTTGGATTGTTGCTTGATTAGGCTTCTGGGGCCTCAAGGGAGTGTGCTCCACATCCTTTACAAACTCGATCCCTGTGACCTTCACAATCATGAACATCAAGTAAGGTGCGTAGCCACAGGACCTGTTAGGAGTGCAGGAGATGTTCACCATGTCATTCCAGATGTAATCAAAGATATCGAACTTCCTATCTTTGCTAATCACTTTCATCAGTGTCCTTAGATAGCATTGGACACTTCCTGCATCCCCATCCTTCGGGGTTATAGTCTTCCTTAGAACCCTGTTGAGGACCACAAAGAATGGCTTCATATTCTTGGTGGAAGGAGGGTTGAAAGTTGAATGAGAGTCATAAAAAAACTTCATTTTGTCCTTCTCAAAGACCCCAATGTTGTGAATGACCAAGTTGTCGTTGCTTGAGCTATCAAGATGTAGCAACCTTGCAAATTCGTCATAGGTGATGGTGTACTTGGATCCGTGAGTCATCCAAGTCACCCTTTCTTCCTCATCACTGGCAAAGAAACAAGTAGCATAAAATTGGGCAATGACTTCATTGTTCCAGTTGTTTCGAAAGGCAAAGAGATCCTTCAAGCCATGCCTCTCAATTGCCTCGACCACCTCATAAAAATCCGAGCAACTCTTCTTCTCAAAGTGCGCCCAATCAATCCATTGGCTACGCACAACTGGGTTCTTCATAGTGAGGTAGACGGAACTATAGAAATCTGCTTGAAAGTTGCTCCAAAACCTGGGATCGACAGCTTTCTTGGAGCGGTTGTAGCAATCAATGAATCTGAGTTTGGAAGCAATGTCGCTTCCCTTGCCGTTGAACCTCTCCTCGGAGGGATCTCTATTTCCCTGCCTCAGAGCATGCAGCTTGAGTGGGCCAATCGGGCCCGTGGCAATCCCTTTGCCCTTGCCCTTCACTTGACGAGCATTTGCTGAGCCGGAGCCACCACCAGCTGAAGCCTTGGAGGCAGGCTTCTTGGTGATCACCTTTCGTCAAGCCCGAGGTGGAGAGGGAGCTGGCTTGGATGGGCGCTCTTGGCGCTTCTTTCCTTGGCCCGTCGAGGACCGAAGCAAGGCTTCTTGGTCCATCTCGGCCTCGAAGTCAGAGATTTCATCATTGGTGCTCGACATTGTCCTGAGAATGGATTACACAAGGTATGAATGAGAATGGATGGCAAGGAATTGCATTTAGGAATGAATAATTATGGTCGAGTTCAGAAAAAATTGGACTAGTTCGGTGTACAGGTACAGACTAGTCCGGGTGACCGGACTTGTCCGCACAAGGATCGGACTAGTCCGGTGTTTATCACCCTAAACCCTAAATAGATAGCCAATGGTGTTGTTCAATGCAATAGTGGCACAACATCAATGTAATACATCAAGGAAGCATGTATTTGGTGAAAGGAACTAAGCTATTTGATCAACATCGAAGGAAATATCAATTTATAGGGTTTGGGAGGAAAATTTACCGAAATTGCTCGATTCTTGAGAATGAAGGGGTTGAAGGTGCGGACAAGTCCGTGGTCTTCAATCCCTATGCCAAGGAGGTTGTTTTCCACCCAAACTTGGAGAGTTTTGATGGAGGAATCGCCAAATCGCTGTGGGGAGATCGAGCGAGGAGAGAGAAAGCTTGAGGCAAGTGTGAGGGTGAGGAAGATTAGGGTTTGGCGGCGACTAGGGTTATGGAGTCGAAAAATCGGACTTGTACGAAAATAATAGGACTAGTCCGAACTTTTCGAGAGCCTATACCGGACTAGTCCGTGGTCAGCCAGACTAGTCCGGACTAACAGTCACTTTGCGGGCTAGTCTGCATGGGCGGACTAGTCCGGGCAACCACGGACTAGTCCGTGGTCACCAGGGAAGAAATACTTAGTCCATTTGTATATATTTGAAGGTACTTATTAAGAAATTAGGGAGGCAAAGCAAATCAAATAATCTTGATGACTATGATCAGTAAGCATACAACAATCAAGCAATGACCATTATCCATCAAGATCAAGAAGTTAAAATAGTTTTCGGAGAAAATTGAGAAAGATGATTTTCGCAACTCAAAATATATTTTTGAAGAGTTCATACAGGTATGCAAGTTTTCAAGCCACATTCTGAGCATCAAGGATATTGAGTTCATTTCGGAGCTCGCAAAAATGTTTTTCATCTAGTGGCTTGGTAAATATATCAGCTAGTTGCTTTTCGGTGTTGACATGGGAAATGGCTATGTCTACTTTCATTGAATGGTCTCTCAAAAGTGATGTCGAATGTCTATGTGTTTGGTTCTAGAGTGTTCAACTGGATTATGAGCAATTTTGATGGCACTCTCATTATCACAAAGGAGTGGAATACGACTCATATTATAACTGTAATCCCTTAGAGTTTGTCGCATCCAAAGGAGTTGTGCACAACAACTCCCAGCTGCAACATACTCCTCTTCGGCTGTGGATAAGGCAATGGAATTTTGTTTCTTGGAGGACCAAGAAACTAGGTATCTACCTAGGAATTGACAGTTGTCGGAGGTACTTTTTCTATCTACTTTGCATCCGACATAATCTGCATTGGAGTATCCAATGAGGTTGAACTTGGAACATTTGGGGTACCAAAGGCCTAGGTTGGGTGTATGAACTAAATATCTCAAGATCCTTTTAACGGCTGTCAAATGACACTCCTTAGGATTGGCTTGAAATCTCGCACACAAACATACACTCAACATAATATCAGGCCTAGATGCACATAGGTAGAGTAAGGATCCAATTATGGAGTGATATACCTTTTGATCCACGCTTGGTCCATCTTCATTGAGATCCAAGTGTCCATTAGTTGCCATGGGAGTCTTGATACGCTTCGCCTTGTCCATCCCAAACTTCTTGAGTATGTCTTGAGTGTACTTAGTTTGACTTATGAATGTTCTTTTTTGTTGTCTCACTTGGAATCCCAAGAAGTACTTCAGCACCCCATCATAGACATCTCAAACCTATCTGTCATAATCTTACTAAATTCTTCACAAAAGTATTTGCTAGTTGAACCAAAGATAATGTCATCAACATAGATTTGACTGATAAAGAGATCATTGTCAAAGTGTTTTGTAAATAGTGCATAATCTGCTTTTCCAATCTTGAAACTATTTTCAATTAAGAAATCTCTAAGACACTCATACCAAGCTCTAGGAGCTTGTTTGAGGCCGTAGAGATCCTTACGCAGTTTAAAGACGTGGTCGGGGAACTCTTTGTCTTCAAATCCGGGCGGTTGCTCCACGTACACCTCCTCCTTGATTGGAACGTTGAGGAAGGCGCTTTTCACATCCATTTGGTAGAGCTTGAAATTATGGTGAGTGGCATATGCAAGCAATATTCTAATTGATTCAAGTCTAGCTATGGGAGCAAAGGTTTCATTAAAATCCAAACCTTCGACTTGTGAATACCCTTTGGCCACAAGTCATGCCTTGTTCCTTGTCACCACCCCGTGTTCGTCTTTTTTGTTGCGAAAGACCCATTTGGTGTCGACGACGTTCGCATTAGGTATTTCGACGAGTTCCCACACCTCGTTTTGTTTGAAGTTGTTCAGTTCTTCTTGTATCGCCACCACCCAGTCTGGATCTTTCAATGCATCCTCAATCCTGTGTGGTTCCAAAAAGGACACAAACGAGTAATGCTCACAAAAGTTAGCTATGCGGGATCTAGTTGTTACTCCCTTTTGGATGTCACCGATGATGTTGTCGATTGGGTGATCTCTTTGAATGCATTTGTGTACTCTCGGGTGTGGTATTTGCAGTCTTGTATCTTCATGATCTTCTTCTTCTCCCCCTAGATGGTTGCCCTCATTGACTTGTTGATCATCTTCGTTTTCTTGAGGTTGATCTTGTGCGGAAGCTCCCCCTTGTTCATTGGCCTCTACTTGTGGTTCATCTTCCTCATGCACATGTAGAGGTGGCTCTTGTGGTCGAACTTCGCCCAACGCCATTCTTCTCAATGCTTGACAAGGAGCTTCTTCTCTATCTAGCACACATGGATCAACTTGCTACTTTTGGGAGCCGTTAGTTTCATCGAACACTACGTCCCATGCTACTTCAAAATGTCTGGAGGTCTTGTTGAAGACGCGATAAGCGTAAGAGTTCGAATCATAACCAAGCAAGAAACCTTCATCGGACTTCGAAGCGAACTTTGAAGTCCTAGGCTTCTTATTCAAAATATAGCATTTAGAACCGAAGACTCGAAAATAAGAAATAGTTGGCTTGTTACCGGTGAGTAGCTCATAGGATGTCTTCTTGAGTAGTTGATGAAGGTAGAGTCGGTTTATGGCGTGGCAAGCGGTGTTAACCGCTTCCGCCCAAAACCGATCCAAGGTCTTGTATTCATCATTGTTCTCGCCATCTCTATGAGGGTTTGGTTCTTCCTTTCGGCAACTTCGTTTTGTTGAGGAGAGTAAGGTGCTGAAAACTCATGCTTATGCCTTCTTCGTCTAGGTAATCCTCAACTTGTGTGTTCTTGAACTCCGTGCCGTTGTCGCTTCGAATGTTCTTGATCATCAATGAAAACTCAATTTGAGCACGCTCGAGAAACTTCTTCAAGGTTCCTTGAGTTTCTGTCTTATCATGCAAAAAGAAAACTCAAGTGAAGAGCGAAAAGTCATCAACAATCACTAAACCATATTTGTTACCGCCGATGCTTATGTAAGCAATTGGACCAAAATGGTACATGTGAAGTAGCTCGAGCGGTCTTGTTGTAGTCATGACATTCTTCGCGGGATGAGGTGCTCCAACTTGCTTCCCGGCTTGGCACGCGCTACAAGGCCTGTCTTTCTCAAAAAAACATCCTTCAAACCTCGGATGTGATCTCCCTTGAGGAGTTTTTGAAGATTCCTCATACCAACATGCGCTAGCTGTCTATGCCACAGCCAACCCATGTTGGTCTTTGCAGTCAAGCATGTGTCAAGTTCGGCTTTATCTTTGTTGAAGTCAACGAGGTAAAGCTTTCCCTTCAACATTCTCTTGAATGCAATGGAACCATCACTCATTCGGTACCGAGCACATTTCCTTGACTATTTTCTCCAAAATAGATGCCCTCGCTTGGATCCTCATTTTCTTCATACTCAACGAACATCCTTCTTTCTCCGGTCATATGGTTGGTGAAACCACTGTCTAGCACCCATTTAGATCCACCGGAGGAATAGGCCTACAAAAACAAATCAAGCTTTGGTTTTAGGTCCCAAGCTTGCTTGGGTCCTTGGAGGTTAGTTACAAGAGATTTGGGCACCCACACATGAGATTTGGTGTTCCCATGGCGTGGCCCAACATAATGAGCATGAACTTTACCAAAATTGCTTCTCATAAGAACATAGGATGCATCGAAAGTCTTGAATAATAGTTGTTGTTGTAGATGAACAGAACAGAACTAGTCTGGGAAACCGGACTTGTCCGGAGGACCAGACTTGTCCGAGTAAGGACCGGACTAGTCCGGTGATCATGTGTGTTGACTTTGGACTTATTAACATAATTGGTCTTTCTAGCTTGAGAGAAGTTCCCCTTCACAAAGGAAATGTTATCCTTGCTATTTTTATGGCTTCTAGCATATTGCTTTTCACCATAAGAATAACCAATGCCATATTTGACATTAGGAGGTCTTGTGACCAAGTATGCACTACTTGCATATTTGATCTTCTCCTTGTCAAATATGCCACTTTGGGAAGGATGCTTGTCCTTGGTATAAGTTGACTTTTCCTTCAAGCTAGTGTCAATTTTAGCACATGAGCAAGTAATAGTAGTTTCAGTTTTAAGTGGTTGAGAAGGTTAGCTTGAAGACGATGAGAGGTCACTTTGTTTGAGTGACTCAACTTGTACCTCAAGGATTTTGTTAACCTTGTATAGGTTAGCAAGTTCATCCTTAATGGTGGTGTTTGAGTCGCTTAACTTCAAGCAAGCTTCCTTGCTTGAGGCTAACTCAAGTTCCAGTGACTTGCCCCGCTCCTTTTCAAGTTCGAGAAGCTTGTCAAGTTCAAGATGTTCCTCCTTTTGGGATATAATAATATCTTCTTGACGGTTGATCAACTTCTCCTTCTCAACAAGTTGATAAAGTAGAAATTTCATTTTTGCTGTTGTTTTCTTATCTAAGCCAATGAGCATGTCTTCATTATCACTAGCAACTTCACTATCACTACAATAGGAATGCAAGGAAGAGGATTTGGTTGTTACCTTTCGTTTACCTTCCTTTACCATGAGGCAAGTGTTGTTGCCCTTCCATGCGCCTAGAGTTGGGAAGAGGGTGGACTTCTTAGATGTCTTCTCGATGGTTATGCTAGCCATCTCCTCTTCCTCTTCGGATGAGGACTCATCATTTGAATCTCACTCCTTTCCTAGATGCACTTGTCCAGCTTGCTTCTTTTTCTTGAAGAATTTTTTGGGTTAAAGTCTTGTTTCCTTGGTCTTCTTCTTATTTTCTTCATACGGGCAATCAACTATAAAGTGGTCATATTCACCACAGTTATAGCATGCCCGCCTCATCTTTGGTCTTGGCTTCTCTTTGTATTTTCCTTCACTTGATTTTCCCCCTTGTATTTTCTTCATCATTTTCTTAAATCTCTTCATGAATAGGATCATGTCTTCTTCGTCAATTTCGCTACTATCATCATCGCTGTCCTCTTCTTGTTGAGCTTCTCGAGCTTCATTAGACAAGGGCTTGAGAGTGGACTTCAAAGTGACCCCTTTCTTCTTTGTCGAGGTGAGGTCGGCAATCTCCTTGACATGCTTCGCCTGCTTCTCCATCATCTCAAAATTGATGATTTTCCCAAGCAGCTCATCTGGGGTCATTTTCTTGTACTTGGGGCTTTCTCTGATCATCGAGCACAAGGCGACGTTGCGAGGCATGAATGCTCTAAGGATGAGCTTCACCACCTCGTGATCGTTCCACTTCTTGCTTCCGTATGCTCGAACCTTGTTGATGAGCGTCTTTAAGTGGTTGTACATGTCTTGCAGCGACTCATCTTCTTCAATGGCGAATCTTCCCAATTCGCCTTCGATCATTTCAATCTTCGCTTCTCGCACATGACGATCGCCTTCATGTGCAGTTTGCAATGTATCCTATATTTCTTTTGCAATCCCGAGCCCATCCACCTTGGTGAACTCGTCCCGACTAAGTGATGAGGTGATGACTGCTGCAGCTTGGGCATTTCGATGAATTGCTTGCTCTTGGCTAGGTGTGAGCTCCTTATCATCGTCGGGGATATCTATTTCTGTAACCACAATGTGCCACAAGCTTGGATTGAGTGAGATCAAATGCATTTTCATGTTTTGCCTCCACATTGAGTAGTCATTTCCATCAAAATGTGGGGATTTTCCAAGAGTAATAGATAGGTAATGATTATTATTAGAATTTAAGTGATCATAATTAAAAGGATATCGGGAGTAGTCAGTGTGACTACTCCCTTTCTTATTCTTCTTGTCCTCGACCTTCACTTTCCCTTTCGAAAGTGCTTTATTCCTTAGGAGCGCCTTGAGTTCAAGGGTCTCCTCATCATCGTCCTCGAAGTCCTAGATAGCATCAAGGAGCTTTTCCAGTTTTTGAGCTTTTTCGTCTTCAACCTTCTCTTGGTTGAGACTCTTGTGCGCATCCTTCATGTTCGACATGTTCTCTTCGAGCGATTAGTCTCTTGTGAAGAGTCCTGCTCTAATACCAATTGAATGTGGCATATAGGGGGGGGGGGGGGGGTGAATAGGACTTTTTGAATTTTGGTCAAAACCTGCAACACTTAACAAACTGATCAAATCACGAGATATCGAACTAGTCCGGTAGAGTGCGGACTAGTCCAGTGCGTGTGGACTAAATTGATCAAGTTTGATCAATGATCTCAATACAAACACAATACGCAGTGGAATATAGTATGTAACTTGTGAGTATTGAGTCAACGCAACCAAGTATAATGCAAACCAATTCTTGTTTCAAAGTTTTAACGTAGGTTATGCAAGATTGACAAAACCCTAGAATACAATATGGAAATTAAGAACAATTTTGACACACGATTTTATCACGTGGTTCAGTTCCCACAGAGGCAACCTACATCCACATTGAGGAGCCCACGAAAGGACCGGGTATTCATTGACCCTAACCTCGTCGAATCGCCACGGAGGCCAATTCTTCTTCCACTATCGCAAAGGGGCAAACCACCAAGTTCAAGGGGCCTTCTCACAAGTTGAGGGCTCCCCAAGATTACAATTCAAACACCACTAAGAACACACCCGTAAAATAAATAATGAAACCACAGGAGTGTGTTAGAGATCAAACCCAAGAGCTCAAACGTGTGGAATTTTATCTCTCCTATGATCCAAAGTGAATCCTCAAGGGATTGATCTTTCTTGCGTTGGATATCGTGGAGAGATGTGTTTTCTAGGCTCTTGGAGGGTGTGACAACGTAGGGGGTCGAGTGATATGATAGTTGGGTTGTGCACATCTATTTATATTAGGGTTTTCAAAAGTTACCGCTAGGGTTTTGAGGGTGATGACTAGTCCGTGGTGGAGTCCGGACTAGTCCGGTGTGCGGCGTGCATGAAACCCTAAGTGTCCAGAAATATTGGACTTGTCCGGCTAGGAGTGGACTTGTCCGATTTTAGTCAGAACGGTATTCTGACTTGTCCGGTGTGGTGATGTCCTTAGTGAATATAGGACAAGTCCGCACTTAGAGGACTTGTCCGATTTTAGTCAGAGGCATTATCGTACTAGTCCGGACTTGTTCGGACTAGTCCGGTGCAGACAAGTCCGCAGTGGCTGGACTTGTCCGAACCTGTCCAGAGAGGATATTAGACTAGTCCTGTGTGTATCGGACTAGTCCATTTTTCCTGTAAAATGTGAAGTGAGTGAGGATTTTTTATGTTATAGCTCTTGGGATGTGTCACACCAACACACTCCCTACACAATGATTTGTTCTATTCAACTCTTGAGCTCTTTTCCGAATTTATCCTCATTCTCCTTTTATTTAGCACTTTCTTCATTCTTTCATTAAGACCTGCACTCATCTCAGTAATATGGTTAGAATCTCATTTGTTTGTCATAAATCAACCAAAACCCACAAGGGATGCCTAGATGCACTTTCAGTGGGACCCTATTTTTGTAATGGAGAACCCTCTGGAGCCTGTGGAGATGGTCCCAGCAGGTCCGGAGCCTATCCCTCTGGCGTTGTCCACATATAACGCCTGCTCCGGCCTCCGACAAGTCCAACTCGCCTTCGATCATGAGAGTAAAGCCTTGGAGGAGGAGTGCAACACCTTGAGGCGTTGGCGCAACAGACTCCATTTTGAAACCAGGCTTGCCCAGACGAGGTTGGCTGACCAGAAGGAGTGGATTAAGAGGGAAAAGGTCCGGTTAGAATACTGGGACAAGCTGCTGGAGGAGAAGGCAGCTGCCATCTGGGCGCTCGACGCTAATTCCAGGGATATCCTTGAGTAAGCCAAGGAGAGGTGTGATGTTGTTGATGAGCGTCACGAAAAACTCACTGAATTGAATGAAATTCTCCTAAAGCATCGAGCAGACCTTGATGCGAGGGAAGAAAAACTCCTGGAGCAGTAGGAGGATGTGGTAAAGAGAGAGGCGGAGGTCACCCAGAAGTTGACTCTGGGTGAACAGAATTTTGGCAGATCGCAACAAAAAGTTGGATCTATGGAAGAAAGAAGAAAAAGAGAAGTACGGGAAGGTGGGGCAAGAGCTCTCGAAAAGAGAGGTTGACATTGCTGCTAGGGAGGAGAGAGTAAGAGGCAGGGAAAAAGACTTGGCTGAAAGGCGGAACCACATCCACCTCCAGGAGACGGAGCTGACCGACCGTGAAAAGCAAGTTGCTGAGAATATGCAGCAACATGCCAAATTGGTCGAGTGCCTCGCTCGTGAAGGTTCGGAGCTTGCGGCTGCCCGGAAGTCACTAGAGGAGTTGCGGAGCTTGAAGGAGACTGAGTCCATCCAAGTGTGGGACTTCTTGGGGCGGGCCAACGATGTGCTAACACCGCTGGGCTTCAGACCCGTATGTCTGGACAACTCGGAGCTAGACTTGGACCGAGCGCTGGTGGCCCTCAATGGTGTTGGCGACAAACTCGACGCGATGGGAGACATCATCGCGGACCAGCTGGAGACGGAGGGGAAGTCTTTGGCTACAAACGTCGCAAGATATGCGCTAACGTGTTATGTGAGCCGAGATCCCCAATTCTCACTGGACCCGGTGCTCGAAGGTCTCATTGCCAAAGAGGAAGACACCACCAAGACCAGCGTCCAAGAAGTTGCCCAAAAAGTTGCTTCATTCTTCCGCAGGTCTTAGGTCCTCCAGTAGCTAGGACTTTCTTCCTTTTGCCTTCTGTTGTACTCTCAATTTTGTAATCCAGTGTTTCAAATTAATGAAATCCATTTTTCCATGAATTTGACATGAATTTCATTTATTGTTGTTGTCTTCAATATACTGTACTCTGTCTTGTTGGCCCCCTGGTATATGTGCACAATTGTAGTGTGGACATGTACCAAAAGGATTTAACAGTATGTTGAGGACTTGTACACTTCAAACTTTTAAGTACGAAGTCTTTTTCTTCGATACATCGATGAATGGGCCCTCAGGATTGTCGGAGGTTTGCAGCTTCGGTAGTAGCTGATGCCAATGCTTAAGTCGTCGATGATAGGCCTTTAGAGGTTGTCGGAGCTCAGTAGCTCCGTCGATCCTATTGTCAACGCATAAAACGCCGATTGCAGGCACCTTTCGGGGATGTCGGAGCTTGGTAGCTCCGGCGTCGTCCATTATCGCTATGAATTTTTGTTTTTCCTGCACATTGAAGACAAGGAAACAATAAAATTTGTCCTCTTGTCTATAAATTAGTTGTGACTTATCATTCTCATTTGAACTTTAGGTTTGAAGAAACTCGACATGATATCAAGCGTTTTGATATAATCTTTCTAGATGTGCATGCCTTTTTAGTACTCACCCTACTAAGGCCCGCCTAGCCGTAGGTAGATGAAAGCATCTAGGCCCCCGTGAGGTATGGTTTTGGTGATTAATGACAACCATTCGTAATTACTAATGAGTTTGTGGATGCAAGGTTTCACATATATCACATCAAGCGTTAACGACTATCTATTCAAATCATCTACCACTCATTGGATACGAATGGAGACCCCTCAAACGACCTATTCTAAGGGGGTTATTCAATTCTCATGAAGGCTAAATGAAGAACTCACACAACAACTCTATTCTATCAAAATTGGCAACACAAGAAGATCAATATTCATCAGAACATTATTTGCAACAAGTGTCAAAGAGGTCACTCGAGAAGCTTCTAAAAGTTCAACTCAAAGCAAACAAATTACACTCACCGGATCGTCCGATGGTCTGGAAAATGCACACATCGGTCGATTGGGGCTCAACAGAAGAAGAAGACCTCAGAATGAAGTGCACACCGGATCATCCGATGCTAGAGACAAGTGGACATCGGTGAAGTTCAACAGAAAGCTTAATTTGTCTCAACAATTCTGGAGAAACACTCACCGAATCATCCGATGCAGAAGCAAAGTGTACATCGGTCTAATTCAACAGAAACATTATTTCTGGACCAAATCTGAAGACAAAGCTCACCGGATCATCCGATGATTGAGAAGGGGTAGCATCGGTCAAATAACGGTCACTTCTGACACAGTGACGTCAGCTAATCTAATTAGACCGATGCTCAGAAAAGGTGGTCATCGGATCATCCGATGTACACAGAAAAAGTAATCAGCCAACTTTTTCAACGGCTAATTCAGTTGGGCTGGGTATTTAACCCCCTTCCACCAGTCATTTCGACAACACTTGACAACCAGAGCATGCCTACACATCCTCAAGTGTCCAAGACCTAGAACAATCATTTACACACCCTTTCCGTCCATCTACACCTCAAGATATAGGCTAGACCTAGCTAGAGAGAAGCTTGTGTGCATCCTCTCTGGGTGAGTGGAGTCTCTAGACCAGTGAGAGCCGTGAGGGAGTGCATTCTTGGTGATTGCATTCACCTTGTATCAAGAGGAGAGTAGAGAGATTGCTCCAGAGCTTGCCGAGACAATTGTGGAAGCCCGGATGATCGAAGTTGTACAAGGCTTGAGCTCCACCTTGCCGGAGATGGCGAACGGAGAAAGTTAGTGGATTCCCTCGTCTTGGTGACTTGGGAGTGGCAATACCCTTTGGTGGGTGCCACAACGTGGATGTAGGAAGATCCTAGTGATCTTACCGAACCACGGGAAAAATCGCCGTGTCTCCGCGTCTTCGAGCGTTTGCATTCCTCTCCCTATCCCTTTACGATTACGTTTTACTATTCCGCACTTAACTCTCTTGATTGCGTAATTGACTTGCATAGGGAATTGGGCTTAACAATTAAAGTTTTTAAATTGCCTTAAAATTTGAAAAAGCCCAATTCACCCCCCCCCCCTCTTGGGCATTTCGATCCTTACAGTAGAGTGGCGTACTTAGGGTGCTGGACCAGGCTAAGTTGATAGCACACTCTGGACCTATGTTGGCTTGGCGTTCAGGCAAGTAGACTATGTAGCAATGTTGAGATCCAAAAAGACTATCAATAAGGCTTGTAATGCATGTGAATTACTTGGAATAAAGCTCAAAAAGAATTTCACAACTTTATTATAGACAAGCAGGGTGAAAATAATTTGATATATCGAGCCTTGTACAAAAAATAAATGCACGTGGAGTCTGTTTTTACACAACAATGCATTTCATTATAGGTCTGGACTACAGGGGAGACAAGGACACACTTAGGGTGTTGGACCATGCTAAATGTGATATATATCTTGTACTATCCCAGTGCAAGTAGTTACACTTTTAGTGTTGTGACTGTCTCAAGTGTTACTTGAACTTCTCGGACCCTCCCGGAGGGGTCCGGATGTTCTCCCGGAGGACCTGCCCGTCTCTGTATAATGACTATATAACATATATTGTGTGTAATTACAGACTCACCTCTGTGATTCTAAGCATAAAACTTATGGAGGTGCTCGATGTTCCAAGGATTGGGAAGCGGTGTCCCATCCTCAGTTGCCAAGCGAACGCATCTAGGTCGGGATACTTTGATCACTCGGAAGGGGCCTTCCTAGCTGGGGGAAAGTTTGTTCATCCCTTCACGGAGTTGCTTTCGGCCACTTGGTAAACTTGTCGAGCAGGAACCTGCAACCTCCGACGGCTTTTGGGAATGGTCCCAAGATGTCCATGCCCCACACAGCGAATGGCCATGTAGGAGGTATCATTTGTAGTGATTGAGCCGGTGTGTGAATTTGTTTTGCGTGGAACTGACACGCTTCACATTTTTTCACTAGCTCAACCGCATCCCTTTAAAATAATTTGATATATCGAGCCTTGTACAATAAATGCATGTGGAGTCTGTTTTTACACAACAATGCATTTCATTATAGGTCTGGACTACAGGGGAGACAAGGACACACTTAGGGTGTTGGACCATGCTAAATGTGATATACATCTTGTACTATCCCAGTGCAAGTAGTTACACTTTTAGTGTTGTGACTGTCTCAAGTGTTACTTGAACTTCTCGGACCCTCCCGGAGGGGTCCGGATGTTCTCCCGGAGGACCTGCCCATCTCTGTATAATGACTATATAACATATATTGTGTGTAATTACAGACTCACCTCCGTGATTCTAAGCATAAAACTTATGGAGGTGCTCGATGTTCCAAGGATTGGGAAGCGGTGTCCCATCCTCAGTTGCCAAGCGAACGCATCTAGGTCGGGATACTTTGATCACTCGGAAGGGGCCTTCCTGGCTGGGGGAAAGTTTGTTCATCCCTTCACGGAGTTGCTTTCGGCCACTTGGTAAACTTGTCGAGCAGGAACCTGCAACCTCCGACGGCTTTTGGGAATGGTCCCAAGATGTCCATGCCCCACACAGCGAATGGCCATGTAGGAGGTATCATTTGTAGTGATTGAGCCGGTGTGTGAATTTGTTTTGCATGGAACTGACACGCTTCACATTTTTTCACTAGCTCAACCGCATCCTGGAGTGCTGTAGGCCAGTAAAAGCCATGCCGAAAGGCTTTACCGACCAGTGTGCTGGAAGATGCGTGGTTCCCACACTCGCCTCCATGGATTTCCGCAAGAAGCTCATGGCCTTCTTCCCTTGCAATGCACCGCATTAGGATGTCATTGGCACTACGTCGGCAGAGATCCCCTTCTACCAACGTGTATCTTTTAGCCAACCTGACAATCCGATCAGCAGTTACACCATCTTCAGGAAGGATGTTGTCTTTCAAGTAGCTCCGGATCTCCGAGATCCATGCATCGGAGCTAACTTGAGCTTCTGAGTCTTGCGTGCTGGGTTGCTCGGAGCTCCCGACAGCACCTATGACCCTTGGTGGACGCCATGGTAACAAGGCCACGGGGACTGCCAGCTTTGAGGTGCTAGTCTTGCCGCCTTCACTCAGTTATGCAGGCTGAGTTGTTGGTATTGACAACCTCCGGACGAAGATTCCATCGGGAGCCAGAGCTCCGGTTGAGGCTTTCGTTGAGAGTTCATCAGCTTCAATGTTGTGAAGACGTTGTACATGGTTGAGATCCAGGACTTCGAAGTCCTTTAGAAGCCTCTGTGCTTCAAAGAGATAAGAAGCTAGCTGGGGATTGTTGCAGCAGCATTCACCTTTGACTTGTTTCATGATAAGATGTGAATCTCCCTTCACTAGCAATTGTTTGAAACCAAAGGAAGGTGCCACCTTTAGTCCGTAGATGAGAGCTTCATACTCCGCCATGTTGTTGGTCGCCTTGAAATCAAGGTGAACCATTTATTTGACCTTCTCCCCGGTCGGAGCGAGGAGAAGAATTCCAGCTCCGTCCCCCTGCTTCTGCACGGAGCCGTCGAAGTAGAGGGTCCAGTGAGGATCAGTGAAGATCGAAGCCTTGAGTTTCGACTTCTGCTCACTGGGGCCCCCAGGTTTTGATGGAGAGGGAGTCCATTCCGCCACAAAGTCATCTAAATCTTGACTTTTGATCGCTTGACATGACACGAATTTGAGATCGAACTTGGCCAGCTCTGCTGCCCACTTTGCAATATTCCCAGTAGAGTTAGGGTTATGCAAAATAGAACACAGTGGAAAAGGAAGTTACCACTGAGATTTTGTGGGTTTGAAAGTAGTGATGAAGCTTTCTTGAGGCAATAAGAACTGCATAAAGCAGCTTATGCACTTCAATGTATCTTGTCTTGGCGTCATGAAGTACTTCGCTGATGAAGTACATTGGGCGCTGGACAATCCGGACCTTCTCGGGAGGGCCCGGAGCTTCTTCTCCGTCAACCCAGACCTTGTTGGAAAGGTCGAAATTGTTTTGGTTAACCAGGAGTGCCTCCTCCAGTGAATGGGTTTGGTCTCCTAGCATCCCGTCTTGGTGTTTCGTGTCTGGGGACTAGGACCCAGACTCTCCTTCAGGTAGCTCTGGACCTTCCAGAGGGGTCCAAGCTCCTGAGCTGGAAATGTCTCCAGTCTTTCCGCGACCAGTACCATGCTGACAACTTCTGTAGTTGTAGAAATGTAAAGCAGTAAAGGTTCATCAGGATTCGGAGCTACTAAGATTGGTAGTGTGGTGAGGAGTTGTTTCAATTCTTGAAACGTCTTTTCTGCTTCTTTGGACCAATAAAATCGTCCGGACTTTCTCAATAGTTTGAAGAAGGGTAGCGCCCGCTCTGCTAGTCTTGAGATGAACCGGCTGAGCGCTGCTAAACATCTAGTTAGCTTCTGGACATCCTTGATACGGGCTAGAGGCCGCATATCTTCAATGGCTTGATATTCGCCGGATTTGCTTCAATTCCTCGGTGTGTCACCAAGAAACCTAGAAGCTACCCGGAGCTAACCCCAAAGACACACTTGTCTGGGTTTAGCTTTGTGCGCGTGCTGCGCAGCTTGTCGAAGACAGCTTGTGAGTTGTCAAGGAGTGACTCCTTGTTCTTGATTTTCACCACGATTTCATCAACATACACCTCCACCAAGTCTCTTGTTAGCTCTCCGAAAGTTTTGTACATAGATCGTACAAATGTTGAAGCAGCATTTTTGAGACCAAAGGGCATGACAGTATAACAATACAATCCATCTACTGTTATGAAGGTAGTATGCTCTTCATCTTCCTTAGACATTTGGATTTGATGATATCCAGAATATGCATCTAAGAAACACAATAGCTCACATCCGGAGGTGGAGTCCACTATCTGATCTATTCTAGGTAGTGGAAATGGATCTTTTGGACATGCCTTATTTAATGTGGTGTAGTCGATGCACATCTGAAGCTTCCCGCTAGCCTTGGGCACCACAATTGGGTTTGCCAGCCATTTTGGATGGAAGACTTCCCGGATGAATCCAGCTTCGAGCAACTTCTTGATCACTTGTCGGATAAAGTTTTGCCGCTCGATTGATTGCTTTCGGGGCTTCTGGTGTACAGGCTGTACGTCGGGATAGATCTTCAAATTGTGCTCAATCACCTCGCTAGGTATCCCAGGCATTTGTGACGGTTGCCAAGAAAACATGTTTACATTAGCCTGAAGGAAGGTGATGAGCGCGAGTTCCTATTTGTTGTTCAGACCTCCCGATATGCGGGTAGTCTGAGCAGCATTGGAACCAATTTAATGACTTTGATGGGAATGTCGGTGTCGCCGCTTGGTTGCACGCGAGGTGCGAAGGTAGAGCCTCAATGAAAAATGCTCGGGGGGTTCGGAGCTGGCTCCTTACCGGATGCTTCTTCTTGTGTTGTAGTAAGCGCATAGAGTTCTTCCAATGCAGTGACTCCTGCAGCGCAATCTCCGCGGATCCAGAGAACACCCGCAGGTGTTGGCATCTTCAACACTAAATAACCATAATGGGCGGCGTCCATGAACCTGTTCAAAATGGTGTTGAACGGCAAACTGATCTGCGCGACATCGAAGGCCAACTTCTCAGTTCTGTAGTTCTCCCGAGTCCCGAAGGTCACCGGGAGTGTGATGGAACCGAGTGGGGTAATGGCCCCCACACCTACTCCAGAGAAAGGTCGAGAGGGGCAAAGGTCCAAAGGTCGGAGCTAAAGCTTGACGAAGGCTTCGAAGCTTATGAGTTTTAGCCCCACACCTCCATCCACCATCACATGGTGAAGTTGGATACTGTTAATGGTGGGAGACACCATCAACGGAAGTTGGCCAGCTCCGATCATATTGCAAGGGCAATCTGAAGCATCGAAAATGATGGGAGTGTCCATCCATTTCCGATGGGACTCCACCCTGGCGGTGGGAGCTGCAGCGGCCATATCCTGCCACATTGTCTTGAGGATGTGGCGAGAAGTAATATCCCAGGAACCACCAAAAATGGTGTTCATGGTTTTCCGACGTTCATTGTCACAGATGTCGGAATCGTCGTCAATGGTGTTGTAGATGGCTTTCAGGACCTTTTTGGGATCCTGGAAACCTAGTTCTTCTTTAGCCGGAGCTTTGTCGACTTTTTTTTTTCTTTCCCGCTGACGGAAAGGAGCTTCTTCTCGGCGCTTGTTGTAGCGCTCGGCAAAGTTTTGGACCTCCCGACATTCTTCCAAACTGTATCGGTCTGTCTTGTGGATCGGACACCACACTTTGGAACAGCCTCCATCTTCTGACAATGGTTGAGGCCATTTCTCAGGGTGTGGGTTCCGACCACCCGGAGCTGCGGCAGCCGCAGCAGCAGGTGTGCCGACCGACGGCTTCTTTTTGCTGTTGGATTTCTTCTTCTTCTTGCCACTGCTGGAGGTAGTGGCTTCAGCTTTGGAGGGTTTTTTATTGACCTCTGGAGCTAGTTTGGAATGCATCTCATGACCCTCCGCAGCTTTAGCAAATTTGTCTGCCAAGCTGAAGAGTTTTGTGACACTGATGACTTCTTTGATTGCCAGTTTCTTCAGCATTTTCTTATCTTAAATGCCCTGTCTAAATGCAACAATAACAGAAGAGCTCGATATTGAAGGAATGGTATTCCGTACTTGAGAGAACCGCTGGATAAAGGATCGCAGTGATTCCCCCATTGTTTGCTTTACAACAAACAGATCCAATTCAGTACCAGGCTGGGTGTAAGAACTTCCGAAGTTGGCAGTGAATTGTTGGCACAGCTCTGCCCAACTATTAATGGAGTCGGGTGGGAGACTCATGAACCAGGACCTTGCTGTCCCGGTTAAGGCCACTGGGAAGTAGTTGGCCATCACAGCTTCATCACCCCATGCTACCAGTATAGCAGTAGAGTAGATTTGAAGGAACTCGGCGGGGTTGACAGTCCTGTTGAATTTTTCAGGCAAGTGAGGCTGGAACTTTTGTGGCCATCTGACCATGCGTAAATGCATGGCCAGGGCAGAACAACCTCCTCCTACTCCCTGGAGAGCAGGGTTGTCTCGAGCCTCTCGCCTTTCGCGAGCCCGCTCGATATGGACACGGTCATCCTGTTGCCGATAACGGCGATCAAGTTCCGACCGCAGGTAATGGGTCAGAATCCTGGTGATGGTATGGGTGCGTCGTGCCCCAGGGGGCAGCGAATTCACCTGCTGGGATGCAGCACGTCTCCTAGGCTGGGAGACTTGTGGACCAAGTCGGCCTGACAAGGTCCGTCATTGCGATGGTGCTCGCCCAGAAGGGGAAGGACCTTGATTGCTGAGGCCAGCAGCTGCTGCTGCAACCAGATGGTCAACATCAGCCCTCCACTGCTCCATGGCACCCTGGGGTGCTCCTTGAGGTGGTGGGTGTTGCAGGAGAGCTTGCACAGCAATGAGCGTCTGCTCAGGATTGTTGTTTGTCGATGCAGTGATCGACGCAGATGCACCTTCCAGCCACCCAGCGTTGTTGACTGGAGGAGATGGTGGCTGTGGAGCCATATTGTTCGCCGGAACAATGGCACCGACTGGCTGCTGTGCGTTGGAGGGATTGCCTCCAGCAAGTTGTCCAGCGTGGTTGCCATTGGATGATCCTGCGGCAGAATTCACCATCTTGAGATCTTGTGAAGATCCCCTACCTGGCGCACCAAATGTCGAAGTGCAGCAACGACACTTCCCCCGGTACTACCAAATGTAGCCTGCGGAGGTTCTTGTTTCGATTGCGGAGCTTAAAGATCAGAAACAAGATGGTGACACAGGAGATTTACGTGGTTCGGGCCGCCTGAGCGTAACACCCTACTCCACGGGGTTTGTGTTGTTGTATTGTGTGAGTCTGTTGCCTCGTATGCGGGTCAGCTTGGATCCTCCTTTTTTGGGTTTGTGCGGCACAGCCCTTTTATAGTTCTAAGGAATGACCATTACAAAGCTTGCCTGGCCCGACATGTGGCCCTAGCGTATTTAATAGCTTAATACACGGTCTAAAGGGTATTAAGCATTACTAATAGTGTGATAACGTGCCTTAATGGCTGTGTTATCCCTATTAACAGTGCACTGATCGTGTGTCATTAATATAGCATTAATGACACATAATCAGACCTTATAACTGCCGCTTTAACCGTCCTTGAATGTCCGTGCTGGATGAGATCTGCTCGTATTCCTATTGGTGATGAAGGTCTGGAGGCTTCACATGTGGCAGCTCCGGAGCTTTCCCTTGTGGGAATGAAGGTCCGAGGCTATTGTACACGTGGCGGCACCGGAGCTCCTATCTGCCGGGGGTTAGGTCTGGGGACGTTGTACATGTGTTGTCACCGAAGCTTCCCTTCTTTGGGAGTTTAGTTCCAGTCTTCTTTGACACATGTTAACACAGGAGCTAACCATATGAGGGGAGCGGGTCCGATGCAACGTGACATGTGGGACATGAAGGGACCTTCGACTCTGACAGGAGGAATTTCTTGCGCTTCTTGCGGTATCGCGGGGTACCCGGTCTGCAGGGTACCGACATCTATCAAATGACACTCCTTAGGATTGGCTTGAAATCTTGCACACAAACTTACACTCAACATAATATCAGGCCTAGATGCACATAAGTAAAGTAAGGATCCAATCATAGAGCGATATACCCTTTGATCCACGTTTGGTCCGTCTTCATTGAGATCCAAGTGTCCATTTGTTTCCATGGGAGTCTTTATAGGCTTCGCCTTGTCCATTCTAAACTTCTTGAGTATGTCTTGAGTATACTTGGTTTGGCTTATGAATGTCCCTTCCTTTTGTTGCCTCACTTGGAATCCCAAGAAATATTTCAATTCTCCCATCATAGACATCTCGAATCTATTTTTCATAATTTTACTAAATTCTTGACAAAAGGATTTGTTAGTTGAACCAAATATAATGTCATCAACATAAATTTGATAGACAAATAGATCATTGTCAAAATGCTTGGTAAATAATGTGTAATCAGCTTTGCCAATCTTAAATCCATTTTCAATCAAAAAATCTCTAAGGCACTCATACCAAGCTCTAGGAACTTGTTTGAGGCCATAGAGAGCCTTACGCAATTTGAACACATGGTCGGGGAACTCTTGATCTTCAAATCCGGGGGGGTTGCTCCATGTACACCTCCTCTTTGATTGATCCGTTGAGGAAGGAGCTTTTCACATTCATTTGATAGATCTTGAAATCATGGTGAGTAGCATATGCACACAATATTCTAATCGATTCAAGCCTAGCTATGGGAGCAAAAGTTTCATCAAAAGCCAAACCTTCGACTTGTGAATTCCCTTTTGTCCACAAGTCACGCCTTGTTCCTTGTCACCACCCCGTGTTTGTCTTGCTTGTTGCGGAACACCTATTTGGTGCCGACGGCATTGAACTTGGGTCTTTCGACGAGTTCCCACACTTCGTTGCGTTTGAAGTTGTTAAGTTTTTCTTGCATTGCCAACACCCAATTCGGATATTTCAATGCATCCTCAATCCTATGTGGTTCCAAAAAGGACAAAAAGGGTAATGTTCACAGAAATTAGCTATGCGAGATCTAGTTGTTACTCCCTTTTGGATATCACCGATTATGTTGTCGATGGGGTGATCTCTTTGGATGCATTGGTGTACTCTTGGGCGTGGCACTTGTGGTCTTGAATCTTCATCGTGATCTTATTCTCCTCCTAGATGGTTGCCCTCATTGATTTGTTGATCATCTTGATCTTCATGAGGTTGATCTTGTGTAGAAGCTCCCCCTTGATCATTTACCTCCACTTGTGGTTCATCTTCATCATTCGCATTTGGAGGTGGCGCTTGTGGTGAACATCACCCAACGCCATTCTTCTCAACACTTGACATGGATCTTCTTCTCTATCTAGCACACATTGATCAACTTTCTCTTCTTGAGAGCCATTAGTTTCATCGAACACTACGTCACGTGTTACTTCAACAAGTTTGGGGACCTTATTAAAGACACGATAGGCGTAAGAGTTCGAATCGTAGCCAAGCAAAAAACCTTCATCGGACTTCGAAGAGAACTTTGAAGTCCTAGGCTTCTTGTTCAAAATATAACATTTAGAACCGAAAACTCAAAATAGGAAATATTCGGCTTGTTACCGGTGAGTAGTTCATATGATGTTTTCTTGAGGAGGTGATAAAGATAGAGTCAGTTTATGGCATGACAAGTAGTGTTAACCGCTTCAGCCCAAAACCGATCTGAAGTCTTGTACTCATCGAGCATTGTCCTCGCCATCTCTATGAGGGTTCGGTTCTTCCTTTCGGCTACTCCATTTTGTTGAGGGGAGTACGGTGCTGAAAATTCATGTTTTATTCCTTCTTCGTCTAGGTACTCCTCAACTTGAGTGTTTTTAAATTTTGTGTCGTTGTCACTTCGTATGTTCTTGATCTTCAATGAGAATTCATTTTGGGCACGCTTGAAAAACTTCTTGAGGGTTCCTTGAGTTTCTGTCTTGTCATGCAAAAAGAATACCAACATAAAGTGCGAAAAATCATCAACAATTACTAAATTGTATTTGTTACCGTCGGTGCTTATCTAAGCAATTGGACCAAATAGATCCATGTGAAGTAGCTCGAGCGGTCTTGCTGTAGTCATGACGTTCTTTGCGAGATGGGGTGCTCCTACTTGCTTCCCGTCTTGGCACGCACTACAAGGCCTATTTTCTCAAAAACAACATCCTTCAAACCTCGGATGTGATCGCCCTTGAGAAGTTTCTAAAGATTCCTCATACCAACATGTGCTAGCCGTCTATGCCACAGCCAACCAATGTTGGTTTTTGCAATCAAGCATGTGTCAAGTTCAGCTTTATCTTTGTTGAAGTCAACAAGATAAAGCTTTCCCTTTAACACACCCTTGAATGCAACTGAGTCATCACTCCTTCGAGGTACGGTCACACCCTCATTAGTGAACAAGCAATTATAACCCTTGTCGCATAATTGAGATATGGACAGAAGGTTATAATCCAAGGAATTGACATGTAAAACATGAGAAAGAGTGTGTTGAGGCGATATTGCAATTTTACCGGTACCGAGCACCCTTCCTTGACTGTTGTCTCCAAAATAGATGCCCTCGCTTGGATCTTCTTTTTTATATATATTCAACAAACATCCTTCTTTCTTCGGTCATGTGGTTGGTGCATCCACTATCTAGCACCCATTTCGATCCACCAGAAGAATAGGCCTGCAAAAACAAATTACATCTTGGTTTTAGGTACCCAAGCTTGCTTGGGTCCTTTGAGGTTAGTCACAAGTGATTTGGGCACCCACACATGGGACTTGGTGTTCCCATGGCGTGGCCCAACATGTTTAGCATAAACTCTACTAAGATTACTTTTCATGAGAACATATGATGCGTCAAAGGTTCTAAACAATAGTTGTTGTTCATATGTGTTAACATTTTTGGACATATCCACGTTATTAGGCTTTCTAGCTTGAGATGAGTTTCCCTTGACAAAAGCAATGCGTTCCTTGTTATTCTTGTGGTTTCTAGCATTTTGCTTTTCACCATGAGAATACCCAATGCCATATTTGACATTAGGAGGTCTTGTGGCCAAGTATGCACTACGTGCATACTTGACCTTCTCCTTGCAAAAAAATGCCACTTCGGGAAGGATGCTTGTCCTCTGTCAAGTTCGACTTCTCCTTCAAGTTAGTGTCAATTTTAGGACATGAACAAGCAATAGTAGTTTCAGATTTAAGTATTGAGAAGGTGAGCTTGAAGAGGATGAAGGGTCACTTTGCTTAAGTGACTCAACTTGTACCTCAAGTATATTGTTAACTTTGGTTAAGTTGGCAAGTTCATCCTTGATGATTACATTTGAGTCGCTAACTTCAAGCAAGCTTCCTTGATTGAAGCTAACTCAAGCTCTAGTGACTTGTTTCACTCCTTTTCAAGTTCAAGGAGCTTTTTGATCTTAAGATATTCCTCCTTTTGAAGGATGATCATATCTTCTTGGCGATCAACAAGCTTCTCCTTATCAACAAGCTTATCCATCAAGAATTTCATTTTAGCAGCAGTTTTCTTATCTAAGCCAACAAGCATATCTTCATCACAACTATCATATTCACTAGAATCATCACTATCACTGGTAAAGGAATATGAGGAGGAGGATTTAGTTGTTACCTTTCTTTTACCTTCCTTCGCCATTAGACATGTGTCGTTGTCCTTCCATGCGCCAATAGTTCGGAAGAGGGTGGATTTCTTGGTTGTCTTCTTGATGGCTATGCTAGCCATCTCCTCTTCCTCTTCGGATGAGGACTCATCATTGGAGTCCCACTCCTTTCCTAGGTGCGCCTGTCCAAGTTGTTTTTTCTTCTTGAACATCTTCTTGGGTTGGGGCTTTGTATCCTTGGTCTTCTCCTTGTTATCTTCATAAGGACAATCAACTATAAAGTGATCGTATTCACCACAGTTATAGCAGGCACGCCTCAACATTGGTCTTGATTTGTCTTTGTGTCTTCCTTCATTTGATCTACCACCTTGTCTTTTTTTCATCATTTTCTTGAATTTCTTCATGAAGAGTATCATGTCTTCTTCATCGATGTCACTGCTTTCATCGTCGCTGTCCTCTTCTTGTTGAGCTTCTCGAGCTTCTTTTGATATAGGCTTGCAAGTGGACTTCAAAGCGACTCATTTCTTCTTTGCCGAGGTGAGGTCGGCAATCTCTTTGACATGTTTTGCTTGCTTCTTCATCATCTCGAAATTGATGATCTTTCCAAGCAATTCCTCCGGGGTCATTTTTTGGTACCCGGGGCTTTCTCTAATAATCAAGCATAGAGTTACGTTGCGAGGCATGAAGGCTCTGAGAATTAGCTTCACCACCTTTTGATCATTCCACTTTTTGCTTCTGTATGCTCAAACTTTATTGATGATATTCTTCAACCGATTGTACATGTCTTGCGGTGACTCATCTTCTTCTATGGCAAATCTTCCCAATTCGCCTTCGATCATTTAAATTTTATCCTCTTGCACATGACGATCGCCTTCATGTGCAGTTTGTAATGTGTCCCATATATCTTTCTCAATTTCGAGTCCATCCACCTTGGTGAACTCATCTTGACACAAAGATGATGTTATGACCGCCGCAGCTTGAGCATTCTGATGAATAGCTTGCTCTTGACTTGGTGTGAGCTCTTCAACGTCATCCGAGATATCTATCCCTGTACACACTATATGCCACAAGATGGGGTTAAGTGATATGAGATGCATTTTCATATTTTGCCTCCGCATTGAATAAGCATTGCCATCAAAGTATGGGGCTTTTCCTAGAGAAATAGACAAGTAATGATTATTGTTTGAGATCAATCGATCATAGTTAAAAGGATATCAGGAGTAGTCGGTGTGACTACCCCCCTTCTTCTTCTTCTCATCCTCGATCTTTATCTTCCCTTTGGAGAGTGCTTTCCTCCTTAGGAGTGCCTTGGTTTCAAGCATCTCCTCATCATCATCCTCGAAATCTTGTATGGCGTCGAGGAGCTTCTCCAACTTCTGAGCCTTTTCATCTTCAACCTTCTCTTGGTTGAAGTTATTGTGCACATCCTTCATGTCTGACATCTTCTCTTCGAGCGATTAGTCTCTTTTGAAAAGTCTAGCTCTAATACTTATTGAATGTAGCCTAGAGGGGGGTGAACAGGCTTTTTGAATTCTTTTTGGAACCTGAAACACTTAGCAACCTAATCAAACACAGAGAAACCAGACTAGTTTGGTAGGGTGCGGACTAGTTCGTTGTGTGCGGCCTAGATCGATCAAGTTTGATCGATGGTTTCGATGCAAGTACTCTATGCAGCGGAAATTGAGTTGTAACTAGAGTGTATTGCTTCAATGAAACTAGATATGACACAAGTTAACTTTAGTTTCAAAGTTTTAACGTAAGTTGAACAACATCGAGCAAACCCTAGATTGCAATGAATAGTAAGAATAAAAGTAAAGACACAATGATTTTATCCCGTGGTTTGATTCCACGGAGGAAATCTACATCCACGTTGAGGAGTCCACAAAGGACCGGGTCTTCACCAACCCTACCCTCGTCGAATCGCCACGGAGGCCGATTCTCTTCCACTAATCACAAAGGGGTAAATCACCGTGTTCAAGAGGCCTTCTCACAAGTTGAGGGCTCCCCATGATTTACAACTGAAAACACCACCAAACACACTCGAAAGGTATGCAATAAAACAGAGAGAGTGTGTGAGAGATTCAAACCCAAGAGCTCAAGACGTGAAGAACGTGTCTCTCCTTTGATCTATAGTTAATCCTCAAGGATTTGATCTTTCTTGCGTTGGATTGTGTGGAGAGATGTGTTTTTTGGGCTCTTGGAAGGTGTGACGGCGCAGGGGGTCGACAGTGATCATAGTAGGGCCGTGCACCTCTATTTATACTAGGGTTTCTAAAGGTTACCATTAGGGTTTACAAAGTCCGGACTAGTCCGTGATGGACTCTGTACTAGTACGGTGTGCGGCGTGTGGAAAACCCTAAGTGTTCAGGAATATCAGACTTGTCTGAAAACATGCGGACTAGTCTGATTTGGTCTCTGGAGATATTCGGACTAGTCTGGCACATATCGGACTAGTCCGGCATGGTGAATCCCTTAGTAAATTGGGGACAAGTCCGCACTTAGAGGACTTGTCCGATCTTAGTTAGAGAGGTTATGTGACTAGTCCGTGCAGATATTGGACTTGTCTGATTTAGGTCAGAAGAATATCGGACTTGTCCGTGGTGATATCGGACTTGTCCGGATTCGTGCAAAAAGTGACGTGTTGAGGACAAGTCTGCACTGGGGCGGACTTGTCTGATCCTATACAGAAAGATATCGGACTAGTCCGTGCAATATCGGACTAGTTCGGTTCTGTGAAACATGGAATGCTTGCAGACAAGTCCACACTGGGAGGACTTGTCCGTTTCTGGACAAAGAGATATCGGACTAGTCCGGTAGACATCAGACTAGTCCGGACCTATGTGATATTGTGCAGTGAGAGTGTTTTCTTTTGCTTAAGCTCTTGGGGTGTGTTTCTCCAACACACTCCATACACAAAGAGTATTCTATTCATCTTTTGAGCTCTTTTCAACTTGATTCCTCACTCTCCTTTCTTTTTGCGCTTTCTTCATAATTTAATTAAAATATGCGCTCATCTCAACAATTTTGTTAGAATCTTATTTGTTTGTCATAAATCAACCAAAACCTGCAAGGGATGCCTAGATGCACTTTCATGACCATCACGAACAGTAACAATTGTGGCAGCGGCAAATAGCTGGATGTCAGAGTCATCTACAGGCTAGTCGGCACCCTGCCAGGACCGCCCATGATGCATCCAGGAGAACCATAGCCACCACAGTCTCAATGCTCTGCTGAATCTCTCAAGATCAACTATCCCAAGACCTCCAAAATTAAGCGGTCGGCAAACGCCCGCCCAATTCACTTACACTGGCCCCCATGCAGGTTCTGAGTTCTTGACCACAAGAATCGCCATCAGATTTTATGCACATATTTAAGAAACTTTTTAGGTGGCTTCAAAGCAGAGAGGACATACGTAGACATGGAGCTGAGCACAGAATGCAACAACTCTCTTCTGCCACCAAAATTTAGCAATCTTCCTTGTCAACCAAACTTTGCCAGCAATTAATCGAACACTGGCTGGAGATGAGATAGCCAAATGTGACCAGTGGAGAGTGGAAGACCAAGATAAGTAACAGGCCACTGTGATTGTTGCCCAAAAAATCAGCTAGGATTTGCGATAAGTCAAGTTGTTCGCATTTAATAGCCATCAGAGTGGTCTTGTGCCAGTTAACATGCAATTCAGTGGATTCCCTGAAACAGCAAAGAATGTTCATAACAGCCAGCATCTCATCATGGTTGGGGTTGACAAATAAATGACATCATCGACGTACAAAGATAGCCAAAGTTGGGCATGACGGTGAGAGAGTGGGGACATAATGCCATCTTCAATCGCTAGCTGAAGATTATGGTGAGAGTATCGAGGTCCAAGATGAAGAGATGCGGCGACAACGGGTTGCCCTATCAGAATCCTCTAGCATGTCTGATTACCGACCCTGGCGTGCCACTGAGATTCACTTGAGAGGTGGCCGATGACCAGAGAAGAGAAAGCCAATATGTCCATTGTCGTGGGAAACTGTATTTTCCTAGCAACTCGATCGTGTACACCTAGGAAACAAAGTCGAAGGCCTTTTAAATGTCAAGCTTGAATAGGAGGACCGACTGTCTGCTTCTATCGTAGTCACACACCACATTGCGGACATAAATGAAATTTTCCTGAATGTGTCGGTTCTTAACGAAGGCACACTGCACTCCAGAAATTGATCCACCAATGTGCTTGGCCAGCCGTATGGCGAGTATCTTGAACACGAGCTTGCCAAAAGAATTGATTGGGCTAATTGGATGGAAGTCATTGGACGAATCTGCATTTGGGACTATAGGCAGCAGTGATATATGCGCATCATTGAGGTGATGGAGAGGCTCCGTATGCAACTTGTAGAAGCAATGGAGAGCATGCACAACATCATGCTTAATAGTAAGCCAGCAATGCCTGTAGAAGGTGATAGTAAAACTGTCAAGGTCTGATGCCTTCTCGGCGGGCATGGCCTAGAGACACACCCATACCTCATCCAACAATCCTGGTGGGTGAACTATTTGTAACACCCATATTTTCGAAACAAGTAGAATGCAAATCAAATAAGGTTAAGAGTAATTAAATAAAGAATAAGTATATATCCAAATAAAAAAAAAAGAAAATTTATCCCAATTAAAAACCTTGTAATCTAGAAAACATGTTTAGAATGCATTTCTTATCTGTGCATTTGGTGTGAACTTGAATTCAAATTTGCTAGAAAATTCACTTGAAAACTTGAAGTCAAAAGAAATGAAAAGAAAAGAAAAAGGAAAACCTCAACCGTGGGCCTAAAATCTACCTGCAGCCCATCTCCCTCCTTTCCTCTGATCGGCCCAGCTCGGCCCAACCGCGCCCCCTCCTTCCCTCTCCTCTCTCTCTGCGCGCGGGGCCGAGCAGTCAGGGCCTTCTTCTCCCTCAAGTGCTGCATGCCCGTTCCCCGTGGCCGTGTTGCTCGCGCCCGCGTGTGCGTGCGCCCTGGGCAACTGCCGCGCTCGCGCCGCCCCTGAGCAACCGCCCCCCCTCCCTACTACTACCCCAGTCGCACCCCCACCCCCCATTCCTCCCTTGCCCGAACCCTAGCCACCATGGTCGTCGTTTGGAGCTCGTCGCCTCGCGTTGAGAAGCCACCTCGCCCAATTCCGACGAGATGCCAGGCACCCCCACGTCGCTCTGCCCCCGAAGCACCCATCCGCGGTGAGTTCCCGCCGCTCAAGGCCTGCCCCCGACGGCACCAATGCCCAACTGCCGAACCCCACCGTCGCTCGTCGTCCCCGATCGATTTCCCATGCATGCATCACCACAGGTGAGTTTCCCATCCTCTTCTCTTTCTTCCCCTCTATTTCCCGTCTAAATTGGAGCACCGGAGCGCCAAATCCGGCCGGCTCCGGCGAGTTTTAGCCGCCGGCCATGGAGGCGCCGCCGCCTCTGGTGGCTCTGGCCGCCACCCACCTCATCGGGGTGACGTGGCCGAGCACGAGCCGTCCATCTGGGCACAACGGCCCAGATTAAAACATCATACCCCTTCACCTTGTTTTAAATCACAGCCATTCAAATAAAATCCAATGGCCCAAATTAAATCAGGACACATCCCCTTCATCTTTTGCAGTCTAGCCCCTGGAATCTTATGATCTAGCCCCTGGAAAACTGGGTAATTGTAAAATAAACTAAAAACATGTAAATTAGACCCCTAAAGTTGGTTGGAATTATGGTTTCACTAATAATTCTTTGACTAAGCCCCTGTAATTTTAATTAATCACATTTTAAGCCACTGTTCTATTAGGGAAATTACTAAACAGCCCCTGAGGTTATTCTTAATTGCTGAATATTGATTAAAAGTGTATTTAGTGAATAGAGAATATTTAAAAATGATAAAATAAATATAGAAAATAGTGGAAAATTAGTTAAAAATCATTTTAGGCTGAAATAAAATTGTAGATGCATATAAAATATATTTTGATCATGGAAAAAAATTTAATAAAAATACTTTTAGTTATAATTAAATAATAAAATAGAGAATAAATGTGAAAATAGTAGGAAAATTATTTATAAAATATTTTATGCTGAAATAAATTTATAAAATGCATATAAAATATATTTTGGCTATGGGAAATTCATTAAAAATGATTTTATCCTATAATTAAATATTAAAAATGGGAAATAAATAGTAAATGCATTTCTTTAGCTATGAAAAATAATAAATCACTCATAACTTCAATTTAAATCATAATCATAACATATTTCTATCATAATATTTGTATTGCTTGTATGGTGTATTGTTCTTGATGGTTTTTGTTTCTCTTTTGACGGTAGTTTATACGCACTCGTATTTTGACGAAGAAGTGACATGAAGATATGAAGACAAGAGTTCAATCAAGAGACTGAGCAGCTATTCAATGAAAGGCAAGTGCCCTTGAACATCTTGTGCCTATTTTAGAAATTATAGCTAGTTGCATGCTTAATTAATGTGAATCCTATTTTATTTACCGTTCCATATAATTCCTTGTCGCCCGGGTTGAATTGGGTGGTTTTGGGTATTTCAATCACGCTTAGCCATGCTTAGTAGTTGGGATGGAAATCTGGACATGATTATATTATTAATTATGATCATTATGCTACATTGGAAATGATAAAGTAATTGGTATGAATCTGGCGGTTGGATGGTTTGGTATGGTGCAGTTTGCACAAGACTCAGGATTGGGTTTGACACCGTCGGACTCTAAGGACCGGTTTATGGAGGAAGCCACTAAGCTCTATAGTACCACCACAAGACTGATATGGGGCGGCTTGGTCAATTAATTAGGTTTCTCCCGATGAAATGCTAGTAGTTGGATGGTGCGGGGAATGATGCAGGGGTACTGCTCTGGGAACCGCAAGGCTCAAGAGGGGGCTCTGAGGTGGAGGGTTACTCCGGGAATGCCTCAGTGGTGGAAACCTTAGAGGACTAGCACTAGTCGGGAGTACCTTTGTAAAGACCATGTTGTGATCTCCTGGCCTCACACCGAAGGAAGTGTGTAATGTGGTTGGCCGCCACTAGCATCAGGGAGGTTCACTTAGTCCACCTGGCAACAGGGGATGAGATCACTGCTTGTGGGGAAAGGGTACACTCTCTGCAGAGATTTGGTAAAACTGTCATGACAGCCGTGCTCACGGACAAGAGCGGCTTGGTGTCCAATTCATAATTAGACGATGGTTGGGTTGATGGTTGAGATGATGGTTTGGGAATGATGTTGGTATTGATTCATTATTATTGTTATTCTATAATGATTGGGAATATACACCTAGATGTAGGTGCTAATGAAAGCTAAGGATAGGTTTAATGCATAGTGCTTAAACAATTATCAGCCTTTCCTTTTTGATTGGCCTTTATGTCATTTATTTCCCACACTTGCTGAGTAACACGGGATGGTACTCACACTTGCTTTGTTTACTTTTTTTATAAATGCTGCTCAGTGAAGAGAAGATTCAACGACGGCAAGTTTCCATTGAAGACGGTGTGTAGAAGGTCGCGTTGTTGCCAGTCGATTTGCCTGTGGTTGCTATAGAGTTTTTTTCCTCTTCCGCTGCTATTCAAAACTCTTTTGAAAGGTATAAATGTTGTTTTCATGTGATATAGAACTATTTATCACTACTTGTCTTACATGTATGGTGAAACTGATCCTGGCATACATGTATTTTGCATCTGGTTTTATGCTTAATAAAACCAGGTGTGACAAAGTGGTATTAGAGCTATATGTTGACTCTAAGCACGTGACCTTAGTTAGAATGGACCTCTTAGACTCTCCTTTGAACTCGCTCATGAAGACGAAGCTTCGACTCCACCGACAAGAACGTGAAGATCAACGTAGGAGAACAACGCAAAAGAAAAAGACTCTTAGAGATTATCATACATCACTTGCTTAGGCCCCCTTTGGTTAGCAAGTGAAGTTCATGCCTTCCTCACAACGAATTAGAATACGTTGCTTGAAGTATTGTAATAGATTAATAATAATAATAACAATAAATTATAGCATTTGTCTGTTTAAGGGGGGTAGCGACCCACTTGAATCTCGATGGTGAGATTCCTTGTAAGGTGGGTGGGATCGTGATCCTCATATAAAAAGGAAAAGAAACAATAATAATAAATACAGTAATCATGATAATACATTTTAAGTGAAAGACTTTAAAGTTAAAACTATAGTGCAAATTTAAGCCAAGTTCAAAGTAATAAGAATAAGAAGAAGAAGAATGTAGAACATAAAAAAAATATGTGTGTTGTTGTGTAATAATACAGTAAATTTAACTAAACAACATATTTCATCGTAATTGCCTGTTTGTAAAAAATGCAAATTTCAACTTTTAAAGAATAAGTTTGAATACAGATGAAATTAAGGCATGACAAAGAAAATTCAATCAGGGCTCATAATGCTCTGTTAAAAATTAGAATACGTTGATAATGAAGTCTGCATATAAAATAATAATAATAATAATAATAATAATAATAATAATACAATAAGATGTAAATTTGTGTGCAGTGATAGCAGTGTTCTTAAATCAATTTAGGGAATAAAAATATATTAATAGCGTTTTATGTATTCAGTTGTGTGCAGTTCTAAACTCCTAAAAGTGCTAGAAGAACATTAGGAATAAAACAGGAGGTAAAATATTTTTAAAATGATAATATTAATAACTTGTCGATGGGTTAAAAAAATAGAGGGAACAAAAGTACAATAGAATAAAAATAATAGCAATAAAATTAATTACGTACGGTATTGCGTGATAATATTTTTTATATAAATCAAGTAGGCATATTTTATCATGAGGAATTACGTGTAAATAATAATAATAATATTATAAATTCCAAAATACTAGGTAAAGTACGTTTCAATTCAAATAAAATGTAAAGTAGCACCATTTTAGAACTAGTAATAATATTGGTAATAAAACAATAAATAAATGCATTAAGGGAAAACAAAATAGTAATAACAAGTTGCACATTTATGTGATAAAGAAATATTCTCTTAAACCTATTAAAAATAATTTCATTGTCTTGCAGTTTTGTGTTTGAGTGATGTTTTAAACCTTAGGAAGTTTTAAAAATAAATTGCTTAACACCTAAAGCAAAACAATGGTAATTTGTCGATTTACTAAGACATAGATCATTACATCGCAACACTAGAGAATCTCGGGGCGAGATTCCGTTTAAGGGGGATAGAATTGTAACACCCATATTTTCGAAACAAGTAGAATGCAAATCAAATAAGGTTAAGAGTAATTAAATAAAGAATAAGTATATATCCAAATAAAAAAAATAAAAGAAAATTTATCCCAATTAAAAACCTTGTAATCTAGAAAACATGTTTAGAATGCATTTCTTATCTGTGCATTTGGTGTGAACTTGAATTCAAATTTGCTAGAAAATTCACTTGAAAACTTGAAGGCAAAAGTCAAAAGAAATGAAAAGAAAAGAAAAAGGAAAACCTCAACCGTGGGCCTAAAATCTACCCGCAGTCCATCTCCCTCCTTTCCTCTGATCCGCCCAGCTCGGCCCAACCACGCCCCCTCATTCCCTCTCCCCTCTCTCTGCGCGTGGGGCCCAGCCGTCAGGGCCTTCTTCTCCCTCAACTGCCGCACGCCCGTTCCCCGTGGCCGTGTTGCTCGCGCCGGCGTGTGCGTGCGCCCTGGGCAACTGCCGCGCTCGCGCTGCCCCTGAGCAACCACCCCCCCCTCCCTACTACTACCCCAGTCGCACCCCCACCCCCCATTCCTCCCTTGCCTGAACCCTAGCCACCATGGCCGTCGTTTGGAGCTCGGCGCCTCGCGTTGAGAAGCCACCTCGCCCAATTCCGACGAGATGCCAGGCACCCCCACGTCGCTCCGCCCCCGAAGCACCCATCCGCGGCGAGTTCCTGCCGCTCGAGGCCCGCCCCCGACGGCACCAATGCCCAACTGCCGAACCCCACCGTCGCTCGTCGTCCCCGATCGATTTCCCGTGCATGCGTCACCATGGGTGAGTTTCCCATCCTCTTCTCTTTCTTCCCCTCTATTTCCCGTCTAAATTGGAGCACCGGAGCGCCAAATCCGGCCGGCTCCGGCGAGTTTTAGCTGCCAGCCATGGAGGCGTCGCCGCCTCTGGTGGCTCTGGCCGCCACCCACCTCACCTGGGTGACGTGGCCGAGCACGAGCCGTCCATCTGGGCACAACGACCCAAATTAAAACATCATACCCCTTCACCTTGTTTTAAATCACAGCCATTCAAATAAAATCCAATGACCCAAATTAAATCAGGACACATCCCCTTCGTCTTTTGTAGTCTAGCCCCTGGAATCTTATGATCTAGCCCCTGGAAAACTAGGTAATTGTAAAATAAACTAAAAACATGTAAATTAGATCCCTAAAGTTGGTTGGAATTATGGTTTCACTAATAATTCTTTGACTAAGCCCCTGTAATTTTAATTAATCACATTTTAAGCCACTGTTCTATTAGGGAAATTACTAAACAACCCCTGAGGTTATTCTTAATTGCTGAATATTGATTAAAAGTGTATTTAGTGAATAGAGAATATTTATAAATGATAAAATAAATATAGAAAATAGTGGAAAATTAGTTAAAAATCATTTTAGGCTGAAATAAAATTGTAGATGCATATAAAATATATTTTGATCATGGAAAAAATTTAATAAAAATACTTTTAGTTATAATTAAATAATAAAAATAGAGAATAAATGTGAAAATAGTAGGAAAATTATTTATAAAATATTTTATGCTGAAATAAATTTATAAAATGCATATAAAATATATTTTGGCTATGGGAAATTCATTAAAAATGATTTTAGCCTATAATTAAATATTAAAAATGGGAAATAAATAGTAAATGCATTTCTTTAGCTATGAAAAATAATAAATCACTCATAACTTCAATTTAAATCATAATCATAACATATTTCTATCATAATATTTGTATTGCTTGTATGGTGTATTGTTCTTGATGGTTTTTGTTTCTCTTTTGACGGTAGTTTATACGCACTCGTATTTCGACGAAGAAGTGACATGAAGATATGAAGACAAGAGTTCAATCAAGAGACTGGGCAGCTATTCAATGAAAGGCAAGTGCCCTTGACCATCTTGTGCCTATTTTAGGAATTATAGCTAGTTGCATGCTTAATTAATGTGAATCCTATTTTATTTACCGTTCCATATAATTCCTTGTCGCCCGGGTTGAATTGGGTGGTTTTGGGTATTTCAATCACGCTTAGCCATGCTTAGTAGTTGGGATGGAAATCTGGACACATGATTATATTATTAATTATGATCATTATGCTACATTGGAAATGATAAAGTAATTGGTATGAATCTGGCGGTTGGATGGTTTGGTATGGTGCAGTTTGCACAAGACTCAGGATTGGGTTTGACACCGTCGGACTCTAAGGACCGGTTTATGGAGGAAGCCACTAAGCTCTATAGTACCACCACAAGACTGAGATGGGGCGGCTTGGTCAATTAATTAGGTTTCTCCTGATGAAATGCTAGTAGTTGGATGGTGCGGGGAATGATGCAGGGGTACTGCTCTGGGAACCGCAAGGCTCAAGAGGGGGCTCTGAGGCGGGGGGTTACTCCGGGAATGCCTCAGTGGTGGAAACCTTAGAGGGCTAGCACTAGTCGGGAGTACCTTTGTAAAGACCATGTTGTGATCTCCTGGCCTCACACCGAAGGAAGTGTGTAATGTGGTTGGCCGCCACTAGCATCAGGGAGGTTCACTTAGTCGACCTGGCAACAGGGGATGAAATCACTGCTTGTGGGGAAAGGGTACACTCTCTGCAGAGATTTGGTAAAACTGTCATGACAGCCGTGCTCACGGACAAGAGCGGCTTGGTGTCCAATTCATAATTAGATGATGGTTGGGATGATGGTTGAGATGATGGTTTGGGAATGATGTTGGTATTGATTCATTATTATTGTTATTCTATAATGATTGGGAATATACACCTAGATGTAGGTGCTAATGAAAGCTAAGGATAGGTTTAATGCATAGTGCTTAAACAATTATCAGCCTTTCCTTTTTGATTGGCCTTCATGTCATTTATTTCCCACACTTGCTGAGTACCACGGGATGGTACTCACACTTACTTTGTTGTACTTTTTTTATAAATGCTGCTCAGTGAAGAGAAGATTCAACGACGACAAGTTTCCATTGAAGACGGTGTGTAGAAGGTCGCGTTGCTGCCAGTCGATTTGCCTGTGGTTGCTATAGAGTTTTTTTCCTCTTCCGCTGCTATTCAAAACTCTTTTGAAAGGTATAAATGTTGTTTTCATGCGATATAGAACTGTTTATCACTACTTGTCTTACATGTATGGTGAAACTGATCCTGGCATACATGTATTTTGCAGGTGGTTTTATGCTTAATAAAACTGGTTGTGACACTATTCAAGCACCAATTCTATTCCTTGCTATCCATCCTTTGTGGGTGAAGACTTGCATCACCGTAAACTCCACCGCTTGACAAGCCTTCATCAACATGGTCTTTGTGTCCTCACACTTTTGTAAGACCATCCAAGCACGACACAAGTGTGTCCCCCTGAAAAACACATTGATGGAGTTCTGTATCCGAGGTACCAAACATACGGGACCCAACGGTACTTGACCACTACGCAGCTACGGACTGAAGCTACTCTCCGAGCGAGGAGGGACCTGCCACCAACTTCATGGCCACGTGAGTTCGGGGTATTTTACCCACGCGAGTCCTCGCCAAGAGGTCGGGCAGACGATTCCTCCTGGGATCGAGCCCGAGAGAGGCAGGTAGTTGGAGGCATTTATGACAGACGATGAGCGCGGTAACTTCAACAGGGCAGAAGCACCCGCGACGTGACCCATTGCAGGATAAGCCTAATATTCGTCCCATCTGTCGTCAGAAGGGCGGTAACTTCACTATAAAGATGATTCCTTGGAGATCATGAAGAAGCCAAGACTGAATACATAGAACGAACACTGTAAAATTAGCCTCACTGTGAGGAATGTTAGGTAGATAGGACCGCCTTGCCCCCCTATATAAGGACCCTCAGGGCCTTCAGTAGAGGGGGTGAATTCAATGTGTATTTGCGGTTACTATACGCATTTTAATTCCCGCATTTACTTACGCATTTTCCCCTTTGGTGCTCTTGCATCCTTTTCCTTTGGTGCACAAGCGTTCGTGTTTTACTTTCTGTGCGCATTTACATTTACGCATTACTTTCGTAGATTTTTTTAGATGTTCTTACATTCTTTTTTTCATACGGAATCTCATTCCACTTCCAACCATAACGGACAGAGATCAACATAACTTGTTCACAGGAGAGTTCTCTCTCTCTCTTTGCACATCCACCCGGCAAATCTTTGCCTAGGTCACAGAAGTACATTACAACCCAAATTAACCATCACAAAGTACCAAGTTTCATGCACCAGAAACAGAAATGAGGACGAGCAGTGGAACCCAAATAGATTAGCTGAAGCTTGACATCATCCTAATCCTCCGTCGGAGCTGGATAACCTGTCTCCTCATCATCCACCAGATTTGGTCCCGGCAGCAGCAGGCTCCGCCTCTGACTCTCCTTCATCACCTGAATTGTCACCATCATCATAGAATATGCACTAAGCTTTATCATCTTTCTCATTTCTTCTGGGTAAAACATTTTTGGGGTGATGTATCATCTTATTTTGAAAACAAACATTATTCATGGCCTTCCAAATAGCCCAACAAATAGCACCCAAACCTAAACAATAAATTTTATCTCCACCAGGTAAAACATTTTTAATCCAAAACTAGAATTGATCCATAGAGCTGGGTCTAACAGCGGAATTGAAACAAGCACCCACTATTCCCCAGACCACCCTGCTAATCTTACATTGAAACAAAAGATGATTAATAGACTCTTCTTCATTGCAGAAAGCACAGACATTATTACCACCCCAATTTTTCTTTTTAAGGATATCTTTAGTTAAAATCGGACCTTCTCCATAAGATAAAGGAAAACCTTAATCTTTGGATGAGCCTTTGCTTTCCAAATATGATCAAAACTCCATCCTCTATCTGAACTAGTCAATCTCTTATAGACTGAATTTACAGAAAAAACAGAGGATTTGTTCCACAACCAACAAGCAGAATCTGAATATTGATTGAAAGTAACAGAACTAACATAAGCCACAATTTGACACCACTGCTGCTGCGGAAAAGAAGGTAAATTATATTTAAAAGGTAACAACCAACCAAGACTGGCGCACTTAGCTAAAGAACAGCTCTTATCACTGCACAAATAAAATAAAAGGGGATACTTGTGATAAAGAGGCTTATCACCTATCCATTGATCATACCAAAAACTGATATTATGCCCTGTCCCAACTCTCATTTTTCTTCCACTAATATATATATTCTTAACCTTAAGAAGGTCACTCCACATAGGAGAATCATAAATTTTATGAGTAATAGTAGAGATAGGCTTATCATTAACATATTTTGCCTTGACATTTTTTTTGCCAGATACCATCTTCATTTTCTAACTTCCACCACCATTTAGTCAACAAACTGATATTCATTTTTCTCAAAATTTTTATACCCAAACCTCCATTCTTTTTATGTTTACAAATTTTTTCCCATTTCATCAAATGATATTTTTTTCTTATCATGTCCCCCTGCCAGAGAAACTTTTTCCTCAAAATATCAATGCACTTCAAAGTTGTTTTAGGAATCAAAAACATTGACATATGATAAACAAGCATACTAGAAAGAGAAGCATTAATAAGAACAGTCCTTCCTGCTAAAGATAAAGTTGAACCTTTCCAACCAGCCAATCTTTTAGCTATTTTATCTTCTAGATTTCTCCAATCAACTTTATGTAATCTATTAGCAGCAACAGGTACACCCAAGTATTTAATTGGAAGGGACCCAATATTGCAAGTAAAAATTCTAGCATAAGTATTGGCTAACTCTGTATTGCCTTCCACATTATAAATTCCACTTTTGTCAAAATTTATCTTTAACCCTGAGATCTGTTCATAAAAAGACAGTAACAACTTCAAATTTCTAGCCCCAATTAAATCATATTTAATGCACAAAATTGTATCGTCGGCATACTGTAATATAGGGATACAATTAGGAACAATATCCTCCCCCAAACCAAAAATGATTTTATTTTGCTGAGCTAAATAAACCATCTTAGTAAGGCAGTCAACAGCCAAATTAAACAAAAGAGGAGAAAGTGGATCCCCCTGACGAACTCCTTTAAAACTTTGAAAGTAATTTCCCATCTCATTATTAACACTAACACTCAAAGTGTCATCTGACAGAACAGATTGTATCCAATTACACCATTTGCTATCAAAACCTCTCAATTTTAAACAAGTAATCAGGAAATCTCAATTAACCTTATCATAAGCTTTCTCAAAATCTAGTTTTAAAAAAATTGCAGTCTGATTTTTTTCCTTTTGATATGATGCATCAATTCATGTAAAGAAAGGACACCATTCATAATATTCCTACCCTTAATAAAAGCATATTGAGCCTCATCAATAATCTTGGAAGCAACTTTATCAAGTCTAATAGTAAGCACTTTTGTAAACCATTTATAAATGCAATTTAACAAGCAAATAGGCCTATATTGTTGAATTCTTTCTGCATCTTTCACCTTAGGAAGCAGAGTAATAATTCTAAAATTCAACCTTTTAATATCTAATTTACCCATGTAAAAATCATAAAACATTTCTAAAATATCATATCTAATAATATCCCAGCAATTCTGATAAAATTCAATTGGAATATGATCAGGCCCAGCAGCCTTATTCTTTTCCATATCAAATAAAGCAAATTTAATTTCATCTTCAATAAAAGGACTATTTAACTCCAGATTATCAAGCTGAGTAACATTATTATAAGAAAGCCACAATCTTGGATCCAATTTAAACAGATTGGCATTGTCCTTACCAAACAAATTTTTGTAATAATGAGTAGCATGAGATAGAATTCTATCAGTCCCATCCATGCATTGATCTCCCTCTTTTAATTGCATGATTAATTTATTTCTTCTCTTCCCATTAGCTACTCCATGATAGTAATTAGTATTTAAATCCCCTTTGAGCACCATGTTTCCTTACTTCTGCTAAACCAATATAATTACTCCTTTTCTAAAATCTCTAGATTTTCCTTTTGAAGATTAATTTTTTTCAACCACCTCATCATCATTAAGAACCATATACTCTTCTTTACTTTCAAGGATTTCTAATCTTTCATTAATCTCCTTTCTCTTCTTCTGCTGACCAACAAGATTATACCCCCATCCATTAAAATATTTTTTAAATTTCTTGAGCCTAAACAAAAATCTTCCCAAAGCATCAACATCTTTAGTAGGCTCACTCCAAATACATCTTACTTTTTCTCTAAAGTTGTTGTGTTGTAACCAAGATAACTCAAAATGAAAAAAAAACTTATTTTTCTTTTTATGAAAACTATTCACAGCAACAACCAAAGGGTTATGATCAGAAAGTTTTCTAACCAACTTCAGAAGAGTTGCTGTCGGTACCCAGCATATAAGGTACCCTCGTGCACAGGCTAGAGCCACCTAGGTACCTTGCCTCCCAGCAGGAACAGGGTCCGAGAGTGCCACGTGTCCAAGAGACCCGGACCCGCCAGCCTCAGATAGGAGGTCCGGGCTGCCCACAAGACAACCCGAAGGAGGCACTCAGCTCCACCTTGACGACAAGCCCCCAGGTAGCCACATGTCCAGTGGGACGGGACCCGACCTCCTCCGCAGAGGTGAGCTCCCAAGCTACCACATGGCACACGAAGACAAGACCCGACCTCCCCCACGGAGGCAAGCATCCAAGCTGGGGTGAGATTTGGCCTCCGCCGTAGAGGTGAGCTCCCGAGCTGCCACATGGCCCGCAAGACGGGCGCGGCCTCCACCATGGCGGAGAGCTCCCCAGCGGCCATATGGTCAGTCCACTTGCCATGAATGGATAGTGAGGAAGTTAAGAGGGCGGTACACCTTGTATCCGTCAAGCCTTGAAGATACGCGGCTTCCCCAGACGCATGGTGCGGCACATGCCTAATGTCAGGTACGACTACGACTAATCGCATCACAGTGAAGGCACCGCATGCCTATCCAGCTCCGCCAAGTGGGTAGCTTACGGCGCTAGAGTCAGTTGGATGGGACATTCCCTGCCAATGTCAGCAACAGCGTGTGGGCTATTGACGACCCGAGCGACAAGACGACAAGTCCTGAAGTCCGCGGTCAGAACAAGCTTACAGGAGAAGCCTTAGATCTTTTAGGATAAGATCGCCCCGGGACCACCTGTCGGGCCCCAGGACCCACTTGTAAGGCGTTTGACCTTGACTCTAAAAGACCTGGACAACCACCGATACAAGGACCAGACTCAGAATCCCCGATACACCTACATACACATACACACTCACCAAGCAATATAATCCACCATGGAGTAGGGTGTTACGCTCCTTGCGACCCGAATCACATAAAAACAATTGTCTCATACTCATCTGCTAGAACACTAGATTGAGGCCTAAGCCCCGCCGAACAATAACCTCCACGGGCTGCTCCTTAGCAGATTTGGGGGAAGTGTCGCATTGACCCTTCGACATTTGGCGCGCCAGGTAGGGGGTTTTCCCTCAAAAAAAGTGGTAGCGCTTTCACCACCATGGTGTTCATCAGGCCCGTGGAAGGCAGTTTCTGAGGTCGTCGCCCGATAACCAGATTTGTCGCTCGAGCGGCACTCTCTGGTCCGTCTCGCCCCCGTGCTGGTACGACTGGCTAAGGTAGAACGCCGGGACATGCCCCGCTCAGTCGGCTCCCCCAACAGCGAGCCCAGAGAACGCTTTGGCGGCAGCCAGAGCTCTCCTCCACTACCCACCGTTGCTGAACGCCTCTCAGGAGGCGGCTCAGCAGTGGGTCCAAGACATCGAACACCTCGTCGTCACAACCATCAACTCCCCCAACAGGGGAAGGCGCCTCGTGTCGCTGTCGCGTACACTGTCCCTCGACCATCACACCGCCAACGCCTACTCCTCTAAGCCTACGAGTGTTGGTCAGCTCGAGGAGCTCAGGGCCTAGCTTGACCGTCATCAAGCTCACATGGACGATCGCGTCATCATCGAGCGGCAGTGAGAGAGGCGGTGCAACCTCGTTGCCGAATATGGCACTCAATGCCCTGTTCACGAGGCATCTTTCGTCCAAGGTGTGCCACAGGTAAACCCTCTGCCACCTGATTAGGAGCACATCGGTTCGACAACCCCCCTGCGGTACTCGGTGCAACAGGGTGTACAAAAACAATACTTGGCACAACCAGTATCGTTGCAACAGCGCATGGCACAACCAGTGCCACTGCAGCAGGTCCAGCAAGTGTCGCACGTCGGGCAGCAGACCCCCGCGGGGTATGCTGTCCCATATGCCTCTCTGACGAAGCCCGTCGGAGGCTACGCGGCGTTGGCTCCTCACCTCCGCTCTGCGATGTGGTAGTGCAAGTTACGGCCACATATCTCGGAGAGGTTCCATAGAAGCATCAACCCGACAGAGTTCCTGCAGATCTACACCACGACGCTCCTTGCTGCGGGAGCAGATGAGACCACCCTGGCGAACTACTTCCCAGTCGCCCTGACTGGGTCAGCCTGCTCATGGTTGATGAACCTTCTCGAGGGGTCTATAACCTCTTGGGATGAACTATGTCGGCAGTTCATGGCGAACTTCGGCAGCTCCTACACGCACCCTGACATCGAGCTCAACCTCAACGTCGTGCGACAGCAACCCAAGGAGACGTTGTGGTCATTCATCCAATGTTTCTCCCAGGTACACAACTCCATTCCCAACATCCCAAATGCCTCTGTCATAGTGGCATTTCGCCAGGGAGTGCGAGACTGCAAGATGGTCAAGAAACTAGCCACGCACAACGTGCAAGACATCTCCGAGCTCTTCTCCATCACCGATCGGTGTGCCAGAGTGGCAGAAGGCCGCGACTGGCATGCTCAGTCCGCCCCCGGAGCGGGTGGAGCTGGCCAGACCGGAGAAGGAGTCGCTACCCCTGGTAGCGGTAAAAAGAAGAAGAAGAACCGGGGTGGCGGCCAGAACAAGCCACTACACGGATCCCCCGTCGTGGCAGCAGCCGCAACCGGAGGAGGCAAGCCACCAAGCCCAGAGAAGTGTCCTCGTCAGCCACCAGCCGCTGACGAAGATGTCAAGCCCTGCCCGGTGCACAAGACTCGTGAACACATCGCGAGCGAGTGCTGAGAGATAAAAAGGTGTGCCGAATGCTATCAAGAGCGGGCTCAGCAACGCCCGGACGGAGCCCCCACCCGCCAACGGGAGGGCAAGCAGAAGGTAGAACCAAAGGTTGACAACGACGAAGAGCTGGAGTACCAGAAGCAAGAGCGGGCCGTCAAAGTGGTCCACCAAGATGATGACTCCGACGCGAGCAGCGACAACGAGCACCGCAAGACCCTGCACATCATCTTTGGAGGGTCTTGGGATCCCGCGTCCCAGAATGCGGTCAAGACTCTTCATCGTGCGGTGGCTTCGATAGCCCCCATACCCACTCCGGCGCAGCACCACCGTTGGAAGGAGACGCCGATCAGCTTCAACGCCTCTGACTGCCCCAAGAACATGGCTGGGGTAGGGTTACTACCTCTCCTAGTCGCCCCCACCATAGCTAACATCAAGCTCCACTATGTCTTGATAGATGGCGGGGGCAGCCTCAACCTCCTCAGTTGGGCTGCATTCGAGCAGCTGCAGATCCCGGTGTCCAAGCTTGCCCCCTCGAGCCCATTTTTGGGGGTGGGACCTGGGAGCATCATCCCATATGGCAACATCCACCTACGGGTGACCTTCGGGACACCTGACAACTACAGAACGGAGAGCATCCTCTTCGACGTCGCTGATGTCATCCTCTCATTCAACGCCATCATCGGTAGGCCTGCTCTCTACCAGTTCATGGTTGTAGCCCACTACGACTACCTCGTCCTGAAGATGACAACCCCCTCCAGCGTCCTGAAGATGCCAACCCCCTCCAGCGTCCTCAGGATTCGTGGAGATCGCACCGCTGCAATGTTAGCCTTGGAGCAGCTCCAAGCACTCACAGCAAACCCAGCACCTGTCTCGGGCGGCGCTGGATCATGTCGACCTCCGCCAAGCACGCGTCAGCGCAAAGCGCCCGCCGCGCCTCAGCTGCAGCCCCCTGGCAGCACCGACACCTCCGTCAAAGCTGCCAAGCCCAGCGCCGGCACTTCCAGGACCACTCGCAAGACGAGCGGTCACGACGGGAAATAGGGATAACTTGCTCATCACCCCTCTGAGAAGCTGTTGACATCAAGGTTGCCCACCAACCATCGCAGCTACCCATGAAACTTTGGGCGCCCCTGTTGTAAATACTAGGCTTAGTAGAACAGTGTAAAAGAGTAGTAGGACTTAGGAGCAACACTAAGGACAACCGAGCGTCGGGAGGGTCAGGACCAGAGTGCGCAGTCATCTTAGCTTGGTTCCAAACCCTAGGCATGTGCACCCTGCCTCCCTCATCACCCGGAGGCAAGCCGTTGCCCTCTTTTGTAAAAGCCTGTCTCCTCCTACAAGCTCCTATCAGAAATTCACTATTTACTTGAAGGCTTCTTAAAAAACTTTGTTCGTTTAATTATGCATTAGTTTTATGATCATGCCATGATAAACTCGCTTACCATGTGTTGCCTTCAGATTCACCGTCGCATACTCTGTAACTCTCCTAAGCTAAAGTCATGCAATCCAGCAACAGGCAGGCCAACTTGAGGTACCTGCAGTGTGTGAAAGGTCCACCCGGCTGCTCTCATCATTAGGGACCTGTGGCGCCAAAAGGTTCCCCCAGGAAAGGTATGAGCCGAGCAGGAGGTCCAGAGGGTGCAAGTTGCTTAGCTTGGTCCTGCACCCTAAGCAAACACACCCTGCCTCCCAGCGCTACAGCTAAGTACTAAAACGAGAGAGCTCACACCCTAAAGACAATAGGAGTCGGGCCCCAGAGCACCAATGCATCGAATTACCCAAGCCCCGTACGTCAGGCCAGGACTGTAAGGCATGGTAGAGCTAGGGAGAGGAACAAGTATAACCGACGAACAAGGCTAGTCCCCCTTTCCTATATGCAGGACAAACGCCAGAACATCCAGCTCCGGCACCCTCAAGGGTCCTACCGTCGATGTGCCGGAACGTCAACGACAGCACCAAGCGCGAATAGGTGAGTAAACTCTACTGCCCCGCTCTTGTTGCTAATAAGGTTCCCTTGCGATAGCCTGTAAACTAGGGGCCTGCCGTCAATGTCTACACGAAGATGGTGGACGACGCTGGAGCATCCAGCTCCAGCACCTCCCAAGGGGCCTGCCGTCGACGTCTACACGGAGATGGTGGACGACGCCGAAGCATACAGCTCCGGCACCTCCCAAGGGGCCTGCTGTTGACGTCTACACGGAGATGGTGGACGACGCCGGAGCATCCAACTCCAGCACCCCCAAGGGGCCTGCCGTCAACGTCTACACGGAGATGGTGGACGATGCTGGAGCATCCAGCTTCAGCACCTCCCAAGGGGCCTGCCGCGATGTGCTAGAACGTCAACGACAACACCAAGAGCGGATAAATCAGTAAATTCTACTGCCCCACTCTTGTTTCTAATAAGGTTCCCTTGCGATAGCCTATAAACTAAGGGCCTGCCATCGACGTCAACATGGAGATGGTGGACGATGCCGGAGCATCTAGCTCCGGCACCTCCCAAGGGGCCTGCTGTTGACGTCTACATGGAGATGGTGGACGACGCAGGATCATCCAGCTCTGGCACCCCCAAGGGGCCTGCCGTCAAGGTCTACATGGAGATGGTGGACGACACTGGAGCATCCAGCTCCAGCACCTCCCAAGGGGCCTGCCGTCGACGTGCCGGAATGTTAATGACAGCACCAAGCGCGGATAAATGAGAGCCTGCCGTCAACGTCTACATAGAGATGGTGCGACACCCCCAAGGGGTCTGCCGTCAACGTCTACACGGAGATGGTGGACGACATCGGAGCATCCAGCTCCGGCACCTCCCAAGGGTCCTGCTGTTGACATCTACACGGAGATGGTGGAAGACGCCAGAGCATCCAGCTCCAGCACCCCCAAGAAGCCTGCCGTCAACGTCTACACGGAGATGGTGGACGACGCTAGAGCATCCAGCTCTAGCACCTCCCAAGGGGCCTGCCGTTGACGTGTTGGAACGTCAACGATAGCACCAAGCGCGGATAAATGAGTAAACTCTACTGCCCCGCTCTTGTTGCTAATAAGGTTCCCTTGCGATAGCCTGTAAACCAAGGGCCTGCCGTCGACGCCTACACGGAGATGGTGGACGACGCCGGAGCATCCAGCTCCGGCACCTCCCAAGGGGCCTTCCATCGATGTCTACACAGAGATGGTGGACGACGCTAGAGCATCCAGCTCCAGCACCTCCCGTAGGGGCCTGCCGTTGACGTTTACACAGAGATAGTGGACGACGACAGAGCATCTAGCTCCGGTACCCCTATGGGGCCTACCGTCAACGTCTACACGGAGATGGTGGACGACGCCGGAGCATCCAGCTCCGGCACCTCCCAAGGGGCCTGCCGTCGACGTGCTAGAACGTCAACGACAACACCAAGCGCGGATAAATGAGTAAACTCTACTGCCCCGCTCTTGTTGCTAATAAGGTTCCCTTGCAATAGCCTGTAAACCAGGGGTCTGCCGTCGATGTCTACATGGAGATGGTGGACGACGCCGGAGCATCCAGCTCTGGCACCTCCCAAGGGGCCCGCCGTTGACATGCCGAAACATCAACGACAACACCAAGCGTGGATAAAGAAGTAAACTCTACTGCCCCGCTCTTGTTACTAATAAAGTTCCCTTGCGATATCCTGTAAACCAGGGGCCTGTCGTCGACGTCTACACGAAGATGGTGGACGACGCCGGAGCATCCAGCTCCGGCACCTCCCAAGGGGCCTGCCATCAATGTGCCAGAACGTCAACGACAGCACCAAGCGTGGATAAGTGAGTAAACTCTACTGCCCCACTCTTGTTGCTAATAAGGTTCCCTTGCAATAGCCTATAAACCAGGGGTCTGCTGTTGATGTCTACACAGAGATGGTGGACGACGCTGGAGCATCCAACTCCGGCACCTCCCAAGGGCCTGTCATCGACGTCTACACGGAGATGGTGGACGATGCCGAAGCATCCATCTCCGGCACCTCACAAGGGGCCTGCTGTTGATGTCTACACAGAGATGGTGGACGACGCCAGAGCATCCAGCTCTGGCACCTCCCAAGGGGTCTGCCGTCAACATCTATACGGAGATGGTGGATGACGTCAGAGCATCTAGCTCCAGCACCTCCCAAGAGGCCTGCCGTTGACATCTACACGAAGATGGTGGATGACACCGAAGCATACAGCTCCAGCATATAGTGGCGCTACGACACCCCAAACTCCCCCACTCCTTTGGGGACGAGTCCAAGACATTCTGCGATCAAGTGGTAGATGTGGGTAGCCAACTAACCACATCTACCAAGGGGCCTCTAACGGGGTTCACATGCACAAAATCAACGGACGACACTGCGGCCATGTCAGTTGTGCAAATTGTTGGTCCTGAGAAGCCAACGAGCTCAACAAAGGTTCTGCAGATCCTTACGGTTTGGAACAACAGTTGAGAGTCACAGAGACAATGCAAGAAGCCAAACACAAATTCAAATCCATTAAGGAATTTTTTTACAAAGGAGGGTGAACCCTGGATACAAAAGCAAGCCACTAGCCTCAGCCCCGACTGAACTGCGCTACGACGTGTTTGGCAGCCTCTTTAACCTCAGCCGATGCTGCCACCTCACGTTCTGCAATAGGGCCTTCAAAAACTGGCTCCAGTGGCATATCAGGGTATCGGCTCCGGTAGCACACCAAGACATGGGATGCCACCGTCTCCGCCGCCGCCCTACCCTCGGCTTCTAGATGCTGAGTCAGTTGTCGCTCCCGCAGGTTGAGCTCCCGGTCGCGATGCTCTGCTGTGTGCTCCTAGGCTTGGACATCAAGATCGTGTAGGAGGAGTTCATGATGCTCAACTAGGTGCTTCGCTCGGTCCTGCTCCAGATTGCTCTCACGAAGCTCAAGTTCTTCAAGGCGGGACTGCAGCCTGTCCTGATCGGCTTCAGCCCAGGCCATCATCGCCTACGCTGCCGCCTCTTGTTCGGCAACCGCAGCCTCCCACTTGGCAACGGCGGCTTCTTGACGACTAAGGGCCTCTTGACCGGTAACAAGAGCAAGCAGGCGGGCATCAGCAGTGTCCTTGGCCGCCTTGTCATCGGCCAGGATCTTCTGGGTCAAGGCGTCTGAGGCCCTCACCAAGCGGTGCCTCACCTCCAGTTCCTTGTTCTCCTTCTGGTACTTCGCCTTCGCCTCGGCAATCGTGGACCTCAGGAGACCCTCCCATCCTCGGAGGCGATGAAGGCGAGGCCACCAACGCTGGGGATCTTGTCCCCGGAGCCTGAGCAGGAGTTGCGGTGCCACCTGACACAATAGGGTCACTACCGCTCAAAGGGATGACTGTCGAATCAGCAACACTAGGGGCCAGAACCCCAGCCCCCGAAGTCGGCTCCGACATGGCCTCAGCCATGACAACTGGAGGTGCCTCTGGCGCGACAACTGGTAATGCAACCGGAGATGCTTCAATACCCACGCCGGGCACAAACGCCGGAGCAGCACTCCCTTGAACAAGCTTGGCATGCTGCCCCGCCAGCCCAGCCGTAGCATCCTCGGCCACCTTCAAAGCACTCTCGAGAACTACCCCCGGCGGTAGGGGCCTCACAACAGCTAATGTAACCTTGCAAATCAAGACCAAGTCCTAACCAATCAACATAGGCAGGCGAGATAATAGAGCAAGTGTTGGCAAAAATGTCTTACCGACGTCCCCGAAAGATCCAACGAGCCTCCACCTTTGGCGACCTTGAAGCCACAGGCCCTGGCGATGGTGTAACTAGTGATGCCATCCCGGCAGGGCCTCTGCCAAAGCCACCAGTAGTGCTGCCACACTGTGCTAGTGTACTCCCTCCAACCTCGACAGAGCCACCTCCTCAGCTGCTGACGACATCGGCTTGAGGCCTTTTTGCCTGAGGCTCTGAAGGTGTGATGCTGTCAGAGTCCCTTATGGCACCCTGGACCGTGCAGGTGGCAAGGACGCTGGATGACATGCCGACTGCCAACGATGGAGGACCCGCCGCCTGGTGGACCAAACTTCCCACCGAAGAACCGCCGATGACAAGCACTGGAGATTGGTGCGTCGGTAGATGCTGACTTGGAGCAAAGGCCACCTGTGGCGGCGCCCTCGGTGGTGACCGAGGGCGTTTCTCCTTCACGACCTTGACCACCAGGGCCTTCCCTTTGCTTACGTCAGGGACTGATGCCTTCCCCTTACCTACGCCAGGGACCAACGCCTTGCCTTTTCCCCCAGCAGCGGGCACCTCCTCCGCCCCGGAGGCCTCAGAGCCTGAAGAAGGTGCGGACTCCTCCGAGGAGTCGACAATGGCCAGGCCCTGGCTCTCATCATTGACCTGCCGTGGTGCAAGACCAATCGCGTCCAAGTTTGGCATCTCCTTCAGAACCTTCGTCTAAAGGTCTCGATCCGTGCAAAGCGGTGCGCAAGCCTGCGGCAGGTTAAAGACGTCACCCGACAGTAGGTCGTCGCATGCCTTGGACATTGCTTCGAACACCTTCTGTGGGGTCGTCTTTGTGTCGCGCCCCCTCAGCAACATGGTACCATCTTGGAGCCCGAAGTAGAGCCATGCTGGGCAACAACGGTGTTGGTGAGGAGCCAGACAACGGCGAATGAAGTCGGCCATCACCAACAACTCCGACGGGCCGTGGTCCGCCAGGAATCGGATCCTCTCCATCTCTGGCTTGTACACCGCCTCGAGCTTCGGGCGTTCCTCCCAAGCCGCCTTCCTAATCGTCAGCCACCCGGAGGGCAATACCATGTGATCATGGGCATCGGCGTGTACGATCACCAAGTCGCTCCTCCAGCCGGGCCACTTCACCGGGGAAAGCAGAGTAATGTAGTTAAAGGGACTGTTGGCCCGATGCTGGAAGCAGAAGCCACCGAGGAAGTTGGCTTTGCTCTTCTTCCTGGTCCGCCTCAGCAAGAAGAACTGTCAGAACACCGGCACACATGGGCACACCCCCACAAACATCTCGCAGAAATGTGAGAACACCATCGCCACCACAAGAGAGTTCAGCGATAGATGGTGGAGCTGGAGCCCAAGGACTTCCAGAAGTGTCACCAGGAAGGAGGAGACAGGAGGAACGCACCCGGAGTATGCGTACGCCTAGGAGAAGATGATCTCCTTCTCCCCCAACTCCAGTGGTAAGGAGCCAGGACGGATCAAATCCCATTGATCCTTGTCCTCCCAGTCGATAAGCCGCCTCACAGGTGAGACATCCTCCATCCGGGAAGGAGGCACAGCTGATCCATTGGAGAAGGGGGTTGAGAACCTCGAGAATGGGCAGACACACAAGGAGGGAGTCTAAGGCTCGAATGCTTGGAATGTGCGGAAGAAAGGAAAATCCATTACCCACAAAGGTACCCCTTTTAAAGCACCATAGTGGCATTTATACGCACCATGCAAATTTGAGCAGGCTCCAAATCAACGGCTCGTAATACGGCGACCATGACGAGCGGGCCCAGTTCCCCCGTCAGAAAAACTAGCCCAGGCAGTTCCTCAATAGAGAAGGCAACCCGGCGGTTCCCATAAAGATGGAATTGAAAGCAACAGAAGTGCAAAAAGCGCCTTGGGAACCATCGCAATAATGTCGCAGCAAACAAAGATCCCGTCGCCACGACCCTTCAACCAGAGGGGGATGTGTGGCCATAGCAGCAGGAGAGCACACAGCTTCGACTGATCAAGACAAAATTAAAAGACCGCGCGGGAAAGTAGGATAAGGCCCCACCCTCGCGCTCGTCGCCTCACCCCAAGGTGGACCCAGGGGCCACTATCGATACCCGGCATACCAGGTACCCACACGCACAGGCTAGAGCCGCCTAGGTACCTCGCCTCTCGACAGGGACAGGGTCCGAGAGCGCCATGTGTCCAAGAGACCCGGACCCGCCAGCCTCAGATAGGAGGTCCGGGGTGCCCACAAGACAACCCAAAGGAGGCACTCAGCTCCACATTGACGACAAGACCTCAGGCAGCCACGTGTCCAACGAGACGGGACCCGACCTCCTCCGCAGAGGTGAGCTCCCAAGCTACCACGTGGCACACGAAGTCAAGACCCGACCTCCCCCACGGAGGAAAGCACCCAAGCTGGGGCGAGATCTGGCCTCCCCCGCGGAGGTGAGCTCCCGAGCTGCCACATGGACCGCGAGACGAACGCGGCCTCCACCATGGCGGAGAGCTCCCCAGCGGCTGTATGGTCAGTCCACTTGACCTGAGTGGATAGTGAAGAAGTTAAGAGGGCAGTACGCCTTATCTCCATCAAGCCTTGAAGATACGCGGCTTCCCCAGACGCATGGTGCGGCACATGCCTAATGTCAGGTACCGTTGCGACTAATCGCATCACAGTGAAGGCGCCGCAGGCCGATCCAGCTCCACCAAGTGGGTAGCTTACGGTGCCAGAGACAGTTGGATGGAACATTCCCTGCCAATGTCAGCAATAGCGTGTGGGCTACTGACGACCCGAGCAGGAAGACGATGAGTCCTCAAGTCCGCGGTCAGAACAAGCTTACAGAAGAAGCCTTAGATCTTTTAGGATAAGATCGCCCTCAGAACCACCTGTTGGGCCCCGGGACCCCACTTGTAAGGTGTCCGACCTTGACTATAAAAGGTCTGGACGAGCACCAATACAAGGACCAGACTCAGAATCCCCGATACACCCACATACACATACACACTCACCAAGCAATACAATCCACCATGGAGTAGGGTGTTACGCTCCTTGCGGCCTGAACCACATACTCATCCGCTAGAACACTAGATTGAGGCCTAAGTCCCGCCGAACAAGAACCTCCGCGGGCTGCTCCTTAGCAGATCTGGGGAAAGTGTCGCATTGACCCTTCGACAGTTGCCAAAGGGAAACAAGCCTCCCATTGAACAGACATAAAAACTTTATCCAACACTTGTAAAGTTGGAACCCTATGGTTATTAGACCAAGTAAAATTCCCACCAGAAAGGAACAATTCTCTAAGATTTGACACATTGATAATGTCATCAAACAAATCAGAGAATCTATTTGCTCTAAACAACTTATTCTTATCCCTAGCACATTTCAGAATGTTGAAATCCCCACCAATTAAAAAAGGATATCTATTAATACTGCAGATTTTGGCAAATTCTTTTAAAAAATCCTCTTTATTATCATCCTGAGCAGCACCATAGGTGTTAATTAAAGACCAAACACTCTTCCTTTGTTTATCAAAAACATCAACACAAAGAATATAAACTCCCTGTTTAACACTAATCACATCAAATTTCTCAAACCTAACCCCAGTTAACAAACCACCAGACCTTCCTTTGGACAACACAAAATTCCAATCATAGTCCTTAATATAGAATCAGAAAACTGATCCACCATAGTTTCCTGTAAACGAATAAAGTCCAAATCCCCAACATATTTCAATTCCTTAAGATAAGTTGACAAACCTTTTTTCCTTAATCCCCTACAATTCCAAAACAAACCTTTCATGGACTTCACCATTGTTAACATTTTTTTCCCCCCTCTTGGGTCCAGGATTTTCCTGCTGACCCTTAGATCTATAAATTGAAGGGCAAGTTCTCTGACTCCTTCTAAGAACCAAACATTGATTACTGCCAATTTTATCTTTTCCAACCCTTTTTTGAACTTTTTTTGTGGAATTACTTTTTTTTTCTCTACGACAACCTGATTATTATTAACATCATCTTTATACCATTCCAATAAAAACTAATCACTCTTACTCAGATCCAATTTATCAACCAAATCAGTATCAAGCAAATCATTATCACAATTGTTATCATAGCTATTCTTTTTACCATATAAAGTAAGTCTAGCTACCTCTAAATCCTTCATCATATCTATTTTATCAAAATCCTCAATACTAACAGACAAATCCATTTGACTGGCTAAATCAACTATATCATTATTATCAAGGATTGCAAAGGAATTAGATAAATCAGTCATACCTTCAAATTTTCTTTTCTTCGATGACTGCTGCTCCAATAGCTTCTTCTCCTTCTGCAGCAGGTTTTCTTCAACTTTTGGACTGTGCCTAACCATTTGTAACATATTTTCCATATAACCCTGGTCCTGAATAGAAGATTTGACACCCACATCTCTTTCTTCCTTTTTCTTCCTTGTTTTATGACTTGAGATTCTTCAAAATCCAGCCCTTGAGTACCAACCATCAAAGAAGAAGACTTACACTTAACTAGTTTAATGTTTTCCATCACATTATCAACACTATCATCTTCCATCAACAAATCATCTTCATCCATATCCCACTCTTTGACATGAACACCCAAATCCTGATCACCCTTACTCCCCCTCTTAGATACATTATCAATATGTAACAGCACCCCAACACCAGATATTGAAACAACAGGCTCATTGACATCATTTGATTCCTTTGCAAAAACACTCTCCTTCGACCTGTAAGTTTCATTCCCAAATTTAGAAGGAGCAGATTTGAAACTCGGGTCTTGAGGAAAACTCTTGGAAGAAGATTGACCAGCACTACCAAAACCAACATCCCATTTAGATCTTTTCTCTTTTGGAGCTTCCACCAAATCAGTCGGTTGAACCTGTTTACCTTTTGCACCCTTATCACCCTCTTCCAGTTCCCTCTCATAGTAAAACATGAAAAAATAAGGAGCAATAGCCCTTTCAGCACTGGCAGGAACCTTTGAAACATCTCTTGCTCCAATTCTCAGCCTAACATAATCCATCCTGTTCAAAGTTGCAGCATCCACCTCCAAAGATGAACCAACCAAAGAGCCCACATAGTATAATGTTTCAGCACTTCTCTTATCAAAAGGTACCCCTCGAACCTTAAACCACGCCGATTGCATCTTTCCCACAGCCCCAACCTCTGAAGACCATGGGCCAGACTCACTTGTAATATGTTCTCTCGCCTTTTGAGCTAACAAAGATGGAAGACTCCCGCTGGATGTAGGGTCTTTTTTGCCCAAACCAGAAAATCTCTTGTTTTTTACAGGCTAGCTACACAGAGACGAACGTGATTCAATAAATTTGTACTAGTCGGTTTACGAAACGCCGACACACCTGCACATACGTTTTCATGGAACAACTGGTAAATACATATCATTCCTAGAAAGTCGTATAGCCCAAATCATCGCTCCAATAGCCACTAGCATGGCGTTTCTTATCCGAGTATTGAACTTATACAACCAGGATTGAAAACAATGATTAACTGAATGTGGGGTATCAATATTAAATGTAACCTCAATAGCTCTCTAAATGAATCTAGCAAAATGACAATAAAAAAAGATGTTGAATAGACTCATTCCTTGAATAGAATACACATTTTTATCTCCTTTCCAATTACGTCTCGCTAGATTACCTTTTGTTAGGATTACCCTTTTCATATACCACAAGCAAATTTTAATTTTCAGTGGTATGCTTGTCTTACATATCAGTTTATCATTACACACATTTGTATTCGTAATTAAAAGATTGTACATAGAATGAACAGTGAATACTCCATTTTTGCTTCAATGTCCATCTAAACACATCTTTCCTGTCATTTAAGTTTATGAATGCCACTTCGACCACTAATCTATTCCAACAGTCCAAATTTTGGCCTACCAATCCTCGACGGAAAGACACATTCAATGGAATTGAGTTCATCACTGTTGCCACAGTAGCATCTTTTTCCGTACTATATTGAATAATGACGGAAATATTTGTTTTAATGTGAGCTTTCCTAACTGCACATCCTCCCAGAATCTAGTGCTTCTTCCATTATTAATCTGGAGATATCCCAATTTCATAAATTCCTCCTTCACTGACATGAGACTGTACCAAAACTGATAATCCCCCGGCTTTTTTTCTCACCTGACCCACTGTTTTATTCTTCAAATATTTATTTCTCAGCAAATTTTGCCAAAGTCCTTCTTCGTTTGCCAATTTAAATAACCACTTACTCAATAAGTATTTATTTTGCACGTCAATATTTCTAATTTTATTCCACTGTGATCCTTCGACTGACACAACACACTCTGCTTTGATAATCTATATTTCTTTTTATGGTTGTTCCCAGCCAGAAAAATCTTCATCTAAAATAATCAAGTTTTTCTAACACACCTCTCGTGATTAAAAAAAAAGATAACCTAAATAAGGCTATGCTTGTTGGAACCGAGTTAACTAATACTAATCTTCCTCCCACTGATAAACTCTTTCCCTTTTAGCAACTTAGTTTTTTCTCAAAATTTTCCTCCACGATCTTCCAATCTTTATTGTTTAGTATTCTATAGTGCATTAGAATTCTAAGTATCTGAACGGATTTCTAGGAATCTGAACTGGTAAGATCGCATCTTCACTCCAACAGTCTAGAATACTGACCGACACCTCACTTATTCCTCGCAAATTTGGCAACAGACATTCTTGGACTTCCAAGCACCCTCACTGTCCCCGACATTGTGACATGAAGACCATCCCAGCAAATCTGTCTTCCTGGTTTGAAAACCTCTCAGGTCACCACCACATCCAGCCTTTAAGAAGCTACGCTCCTGGCCCATCCTCATTTGCTGGTGCATATGACTCAAATGTAATCATCGGATTTTTGATGGGGCGGTATGCACGGTGGACCTAGTCTCTGGCGGGCGCCAAGCATATTCTACCAGATTCCCATACCTCACGTCTTCAAGCTGATCATAATTCCACCAACTAGTAATTGTTAACCGTGTTTACACTATCTCAGCATGGTGTTGTACTCCTTCCTAACCTCCTTCTCATATTAGTTGTCAGACAACTGATATGGGAAGTAGGGAGTAATTAGCATTAGCATTTGTAAACTGCTTCCTTCCATATTAATATGCCGGTAAGCCAGATCTTTAGGAAAGAAAAAAGAATGTTCCGAGTTGCATAGGGCAAGAAAAAGTTAAAACAAGCTCATGATGATCGATTGCTTCTCTGAAGGATGCACAAGCAAAGCATCGATCGGTGCTGCATATCTTTTCGAGGGAAGATTGTGGGTGGTGAAACAATTTCATTTTTACTGGTACAATACTATAATAGATCGGGTTGGGTTTGGTCTAAATGCGGACCGGCAGATTTTCACTTGCACCGGCTAACTCTCAGTCGGGCCAAAAACAACGAGCTCCATGTCAACCCATGTAGCCCAACCCCGACGCAACCAAACTAGTACTAATCTCTGGAAAAAAGTTCTATGCAGCACCACTACAAATTTTCCCACTTTATAGCACCTCCTAGATGATCGACAACTGGCCTAGCGCACATCCTAAAGCAGTGCCATCTCGCCCGCGCCCGCGCCCGCACGGTCGGAAGTCGCGCTGGCCCCGCCCCGCCCAGGAGCCATACCCGCACGACTCCTGCAAGCCATCCGCTCGGTCACCTGGCTCTAGATTCCCGATCCATCACACTCACGCGGTTCTTCACGGTCCCGCACGCTGCTGGTTCACGTGACTGCTTCTTCACACAACTATGGCATATTCCAGCATCATGCATCTGCCAACAACTGACCGCGGCGATGGAGTTCGGCGCTCGCGAGGGAGGCGGCCGGTGAGGGAGCTGGGCGGCCGTGGGCATGGCTCCTGGGCGGGGCAGGGTCAGCGCGACTTCCAGCCGCGGGCGAGATGGCACTGCTTTTGGATGCGCACTAGGCCAGCTGTGGATCATCTAGGAGGTGTTGTAAAGTGGGCAATTTGCAGCAGTGCTCCATAGAATTTTTTCTTTAATCTCTGTCCTTGATAGTACTGTCACAGATCAAACCTGCAAATGCTGCAAGTAGAGATCGAGCTGCTAAGACCAAAGCAAAGAATTCGAGTACGTGTTCTTTGGTTCGCTGATCCAAATCAATTGTATCCCAATCAATGAACCAAAAAAGGGAGAATTATCTTTTGCAACAAATGTTTTAGCACGAGCACAGGCTGATCTGATGACCTCTGGACTTGTTATTTTTCATTTTAAAATCTTCTCCAATCCCATTTATCACAACAATCAATGGAAGCAAGCATTTCTCAGAAAGAAAGAAAGATAAAACATCGGAAGCAAGCAAGCAACGCAACAAGCGAGGCGAGGGCCGAGGAGATCCCCGGATCGGATCAGACGCGCCTCCCTCGCTTGGGCGGGGCGTCGCGCTCATCCTCCTCGTCAGACACCTCCATATCTTGTTCGTCGTCAGTTAAGGCCAGCTCATCCATGTCGCTGCTATCAAAGTTCTCCCACTCGGAGTCGTCCAGAACCGCGTCCGAGTCCTCCTCGCTCACCGCCTGCGCCTTCGGTCCCCCCGCCCCGTCGCGGGCCGCCGCGTACCCGCGCCGCGCGAACAGACCCGCCGCTGGGTGCAGAAGCGACCGCGCCATGGAGGTGGTCGCCGCCGCCGCCGCCTGCGAGCGAAGAGAGGCGGCGAGGAGCGCCGGGCGCGGGGACGCCGCCACCGCCACGTGAGTAGCCAGGAAGCAGCGGAGGGCGAGAGCGGCGGCTCGGTGCGCGGCCATCAGCGACAGACGCAGATCACGGGCGTGAATGCTGCGCCGAGTGGCGGGTAGGGGCGCTCCCTGTCTGCGAATGGTGGCGGTGGTGGTGGCGGGCGGGGTGAAGGCGGCTAGGGTTTACGTGGGATTTAAACGGGGACGGAGGAAGCTTCCAGAGTCCAGATTGGTGACGTGGGTGCCCGTGCGCCATGCCGACGGAGCTCGTTTCGCTTGGGTTGGGCTTGAGTTTTTTTTCACGATAAGATTGGGCTTGTGTTTTTTTTTTCACGATAAATTGGGTTGGACTTGTAGGATTGCTGTGGGCGCTGGACCCACCTGACCCATATGCAAATGCCGGCCGGCCGCTCGGGACCTGTTTTCTGTCTACTTCCCATATGGGTAACGTTTATCTAACATCATTGTTTGTTCATTTCAGATTAATAACCACCAGATTTTCTTACCAATCTAACCACCTGGGTGTTCATATGCTAGACGATTAGCTGACGTGGATCTACGGTGAACCACTAAAAAAGGATTCATCCATCTACCGAACGACTGGGTGCCGTGAAGCAAAACGAGTACCGCTGACCTTTATCATACCACGACCCCACATGTACTTTATCATGTCGGGCTGGTCTGAGCGACACACCGTATTTTCTTATAAATATACTCATTTCACTTCTTTTTATTTGTCACTGGTCAATTCAACAATGAAATATTCGGTGATGAATAAAAATAAAAGGAAGAAGTAATATATGCTTAAGACCTCTTACTTGCAGGACACGTGATTAACCACTACACATGTAGTACTAATTATTTCTCCTATGAACAGATAACAAATTTACTTAAATTTAAATTTATTCGTGCCGTGCTGCGCCAGCCCTGGGTTCCATCTCCAGCCCAGGCACGGCCTGCCTCGCCGTGCTAGCCCAGGCACGACCACGACCAGCCCGTGTCGTGCTCATGGCGAGCCGAATTGGCCGGGCCACGTGCCGGCCCACTCGGCTGACCCAGACGCCCACCTACAGCGCCAGGCGCAAGCCACCACCGCCTTCTCCTCCTCCTCTCGTCGGCGAACCAATTCTCCCCAGCTCTGCCTGCCTGCCTTCCTTCCTGCCTGCCGCCGCTCTCCCGCCACCTCGCCCCACCGCCCTCCCTGCCGCCGCGTAATCGTAGCTCTCTCCGTCCCCTACCGCGGCACCACCGCCCCTCGCCTCCGTGCCGGACCGCCCCTCGGTCGGACAGACCGGTAACCCTAACCCTAGCATCCTCGGCGCGGCTGTAGAAGAGCACTGGGGGCGTGAGAGAGGGAGCTACCGACGGGGTCGGTGCAGCCCTCGTGACCTCCTCCCGCTTCTACCTCGCCCCGTGGCTTGCAAGTAAGGATCTAGAGAGATATCCCATCCAAACCCCTTCGTAACACCCCCCCTCCCCTCCCTGCCCGCCGCCGCGTAATCTGAGCAAAAGTTAGGCCCGTTCTTCGTACAAAGCGTGTGTCGATGCCGTGCCGCAAGTTCTCTTTCCATTTAGTTCCTGGGGTGTTTTCGTTGTGATGAATATACAAATATGTTCCTTTTTTCTCTTCTATCAAACGTTTGGACGGTGAATTTAATGTCTGCATATTCTGTGTTGCTCCATTTGTCTACCCGTTTGTGTTTGTCGAAGTCGCGTGCAATGGAAAATCGTCAGACATCATATTTCTCCGACGTTATGCTGCGGATAGATTACGATTGTCAGGATTCAGTTACCTGACTTGGGTGTTGGATACCGCACCTTTTTTTTTACTCCCTCCGTTCTCAAAAGTTTGTCGCTTTGTAGTTCATTTTTAAACTACAAAGCGACAAACTTTTGGGGACGGAGGGAGTGGTTTCGTTGTGTAACATTGTTTTTTACTTGATGAATGTGTTTATTTGAATTTAAACATGTTATGAATACAAAATAAAGCTTCCCCCCTGTATTTATTTGTCATGTTTAATGTTGTGTACCATGTTATTTCTGTCAATTACCGTCTGAGTCCATGCAAGCTATAGTATTTTTTTGATGTGTGCCAACTTGATTACTTGGATGATTAGTGATGTCAATGTATGGAAAAACATTTTTCTTTGGCCGCACGAAGCTGCATGAGACATTGCTGCGCTGTGTAATGCATTGGTCGAATTGGAAAATGGAAACACCATCCATTTATGTTATCTAAAACAATAATTTCCCAGATTAATTTCACTACTTTCGGAAACGGTTTCTTGGATTGCAAGTAGCATCGGTTATCAATACTATTGAACTTTACTGGGGGGCAGGGGTAGAGGCAGTGTTGGGGCAGCTTGCCTGCTGATGTTGGATTATTGAATAATTTGGCAACTATCCCAGCCTTGTTGATTTCCAAGCTGCGAATGCTAGCCCTGTCTAGCCACCAAAACATGCCTTGCAGCTTATGCTTTGTGTTGAGGGATGTAATCGTGCATGCTTCAAAAGAAAGGAAAGTTAGACTGGGAGCTTCTGTGGACAGAGACATAAGTGAACAACGCCGAACTTTATTTTATTTGTATAATGGATCGAAAAGTCATTTCTGGCCTCTGCATCATCACAATGTTCACAGCCTGAATTTTAAAAAGTTTTTAGTGATTGTTGATTTCATTCTAAGTAGAATAGGACTGGCATCCTTAATGCTTTGATGGTTATGCTGTTGATTTTGGCTTCTAGAGGTTGGCTAGTGGCAAATGCACAAATATTTTAAAGCTGCCTCATATAATCCTTCCCCATACCCCATCTTGTGTGGGAGCTCCCAGCACTTGGTCTGCCTTCGTATCAGTGAGCAATAATCCAAACAGTTCCATGAAAGACATTCTGTGCAGCTCCCATGTTTCATCTCTGCACACTCTTTTTTTGGTCCACGGTTTCAATCACTATTTTTTGAGTTGATATATGTACTAGATACCTTTAATTATTATTATTATTTCAGACGGAAAGCTCATAGGTACACTGTTGTTATGCTCATAATCGTAAAGCTAATTATTTAGAAACCGACTTAAATAGACTCCTTATTTGCTGGATTGATCCTTGTTCCTTGTCACACAATATTCCTTGTTGAATGAAATTGATTGTACATGTGCACATCTTTTTTCCTATAAAGGCTAGTGATACTGTTGTAATGTACATATTCCATTATTGTTATGCCAACTGCTTCAGTGCTTCTAGAATCCTTTTTTGCTAACTTCCTATTACAAATGCGTGTACTGTGTTTTGTATTTGAGAGACATTCACTCATTACCTTATATACAGGGTCATTCTTTACATTGAGATGCCAATATGAAGGTAGACCTGTAAACTGTATATGTATAAGAGTTAGGTTTTGTTTCTATCACCATTTTGGAGTGAGAAAGCAAAGCTTCTTATGGCATCACTGCAAGAATCCAATTCTCAGTGCTTGAAGCGAAAGCTTGTTGATGACTGCCTGTCTAAAGACTGCAAATCTCGTCGCATCAAATCCGAGAATGGGCTCTCACTTGATTCATCTGCTAAACGCTGCAACTGTTGTTGCACGCGACCTAACCTTGCCAATGATTGTGTCAATTTCCTGAAGAGTGGAGTGCCTAACCGTATCATTTATTATAAACAAGGTTCTTGGCATAATTTTCCTGAGCAAATTATGAAGTCCCTCATTGAAGAATTCAGAGGCAATAAATCAAGTGTTGTGGCTGTGATGGATGATGAGCCTCTTCTTGTTGATTTCTTATCAATGACTCTGGTCAACCTAAAAACTAGAAAGCAGCGATCTGTTGCATGGTTTGATGACACTGGCAAATGTTTCTTTCCTTCTCTGTTCTTTGATGAGGATAGTGATGAACTCAGCAAAGGGGATTCTGGTGGTGTTGACAACACTGCACAGGGAATAATGTTAGATAAGGTTGCAAACTCTCCGCCTGAAGTGGTCAAACAAGTTGTGCTTGAATCTAGCTCTCCAGTCCCTCGGAAACCCTGCACTGCAGAAATATTGCGCAAAAAAATCACATCTGTTGAAAGAGGCAGCGAAGGATTTCTGTTTGTTCAGAACCTCTTCCTCTCTGGCATGGGTTCGTTTGCATCCCCAAGTAGCATACTGCATGTGCACCGTTACTCTCCAAACGATATCACTGCACAGTGTAGACTTGAAGCATTTGAAAGACAGATGAAGTCCACTAAAGAAGAACGTGGTGATGCAAATGTACGATATGGATGGCTAGGATCTAGGAAAAATGACATAGTTAGGATTCTGATTAATGGTTTGGGTACCACTGCGAAATCTGCTGAGAAAGCAAGCTTGAGTGCTGGGATATATCTGTCTCCAGAAAATCGAGCCTTTACCAGGTGTGCTTTCCTAACTCAGCTTTTTGACTATCATTTTGTATGTCTAAAATGTTATATTTAAAATCAAATTTTATTGTGTCAGTGTTGGTCTTTGTGATGTTGACGAAAAAGGAGTGCAATATATGTTGCTGTGCCGGGTGATACTGGGCAACATGGAACCTGTGGAGCCTGGATCACAAGAGTCTTTTCCAAGCAGCGAGATTTATGATTCTGGTGTTGATGATTGTTCAAATCCAAAGTGTTATGTGATGTGGCCATCACATCTAAGCACTCACATGCGTTTGGAGTATCTTGTTAGTTTCAAGCTTGTTCCAAAAGTTCAACGTAAGTTGATTAATAAGAGTTAAGAAATTTATTTTGCTATATTGAAATACATGAAGTAATTCTTGCTTCTGGTGCACTTATGTTCAGATTATTTGCTTGGCTTGAAGGGATTATGGTTTCAACCATCACCGAAGGATGTTGCAGTTGATATTTCTACTCTTCAACCTGTGAGGCAACCTGATTCCTGTTACTTGTTTACCATCGGCATGCTGGTTTTTCTGTTAGTTGCATGTCTATTGATCACAGTGGGGGAACTGAAGCTTGTTATTATAGATGTTCAGTTTTGCTGTGCTGTCCAATGATCCCCTTCCCTGCGTGTGCAGTGGTGAATAATTTTAGCATTGGTGTACAGTAGTCTTGACTTATCCAACCAAACAATCTGCGCAGGTAATGAGTGAAACAGGTGAAGGTCCAACTTCCCCATGGATATCATTCAAAGTTCTGTTTGGAGTAATTCAAGACAAGATAACATCTGTAGCAAGGGAGCTGCTATTCCATCATTACGAAGAGCTGAAGGTATGTACACTCGACAAGTTTTGGCATGAGTTGGTAATATTTCTGGTTCATATGGAGAGTAATGAGACATTCAAGTTCTCTACGTGACAGGAAGAAAAAATAACTCGTGATGAAATGGTGAAGAAGATGATAATAATAGTTGGAGAGAAAATACTTTTGGAAGCATTGAAGAAACTTCATTATTGTGTAAGTTCCTTGTGTCATGCCAATATTAAGTGCTGGTCCTTCAAAGCTTCAGCCTTCAAGTTGCATGCTCACAGCTCACCTTGTATTGTAAGTGTAAGTTTGTATAGGAAGGACTGTGCCACGTTATGCTTGCAAATTCACCCTAAGTGACCTTTTGGAGTTTGAATGCTTCTAACATGTGCAACATAGAATCCAATCTTAAATCTGGCTGAAAAAGAGAAGGCTCCTTTTTAGTTCTGCAGGACCAACACCTGTATCTTTTGGGAAGAAAAAGTACTGGATACTTGTCTCTTTATATGAATACTGATTTGCGTTTCTGGAATGGTAGGGGATATGCATTTAATATTTCACAAGATTGGCTATTTTCTCTGTACTATTTTTTATATACTTAATACAAGTACTGCAGGTGCTTCCCCAGCAGTTTTTTGGTCAAAAGAAAAAGATTGGCTATTTTGTACTTAGTATTACTTCTAATATTTTTGATAATTGAAATTTTGATGATTTATGTTAAGGAAAATTGATAGGAAATTATGAAGCCGCTTCATGTCTCTTGAGCACTAGTGGTACAGAAAACCATTTTAATAATTGCTCTGCTTTTGTTTGGAACTGATCTCTAGCTCTTTCCAAATTAATGTTAAGCTATTCTGCATTTAGTATACTTTTAACAGTTGTGTTTGTTGAAAATTTGATTGTCTATGTTATGGAACATTGAGAGGAATTTTTCAAGATGCTTCACGTCTCTTGAGCACTAGTCTCTTCCATGTCACTGTACTCCAGTTTTCTTTGCTTGCATGTTTATGTTTTACCATCACCTTCTTACTGGTTTCTGCTGCAGCCATCATTATGGTACAAGTCTTCTGCTGAAGTGGTGTCTGGTGATCCTACAAGGGCAACACAAGAGTTCTCCTTGGGTGAGACAGGCAATAACTGTTCATTAACTCTTAGTGTTAACCATGGTGATTCACTTGCTCCAAATGCTGTTGATGAATGCTTGACAGGTCACAGCACCAAAGGATGTGATAACCTTATGACAGAAATGGTGCCTTGTCCAGCACCGAGTGGTGAGCCAGACTCGTCTAGTTCTGCCGGTGCCATATCCCGTGGTTCTCCAAGTGTGCAACTTGAAGACAGAGACTCCCCCAAACCAATCATGCCACCTGGTAACTCTGCAGCCCTTTGTGCCAAAAACCAAGATTCTTGTGCATCAAGAGTGGCACCTATAGCTTGTGATGGCCTTTTGAGGACGTTTTCTGGAAAATCTGCAGCTCCTGGTGGGGAAGCATGCAATTCTTCTACACTAACCACAGGACTTACAGATTATGCTTCCCTTGCAGCATCCAATGCCTCGAGAATCCATGGAACTTCTGCTCCAGGTTCCACTTCTAAGGGCTGTGACTCTGTTGTACCAAACTTGGCACTTGGAAATCCTAGGACTATTGGTGTGAAACATTATAGTTCTACACCAAGATTGACACCTGAAGGCAAGGAATTTCTTTCACTGGGTATTGCATTACAAAGGCCAGCACTTCACACAGTAAAAGGCCAGGACAGCCCAATGACGGTTGCCATACCTTCAGTTCGCTCACCAGGTAAGCCTCTGTACTAGGAGAACCAAGTTTTACTCTAGTCTATACATCATATATCTAAGCCTAATTGTTGCTTGCCAAATGTGGGTCTCAAGGCTGTTGTTTCTTTGCAGGCCCAAGATCTAAGAGCTCAGAGAACCGTGATTCTTTGGCACTGAGTATCATGCCAAAAGGCCATAATGATCCAGCATCAAATAAATCGTTCAAGTGCCGTGAATCTCCAAGGGCTGACAAGTCCCCAGATAGTGGTTCGTCTGAAGCCCAGGATCCAGTCACCAAGGTTTACACTGCTCCTGCACCAAGTATGGTACCTGAAACCGACCATGGATACAATGCTTATCATTCATGTTATTTTATCTCACTTTTTGTAATACTTTGGTGGTGAATGCAGTAACTGGGGAACTAAAAGACCAGCCCAGGGTGTGTGCCTCGCAGAATAAATCACCTGGGCTAGGCCTTGATGCTAGCAGCCATGTTACTGGAGCAGCCAGTGCACTTGTCGCCCTATCAACTCTGCGTGAGAAGGACGGGAGCTAGACTAGCAACGGCGTTCACGGTGGCGGGGTCAATGTATCGCCTCGTTCCGTTGGATCTCCTGTACATGTGATGTTACCGTTTCCATGTACATGTGGTTGTAGCTGCTGTAAACCATTAGGATGGATTATTTTGTTTATTCCATATGCTACAAGCGTCAACCCGTCGACTCTGAACATAAAATCCTTTTTGATCCGTGGTACTAGTAATCTTGTAACAGTATTTCCCTGTGCACATGGCTAGGTGCCTGGTGGTGTTGTCTTTAATTTGTGTTCCTTGCGGCCCACTCCATTGTGTTAATGGGACAATGGCCTTGAGTACATGGCTTGGTACAGAGTGGTGAATTATGCGCAGAAATTGCATGGATGTTCAGAGTCACGGAGGTGAGAACTGAGAAGATGCTCTGGCCACGCAGGTTACGCTAAAGTTCTTCCTTCGGTGCATGAATTTTTCCTATAGATAATTATGGGTTGGAGCGAAGACTCAATGAATGAAGAGGAAGTACAGGTACATTTTTCTTGCTGTGTAGTCGAGCCTCAAGGAGTTATGTTGTAAGACCGTCACATCGGTATACTGGAAACATTGCTGGGCGCCAGATGTCCTGATGGGTCCTATGATTTTGGGTGCAGCGGTATAAGCTCGATTCCACTATATGCTGCCGGGTTCACGGGCGGAGGAAACATGCACACATCTTTCCATATTCCTGTCACTCTCTTCTCGTGCAAGGGTCTGTGGCAGTGGGCTCCTTGGCGGCGGCGACAGGAGACGGGCACCACGGCGGGCCGCGGTAGGAAAAGGGGGTGGGGAAGGAGGAGGGCGTCACTAACGCCGGTTCTCGAAGGTCACCTCGACTCGGTGGTTCGACGCCGACGAAGCCGGTGCGGTCTCCGTCGGTACTCTCAAGCACCGCCGGGGAAAAAGGTCCACCTCGTCTCGTGCGTCCGATTTCACCTCGTCGACCCACAACGATCGCAGAAGGTTTGCCTCTCCTTTCCTCATGTTCTAGGGTTACATTCCATTTCATTTTCTTATCGATCCGATTCATTTGTTCGATTTGTAGTGCATATGTTCCTTTTTTGTTAGTTTTACGTTTGTCTTTGCGGCCGGATTTGGATTGTCCTATTGCATACGTTCCATTATATTTTGGATTTGGGTTCCATTAGGGTTGTATTAGGGTTTGAGATGATGCTGAGATTAGGGTGACATTAGGTTGTATGCAGGTTGGATTAGGATTGGATATGGTTTTGTTAGGGTAATATTTCGGTCAGATTATGGTTTGATTAGGGTTTCATTCGGGTTCTATGAGGGTTTGAGACGAAGTTGAGATTAGAGTGACATTAGGGTGTATGCAGTTGGATTAGGGTTCGATAAGGTTTTATTAGAGTATGATTTGGGTCGGATTTGGACCATGAACTACTTATGCTGGCGACTGCTATTGCTCTATGTTTTATGTAAGAGTAAACAAACGGATTCCTATCATAATATGCAATTGCTTTAGATTAGGGGGAAATAATGGCATCTGCTATTGCTCTAGTTCTTCCTTGTGATGTTTGCTCTTTGTTTTATGTTCTGTTATCTGAAGATAATGTAACAACCACATAAAAAGGAAGTGTTGGGTTCACCTAGGGTTTATTTAAGGGCATATTGGGGTTCCTGTACCATAGTAGTACATTAAAGCGGATAGAGTTCAGTTGGGTTATTCTTATTTTATTAGAAGCAACTTGTCTCTTCTCAATTCAGTAGTCAGAATGTCGGGTGGTGCTGATAAGCTTCGAAAAAACTTGCTTTCGCTGACCAATACTATTGATGCATCGTATCACAAAGTTAGGGATCCAATTGAGGACATTCTAACGAACCGTCCATATGGCCTTCCAACAGACGTGACTAATGTCTTTGACTACCCTTCAAGGGATACTTGATGATCTGCACATCATGGCCATAGAGTGTGAACAGGTTGCTAACGCTGAACCTACACTCTCTTTCTCTTATGACACCAAGGTTTCGACAGATGATAAAATCCCGTTCGATTGGTCTCCACCGTGTCCAACTTATTCAGATAGTTCGATGGAGTCTACCCCAAGCTCTAAGCAGTCTGGTATCCTGTAGTAGTGCGCTTCAAGTGTGTCACATATTATGGTGTATCATGTAGTATGGTACTTGTAGTACTCTCTATTGCACTTATGTTTGCAGGAACGCCTATATGTACTATGTGTTGAACCTCTAAGTGGAATGCATATGTCCTCATTTATGTGCTGTCATGTGCGATGAAATTGTTATACACTTCAAACTTATTGTAGGATGGATCGGAGGGTCACTTATTATAATAACCATCTAGTTAATCAGTACTGAGATGGATTTTACCATACTCACCCAATGGAAAACCGGCCAAACTTTGATCCATTTGCCGATCTAGAGAGTGGCCCTTCTAACTCTCTTATAGCGGGCAAGGGAAAAGAAAAGGTTCGGGCTAAGAAAAACAATCACCCCTGATGAAGATGTTTTGCTTGTGAACTCACATTTGCAAATAAGCTGCGACCCCATAGTTAACACGGGTCAGAAGGGAGATGATTTTTGGGACCGTATTATGCAGCAGAATGAAGCTGGGAGGGCTAATTACCCACAACGAACCTTGTGTTCCCTCCAAAGTCGTTGGGACCACATCAATCATGAGGTAGGGAAGTTTACTGGATATTATAGTGCAGAGAAAAGGAAGAGAGCTAGTGGTACCACAGATGTTGACGTGGTGAGGAAACTATCACTCTATGTCATTCCCGTTTTTATAAGTTTCACTAAGTTTCTAATATTTTGCACTGTCTTATTTGCTTGTAGTTAACCCATGCAACTATGGAGTTCCCAAGGAGGGAGCCAAGTCCTTTCCAATGGATGCATTGTTGGGTGATCATGAAAGAGGAGCCGAAATGGGCGACACCGAGGCACCATAGGGACCGCCAAACCAGACTTGAGGATCCATTTGAATCGGTTAGCTTCTTGTGCCATTCTCTTTTACTGCATTCAATATTACCAACATATTTTACAACATGCATTGTTATTACATATCAGCCGAACATTGATTCTACTACGGTGTAAGGAGATGAAGAACTCACCCCACCTTCAAGTGGAGGTAAAAGGCCACTCGGCAAAGATTCCAGTAAGGCGCTCTCAAGGAAGAAGAGCAACTCAAATTGCTCTTCCAATGAGTTTGCGGGTATAATCTTATTTCGTGCTCTTTCAGGATTTGCGATGTTGCTATCCAAAATTTCATTTGCTGTCCAGAATTTTAGTTGCTGTCCAGAATTCTAGTTGCTATCCAGATTTTTAGTTGCGGACCAGAGTTCTAGTTGTTGTCCATATTTCTATTTGTTGTCCAGATTTTTATTTGATATCCAGAATTCTAGTTGCTGTCCAGATTTGTAGTTGTTGTCCAGATTTTCAGTTGCTGTCGAAAATTCTGATTAGTGTATTAACAGATTCAATATTGTCTGCTATGATATCACTACTATCAATTACTTTCCTGTTATCCATGATTCGATATTGATATGATATCACTACTATCATTCAAAATTGTGTTGCGGAAAGTAAAAGTAGATTCTATACTTGTTAAAGTAAAGGAGAGTCTTGTCATGTTAAAGCAGATTCTTTTGATGTTGAAGATTCCAATACTCACAGTGAACTTCAATCTGTCATGTTAATGTGTCTATCAATCTGTCTCAACCTTTTGATAATTTATGTTACTGTGTCACAGTTAACTTCAATGACCTCATTTTATAAAAGATGGAACAGTGGAACAAGGATACAAAAGCGAAGATCGAGATGCACAATAGAACTCATATGATGGATGCAAGTATGGCGAAGGTCTATGGGGCTGTTCAAATCAAAGCTGGAATTTACGGAAAGAGAGTTATCTGCAAGCGAGAAGAAAGATGACGAGTGTATCATGAACATCGACCTTACGAAGTGCGACAAAGCTAGTGTTGCATATTATGCGGCCTGCCAGGATGAGATTATGTGTCGCCGTTTTGGTCGTTCGTTGCCATAACTTAGCTTGTGTTGTGTTACTTGTATGAAATTCGATTTGCTTTAATAATGATTGTTTGAGCTTTGTATTCGGATTACTGTTACCAATTTGTGTAAGAACTATTCAGATTATGTTGTTGTAATAATTTCAACCTGATGTTATTTGGCCTATGTGTCCCAACCTTTTAAAAAGTTTAACTTTATCAAATATGGTGTGATATAAAGATATTCCATCTACTTTGAGCTGGTGTGATATAAAGATATTCTATCTACTTTGAGCTGGTGTGACATAAAGATATTCCACCATACTATGTTGGACATCATGGTATAAAATGAACTGTGCGTTGCCATTTCATTCATAGAAACCACTTTTCTCATTCCATTTCTTTGTGACGGTCTCAGTCCATCGTTGCCAATGAATTTGTTTGGCAAATTGTTTGCTAAAAGAAAGAAGCGGCTACAATAACTCGAAGAAGATGATGAACAACACCGACAACGCATAAAGACATGGACGAGGATGACAACAATTCTGCTGCATGGTACATGCAAATCATGCACGAAGAAAATTCCCGCCGTAGGAGTTCTACTGACGCTATTCCAAAAAAAATATGCCAGCAAGATCTCGATGCCTACGATCGGATGATACGTAGGGATTACTTTGGTGAAAATTCGATGTACAATGCTAAACAGTTCCGTCGAAGGTATATTTCAACTTCAAAGTAGTACTTGTAACTAATTCAGGATTTTTTTTGTAGGTTTCGCATGCGAAAGGTTGTTTTGAACAAATTCTACAAGACGTAGAAGCTTGTGATCCATATTTCCAACAACACCGTGATGCAACAGGAAAGCTTGGATTATAAGCTCTGCAAAAGGTAACCACTTCTGTCCAATTGCTAGCCACAGGGGCCCCAGGTGACTTTCTCGATGATAAGCTCGGTATAGCAGAGACGACGTCTCGTGAATCTCTACTACATTTGTGCCACGTAATCATTAATTTGTATAGTGAAACATATCTACAGGAACCAACTAGTCATGATATTGCGGGATTCCTGCAAGTTAATGCGAGACGTGGATTTCCAGGAATGCTAGGCAGCATTGGTTGCATGTATTGAGAATGGGATAAGTGCCCTACTGCAAGACATGTTCACGGGGCGTGGTAAGCATCCTAGCATGATACTTGAGGCAATTGTCTCACAAGACTTATGGATATGACATGCCTACTTTAGACTCCCTAAAGCTTGCAACGATATAAATGTATTGCAAAGGTCTCCTGTTTTCCAATCGTACATTGAAGGCAATCGCTCAGAAGTTCAGTTTACAGTTAATGGTAATAATGGTAATACGTACAACATAGGCTACTTCCTTGCTGACAGCATCTATCCAAACTGGCCCGCCTTTATAAAAACACTGCGACACCCTTACAATTAAAAATCTTAACACTTTGCTATGAAACAAGAAGCAATGAGGAAAGATATTAAAAGGGCTTTTGGGTAATTACACGCTAGGTGGGGGATCGTGCGAGGACCCACACATGGTTGGGACTGTGACAACCTAAATAACATTATGATCACATGTATACTTTTGCATAACATAATTATTGAGGATAAACGCCAATTTAGGGGCATTTCAACAGACACCAACTTTACATCAATTACCGATCAACAGAAGTATATGCGGACCCGTCGCAAGGAAGTGTATCTAAGAGGTTGAGTTTAGTCAAATCCCTACACATGTTACGAGACAAAGATAAGTATTTAAGGCTACAACATGATCTCATCAAGCATAACTGGAACAGGAGGAACAACCAATGATAATTATTTTTATAATTCTTGTACTTCCATAATTGTTGTCCTGTATGAATATTAGTGATGGTCATTGTCGATACCCTGCATACCGGGTACCCCGCGATACCGCAAGAAATGCAAGAAAGTTCCACCCGTTGGTGTCAAAGGTCCTTTCAGGTCCCACATGTCACGCTGCACCGGACCCGCTCCCCTCATATTGTTAGCTCCTGAGCTAACACGTGTAAAAGAAGACCAGAACTAAACTCCCAACAAAGGGAAGCTCCAGCGTCAACACGTGTACAACGGCTCTGAACCTAACTCTCAGCAGAGAGGAGCTCTGGTGCCGACACGTGTACAGTAGCCCCGGACCTAACCTTCCGTAAGGGAAAGCTCCAGAGCTTCCACGTGTGGAGCCTTCGGACCTTCATCGACGCGTACACTGGCAGATCTCCTTCAGCATGAGCCATCAAGCGCGATTAAAGCGGCAGTTACAAGATGTAATTACGTGTCGTTAATGTTGTATTAACGACACGCGATCAATACAACACAAATCCCGTGGAGTAGGGTGTTACGCTCAGGCGGCCCGAACCACTTAAATCTCTGGTGTCGTCATCTTGATCTTGATCTCTGCGTACCCCAACCATAAAAGAACCTCCGCAGGCTCCTTCTTAGCGGATCCGGGGGAAGTGTCGTATCAAACACTTCTACATTTGGCGCGCCAGGTAGGGGGGACGTCCCAAAATCACAAGATGGCAAATTCAGCTGCTGGATCCTCTAATGGCAACCACGCTGGACAACCTGCGGAGGCAATCCCTCCAATGTCCAACAACCAGCAGGTGCCATTGTTCCCGCAGGCGCTGTGGCACCACAACCACCATCTATTCCGGCAAACAATATTAGACAACAAGATGGAGCATCTGCGTCGATCACTGCATCGACAAACAACAAACCTGAGCACACGCTCATTGCTGCGCGAGCTCTCCTACAACACCCACCGCCTCCAGGTGCACCCCAGGGTGCTATGGAGCAGTGGAGGGCTGATGTTGACCATCTGGTTGCAGCTGCGGCTGCAGGCACCAGCAATCAAGGTCCTCCTCCTTTGGGACAAGCACCATCTCAACGACGGACCTTGTCGGGTCGACTTGGTCCGCAAGTCTCGCAACAAAGGAGACGTGTTGCCTCCCAACAGGTGACTTGTTGCCTCACGGGGCACGAAGCACCCACACAATCACCAGGATTCCGACTCATGACCTGCGGTCGGAACTAGATCGCCGTTACCAGCAGCAGGACGATCGTGTCCATATCGAGCGTGCTCGTGAGAGGTGAGAGGCTCGGAACAACCCTGCTCTTCAAGGAGTAGGAGGAGGCTGCTCTGCCCTGGCCATGCATTTGCGCATGGTCAGATGGCCACAGAAGTTTCGGCCTCACATGCCGAAAAAATTTGATTGGACTGTCAACCCCGCCAAATTCCTTCAAATCTACTCCACTGCCATACTGGCAGTAGGGAGTGATGAGCTGTAATGGTCAATTACTTCTCGGTGGCTTTAACTGGGACTGCAAGGTCCTGGTTCATGAGTCTTCCATCTGACTCCATTAATAGGTTGGCAGAGCTATGCCAACAATTCACTGCCAACTTCGGGAGCTCTTACACCCGGCCCGACACTGAGTTGGACCTGTTTGCCGTAAAGCAAACGTCGAGGGAATTGGTATGATCCTTCATCCAGTGGTTCTCTCAGGTATGAAATACCATCCCTTCAATCTCAAGCTCTTCTGTTATCGTTTCATTCAGACATGGCGTTCGAGATAAGAAGATGCTGGAGAAACTGGTGACCAAAGAAGTCACCAGCATCACGGAACTCTTCAGCTTGGCAGACAAATGTGCTAAAGCTACGGAGGGCCATGAAATGCACTCTAAACCAACTCTGGAGGTTAAAAAAACCTCTACAACTGAAGATGCTACCTCCGGTAGTGGCAAGAAGAAAAAGAAGCCCAACGGCAAAAATAAGTTGTCGGCCGGCGCTCCAGCCGCTACTGCTGCCGCAGCTCCTAGAAGCCAGGGGCCACACCCCAAGAAGCGACCTCATCCTTCATCAGAAGACGACAATAGTTCCAAAGCATGGTGTCTAATTCACAAGACAAACCAACACAACTTCGAAGAATGCTGGGAGGTCCAGAACCTTGTCGAGCGCTATAACAAGCACCGGGAAGAAGCTCCTTTCCGTCAAAGGGAAGGACAACAAAAAGTCGACGAAGCTCTGGCCGAAGAGGAGCTAGGTTTCCAGGACCCCAAAAAGATCTTGAAAGCCGTTTACAATACAGTCGACGACGACTTCGACGTCTCTGACAACGAGCATCGGAAGACCCTGAACACCATCTATGGTGGTTCTTGGGACATCACTTCACGTCGCATCCTCAAGACAATGCGGCGAGATATGGCTGTGGTAGCTCCCACTGCTAAGGCGAAACCACATCGGAAGTGGATGGATACTCTCATCATTTTTGATGCTTCGGACTGCCCCCGAAACATAATCGGGGCTGGTCAACTCCCGTTGATGGTGTCACCCACCATTAACAATATTCAGATCCACCACATAATGGTGGACGGAGGTTCCGGGCTAAACCTCATAAGCTTCGAAGCTTTCGTTAAGCTTCAGCTCCGGCCTTCGGACCTTCGCCCATCCCGACCTTTCTCTGGAGTAGGTCTGGGAACCATTACTCCTCTCGATTCCATTACACTCCGAGTGACCTTCGGGACCCGGGAGAACTACCGAAGTGAGAAATTGGTCTTCGATGTTGCGCAGATCAGTCTACCATTTAATGCCATTCTGGGCAGGTCAGCTTCATACAAGTTCATGGTTGTTGTCCATTATGGCTACTTGGTGTTGAAGATGCCAACACCCACGGGTGTTCTCTGGATCCGCGGAGATCGCACCGTAGGGGTTACCGCTCTGGAAGAACTCCATGCGCTTACCACAGCGCAAGAGGAAGCATCTGGAAAGGAGCCAGTTCCGAATCCTCCGAGCTTTCGTCATAAAGGCTCTACCTCCGCACCCCGTGTGCAACCAAGCGGCGACGCCGACATTCCCGTCAAGGTCATCCAAATTGGTTCCGATCAGACTACCCGTATATCGGGGGGTCTGAACAACAAATAGGAACTCGCGCTCATCACTTTTCTCCGGGCTAATGTTGACGTGTTTGCCTGACAACCGTCACAAATGTCTTGGATCCCTAAGGAGGTGATTGAGCACAATCTGAAGATTTACCCAGACGCACGGCCTGTACACCAGAAGCCCCGGAAGCAATCAATCGAGCGACAAAACTTCATCCGACAGGAAATCAAGAAGTTGCTCAAAGCTGGATTCATTCAGGAAGTCTTATATCCAAAATGGCTGGCAAACCTAGTTGTTGTACCCAAGGCCATTGGGAAGCTTCAGATGTGTATCGATTACACCACCTTAAATAAGGCATGTCCAAAGGATCTATTTCCACTACCTAGAAGAGATCAGATAGTGGACTCCACCTCCGTGTGTGAGCTATTGTGTTTCTTAGATGCACATTTTGGATATCACCAAATCCAAATGTCTAAAAAAGATGAAGAGCATACTGCCTTCATAACAGTAGATGGATTGTACTATTATACTGCCATGTCATTCGGTCTTAAAAATGCTGCTTCAACATTTGTGCGAGCTATGTACAAAATGTTTGGAGAGCTAATTAGAGACTTGGTGGAGGTGTATTTTGATGACATAGTTGTGAAGATCAAAAACAAGGAGTCACTCCTTGACAACTTACAAGCCGTCTTTGACAAGCTACGCACCACGCGCACCAAGCTGAACCCGAACAAGTGTGTCTTTGGGGTTAGCTCCAGGAAGCTTCTGGGGTTCCTGGTGACTCACCGAGGAATTGAAGCAAATCTGGTGAATATCAAGGCCATAGAAGATATGCGGCCCTCAGCCCGCATTAAATATGTTCAGAAGTTAACTGGATGTCTAGATGCGCTCAGCCGATTTATCTCAAGGCTGGCAAAACGGGCGCTACCCTTCTTCAAACTCTTCAGGAAGACCGGACCTTTTCATTGGTATGAAGAAGTAGAAAAGGAGTTTCAAGAGCTAAAGCAGCTCCTCACCACACTACCGATATTGGTAGCTCCTAATCCTGGTGAGCCTTTACTTCTTTACATTTCGGTAACCACCGAAGTTGTCAGCATGGTCCTGATTACGAAAAGACCGGAGCCACATCCAACCCAAGAGTCCAGACTCCTCCGGGAGGGTCCGGAATCACCTAAAGACGTTACTGGGTCTCAACTCCCAGACATGGAACCTCAAAACGAGATGCCAGGAGATCAACCTCATTCGTATGAGGAGGTTCACCTGGCTGGCCAAGATAATCTGGATCTTCCTAATGAGGTCTAGGTCAAACAAGAAGGAGTTTTGGACCCCTCCAGGAGGGTCCAAGAAGCACAACCTGAAGGTCCGAAACTCTCCAGCAGGGTCCGAGTCGATGGAGACGAAGCTCCAGGTCCTTCTGAAAGGGTCCGAACAGTCCAACACCCTGTGTACTTCATCAGTGAAGTACTCCACGACGCCAAGAATAGATACATTGAGGTGCATAAACTGCTTTACACAGTTCTTATTGCCTCAAGGAAGCTTCGTCACTACTTCCAAGCCCACAAAATATCAGTGGTAACTTCTTTTCCACTGCGTGCTATTTTGCATAACCCTAATTCAACTGGGAACATTGCAAAGTGGGTAGCCAAACTGGCAATATTCGATCTAGAAATCGTGTCTAGACAAGCAATCAAAAGTCAAGCCTTGGCTGACTTTGTGGCAGAGTGGACCCCATCTCCATCAAACCCTGGGGGCCACAACGAGCAAAAACCAGAACTCAAAGTTCCGGTATTCACTGAGCCTCACTAGACCCTCTACTTCGACGGCTCTGTGCAAAAGCACGGGGCCGGAGCTAGAATCCTTCTCTTGGCTCCGATCGGAGAGAATGTCAAGTACATGGTACACCTTGATTTCGAGACAACCAACAAAATGGCAGAGTATGAAGCTCTCATCTACGGACTCAAGGTGGCACTGTCGTATGGTGTAAAACAGTTGTTGGTGAAGGGAGATTCACATCTCATCATAGAACAATTCAAAGGTGAATGCTCCTGCAACAATCCTCAATTAGCTGCTTATCTCCTTGAAGTCCAGAGGCTTCAGAAGGACTTCAAAGTCCTGGATCTCCATCAAGTTCAGCGTCTTCACAACGCTGAAGCCGAAGAACTCTCGACGAAAGCCTCAACTGGAGCTCCAGCTCCTGAAGGAATCTTCGTTTGGAGGTTGTCAAAACCAACAGCTCAGCCTGCCAAACCGAGCAAAGGGGGCGAGACCAGCAACTCGAAGCTGGCAGTCCCGGTGGCTTTGCTATCATGGCGTCCACCAAGGGTCGTAGGTGCTATCGGAAGCTCCGAGCAACCCAGCACGCAAGACTCAGAAGCTCAAGTTAGCTCCAATGCATGGATCTCGGAGATTCGGAGCTACTTGAAAGACAACATCGTTCCTGAAGACAGTGTATCCGATGACCAGATTGTCAGATTGGCTAAAAGATACACGTTGGTAGAAGGGGATCTCTACCGACGTGGTGCCAATGGCATCCTAATGCGGTGCATTGCAAGGGAAGAAGGTCGTGAGCTCCTTGCGGAAATCCATGGAGGCGAGTGTGGAAACCACGCATCTTCCCGCACGCTGGTTGGTAAAGCCTTCCGACATGGCTTTTACTGGCATACAACACTCCAGGATGCGGTTGAGCTAGTGAAAAAATTTGAAGCGTGCTAGTTCCACGCAAAACAAATTCACACACTAGCTCAATCGCTACAAATGATACCTCCTACATGGCCATTCGCTGTGTGGGGCATGAACATCTTGGGAGCTTTCCCAAAAGCTGTCGGAGGTTACAGGTTCCTGTATGTCGCCATCGACAAGTTCACCAAGTGGTCAGAAGCAACTCCAGTTGTAACAATCAACAAGCAATCAGCAATCAAGTTCTTGAAGTCCATTATATGCAGATTCGAAGTTCCAAACAAAGTCATAACTGACAACGGAACTCAATTCACAAGTGCTACATTCCAAGAATATTGCGAAGACCTCGGCATTCAATTTAGCTACGCCTCAGTAGCCCATCCAGTAAGCTATGGCCAAGCCGAGAGAGAAAATGCAGAAATATTAAAGGGACTCAAGACGCGCACATATGAGCGCTTGAAAAAGCACGGAGCTAACTGGATTGAGGAACTTCCATCCACATTATGGGCGAACAGGACAACTCCAAACCGGTCAATCGGGGAAACTCCATTCTTCCTGGTGTACGGAGCTGAAGCAGTTCCTCCGGAAATCACCTTGGGGTCTCTCTGGGTCCGGACCTTCGATGAAGCCACACAGGACCAGCTCCGACGTGAAGACCTTGACCTCGTCGACGAGGGAAGGTGTCAAGCAGCTGTTCGGAATGCACGTTATCGCCAAGCGCTCCGGCGCTATCATCAAAGGCATGTGCGCAACCGACAACTCGAGGAAGGCAATCTGGTGTTTTGGAAGATACTAACTCGTGAAGGAATGAACAAACTTTTCCTCAGCTAGGAGGGTCCCTTCCGAGTAATTTAAGTATCCCGACCAGGATGCGTTCGCTTGGCAACAGAGGATGGGACCCCGCTTCCCAATTCTTAGAACATCGAGCACCTCTGTAAGTTTTATGCCTAGAATCACGAAGGTGAGTCTGTAATTACACACAATGCATGTTGTAGAGTCATTATACAGAGACGGGCAAGTCCTCTGAGAGAACACTCGGACCCCTCCGGGAGGGTCCGAGAACTTCAAGTAACACTTGTGACAGTCACAACACTAAAAGTGTAACTACTTGCTCTGGACTAGTACAAGATATATAACACATTTAGCATGGTCCAGCACCCTAAGTGTGTCCTTGACTCCCCTGTAATCTAGACCTATAATGAAAGGCATTGTTGTGTGAAAACAAGCTCCATGCGCATTTACTTTTTGTGCAAGGCTCAATATATCAAATTATTTTCATCCCGCTTGTCTATAATGAAGTTATGCACATCTTTTTAAGCTTTGTTCCAAGTAATTCACATGCATTACAAGCCTTATTGATAGTGTTTTTGGATCTTAACATTGCTATATAATCTACTTGCCCGAACGCCAAGCCAATATAGGTTCCGGAGTGTGCTATCGACTTAGCCTGGTCCTGCACCCTAAGTACGCCGCTCTACCTACACCCCGCCCGTAGGCCTCAGTAGGGTGAGTACTAAAAAGGCATGCAAATCTAGAAAGATTATATCAAAATGTTTGTTATCATGTCGAGTTTCTTCGGACATAAAGTCCAAACAAGAACAATAAGTCACAACCAATTTGTAGACAAGAGGACGAATTTTACTTTCTCTCTTGCCTTTAATGTGCAGGAAAAGCAAAAATTCATAGCGATGGTGGACGATGCTGGAGCTACTAAGATCCGACATCCTCCAAGAGGGGTCCGCCATCAATGTTTAATATGTTGACAGTGGATGACGTCGGAGCTACCAAGCTACGCCCATCTCAGGAGGCCTGTTTTCGACGCCTCAGAATTGAAGACTTTGGACCTAAAATATACAAGTGCGAAGCATTCAAGACGTCAACATAGTTCCACAACCTTTGGTACATGTACACACTTCAATTGTACATATGTACCAAGGGGCCAACAAGATACGGCACAGTATATTGAAGACAAAGTGAAATTCAAGACAGAAAGGAGGATTCATTAATCAAAAGTACTGGATTACAAAATTGGGATTACAAGGGTCAAAAGGAGAAAAGTCTTAGCCACTGGAGGATCTAAGTCCTGTGGAAAAATGAAGTAACCTTCTCAGCAGCTTCTTGGACACTAGCTCTGGCGGCATCCTCTTCCTCGGTGATGATTCCTTCAAAGATCGGATCAAGGGAGAACTGGGGATCTCGGATTTTGTAACACGCAAAGACATACTCGACGACGTTCTTAGCCAAGGATTTACCCTCTGTATCTAGCTAATCGGCGATGACATTACCCATCGCGTCGAGTTTGCTGCCAGCAGAGCCAAGTGCCACTAGCGTCTGGTCCAGCTCCTGCGCTGGGTCCTCCGGGCGTACTGGACTGAAACCAAGAGGCACAAGGGCCCTGTCCACACGTCCCAAGAAGTCCCATACCATCAAGGACTCAATTGTCTTCGAGCTCTGCAGCTCTTCCAGTGAGCTTCGGGCGGCCGCTAGCTCCGAACTCTCCCGAGCAAGGCGTTCCACCACTTTGGCATGTTGCTGCATATTTTAAGCAACCTGCTTCTCGCGGTCGGTCAGCTCTGACTCCTGGAGGTGGATGTGGTTCCGCCTCTCCGCCAGGTCTTTCTCCCTGCCTCTCACTTTCCCCTCCCTAATGGCAACATCAGCTTCTCTTTTTGAGAGCTCCTGCCCCATCTTCCAATACTTCTTCGTTTTATCTTCACTCCACTGCTCAAACTTCTTTGAGCGATCCGCCAAATTCTGTCCACCCAGAGTCAGGTTCTGGGTGACCTCCGCCTCTCTCTTCATGACATCCTCCTGCTGCTCAAGGAGCTTCTCCTCCCTCGCCTCCAAGTCCGCCCGACGCTTCATGAGAACCTCATTCAATTCAGTGAGTTTTTCGTGACGCTCGTCAGCAGCATCACGCCTCTCCTTGGCTTGCTCAAGGATCTCCTTGGATCTAGCGTCGAGCGCCCTGATGGCGGCTTCCTTCTCCTCCTCAGCTTGTCCCAGTATTCTAACCAGACCTTCTCCCTCTTAATCCACTCATTCTGGTCAGCCAGCCTCGTTTGGGCAAGCCCGATCTCAAAATGGAGTCTGTTGCGCCAACGCCTCAAGGTGTGGTGCTCCTCCTCCAAGGCTTTTGTCTCATGATCAAAGGCAAGTTGGACCTGTCGGAGACTCGAGCAGGCGTTGTCAATGGACAACACCAAAGGGATAGGCTTCGGACCTGCTAGGGTCATTTCTACAGGCTCCAGTCGGTTTTCCATCACAAAATAGGGTCCCACTCTACAAGAGAGGACCCTTGAACTTCTACGGCACTAGGACTGCTCTTAGGGAGCCCTTCAGCGGCAGCAGAAGAACCCACTGGGGGAACTTCCACCTCTGGAGCAGTTGAAGGTGCTGCTTCAGGGTCTTCAGTCGCCAGCTCCAAAGGCGGAGGACCTATCGCCAATTCTTCAAGCTGCTCCGCCTCTGGCCCAGACACCTCTGGGAAAACTACCTCCGGAGCAGCAGTCGGGGCTTCATCCGACGCCCTTGCCGCAGCTGGCGTAGACGCCGACACGTCACTTGCTTCCGGTATAGCGACCGGAGCTCCAACCATTTCTGGCCCAACTGCCGGATCTTCAACATCATCCGGCCCAAGGGACAGACCTTCAGACATTTCCGGCTCAGCCGCCGGACCTTCAACCATTTCCGACTCAATAGCCGGGGCTTCAACTACCTCTGGCTCAGCAGCCAGGGCTTCGAAAACTTCCAGCTCAAAAGCGAGAACTTCTGGCATCGCCGGTGTTGGAGAATCAGCCTCCGCCACCGTTGCCAGGGGCATATCTTCAACTTCTCTCCTGTGGTCAGGCGCTACCACAGGAGCTTCGGGCGAGGACTCCGAGCCCAAGTCCACAACAGCTGGCGTCGGAGTTGTCACAACTTCTGCCTCCGGTTGACAAGGAGGCTCGGCGCTTGAAGCCAAAGCTTCGGTAGGTGCAGCCCCGACCGCTGCGACAGGCGCTGAAGTCCCCGACCCCTTCTTCGACACCCTAAAAATAAAGGGAAGAGAAGATTAAAGACACATAAAAAAAAGACTAGCATTTTAGGATGAGCAATCAATGCTTACCTAGGGATGCTACCACCCCAGTCGCCTCGGAACCTCTTCTTTTGAGGCCCGGAGCCAGAACCCACCAAGTTTGGTGAGACAATGGCTTCAGACCTCAGTTGAGGGCCGCTTACAACAACCAAAGTCCTCTCGGCCGGAGCTTCTATGGGCTGGGAAGAACTCCCAGGCCTGGAGCTTTTAGCCGACATTGAGGCCGGGGTCGACTGCCCAGAGCTGGCACCTCTTGAAGACGCTTACACCGGAGCAGGGGTAGCTGCAGAAGACCTCCCCTGCCGGGGAGAAGGAGTCGTGGTAGAAGGAGCAGGTCTGACGGACCTCCCGTCAGTGTGTTTCAATTTCCTCTTCTGGCTGGAGGGCTCTGCTGGCTCTTTACCCTTGCCCTTGCCAGTGTCTTCAGTCTTCCGGCTCGGGGCGGAGGCAAGACCACCATCGGAGGCTCCAGGGATCACCAACCTGGTGGTCGGACGCTTTCTACCGCACCAAGGTCGTCAAGCACCGGCATCTTCCTCCAGAGCTCCCTACTGAATTACACTTCCATGTTCAGGGGGGGAAGCTGTCGGCGAAACTAAGTCGTAACCATTGACATTTATCCCATGCTGGAATTTCTTGAGATGAAACTCCAAAGATTTGTCATCCAAGTTGGATTTCAGATCGGTTTCAATCCGTTCGTCATCCATCACGCTGTTGAGGGCCCACGCAAGCTTCTCCCTCTTCTTCAGTGGAGCCCATCTATTGAATATGAAGTTGCAGAAGACCATCTGAGGAGTCACTCCATCCTCCACACATTCACAGATCCTGGTCAAGATGGGGTTGAAAGCGCCTGACAGCACCAGAACTACACTCCAGGCGTCGGTATCAACATTGGGGAGACCTTCGGCTAGCTCCAACTTCTTGTGCTCCTCCGCCGCAATGATGATCCAATCTTTCTTCCAGTCGTCCCACTTGCCAGAAGAAAACGACTTCAAATATTTGAAGGGGCAGTTCTTGCGCTTCACAAAATAGTTGAAGCCAAGAAGCTCACTTCCCTTGCCGGTGGTGTGGATGGTGAAGAAGGTGTGGAATAGATCGACGCAGGGGGGAATACCCACCCACATCTCGCAAAAGTGGACAAACGTCGCCACGAAAAGAAGAGAATGGGGGCCAAGGTGATATAGCTGCAGACCATAAAAGTCTAGCAGCATCAAAAGAAAAGAAGAGAAAGGTGGAATGAATCCCACCATGGCGTACGCTGTGAAGTACACCATATCACCATTGCGCTCCTTCTTGAACGGAAGCTTGCCGGCGCGGACCAAATAGTTGAAGGAGTTACTGTACCACCCCATGTAGGTCCGAACCTTCTTCAGATCATCATCGCTCTTGAGGCGGCTCTTGGGGATACCCAACTCCATCGTGGCAAAGCGAAGCAAAGGAAGGGAAGTTAGGCGGAGTTTGGAAGGCTCTGAGCGCAAATATGATCGAAGATGTAAAGAGTCTTCAAACCGAGCGCACTTTCCCTCTTAAGTAAGCCTCCGTGACGCTTGGATAGAAACCAAAGTGAGAACGAAGGCATTTTTCAGAAATCTACCCCGTCAATGACGAGTGGGCCTAGTGCCACCCCGACGAAGAGATCGAGGTTCTTACCCAAGGCGAACCGTTGTCATGATGAGCGGCGGGAAACTCGATGGCGGCACCTTGTCAGGGCACGCGGAACCGATACAGTTTTCGTATTGGGAACCGGCGACCTTCAATTGCGTGAGATCCGCACTCAAAGATCTCATCTGCCACATTCATAACAAGCCACGCGTTGAAGGTTCACTCCCAGACCGTCACTCTATCGGCGCATTAGAGGACTTTTTAAAATCAAAGCGTGAGAATCGAGAATGGCCCCACCTCCGGCAGGATAACTTAACTCAAAGAGTTCCTCCCAGAGGTGGGCCCGGGGGCCACTGTCGGTACCCTGTATACCGGGTACTCCGCGATACCGCAAGAAGTGCAAGAAAGTTCCACCCGTCAGAGTCAAAGGTCCTTTCAGGTCCCACATGTCACGTTGCACCGGACCCGCTCCCCTCATATGGTTAGCTCCTGAGCTAACACGTGTAAAAGAAGACCAGAACTAAACTCTCAACAAAGGTAAGCTCCGACGTCATCACGTGTACAACGATTCCGAACCTAACTCCCAGCAGAGAGGAGCTCTGGTGCCGACACGTGTACAGTAGCCCCGGACCTAACCTCCCGTAAGGGAAAGCTCCGGAGCTTCCACGTGTGGAGCCTTCGGACCTTCATCGATGCGTACACTAACACATCTCCTTCAGCATGAGCCATCAAGCGTGATTAAAGCGGCAGTTACAAGATGTAATTACGTGTCGTTAATGCTGTATTAACGACATGCGATCAAGAGCACTGTTAATAGGGGTAATGCAGTCATTAAGGTACGTTATCACACTATTAATCATGTTTAATACTCTTTAGACAGTGTATTAGGCCATTAAATACGCCAGAGCCACATGTCGGGCCAGACAAGCTTTGTAACGGTCAGTCCTTAGAACTATAAAAGGGTTGTACCGCACGAACTCAGGAGACATTCGATCTGATCCCAGCTGAGCTGACCCGTATACTAGCGAACATACTCGCACAATACAGCAACACAAATCCCGTGGAGTAGGGTGTTACGCTCAGGCGGCCCGAACAACGTAAATCTCTGGTATCATCATCTTGATCTTGATCTCTGCGTACCCCAACCATAAAAGAATATCCGCAGGCTGCTTCTTAGCGGGTTCGGGGGAAGTGTCGTATCAAACACTTTGAGAGTCATCAACTATTTTTCTTATTATTTTCCACTGTAAAATATTGTAAAATATTTTTATTGTTTTTATGTTGTTGTAATATATTTCTACTCTTATGAATTTATCGTAATGTATTTCTATGGATTGTAATTTTTTTAAATCTTAATATATTTGTAGTATTTGTAAATTGTTGTAATTTATTTGCATTCCCAACATATTTTAATTAATTATATTAATTTGTAGTGCAAACATTCAATCATTGAAAAATATAGTTTAAAAAGGGAAGGTAGTTGATGTAGTGGAGGTAATTGACATAAAGTATGTTATAGAGTATGATGAGTGTAGAAGAATATGCTGGATAGAATGCTGGAAAATCATGGAACCCACACTTTTAAAATAATGTTTAGAGTATATAGTCTTGCGGTTTCGCACTGACGAGCTATACACTGCAAAGGCAAGCACTTTGTCAATGTGGTCGGAGCCTCGAGCATTGATAGAGTGCAGGCCTGTTTGGAGGCCGTGTAACGGTGCCGTGCCGCACATGTGGCGCCGCCTAAGGTGTGGCGCTCATTTTCGGCGCCACAGGTGTGGCGGAGTTGACGAAAAAAATATACTACGGGAGCTATGGCGAGATTGTGGCGTGACTAAGATGAGTAGAAGACCAAACGCGAGTGGACCTGACTAACTTGTGGCGAAACCAGGCCCTGCATGCCTCTAGTTAGTCAGAAGAAAAGTTTGTAGACGAGGCACTGTCCTCCTCCGGCCTCCAGGCCAACATCAAAATCCGTGCGGTGGCCCAGTCGCGCCTCGTGCCAACGCAACCGTGTCGGTTACGTGGGACCCCATTCACGTTCACACGCAAACTCGTCACACCCCAACCCCCGCTCCTTCCTCCGCGCGGCACCGTTCCGGATCCAGCCTCCGCTCCTCTCCTCCCGCCGCCGCCAGCCCGGCCATCCCTCGGCGGGAACAGAACCGGCGTGGGTTCCCGGACTCCAGTTGGTTTATTCCATTCCCTTGGTAAGGAGGAATTCCCCTTCTCCTTCTGTACCGCGGCGGTGGCGTTTATTTTAGGGTGAGGCCTCGAATCTCATCCAAAATGTTCCTTCTCAGGTCTTGTGTTGCTCATACAGTGGTCTGTTGCGACCTTGCCGCTTCAACATTTTGACCATGTCCTTTGTGTACTGATATTCCTTTTTCCTGCTCTCTTGCAGTGTTTTGTTTTCCTTCGCCACACCAATTACTCAACCGAAGAAACATATTTTTGTAGCCCTAGCTCTCCATGGCAGTGGAAAGAGATGTCTTTGCCATATCGGGGCCGACGTATCTCAAGACTGTCGATTGGTGAGTATGTGGTTAAAAGTTTTTTTTATATTTTCTAGTGACATCTGACCCAGCATGTTTTGTGTGTGGTTGAAGTGTTTGATTTATAAAGATGTTTCATTTGAATGAAGTATGTTTATCATGTTTTGTCCGAATACAACACAGCACCATCTCATGAAGCATATCAGCATCCTGGACGTGTTCTTTCTTTTATGTTCTTCCATCTGGTCCTGCCGTTAGTTTGAGAACTAGGTTGTTCTGATGAACCACAGATAGTCAAGAGATCAGCTTTGTTTTTTATATATTCATTATACCGGGAAGGAATTCACCTTTTGCATTTTTACAACATGGGCATTGTTTCAAACACCAAATCATCAACTGGTTCATAGCATAGCCTATGTGGCCTATTTGCCCTTGCTGAGTTCTGTGCAAAATCATCAAAACATAGTTACGAGTTATGACCTTTAACTCTATCACTCCCACCTACTCTGCCTGTGCATTATGGTCCAACTGTAAGTGGTTTAAGGCATTATTAGTGTTGCCGTTGAAATAGACATATCATCCTCTACTGACGTCATGTGTCCTTGATGACAGTGATGAGATTATTTATCATTTTATCTTGACCTCAAATGTACCTATAAAGTGTATAACCCATATTATCCTTTTTCTTCTCCTGATCTTCATTGACGTTCCCTCAGTCTAACCAAATATGCATTTATTTATATTATGAAACTAGCAAAAAGAACCTCTATATGCTACACAGATTCTGCTTTAGAATAATCCAAATTTAGGTTCTTAAATATAAATACCATCTGGATGGGTTAGCTCAATAGTCAATACAATATAATAATACATGAATCAATTCTGTGAGTCCATGTACTGTAGATCCTACCATAATATAATGAGCAAGTGCATATTTTTTGGAACATAGCTTCATGCATTGTTAGTCATTTTTGAATCTGTCACTGTTAACTATGGTGTGTGTTAACTTCCATTTGCAGTGTTTTTTTATTATTATGTATAATCAGTTTCTTACTCCATAAGTGTTTATGCATTAACATTCTCACATGTCTGACAAGAATATCATTGGCATGTAGAGCAAAAAGTGAATGGCCAAAGAAAAAAGTAGGAAGCATCATGCATATGAATGACATTGCACATAAGGATTTTTTGTAACTCCGCCTATGTTGTAATGACATAGCCGGTCCCAAGCCCGGATAAAGGATGAGGGGTTGTGATAGGCTTGGCGAGCCAACAACTATACTTAGCCATTCTCATAGAAATGAAACCCATTAGATATTCGTTGGGGTGTAACCCTCTTAGCGATGCGTCATACCAAAACCCAGGTATGATGTTAAGAGGGCAGGGGCCGGGTCGCTACCGCCTTAGTGGTGCGCCATATCGAAACCCGAATGTGGTGTTAAATGGGCAAGGACCGGATCGCCACCACCTTAGTGGCGCGCTACATCATCGTCCAAATGTAGTGTTACGTGAGCAAGGGTCTTTGCATCTTACTCGACGAATGCGAAGGGTAAGGAAGCTAGCCGAGGAAACTAGGTTTCGGGTGGGTAGTTGGAATGTAGGATCCTTGACGGGAAAGCTACGAGAGTTAGTAGACGTTGCGATTAGGAGATGTGTAAATATCTTTTGTGTACAAGAGACTAGATGGGCAGGTCAAAAGGCGAGAGAGGTTGAGAATACCGGTTTCAAGCTTTGGTATTTTGGCTAGACTGAGACTAAGAATGGTGTAGGCATCCTAATAGATAAGAGCCTTAAGGATGAAGTAGTGGATGTTCCCATACAAGGGGATAAGATCATTCTAGTCAAGATAGTTGTGGGGGACCTTATCTTGAATGTCGTTAGTGCTTATGATCCACAAGTTGGGCTCGACATGAGCACTAAGAGACAATTTTGGGAGGACTTGGAGGATGTGGTTAGTAGTGTACTAATAGCCGAGAAGCTCTTCATAAGAGGAGATCTCAATGGCCATGTAAGTACAACTAACGTAGGTTTTGAGGGGGTACACAAAGGTTTTGGGTGTGGCGATAGAAACCAGGAGGGTAAGGATATCCTAGACTTTGTCGTAGCTTATAACTTATTGATAGCTAACACCCTCTTTAAGAAGAGGTTATCTCACTTAGTGACCTTTACTAGTGCCCAACATTCTAGTCAAATTGACTATATCCTCACGAGGAGAAGGGAGAGGGGTCATTTTTAGATTGTAAGGTGATCCCTGGGGAATGTGTGGTTCCACAACATAAACTTGTGGTAGTCGACTTTCGTGTCCACATGCGTGTGTCACGAGACAAAGGTGTTGAAACCGTAAGAACAAAGTGGTGGAAGTTGAAGGATGAAGCGCAACAATCATTCAAAAGGAGGATGATTGCAGAAGGACCTTGGAGCGAAGAGGAAGATGCGGATAGTATGTGGGTGAAGATGGTGACTTACATTAGGAAGGTAGCTAGGGAGGTGCTTGTGTGGACAAAAGGTAAGAAACTTGTAGATAAAGGCACTTGGTGGTGGAATGAGGATGTACAAAAAGCCATTAAGAAGGAGTTTTATAAGAGCTGACATCATGAGAGAAGCGCAAGTAACATGACGAAGTATAAAAAGGCTAAGAAAAATGCAAGGCGTGTTGTGAGTAAAGCAAGGGACAGACCTATGATGCGCTATATGAGAGACTAGAGACAAAGGAAGGCGAAAAGGATATATACAAGATGGAGAAACTTCGCGAGAGGAAGGTGAGGGATCTCAACCAAGTCAAATGCATTAAGGATGAGGCAGATCGAATGCCATTGAAGGATGAAGAGTTTAGCGGTAGATGGCTGGATGGGAATGAGAGCATTAGGCTCGAGTTGGATGACTCATTTGATGACACCAACAGACGATTCGTGCGGAGGATACAGGAGTCTGAGGTTAGAGATGCCTTAAAAAAGATGAAAGGAGGAAAGACCCTCGGCCTCGATGATGTCCCCATTGAGGTTTGGAGATGTCTGAGGGATGTAGCAATAGTATGGCTCACTAAACTATTGAACCGCATGTTCTAGTCAAACAAAATCCCTGAAGAGTGGCCGAAAAGTATTTTAGTACCCATCTTCAAAAATAAAGGAGATGTTCAAAGTTGTACTAATTACCGAGGAATTAAGCTTATGAGTCATACTATGAAGCCCTGAGAGAGAGTGATTGAACACCGCTCGAGGAAAGTGATCAATGTCACTAAAAACCAGTTTGGTTTTATGCCTGAGATGTCCACTATGGAGGCGATTTTCTTACCCCGTCAGCTTATGGAGAGATATAGGGAGTCAAAGAAGGATTTACATATGGTGTTCATTGACTTGGAGAAGGCATACGATAAGGTACCAAGGCCGATCATGTGGTGGGCGCTAGAGAAACACAAAGTCCCAACAAAGTACATTAACCTTATCAAGGATATGTACGATAATGTGGTGATAAATGTGCGCGTAAGGGATAGTGAGACTGATACTTTTCCTATCACAATAGGGCTACACCAAGGATCGGCCTTAAGTCCATACATCTTTTTCTTAGTGATAGATAAGGGATATCCCTTAGTGTATGTTCTTTGCTGATGATGTAGTGTTGGTAGATAAAACTAGGGATGGTGTTGATAGAAAATTGGAGTTATGGAGGCAGATCTTAGAGTCCAAGGGGTTTAGACTTAGTAGAACCAAGACCGAGTATATGAGATGCGACTTTAGTGATGTTGGGTACGAGGAGGGAAATGTTAGTTTACAAGTACAAAGTACCTAGGAGGGACACATTTCGATATTTAGGATCAATATTACAAAGCAATGATAATATTGACAAAGATGTTTGCCACAGGATCAAGATCGGGTGGTTGAAGTGGCGGCAAACATCTGGAATCTTATGTGAAAGTTTTACAAAAATTGAATGGAAAATTCTATAGGACGGTGATCAGACCTGCGAAGTTGTATGGAGCAGAATGTTGGTCAACTAAAAGGCAACATGTCCAACAAATGAGTGTTGCTGAGATGCGCATGCTACGGTGGATGTGCGGTCGCACAAGAAGAGACAAAATTAGGAACGGGGTGATATGTGATAGGGTAGGGGTGGCATCGATTGAGGAGAAGCTAGTCTAACATCGCCCACGGTGGTTTGGGCATACCAGCGGAGACCTCCAGAAGCACCGGTTAACAGTGAGATTATAAAGAGTTGAGAAAATTTTAGGAGAGGTAGAGGTCGACCAAAGTTGGCATGGCAGGAGGCAGTGAAATGAGACTTAAATAAGTGGGACATACCTAGAGATTTGACTCATGATAGGATTGCATGAAAATTAGCAATTCATGTGCCAAAATCTTAGTTTATTCGTATTTTGTTACTCTTATGTTCTTTCTTATTAATCCATTTTTTAAATAAATAAAATGTAGAATCTTATTTTATTTCTATTTTTTTACTCTCATCTTATTTTCTATTATTTTTCTTCAAAAATTGTTGGGTTTCATTTCTAGCCGACCCCAACTTGTTTGGGACAAAGGCTTGGTTGTTGTTGTTGTTGTATAAGGATTTTTTGTATTTTCTATGCCTTCTTTGGGTATATCGATGTTGCTCAGAAACATAGGTGGCTTAGGTAGCCTTTTTTTGTTACCATTTTGGAGCATGCTTGTTATGTTGCTGCGTTTTCAGCATGAACTTTTGAACACCCTTAGTAACATTGTCAACTGACAGTACTTTTGTTACATTTCAATGGTATAGCTGTTGCATAATTCTTTGCTAGCAGTGTCGATGTTCATTTTTTACAAAGCATTGACATGGGGAAATAACTCTCATTATTAAATCTTAAAAGGAACTGTGAGCATAATCGGAGATATGTGGCTGCAAGCTTAGTTCAGGCTGTATATGTTTTGGAGAGGGATCGACAACTAAATCGTGAATCTCTTGAAGCTCTAGGACCTCCTTGGTGGGAATTCTTCCATTTCAAGCTGATTCGCAAGCTTGTTGATGATGTTGACATGTCTATATTTGGTGCAATATTTGAATTCATTCCTCCTTCAAGTAAAGAAGCGTCTATAGAGAATGCTCCAAGATTTGTTATTGCTTTTAGAGGCACCATAACAGAGAAAGATACAATCTCCAGGGATCTTTCCCTTGACGTTCAGCTTGTTCAAAATGGTCTGCATAGGACCTCAAGATTTTCCATTGCAATGCAAGCTGTTCAAAATGTAGCCTCGGTTTTTCCTGGATCCACAATTTGGCTAGCAGGGCATTCGCTTGGTGCAGCTATGGCTATCCTTACTGGAAGAAACATGGTTAAGAAGGGTACACTTTTGGAAAGCTTTCTTTTCAATCCACCCTTTGTTGCTGCTCCAATTGAAAGGATCAAGGATGAAAGGGTGAAGCATGGTTTCCGCATTGCCGCAAGTGTAATTACTGCAGGATTAACAATTGCAATGAAAGGTAAAAGTGAAGGGAACAGTCAGAGATCCATTGCTGAAGATTCTTTCAACATTCTATCATCATGGACGCCGTATCTGTTTGTTAATCCGGGAGACCATATCTGTTCAGAATACATTGGCTACTTCCAGCATCGGAAGAACATGGAAGATCTGGGTGCTGGATTTATCGAGAAGCTTGCGACCCAGAATTCCATCGGAGATCTGTTCTTCAAGGCACTAGGTTGGGAGTCAGAACCACTGCACCTTCTTCCATCCGCCGATCTAATTGTCAACATGAGCCCTGCTCCAGATTTCAAATATGCCCATGGCATCAGCCAGTGGTGGCAGTCTGAGCTGAACCTGCAGTGCACCAAACATCGGTACTCATAGTTGTTCGCTACTAAAAAGGAAGATGTTTAGAAAGTCCCTTTGTACTATTCGTTCAGTTAGTGTGATTCATTTTGTCTATGTGATTAACTCTGGTGAATTGTTTCAGACATACTGACTGCATTCTCTCTAACTTTGATACCATGGAGAAATGTTCAGGCCATCTTCATTGTATAATGTCTATTAAATTATTATTCATCAATTGATCCAACTTTACGTACTCGATGGCCTTGCCGGCTTCCTCTCGTTGACTCGTTCTTATGATTATACTATTTCTATTTGGATGAAGTATCTAGGTCTGGTTCTAATTTTAACAGCTGGGGTGTATCTCCGTTGAGAAGGAAAGTTACACAAATTTGCAAATGTCTTGAACAGGAATCATATTCCCATACTAAAAGCTATATCAAATGTCCGTATACGTGAGGACCTTTTTGTGTTCTACCAGTACGCATGGAGAACTTCTGCTTTACTTGCTCGATAGGATTAACATCACACATCTTGGGAGTAAATTTAATACAGCTAATGTGTGTTGGATGCCTCAGTACTTTATTCTTGCATTGACATTATTTTTTTGTCACTGCTATTTACGGGTGCCTATTTTAATGATAAAAAATAAGATACTTTATAAATTTATACAAGCAATTCGTGTCATTTTTCATAATGGCAACAATAAGTAATTCTAACCCTCAAGCATGAGTAGGCCAAAATATTATGAGATTGCTTCGCAAAATAACTACTCCTTTATCTCATGTCTCTATCTCTTTTATGCCATTATTAACACAGAAAAGCTCCATTTCCTAAAAAAAATTAAATAAAAAATACTGGTTTTGCTTTACCCACTTGAGCCTGAGCTTCAAGGGTATGTTTGGATTGAAGCCCGTGCTTATCTCACTAATTTTCATAGTTGACCGTAAAAAGAGTGTGTTTTGATTGGAACAAAAATTTGGTAAGCCAAATAACTCACATATTAAAGTAGTTCATTTTTGATATCAACATTGGCCAACTTTTAAGTTGCCAAATTTTGCACCAAATTTTGGTAACATCAAATTTTGAAAAGGTGCACAATAGTAACAAATCAAACACACCCCAAATCCTCTGACATTACATAGCAGTGTCACCACTCCAGATTAATGTCACCCACGTGTCATTTCCTCAATCCAAGCCATCCACATATCTAGTGGACGACCGCACACCTCAATTCAGGAAAGAAAATTTTATAGAGCACTGCTGCAAATTCCTCTCTTTACATCACTTTCCAGATGGCCGCCATCTGCCCCGGTACACATCTCAAAGCAGCCCACCAACAACCGCTTTTTGATCGATCGACCGGCTTCGCAGCTGACCCTATTGGCCATGACCCTGGGGAAAAAATTCTATGCAGCACTGCTGTAAATCTCCTCTTGTACAACACCTCCTAGATGGCTGACACGTGTTTGTGCGGATCTCAAAGCACCACAGCCCCAACACGTCCGCACGGCCGCTTCAGCTGGACTCCGACTCAATGACGCACGAAATTTTCGGCTCTGCTGGACTCGCGCTGGAGTCCCGCTTGAGCACGCCACGGCTCACGCGGTGCATGTTTTAAGGCCTGTTTGGAACCACTAGAGCTAATTGTTAGCTGCTAAAAATTAGCTATAGAGGTTTTAAACCTCTCAGCTCATAGAATAGCTAATTATTAGTTACTACCTCAGCTAACTATTATCTCATTAGCTGCTCCAACCTAGCTAATCTCAGCTAATTCTTGCCTAAAGTCTATTTTACCCCTACCTTTATCTCTTCGTCTCCTCCCAAACCGAACCCTTGGTTCTTCCCAAACCGTCGCACCGCTCGGGCAGCTAGCGCCGCCGCCCGTTGCGCAGGCTCGTCGCGTCGCTCGGCCCCCGTCACACTGCCATCTGTTGCACCACTTGGCCCCCGTCGCACCGCTCGGTCTCCGTACACCGCACAGCGACTGCGACGCCGTGCGACTCCGACACCGAGACCGCCTTTCTCTTGGTTCACGCGGCTTCTAACGATAAATCTGATGAGAGTGATGAGATTCTAATTTAGGGGCACAATAGTCAATTAGTGTCTAGAGACAAAATTAACTTAACAACCTTCAGCTAATAATAATCTAGCTAATAATTAGCTGATCCAATTCAGCTAATAAATTATTAGCTAGCTAACAATTAGCTCTAGAAGTTCCAAACAGGGCTTTAATCTGCCTCGGTTACGGCTCCGCGTTCTGCTTTATTTAAATCACTATCATTATTGAAGTTTCAGCACACAACATCTTGATTGAAGCGTCGATCTAAAATATACTGCTGCCGCCACTGCACGGAAACCGGCGACCCAAAAATTTCTGCTGCTGCCACTGCACGGAAGCAGCCACAACATCTGGACAGATTCTCGATTCAAGCGTTGGTCGAGATGGACACTGGTGAAGAAACCAGCAACGCAGGAAAGTAGAAAAATTGTACTGCCGCCACTGCGTTAGCCGAGGACACGATTACGTACGATGGTGATCTAACGATTTTTGGTGATCTCGGTATCAACGTGATCACGTCATCTCCAAAATCATCGCAAATTATGATAAATAGAAAGAAAAATATGTGGTTACATTTTCTCGAATTTTATATCATTAAATTAATTGTATGTATTACATCTTAGGAATAGGGCAGTTTAATAATTGTCAATTACATTTTGCACAACTCTTAGTCTCGTATGTCATTGCTGTTCTCTGTTCATCCTATGTCATTGTGGAGTTCTTCTCCTGGAAAACATATTTATGTTAAATCAGAGCAATATAGCTGAATATGAGGAAATAACGCTATGCATTCAAGTAAATACTCTTGCTGCTTTCAGCTCCGGCCTCATGAAACACAACTGGCCTACTAAGTTAAACAAACATCCAACTCACCTTTAGGTATAACAATGCCCAGCGATATCGTGCACATGCAGATCTCTATCTTTGAAGGCCTGAATAGGAAAAGCAGTTCTGATAGTTGTAAACATATAAATAATGGAATACATAAATACAGATAATAATGAATCACCTGAGCATCAAAGCGAATAGAATGGCTTATATTTTTGTTATTCATCATAACATCATTAAAATCGTCAATTAGCTGAGTAGCAAGCACCGTTGATCTTCAAGCCTATTTGCGAGGACGAAGCTCAATGCTCCCTCCAGACAGTCATGGGATAACACACTTGCATAAAGGAAGCTACTTAAAATTTGTTCCCTTTCTGCCTGTGATATGCAAATATCTTCTAAGTTGTAATAAATCTTAATATTGGTTAGCATGGAATTGGAGTTTATCTCTATTTCTCAAGCTTATTTGAAGCAGCTGCACAATCAAAGTTACCAAGAGAAAACCTGCAGTGTGTTTCAAATCCTGCTTCCACTACAGGAATATCGATAACTTACGTCGGCCAAAGCCGACGTAAGTAAGGCATAAACCGATGTAAGTAACTTAATTACGTCAGTTTTTCTTTAATTACGTCGGCTACTGGATGACGTAGCCTTTTGGACGTAATTAAGGTGACTTACGTCGACCACCGACGTAAGTTACCTTAATTACGTCGGTTTGCAGAAGCCGACGTAAGTTAAGTGGCGGGATGGGCCTTGGGCTGGGCCGGAGTACTTACGTCAGCCAGAGCATGCCGACGTAAGTTAAGTGCTCTAACTTACGTCGGTTGATCCAAACCGACGTAGACGTAAGTTAAGTGGTTTAACTTACGTCGGTATGGTCTGACCGATGTAAGTTAAACTGGGCTAACTTACGTCGGCATTTCCATAGCCGATGTAAGTTAAGTTTTCGATTTTTTTTTTAAAATAGAAACTGACTACCTCGCTCGATGGCGAGAACAAAGAACAGACAAATAACATATACACAACATAACGGTTTCAAAATATAGTCCAAAACATCGACAACAACACAATTTGCAAAATAAATTCCACCGGGCTACACGCTAGCCGCTCCACTACCTCCGTGATCTTCTCAGCGTGTTCCCGAACCCTGCAGAAGAAACATAGTCACTAGTAAGCATCAATGTCAACTCAATGATAACATCAGAGTCCAAAAACATCAGTGATAATGTTAGAGTTGGATTGCTTCACATTAAGTCATAACCTGGGCTATCACAGAAGGTTTCAAGAGGTAATGTAGTGGTCTTTGATATTTTTTGACCGTCATGCTACATTACCTCTTGAAACCTTATGTGATAGCCCAGGTGCATGACTTAATGTGAAGCAATCCAACTCTAACATTATGGTATTACCCACCAAAAGCTTGATTACACTTAACTTCCTCACCACTATAGGAATCAATATCGGACAAGTCATCAAGATCTACCTCTATGTTCTACATCCTTATCTCTCTATGTAAAATACTAAAATGGATACAACAATATTAAAGAGAGAGTTTATCACCTGCTCTGGTGTCTGTTGCGGCGGAAGCGTAGGAATCTTGATATCCTGACCGCTGTGTCGAGCAAGAGTCTGCCATTGCAAAATATTAGAAGATATATGTTATTGAAGTGATGTGAAATTTAACTACGGTACTTTAAATTACTTACCGCCACCGCTGCTTGCATCTGGGCCATTATTAAGGCCGTCCTCTGCTGCTCCTCCCTTGCCCCCGCTCTCGTCCTCTCTAGCTCTGCTTGGGTTTGCGTCAGCGTCTCCCTCATGGCCTGGAGCTCCAGCTGGGTCTGCGAGAGACGACCACTAGTCCCAACGGTCGAAGCCTGCGACGATGAAGCACCTCTCAAAGGTCGCGTCAACCTCGAGTCGACAACTCCATCAAAAATGGCAAACCTGCAAAAGAATGAAAACACTAAGTAGAAGAAGATTAATTGAAAAAGAAATGAAACACACGAAGAACTCACCGTCCGTGGGCCTTCCCGCCTCCACTTGCGTACGCAGCTTGGGGGTCGATTGGTGCGCTTTCCCAATCGTAATCTGCACCGTGTATCTTCGCGACCTCCTACGCGTACTTTGTCTACAAAACAAATAAATCTTGTAAGCATGTCAATAATAGTATTAGTTATAATGAAATTGATGAATTTCGAAAACTTACCAGTCGGTCGGCTGCGACCTGACTACACTGCCCTGGCTGAGAAGGGTCACTTCCCTTGTGACCTCTCTTCCAAACCTGGGTCGGGGTCGGCTCATGACCCATCTCTCGCTCCTGTACAGACGTGTTAGTGAGATAAATAATATATTAGGAACACATAAATAAAATAAAAAGGGTACTTACCATGTGTTTAGCCAAACGCAAGTAGCCGTCGCTGCAATAGTTGTGCTTGCCCTTGGACCCCATGCGGCACTGTCTAGCCTTTGTAGACTTGTTGATGAAAGCGTCGTTAGCCCAATACCGATAGAGAGCTAAGTACGCCTCGATGTTACCCTGTAACCAGTAAATACTAACCTGCACATATTTCATTTTTCATCAACGCAGTTAACATACGTAGATATTGCAAATATTTAACAATATTAAAAACTTACCTCCGCGTACTGCTCCTCTGTCAAGTAGGAGTCCAAGTCCTTCCTAAATACACCCCTTTGCTGCTCCTGCTCCTGCTCTCGGGGGTGCCGCTTGTAGTACGCGTTGACGACCTGAATCCGAGCGTACAACAACGTCGCCGTTGTGAGCTTCCGAGCGTTGTAATGGAACACACGTCTCGCGTGGTCCTCCATGCCCGGTTCCTCTACTTTGTACCTCAGCTTTAAGCAAACAAATATTTAAGTGATATGCAAATAAGAATTCAAATGAGTTGAAAAAATGAAACAGTTAAACTTACCATAAAATCGTGCCACACGGCTCCCTGAACCGTGCCGTGCACCGGGTGAGAGACCCGAGCGTAGTCATCCCACGACAGGGCAGGAAAACCGTCAATTACACCGGGGTAGTGCAACTTGACGATAGCACCGAGGACACTGTTAACCTATCTGTGGTGCTTCTCAGCCCCCGTGAACGAAAAGTCGTACCAACATCTACAAAATATATTAAATCATTAAGTAAAGGAAAACAACATCTAATATTTAATATACTATATACAGTATTTATACCTGTCTCCAACAGGACGGATCGTGGTCTGCTGAGTAGTAACCGGAGGAGGAGCCGCAAAGTGGGTCCTCCTCGTCCGTCGCCTTTGCTACAACGCTGCCGCGTCTTGTGACCCTGAAGGCTCTGCAGAACCCCCGAAGCCTCCAGGGAGGCTAGTGGTAGCCAACTGCCCAGGGAGGCTAGCGCTAGCCAGCTCCGAAGGGAGGCTAGCGCTAGCTAGCTCCGAAGGGAGGCTAGCGCTAGAGGGCTCCTGTAGTGTCCCCCTAGCCTCTGAGTCGGGCTCCTGTAGCGGCCCCATAGCCTCTGACTCTAACTCTGACTCATAAGTCTCTGAGTCAGACTGCACAAAAGGAAAAGATTGACAATTAATAATTAATAACAATTGCAATTTCAAAAATAACTTTATTGTAACTAAAATTTACCTCTGTCCGCTGAAAGCACACGACAACTGAGGGTGAAGCGTGTGCCAGAAAGAGCTCACGTCGGCTAGAAAGGAACGAGCTCCCTGAGCAAGGGTCTCCTGGCGGCTCAAACCCTCTCACTGGCTTCGCCTTCCCCTTCCATTCCCCTTTGACGACATCCTGTTGCAAGGAATAAATGATTAATATGCAAAGATAATATACAAAATTAATTTTAAATTAGTGAATAAAACGTTACTTCAAAATTCATCAACATGACGATCATGCACCCTACTCCTTAAACCATCCCATCAATCTTCTTCTTCCACATATCGTTTTCGTTTGCGCAAATCAGCAGGTTCGACTATGTCATCGATATCTTCAGTTTTTGATTCTGATTCTGTTTCCGCTTCCGTGCCAGCCTCGATATCTTGAGCGTATCCAGCTAAGTTATCGAGTCCTACACTGGGCTCGACTGAGAAGGAGTCTGACAACTCTTCCTCTTGGTAGACACAATCAACCTCAGCTTCGTCGTGGTAATCATCATCGCCTGGAGCGTATAACCGCTCCCGAGGATTCACCTTATGTACCACCCACCAAGCTTTGAATTTATTGCATGGATAAGGTAGATAGTACACTTGCTCTACTTGGTGTGCAAGAACTAATGAATCGAATCCTTTCAACCGTTCCTTGTGTTTTACTTCGACCATGCCAAATTCATTTACTCGAATTCCACGAATGGAATCAAACCATTCGCAGTCAAAGAATACCGCTCGAATTGGCTTGTTTGCGACAAAAGTGAATTCAAGGATTTTTTTAATAATCCCGTAGTACTGCGTTTCATGATCTTGCAAATCGATTGCCCTCATCACAACTCTGGTATTACATGTTGCCGCGAGAGGACGAAGAGATTCAAATTGAGTTGTACGGAATCAAAAGCCGTTGACATCATATCGACCATAGATTCTAACATTAACCACTCCACATGATAGTTGTCGCAAATCTTCATGGACGTTGGCATCTTTTTGGCACTGTCCAAGATATGGAGTTATTAGAAAATGTAAGCATTCCTAAGTTATAAGAAAACATTGTTAACATTGATTAGTTATCGAGAAAACGTTACATGATCTCGAAACCAGGAGAGAAAATTAGATCCCCCGTTTATTCCTTCTCGTCGAATATGTTCTATTTGCTTGCTCGTGGGTTGATGTCTATGTCTCCAATTTTGCTTGTCGAACATACTACACGACAAAGAGAACCTTTTAGAATACATGTATCAGAAAAGATGGTGAAAAGCATAAGTGTAGGAGAAACACTTACTTGAAATATTCATTCATTTCTTCCATATTAGCGTACATGTAGAAGAATGCAGCACGCCTTTCTTTTTCGCTAACATCATAAAAAGTGTAACTACCAACAGTAGTGCCTCTTGTTGCAAAAATGGAGAGATCGCTACAAGGAGGTTGCTCATCTATATTGTATCGCATTACCGAAGTATTAACACTGTTTTCCTCTGCAAAGTAAACACTTGAGAAGTATCCTACTTCCTTAAGAGTAAAAGCTTCGGTGATGCAACCTTCAACCCTTGCCCTGTTACCAACCATTGGTTTCAGATATCTAAGTGATCTTTCAATATGATACATCCACCTATATTGCACGCGACCGCCCACTTTCGCTTCAAATGGAAGATGAATTAAGAGATGTTGCATTGGATTGAAAAGTCCTGGAGGAAATTTTTTTTCCATCTTACATAAAAGTACCAAAACCTCCTTTTCCAATTTAGTCATCATCTCTGGCGTGATTTCTTTAGCACAGAGTTGCCTATAGAAGTGGCTAAGCTCGGCTAACACCTTCCACACTGCATCGTCAATATAGCCTCGAAACATAACATGTAGAAGTCTTTCCATGATTCTGTGATAATCATGACTCTTCAACCCAATGAGCTTTCCCGTTTTCATATTCACGGCTCGTCTCAGACTAGCTGCATAACCATCTGGGAATTTCAACCTTTGCAACCATTCGAGAACTTCTTTTTTCTCTTTAGGTCGAAGATAGAAAGGAGCGCGTGGTTTACCATCATTTTCGGAGAGCTCAAGAGTTTGACTGTTACAAAGCTCGACAAGATCCTTTCGAGCCTTTAAATTGTCTTTTGTTTTGCCCGTCATGTCCATGCATGTGCTTATGATACATTTGGCCATATTACGCTCTTGATGCATAACATCAATGTTGTGACTTAGAATCAACGACTTCACATACGGTAACTCCCAAAGTCCACATATGTGAGTCCAATTGTGTTTGTCTCCGTAACCTTCGAAATATCCAAGACGACCTTCATCTGGCACCAATTTGTCCAACATATCAGATACTTCTGACCTGTCAAGACGTTTTGGTGGTCCTTTAGTGACAACAGTGTTCTTTCTGAAGACATTCCTCTGTTGTCTAAACAAGTGATTCGGAGGTAGCCAACGTCTATGACAATCGAAGTAAGATATCTTGCCTCCATGGGTAAGTCGAAAGCAATCGGTATCCGAGGCACATATCGGACACGTCAACCGACCATGAGTGCTCCGTCCAGAAAACATGCCGTATGCCGGAAAATCATGAACGGACCACAAATAAGCAGCTCGGAGGTTGAATTTCTGTTTCTTATAACAGTCGTACGCTTCGACTCCTGTCCACAACATTTTCAACTCTTCGATCAACGATTTCAACATCACGTTGAGACGTGACCCAGGATGATCTGGCCCAAGTACAATGAGGCTAAGAAACATAAACTCATTCTTCATGCAAAAAGTCGGTGGAAGATTGTACGGAATGACAAAGACAGGCCAACAGGAGTATGGTGCGGCGTTTGTGCTGAACGGTGTGAACCCATCTATCGCCAACCCGATGCGAACATTTCTCGCTTCACGAGCGAATTCTGGGTCGAACCGGTCCAGAGCCTTCCATGCCTCACCATCGGACGGGTGTGTCATGACTCCATTGTTCTCACGCTCACCTTCTTTGTGCCATCTCATGTGTCTGGCCGTTTTTTTTTGAAAGGAACAACCGCTTCAACCTCGGTGTCACAGGTAAGTAACGAAGCTGCTTATGTGCGACTTCCGTCGTCACTGTATTACCATCGTTATTAACAACTTCGACAAACCTCGGTTGACCACATTTTAAACATTTGTTCTCATTGGCATGCTCTCTCCAGAAAAGCATGCAGTTGTCCGGACACACATCAATCTTTTCGTGCTTCATCCCGAGACCAGAAAGAATTTTCTTCGAGTTGTACATATCGTTAGGCACTTTGTTGGATTGTGGAAGGGCATCTTTGAACAAATCGATGAGCATGTTGTAACAATTGTTAGAAAAGAAGAACTTAGACTTAATTGCCATAAGTCTATTCACAAAATTGAGGATTGACATTTTAGTGTGTTCATGCAGAGCCTCTTCTGAATCTTTGAGACATTTGAAGAACTCTTTAACCTCTGCTGTTTGAGTATCTTCTGTAAGCTCTGGTCGTATAGCTTCCAGCATCTCATCCATCATATCAACCTCTTGAGCATCATCATTGTCGACTTCCACTTCTTGTACAGCTTGAGAAGCTATCTCGCCGTGGAAGTTCCACAACTCATAATGTGACACGTAACCGTTTCGACACAAGTGCAACGTAAGTTCCACTTTGTCCAAAAACATTCCGTTTCGGCATTTCGTACATGGGCACCACACCTTATCGATATTTGACAACGAAAAAGCTCGTTCCACAAAAGCTTCTGTCTTGGCGTACCACTCATCTGAGTGACCACCAATTCTGCTCTTCCAACGAGTGTACATCCAACTACGGTCTTCACCCATGTTTGACTCTGCAGTTTAACGCGATAGAAATTGTCGTTAATGTATTGTTATGTTATGTGTCACGGCCCTACAACCTAGGCAGATAGATCCTAAACCTACCCAAGAGTGACCGAGCGGAGCGTGCTCATGACGAGACGCGTGATCCAGATTCGAACGAAATTTCGGCAGCATAACCCCGCTGTTCTCCACTGCACGCCCAAAAATGGTGCAACAGAGAACAACAGGGTTACACCACCGAAATCTCGTCCAAATCCGGAGTCGCGTCTCGTCACAAGCCACGCCCCCTCGGTCATTCCGAGGCTGTCCAAAAAGGGACAATTCTGAACCTGCACGTCTCACATGCTAATGGCATGTGAGACGTGCCGATCCGAAACGGGTAATACATTGCTATATGTTAAATTGCTCATTTTCATTTTGAGGTCATTTAAGAGAGAGGAAAGAACTAGAGAAAGACTGAGAGGAAAGTTGGTCTTAGATGACAATTCCACATCCATTTTCACCGTCGACACAATCGCGGGTCATTGACGTTCTTAAGGCGGTAAGGCGACGGATCCCCCTGCTCCCGCGGTGCCAGCTTTCCCTGTCGCCGCCGGCTTCCCTGGCCGCCGCCGCCTTACCCTAGAAAGCAAGGCAACAGGGACGCCTTACGATGCCGGAGCGCCTTACCGCCTTAGCGTCGCTTTAGCGACGCCTTAATAACTATTAGCGTCGCTCCCCCTCTGCTTCTCCCCCTCTGCTACTCCCCCATCCTCACCTGGCGCTCGCCTAGGCGCCTAGACATCCCGGCGGCCAGCGGGTGTCTAGGCAACTAGGCATGGATTTAGAACCCTGGTCGTGCCGTGTCGGGTCGGGCTGTGCGGGGCCGGGTAGGCTTGAAAACCGTTTAATTACATGTATTAAGTAATCACTCAAAAATATTAGATATAAATAAACAATAAGTACTAATTAATGAACAACATAATAAACTAACTAATAAACAATTATCCTAACTACACAACATAATAAACAATATAATATAAAAAGCATCGCAAATTCATTTGCATAATCAACAATATAATATAAACATAATATTGTATTGTATAATCAACAATTCAATTGCATTTCTGAATTCAATTGTATTTGAAAATTCAATTGCATAATCAACAATTCAATTGCATTTCAAAATTCAATTGCATAATCAACAATTCAATTGCATTTCAACATTCAATTTCATAATCAATTATTCAATAGCATAATCAATAATTCAATTACATTCACGTTTAAATTGCGTTCAAAATTCAATTGCATTTCAATTCAATTGCAAAGGAGTGGGGGGGGGGGCTCGGCCATGCATGGGAGGGGGGTGAGGTTGGGGAGGCGGGGAGGTTGGGGAGGGGGCTCGACCATCCATGGAGGAGGGGGGAGGGAGAGAGGAGGAGGAGGAGGGGCTTACCTGAGGGGAGGCGCGGTGGCGTGGTAGGAGCACGGAGGCGAGCCGGCGGTGGGGGCGGGCCAGCAGCAGCGGTGCAGCGGGGTCGGGGCCGCGGGGGTCAGGGCAGCGCCGCGGGGGCGGGGCTGCGGGCGGGAGGGGGTGGCGGCTGGGCGGCGACGGCGGGGTGGCGGTCCGGTGGCGGGGCAGCGACGGGGGGCAGGCAGCGGGGCGGCTCGGGGTCGGCGGCGGCGGTTGGGAAACAAGGCGCGCGTGAAATGAAACAGGCGCGCACCGCTCGCGCGGTTAGGTTAAACCACAACTTACGTCGGCTGAGATTACTTACGTCGGCCGACGTCAGGGCCGACGTAAGTTAGAGTTAACTTACGTCAGTTGTTTAACTTACGTCGGCTATGGGCCGAGGCCGACGTTAGTACCGTTTATTACTGTCGGTCCATTTATTTACGTCGGCCAGCCGACGTAATTTATATAACTTACGTCGGCTACCAGGCACCAACGTAAGTCACGTACTTACGTCGGCCGGCCGACGTAAGTTGCTCTGGACGACATAAGTGATCGATATTCCTGTAGTGTTCTTCACACAACTGTAGCAGATTCCAACATCATGAAGTCTGAGTGCTGACAACTTATCTTGAAAGATTTCTCGTGTCAAATTATGAAATGAAGAGCAGTATTCCATCTGTTTGTTCTTGAGATTCCAGACGAGCTTTGTTGGGGAAAAAATGTTACGATAGCGGCAGTGGAGGATGTGGCGGTGGCGTCGGCGGAACTGGCGAGGAGTGCTACCTGAACCTATGAAGAGGAAGAGCACCACTGAGCGTGTTGGTGTGGTGTGAGTGAGTTGTAAGGACATTATGATAGGTGGGACCTGCGTGGGTGTGCGGGGCCAATTGTAAGGGCCGCTTCCCTATTTTTGTAACTGCACGTCGAACTGAGTGGAGGACAAGAAAGAAAAATATTCCAACTAAATTCAGTTACGGTCTCTCTCGACCTACGTTGCCGTGCACTGCTCTCGCTGGCGCCACGATACGGCTCACGTCACGGCGACGACGCGCCACTGGCCAAGAATCGCAACAGTGGTATCAAAGCCTTACCTTTCCTTGGGGTTCGTTTTTTTGGGCGGGGCTGTGTGGGGTGTGGAGGATCGTCGGAATCTGCAGGCGGTGTGGATCAGCAGTAACCACGGCGCCCGCAACCAAACCTTCCACCTGGACGCGTCTGGTGTTGGAAGCCATGGCGAACGGTGCTAGGATAGACAGAGATAGGTTGGAGAGGATCTTAGAGGCGTTGGAGAGTCTCTCTGATCGCATGGGTAAGTTGGAGGTAGGACAAGGGAGATTGGAGGACGGGCAGAAGGAATTGTTTGGGCAGCAAGCGTTAGCGTCTTCGGTGGCAGAGAAGGCGGCTCAAGAGCGAGACAGATTGTCCAGGCAGGTGGCTGAGATCGGGAGGAAAGTAGCAGATCTGACCCTGGAGAGGATGGCGGAGGAGATGGATAATATGTCTGAGAGTATGTCGGCGGAGGTGGATCGTGGTAGATTGTACAAGGAAGGCGGTAGTTGATGTAGGAAGGAGAAAGAAAAAGGGAAGCAGAAGGTGAAGGGAGATGTAGGTCCAGGGCGTGATCGACACCAGAGGCTGAAGGGTTGCACTTCCATCAATCAGCAGGAAGATTTCACAACAATCGGAGTGATGGAGAAGGTGCAGAGAGAGCATGGATGAAGCCGTCCTTCCCTAAATTCTCTGGAGATGACCCTACCATTTGGATTGAAAAGTGCGAAGATTACTTCACAATCTATCATGTACCTGAGTCGTTTTGGGTGCATGCTGCATCTGTGCATTTGGAGGGCAATGCAGCGAAATGGTTGCAAGTTTATAAGCTGAATGAAGGGTTGAGCACTTGGTCAAAATTTGTGCAGGCAGTGAAGGAGAAGTTTGTGACCTATGAGTATCATCAGACCATCTATCACATGTTGCATTTGAGGCAAACTGGGAGTTTAGATGACTATGTCACAACTTTTGAGGACTCCAGGTATGCAACTTCTATGCATAACCCAGATTTGGATGAAGTCTTCTTTGTCAATCAATTCATCAAAGGGTTGAAAATGGAGTTACAAGGTCCAGTACTGTCTTAAGTACCGACTACTGTGACTAGAGCTGTATTGCTGGCAAAAGTGCAAAGAGATATCCAGGAGAGGACCAGGTTCAAAACATCAAGGGTTGGGGTTGGGTTCAAATAGGGGACCCTACCCAAGACTGACTTCACTAAAGAAAAGCAGTTACGAGACTATAGGCGCCTTAATGGGCTATGTTATGCCTGTGGGGAGAAGTATGAGCCTGGGCATGCTGAGGCTTGTACTAAAAGAGATAAACTAAACACTATGGAAGTGGAAGAGATGGTAGGAGGACTCTCAGACGCCATGTTGCAGTTTTTGGAGAAACAGGAGTGTTAGGAGGAGAGCCAGCAGGAGAAATGTCTGCAGTTATTTGTGCATGCAGTGGCCGACACGGGCCGAATTGCGTGAGATTGAGAGCTCTAGTGAAGAATCAAACATTTGTGATATTGATTGACTCTGGGAGTACTCAATATTTTGTCAATACAACTTTTGTAGACAAAGCTGGTTTGGTGAAATAGAAAAGTCCTGCTGTCTTTGTGAAGGTAGCATCTGGGGAGATGTTGAGGAGTGAATGGATGATCCCTAGACTGGAGTGGTGGTGTAATGGACATACCTTTCACTGTGATATGAGGGTATTACAATTGGGAGCTTATGATGCTATACTAGGGTATGATTGGTTATCAACTCATAGTCCCATGCAATGTGATTGGGACCACAAGTGTCTCACATTCCAACATCAGGGTCAACTAGTGTCTCTACAGGGTGATAAAGGAGTTCCACAACAGCATATCTCTTTTCTTCCAGTGCAACAATTACATAAATGGATTAAGGAAAATGATGTCTGGGCTATGGTGGTAGTAGAAGGTAGGAATAGTGCAGAGGAGGAAATAGTGCAAGAGCAGAAGTTAGGTGAAGAGGTCAAGGATTTGCTGCAGGAGTTTGCAGATGTATTTCAGGAACTTAAGACATTACCACCCTCAAGACCCTTTGATCATGTTATATCCCTCTGAAAGTTTCCTAGAGGGGGGGTGAATAGGCTTAATTGACCTGAAATGACTTAATCAAACAAAATCAACACCCAGGGGCCAGACTAGTCCCGTTCAGGGGCGGACTAGTCCGGTCTGCCTGTAGAGGGAGACTAAAACGAGATTCTGATGAGTTTTAAATAGATTTTCGTGAAAAGAAATGCAGAAGGATAATCACATTAATACCAACAACTATCAAGATAAGTGAATCACAATAGCTAGCAAAATATAGGCAAATATTACTAGAATGAGCAATTAGTGACAAACCTAACCCTAGAACAATTTTTGCAATTGAAAAATAGTAAAGCACACAAGTTACACAAGGATTTATCCCGAGGTTCGATTCCACACAAGAATCTACGTCTCCGTTGAGGAGCCCACGAAGGACCAGGTTGAACAACCCTTCCCTCACCAAGTTTACTGCAAGGGCCTAACTCGGTTCTCCACTATCACAAAGGGGCAAGTACAAGATTCGTGAGGCTTCTCACAATCTGAGGCTCCCACAATGAATATGATCAACAAACACAAAGATTATCTCAAGCCACATATCACAAAGACTCAACACAAGTGCAAGAGATCAAACCGAGAGCCAAGAACGGAGTTCTTCCTTCTCTTCTCCTCAGCAATCTCCAATACACTCAAGAATCAACTCAAGAAGGTGAAAATGCAAGAGAGAGGGCTTAGAATGGCTCTAGGAATGCTGTGGCGATGCTAGGGTTTCCGTGTCTTTCAAATGAACCCGAGGTTCCTCTATTTATAGAAGTCGTAAGCCCATACTGCTTACCTCAGCAGAAGGGCGGACTAGTCTGGCCGGTTGGGACCACTGACCTCTGGTCAGGTCCCGACAACTGTCGCACTGCGCGTCTATCATCATGATACCTGCCAAAATTCCAAATTCAAACGGTCACTTAACACCAGACTAGTCCATCTCAAAACGGACTAGTCCGTTCTCACACATGACCTTCTGGTCTGTAAAACGGACTAGGATAGACGACATGGACTAGTCCGGCCAAATCGGTGGACTAGTCCGTCCCTCAGGACTTAGTCGCCATAGCGCTCCCCATTCAGCTAGGCCGACTAGTCTGCACCGAAGCGGACTAGTCCGAACTGAGACAGAACCTTTTGGTCCGTTTCAAAACGGACTAGTCTGGCAAGACCAGACAAGTCCGACCACAAGGGCGGACTAGTCCGTCCTCCAGGACATAGTCCCAAAACTTCACTCCAAGACCACAACAGACTAGTCCGTCCCAAGACGGACAAGTCCAAAGTGAGTTAGGACCTCTTGGTCCGCCCAAAACCGGAGTAAGCCAGCATGAAGCGGACTAGTCTGGCCTCCTGGCCGAACAAGTCCGACCCTCCTGTCAGGGCACTCCAAAACTCTTCTCTCAAGGGGTTTGATCTCTAATTTCGCTTTGGGCTCCCAACTTTGATCTCAATGCACTTCACACACACACACACACACAAACACACACACACACACACACACACACACACACACACACACACACACACACACACACCCTCCTACATCTACGGTTAGTCTAAACTCGACTTTACTCTTCGAGTTGTCGACACCGCTTTTTCATCCTTTTCCTTTTGGGGGTTATGTGCTCCAATCAAGTCCACACCTGTGCTTAAGATCATATGAGCTCATTAGTCGCTTAATTGTCGTCACCAATCATCCAAAACCCACGAGGATACTAGATGCACTTTCAATCTCCCCCTTTTTGTTGATTGATGACAACACATTAAGTTTCAACATAAGAGAGTATAAGATTTGGTTTTCATAACAAGTGAGTATATGAATGACTCCCCCTCAATGTATGCATCATGATAATAAGATTGAGGAAATTTTTCATATACACACATGTTATGGTGGGGTGCCTAAGTGATGTGCTCATTAATTGTGACATGGCAACAAGTATGCAAGTTAGACATGTAATTGAAGAATAGCATCACAATTTAGACGTAAAACAAGAATTAAAGTTTTACAACACATGAATTAAGTCTTGACATAGATAATAGAGAAAACCACATGTCCATAGGATCAACACAAATAGATAACAACTATATTAGAGGGGAGAGACTAGGGAGAGTTTGTTGGGAGAAATGCTATGGAGGAGTATTTGATCTATTAAGGACTTATGTTTTCATAAGTTGTATTGTAAGACTTAATCTATGTATTCATGTATCTTGCCTAAATTTGTGATGTGTTGCCTCATTTACATGTTTATCTTGCATAATCGTTGCCTTATAACACTTTATGAACACATCACTTAGGCACCCCACCATAATGTGTATTTGTATGAGTAACTCCCCCTCAATGTATGCATCATGAGTAAGAGAGATTGAAAGAGTTCTCATACATATACACATTATGGTGGAGTGCCTATGTGATGTGTTCATAAAGTGTGATAAGACAACAATTATGCAAGATAAACATGTAAATGAGGCAACACATCACAAATTTAGGTAAGATACATGAATACATAGATTAAGTCTTACAATACAACTTATGAAAACATAAGTTATTAATAGATCAAATACTCCTCCATAGCATTTCTCCCAACAAACTCTCCCTAGTCTCTCCCCTCTAATCTCTCCCCCTTTGGCATCAGGACACCAAAAAGTAAAAGAGAAAGAAAAAACAAAGAAAAAAGAAAGTCCTAAAAGCTACTCTTCATCATCATCGTCGGCGTCGGCATCGTCGCCTTGTTGCCTGCTGTCACTTTCCATGGCCTCCGGATCAATGTAAGTGTCATCATCAGATGGGGCCGGTGGAGGTTCCAGCTTCACCTAATTGAGCAAGCTCATCGGTGGTTAACTCCGGGAAGGGTGTGATCTCCCCATCACTCTCCTCGGCAGGAGACATGGGGTTGTCCATCTTGTTGCACACCGCCTTGAGATACTTCTCTTGGAGACGCTCCATGCGACGTTGCCAAACTTCCGCCTTCCGGCAAGAGGTGAATATGGCTTTGAAGCATTTGAAGAAGCCACTCAATGATGAAGGATGAGGTGGAGGAGGTGAAGGCACAAAGTGCAAGGAAGAAGTGGGAGGATCCGCATTCTTCCTACGAGGGGCAACCGGCTCCAGAGGAGGAATCTCAGGACGGAGCCTCCGATGGATGATTTTCTTCTTGAAGTTGAGCCCTGAGACCTTCTCGATCATATACACGATGTATGGAGCATATCCACATGATTGATTAGGAGTGTGCGAGATGTTGAAGATGTCATCAAAGATGTAGTCCACCACATTGAAGCGGACATCTCCATCAATCAGCACCATCAAGTGCCTTAAGTTTCCTTGAATGATCCCCGCATCTCCATCCTTGGGGGCAATGGTATTCTTGAGGACCCGGTTGAGCACACTATAGAAAGGCTTGATATTTCTGATGTGCCCGACCTCAAACTGTGCATGACTTGGGTACATGTACTCCAGGGTGTCCCGATCAACTGGATTCAGATTTGAAATGATAATCTCATTATCCAGTTAGTCCTCCAAGTCAAGCAACTAAGCAAACTCCCAATAGGTGGTGGAGTATTGCTCGCCATGAGTCACCCAGGTGATCAAGTGATCCCCATCAGTGTGGAAGTAGATTGTAGAGTAGATCTGGGCAATTACTTCCACATTCCAGTCATACTGAAAAGCAAGGAGCTTCTTCAGACCATGGCGCTCTATGGCCTCAATCACAACAGTGAAGGTTTGATGATCCTTCTGAGCCATGTAATCCCAGTCTATCCACTGAGCATCGGTGACTGGAATTTGCTTGGACATATAGACCGTCCGGTAGTAGTCACAGTGGAAGTCACACCAGAAATGGGGATCCACTATGCTCCTCTCCCTCTGGTAGATATTGATCTTCCTCGGCTTCCTTGCTTTCTCAGCCCCTTTGCCCTTGAAGATGTTGGCATCGAAGGAAGCTGCACGGTTTGGGTTTCGTGCAGGAGATGGCATCCTCAAAGGGCTAATAGGCTGAGAGGCTCCCTTCGTTGCCTTGCTTGCAGCCTTCTTGGCAACAATCACCCTTTTATTGGGTGTAGCCTTCACTGGGGCCTTGCCTTTATCCTTGGAGGTCCTCGCCTCCTGGGTTCTAGCTTGTTCACCCAAAGTGACAAGCCGCTTCCTTTTCGGGGCTGCCTCAGCTGCAGCAGAGTTGTGTGCTTCTCGCTGCGTCTTCTTTGCTCTCTTGGATGCAAAGTAGGCATCAAGCATTTCTTGATCCTCACATCTCTGGCGATAAAGAGCTTGCTTATCCGCTTCGGCCTCAGAGTCGGAAGGTGGAACATACTCGTTATCTGACATGGTTGCTGATAAGAGAAGCAAGGGAATGTGTATGAGTCTGTAACACCCTCATTTTCATGCATCATGCCCTACATACATTCATATACATGTTTAACATTAACCCACATAAACAAGAACAAATTTAAAATTGATTTGGAACAAAACCGCACTTAAAATGCAGGAAAGTGCGGACTAGTCCGATTTCTCTGTGACTAAAAATGGACTTGTCCGTTTTTGCTGCGGACTAGTCCAATTTTGCCTCTGGAAACTTTCGGACTTGTCTGATTTTGTGCGGACTAGTCCGATATTCCAAGAATCCTTGAAAATTTGCTAAGTCCATGCACTTTTCTGGACTAGTACGGTGTTCCAGCAGACTTGTCCAATTTCCTCTTTGACTAAAGTCGGACTTGTCCGATTTTTGATCAAACTTGTTCGATTTTCTCTCTGGACAACTTCGGACTAGTCCGGTCCTTTCCGGATTTGTCCTATATTTTGCAACTCCAAGTTGATCTTTTGTTTTACGACTTGTTTCTTGGGGTTCACGTTAAGTGGGCCTAGGGACGTCGTGCCTAACTCTTTTAGAGCCCATGAGGGACTCTAAACCGGCCTCTACTCCTCTCAAACTCGAAATCCATCTAACCCTAGCCTCCACCTCTATATAAACAACCCCACCCCTTAGCTAGACATCTATTTGCCACTTTTCCACCCCACCCAAACCCTAGTTCATGGAGAGCCACCATCAAGGAGGGAGGAGGAGATCCCAAGCAAGAAGAAGAAGAGGAGGAAACGAAAGAGGATCCTCATCACAAATTCATCTCCAAGTTCATCACCAACCCTAGATCATCAAGATCCAAGTGTTACCTCCAAGTTTTTTGATTCATTGGAGTTCTAAACACTTGGTATACCTTCTATTCTCTTTTCCTTATGTGAATTCAACCCCTAATCTCCAAATTTACGTCGATCTAGAAAACCCTAGTTCGCTAGTTCTGCGAAGTGCGGACTAGTCCAGCCTTCTACAGACTAGTCCGATTTGCTGACTAAATTGTGTTGAATTGATTCTAAAAGTAGATCTAATCAAATCCAAACCTGTATAAACTTGTTAAAATCTATTAGAACTAGTTAGTGATCATTAAAAGCAATCTATTAACAAGTTCTACGTGGCATTTATATTAATCATGCATGTCATGTCATATTGAGTAATATTTGTGCACTCTTTGATTGTGTTTCTTGTTTGTATGTTTATTGTGCGGATTAGACAGATTTGCGCTAGAGAGTGCCGCGGAGGATCTACAACACCAAGAGTTTGAAGGCTTTGACCCTAATCAACCGCAAGAGCAAGGCAAGTGTCCTCGAAGCATATTGATCCTGTTTTGACAATAAATGTTTTGTTTGCAAAACTGCATGCTTGTGTCAATTTGATGGGAAATCCTATGGTAGGAAGTTTACTAGCTTTGTTTAACCACCCTTGTCACCTGGAATTTATGGTAGAGAGTGGGGATGAGATTATTACCTTTTTGCTTCGCTTAACCAACTGGGATGGGAAAACAACTATACCACTCAATTTAATTATGCATGGATGCGATTATAGTTAACATGAACTGGTTAATATGATATGGTAATGGGTGATCTAAGCAAGCCTCATATGTAGATTGGTTGGATGTATGGTGGTTTTGCTTGCTTTAGATCTAAGGACCGGCTCGTGGAGCGACCATCCAGGATTTACAGTGCCACCACGAGGCTAAGTATGGGTGCGGCGTAGCTGAGTAATTAGGGCTTTGCCAGTGCTATTTGGACCATTAAGGATGCTCGGGGAAGGGGCAGTCGGATTGGGTTTGTTGATGATTGGTGGGACTACTCTCGGATCCAAATGGCTCAAGAGGGGGCCCTTGGTTGAAGATGTGCTCAGTTGGAGACATCGCCACCAGTGAAACCTCAGTGGGTTCTAAATAGGCTAGTAATCCCTTTGTAAAAGCTATTTTGTGATATGTTGGCCATACACCAAAGGAAGTGTAATTGGCGTGAGGGAGGTTCTCTAGTCGCCGACGGGTGATGAAATCACAAACGCGTGGGTAAAGCAGTACAACCTCTGCAGAGTGTGTCTAAAACTATCATGATAGCCGTACTCCCGGTTATGAGCAACCTGGACCCTCACATGATTAGAAGGAACTTGGTATTGGAATGGTATTTGGGATGGTTATGGTTTGGTAATGGTTATGGCTCATTATGGATTAATTTTTGGTATTGGAAATGATTATTAGCAAATGGTGAAATCTGGAATTATTGATGATGGTAATGAATTCAGACTGGTATTATGATATTACTTATGATTATGATGGGTTTACTTCACATACATATAATATATTGCTTTTCAAATGTTTTAATGTACTTTTCACCACTTAGCCATTATTATATTCGTCATTTGAATCAGCCACATGTCATACTTTCCACACTTGTTGAGTACGACATGTACTCACTCTTGCAACCCCCCCACCCACACAGTTGAAGGTCAGGATTGGGAGTTTAATGGTGATAATGCGGTGTTCTAGGCCGTGCATATTGTCAGCTTTGCCTGTGGTGTTATTGGAGCTGTGCTATCCCTTATGCTTAGTTTGCTCAGTTTAGTCTATTTCCGCTGCATTAGTTGAACTGGTCATTAATATTTAGTAGAGTTTATATTCGAGGATAATATGGTTTGTGGAATAAAATTTGATTAATTAATCTTGTTCGTTGGTAATTTTCTGTATACTCTTTTGTGATGCACTCGTGTATGTGTGTTAAACGTCCTGGGCACACATATGCATTCACTCGGTTCATTTTTAGAACCGGGTGTCACAAATTGGTATCAGAGCCACAGGTTGACCATAGGATGCAACTTAGATAGAATGGACACTTTAGAGCATATAGGAGCACTCAGGAATCGATGTATTTTGGTTGGTGTGCTGTTTGCTATATATTGTTTGATTGTGTGCTTAATAGAGGATTTTGGGGTGCTTTAGCATTACCATGTCCACGTAGGCTAGTTAGTTGTCTAGTTTCATATCTCTTGATGCATATAGTTAGGGATATTTTCTAATTCTTACCTATTGATTTTCTTCAGATGGTGAGGACTCGCAACCAGAGGGATTTCAATGATGTGGAGGAGAACCATGGAGCACCTCAGAACAACAATAGACAAGGACCTGTCCAAGGAGCTATTAATATTGAGCAGCTATTGGCTATGCAAAACCAGCTCATGCAGACCATGATACAAACTATGGGACAACTGCAGGCTGGCAACATCAACCATCAGCCCCACATGCCTCCACCGCCACCCCCACCTCCTCATAACCGGTTGGGAGAGTTTATGAGGACTAGGCCACCGACCTTTGCTCAAGCCGCTGACCCTATGAATGCGGATAATTGGCTCAAGTCCGTGGAGAAGAAGCTTGCCATTGTCCGATGCAGTGACCGGGAGAAGGTCTTATTTGCTTCTCATCAACTAGTTGGAGCAGCTGCGGATTGGTAGGATTCATATTGCAATGCTCATGAGAATCAAGAGAGAATCACTTGGGCCGAATTCAAAGAGAGTTTCTGTTCTCATTATGTGCCAGAAGGTGTTATGATTTTGAAGAGGCAAGAATTTGAGAATTTAAGGCAAGGAAGATCAAGCGTGAGTGAATATCTCAATAAGTTCACTCAACTCTCAAGATACGCGCCTGAGGATGTTAGTCGGGACACCCGGAAACAATATTTGTTCATGAGGGGTTTGAACAATGAGATTCAAGTGCAATTACTCAACTGTGATTATGCCAATTTTCAGAAGCTTGTGGACAAAGCAATTGTGGTGGAGAACAAGATTCGTGAGTTGGAGCAAGACAATAAGAGGAAGGCACCATATCAAGGATAGCCGCAAGGAAGTAATGTGCGCCCTCGCTTTGCACCACCTAATGCGCCTTACTTCAGCTCTTTTGCGCCTACTCATCGCCCTGGATTTGCACCGCGCCCAGCTCAGTTTTTGCAGCAGCGCCCTGTCATGCAAGCACCTAGGCCTCCAATGTCTTATGCACCTCGTGCCAACTATCCTGGTGCCAATGTCCAAAACCAAGCTCGCCCTAACAATTCTGGTGGAGTGAAGAAGTGCTATACTTGTGGAGAAGCTGGACAGTTCGCACATCAATGTCCTAAGTCAGGCCTTGGTCAAGGAAGCAATGCACCGATGCAAAACCCAAGACCCAATGGAGGACAGCCACAAGGGAACCGTGGATAGCAGAATTTTGCTCGTGGCAGTATGAACCATGTCTCTATGGAGGATGCTAAACAAGCGGATGACGTGGTCATTGGTATGTTTCTCGCCAACTCCAACCCCGCGACTATGTTGTTTGATTCTGTAGCATCGCATTCATTCATTGCATCGAAGTATGTTGCCAAGTATAGTTTGCCTATCTCTCATATGAAATTTACTCTTTTGGTTAAGTCTCCTGGAGGAGAGATGAGTACGAATATAATATGTCCAAAAGTAAGCCTTAGAATAAGGGGGGTAGACTTCTCCGCCAACCTCATTGTTTTGGATTCTCAAGGATTGGACATTATACTTGGTATGGACTGGTTGAGGAAGCACAATGGAGTGATTGAGTGTGTCACGAAGACAGTGAAGTTGACTAATGAGGAAGGGGTCACCGTAGAATATAAAGCATCTCAACATGCACTAAAGCAATTGGAGCTGAATCATATGGACGGTGCCACAATTAAGGAGATTCCGGTGGTGTGTGAATTTTTGTATGTTTTTCTGGACGAGTTGCCAGGTATGCCACCTGATCGAGACATTGAGTTTGTTATTGATTTAATACCTGGAACTGCACCTATATCTAAGAGGCCGTATAGAATGCCTCCTGCGGAATCAGCGGAGCTCAAGAAGCAGATTCAAGAGCAGTTAGAGAAGGGTTTTATTCGCTCAAGCTCTTCACCTTGGGGAGCTACCGTTCTATTTGTGGACAAGAAGGATGGAACCCAAAGGATGTGTGTGGATTACCGAGCTCTCAACGAGGTAACAATCAAGAACAAGTACACCTTGCCACGCATAGAAGACTTGTTTGATCAGATGAAGGGTGCTTGTGTCTTCTCTAAGATTGATTTGAGGTCGGGATATTTTCAAATGAAGATTAGACCATCGGACATACCCAAAACAGCTTTTAGAACGCGGTATGAATCTTATGAGTACACCGTGATGTCTTTTGGATTGACAAATGCGTCTGCCTACTTTATGTACCTCATGAATAAGGTCTTCATGGAGTACTTGGATAAGTTCGTTGTGGTGTTTATTGATGATATTATGATCTACTCGAAGGATGAGAAGGAACATGAGGAACACTTGAGGCTTACGTTGCAGAAATTGAGGGAGCATAAATTGTATGCCAAGTTCAACAAGTGTCAGTTTTGGTTGAAAGAGGTGTCGTTTTTTGGTCATATCATCTCAGGAGGAGGAGTTTCGGTTGATCCAGGATAAGTGAGAGATGTGTTGAAGTGGGAACCGCCACAAAATGTAAAGGAAATAAGGAGTTTTCTTGGAATGGCTGGATATTACCGTCGATTCATCAAGGACTTTTCCAAGATAGCCAAGCCAATGACAGAGTTGCTAATGAAGGGAAAGGCTTTCCAATGGACTCAAGCTTGTCAAAACAGTTTTGAGGAGTTGAAGAAGAGGTTGACAACAACCCCAGTTTTGGTATTGCCGGATGTAAGCAAGAGTTTTGACATATATTGCGACGCATCAAGACAGGGACTTGGATGTGTGCTTATGCAAGAAGGTCAAGTAGTAGCCTATGCGTTGAGACAATTGAAGAAACATGAGCATAATTATCCAACGCATTATTTGGAGCTTGCAGCCGTGGTACATGCGTTGAAGATTTGGAGACACTACATCCTTGGACATAGGTGTGAAATTATACAGATCACAAGAGTCTTAAGTATATTTTCACACAAACGGATATGAATTTGAGGCAACATAGATGGTTGGAGCTCATCAAAGATTATGATTTGGGGATCAACTATCATCCGGGAAAAGCCAATGTAGTGGCCGATGCTTTGAGTAGAAAGGGAGTAAGTCATCAACTCACAGTTCGAGAGTTGCCATCCCAGTTATGTAAGGAGTTTGAACGGTTGAACCTCGGGTTTGTAAATGAGATGGAGATGATGGAGTTAAATCCAACCTTAGAGCAAGAAATTCGGGAAGGCCAAACTAAGGATGAAGAAATTCAGGAAATCAAGGAAAGGACCCAAGAGGGGAGAGAATTCAGATTCGATGAGGATGAACATGGTACCTTATGGCTGGGAAAAAGGATTGTTGTGCCTAACGTGAAGCATATTCGGGAGACGATATTAAAAGAGGCACATGACTCAACATACTCAATTCATCCTAGTTGTACGAAGATGTACAAAGACTTGAAGACTTGCTATTGGTGGGGTAGCATGAAGAAGGACATAGCTGAATACGTAGCATTGTGTGATGTGTGCCAACGAGTCAAGGCGGAACATCAAAGGCCAGCTGGATTATTGCAACCATTAAAGATTCCAGAATGGAAATGGGAAGAAATCGGTATGGACTTCATAGTTGGGTTACCACATACTCAGTCTGGGTATGACTCAATTTGGGTAATTGTGGATCGGTTAACTAAGTCAACCCACTTTATTCCCGTCAAGACCACCTATAATGGAGAGAAATTGGCGGAACTGTATATGGGACGAATAGTATGTTTGCATGGAGTTATGAAGAAGATAGTCTCGGATAGAGGTTCACAATTCACTTCCAGATTTTGGCAGAAATTGCATGAAACTTTGGGGACGAGGTTGAATTTTAGTTCAGCATATCACCCTCAAACGGATGGACAAACCGAGAGGACTAATCAGATTCTAGAGGACATGCTAAGAGATTGTGCTTTAAAGCATGGGAAAAGTTGGGACAAGAGCTTGCCATATGCAGAATTTTCATACAACAATAGTTACCAAGCAAGCTTGAAAATGTCACCATATGAAGCGCTTTATGGGAGGAAGTGTAGGACACCTTTATTCTGGAATGAGGTAGGAGAAACTCAAGTGTTTGGTCCGGATGTGTTCCAAGAAGCCGAAAAGCAAGTCCAAATAATTCGTGAAAACTTGAGGGCTGACCAATCAAGACAAAAAGGCTATGCAGACAATAGGAGAAGGAAATTAGTCTTTGAAGTGGGAGATTCTGTTTACCTCAAGGTGTCACCAATGAGGGTTTAACATAAGAGGCAAGCTCGCACCTCGCTACATTGGGCCATTCAAGATTTTGGACAAAAGAGGAGAAGTAGCATATAAATTGGAGATGCCAACTCATCTTTCAGATGTACATGATATCTTTCATGTTTCCCAGCTCAAGAAGTGCTTGCGAGTACCGGAATAACAAGTGCCAATGGAAGAATTGGAACTAGAGGAAGATTTGACTTATGCCGAGCAACCGGTTAAGATATTGGAAACCAAGGAGAGAGTCACAAGGAACAAGGTGATTCGATGGTGTAAAGTTCAATGGAAGCATCACACAGAATCAGAGGCAACATGGGAGTTGGAGGATGATCACAAGAAGGAATTTCCCTATCTCTTCTCTTCCGCATCGAATCTCGAGGGCGATATTCATTTTAAGGGGGGTAGGTTTGTAACACCCTCATTTTCATGCATCATGACCTACATACATTCATATACATGTTTAACATTAACTCACATAAAGAAGAACAAGTTTAAAATTGATTTGGAACAAAACCGCACTTAAAATGCAGGAAAGTGCGGACTAGTCCGATTTTACTGAGGACTAGTCTGATTTCTCTCTGACTAAAAACGGACTTGTCCGTTTTTGCTGCGGACTAGTCCAATTTTGCCTCTGGAAACTTTGGAACTTGTCCGGTTTTGTGCGGACTAGTCCGATATTCCAAGAATCCTTGAAAATTTGCTAAGTCCCTGGACTTTTCCGGACTAGTCCGGTGTTCCAGCGGACTTGTCCGATTTCCTCTCTGACTAAAGTCGGACTTGTCCTATTTTTGACCAGACTTGTCCAATTTTCTCTCTGGACAACTTCGGACTAGTTCGGTCCTTTCCGAACTTGTCCGATATTTTGCGACTCCGAGTTGATCTTTTGTTTTACGACTTGTTTCTTAGGGTTCACGTTAAGTGGGCCTAGGGACGTCGTGCCTAACTCTTTTAGAGCCCATGTGGGACTCTAAACCGGCCTCTACTCCTCTCAAACTCGAAATCCATCTAACCCTAGCCTCCACCTCTATATAAACAACCCCACCCCTTGGCTTGACATCTATTTGCCGCTTTTCCACACCACCCAAATCCTAGTTCATGGAGAGCCACCATCAAGGAGGGAGGAGGAGATCCCAAGCAAGAAGAAGAAGAGGAGGAAACAAAAGAGGATCAAGATCTCCACCAAGCTTTTGTCCTTCATCGCCAATTCATCTCCAAGTTCATCACCAACCCTAGATCATCAAGATCCAAGTGTTACCTCTAAGTTTCTTGATTCATTGGAGTTCTAAACACCAGGTATACCTTCTATTCTCTTTTCCTTATGTGAATTCAACCCCTAATCTCCAAATTTATGTCGATCTAGAAAACCCTAGTTCGCTAGTTCTGCGAAGTGCAGACTAGTTCGACCTTCTACAGACTAGTCCGGACCTTTCCGGATTTGTCCTATATTTTGCGACTCCAAGTTGATCTTTTGTTTTACGACTTGTTTCTTGGGGTTCACGTTAAGTGGGCATAGGGACATCGTGCCTAACTCTTTTAGAGCCCATGAGGGACTCTAAACCGGCCTCTACTCCTCTCAAACTCGAAATCCATCTAACCCTAGCCTCCACCTCTATATAAACAACCCCACCCCTTAGGTAGACATCTATTTGCCACTTTTCCACCCCACCCAAACCCTAGTTCGTGGAGAGCCACCATCAAGGAGGGAGGAGGAGATCCGAAGCAAGAAGAAGAAGAGGAGGAAACGAAAGAGGATCAAGATCTCCACCAAGCTTTCGTCCTTCATCGCCAATTCATCTCCAAGTTCATCACCAACCCTAGATCATCAAGATCCAAGTGTTACCTCCAAGTTTCTTGATTCATTGGAGTTCTAAACACCTGGTATACCTTCTATTATCTTTTCCTTACGTGAATTCAACCCCTAATCTCCAAATTTACGTCGATCTAGAAAACCCTAGTTCGCTAGTTCTGCGAAGTGCGGACTAGTTGGACCTTCTACAGACTAGTCCGATTTTGCTGACTAAATTGTGTTGAATTGATTCTAAAAGTAGATCTAATCAAATCCAAACCTATATAAACTTGTTAAAATCTATTAGAACTAGTTAGTGATCATTAAAAGCAATCTATTAACAAGTTCTAACTGGCATTTGTATTAATCATGCATCTCATGTCATATTGAGTAATATTTGTGCACTCTTTGATTGTGTTTCTTGTTTGTATGTTTATTGTGCGGATTAGACGGATTTGCGCTAGAGAGTGCCGCGGATGATCTACAACACCAAGAGTTTGAAGGCTTTGACCCTAATCAACCGCAAGAGCAAGGCAAGTGTCCTCGAAGCATATTGATCCTGTTTTGACAATAAATGTTTTGTTGCAAAACTACATGCTTGTGTCAATTTCATGGGAAATCCTATGGTAGGAAGTTTAATAGCTTTGTTTAACCACCCTTGTCACCTGGAATTTATGGTAGAGAGTGGGGATGAGATTATTACCTTTTTGCTTCGCTTAACCAACTGGGATGGGAAAACAACTATACCACTCAATTTAATTATGCATGGATGCGATTATAGTTAACATGAACTGGTTAATATGATATGGTAATGGGTGATCTAAGCAAGCCTCGTATGTAGATGGGTTGGATGTATGGTGGTTTTGCTCGCTTTAGATCTAAGGACCGGTTCGTGGAGCGACCATCCAGGATTTACAGTGCCACCACGAGGCCAAGTATGGGTGCGGCGTAGCTGAGTACTTAGGGCTTTGCCAGTGCTATTTGGACCATTAAGGATGCTCGGGGAAGGGGTAGTCGGATTGAGTTTGTTGATGATTGGTGGGACTACTCTGGGATCCAAATGGCTCAAGAGGGGGCCCTTGGTTGAAGATGTGCTCAGTTGGAGACATCGCCACCGGTGAAACCTCAGTGGGTTCTAAATAGGCTAGCAATCCCTTTGTAAAGTCTATTTTTTGATCTGTTGGCCATAAACCAAAGGAAGTATAATTGGCGTGAGGGAGGTTCTCTAGACGCCGACGGGTGATGAAATCACAAACACGTGGATAAATCGGTACAACCTCTGTAGAGTGTGTCTAAAACTATCATGATAGCCGTACTCCCGGTTATGAGCAACCTGGAACCTCACATGATTAGAAGGAACTTGGTATTAGAATGGTATTTGGGATGGTTATGGTTTGGTAATGGTTATGGCTCATTATGGATTAATTTTTGGTATTGGAAATGATTATCAGCAAATGGTGAAATCTGGAATTATTGATGATGGTAATGAATTCAGACTGGTATTATGATATTACTTATGATTATGATGGGTTTACTTCACATACATATAATATATTGCTTTTCAAATGTTTTAATGTACTTTTCAGCACTTAGCCATTATTATATTTGTCATTTGAATCAGCCACATGTCATACTTTCCACACTTGTTGAGTACGACATGTACTCACTCTTGCAATCCCCCCCCCACATTTGCAGGTTAGGATTGGGAGTTTAATGGTGTTAATGCGGGGTTTTTTGCCTGTGGTGTTATTGGAGCTGCGCTATCCCTTATGCTTAGTTTGCTCAGTTTAGTCTATTTCCGCCGCATTAGTTGAACTGGTCATTAATATTTAGTAGAGTTTGTATTCGAGGATAATATGGTTTGTAGGATAAAATTTGGTTAATTAATCTTGTTCTGTGGTAATTTTCTATACTATTTTGTGATGCACTCGTGTATGTGTGTTGAACGTCCTGGGCACACATATGCGTTGACTTGGTTCATTTTCGGAACCGGGTGTCACAGAGTCCAAGGAGTCAAGACAAAGTGGTAGAACTCACAGAACCGATCAAGGTTAGGGTTTTTGCTACGTAATCCGGACTTGTCCACCCAGGGGCCGGACTAGTCCGGTTCAATCAGCAAGAACCCTAATCTAGAGAAATTTTGTGAGAACTACAGATCCTACCACAAAATTAGAGGTACATGATCGCAATGATGTGCACAACAACATTTGTGAAGAAGTTTCTATCAATAGACCCAAAAGAATTAAATTTCAAGAATTTTGGGGTTAGGTCAAGAATACCTCTTCAAATATTCAAATCGATGAAATGTGGATGAAGAATCAGCCTCCAATGCTTGGGGAAAGGTTCCCTAGCACCTTAGGGCTTCAATCCACGGATTGAAGTCGAGATTTGTTGGTGGGAATCGAAAATCGCCGTTTGGGGAGGGGGCGGTTTTCGAGCGTTTTTGGAGAGAGAGTGTTTGAGTGGAAGTGGAGAGGTCGAGGACTCCCTGGGGAGGTTAAGTACCCAAGGGCCAGACTAGCCCGGTCAGGAACCCGGACTTGTCCGGCCTCTGGACTGGGTCCGGACAATCTGAACCACCGGACTTGTCCGTTCTATAGGGGCGGACTAGTCCGGTCCTAAGACCTAGAACTCCTATACATTGAGTTTTTAGTGGAGATCTGATCCTTTTGGACTAGATTTCTCAAACGATCTTTGTAAACATGGTCAATAAGCAGTCAACAATCAAACTATGACCATAATTCACAAAGATTCAACAATTTCAAAATAATTTGTAGAAAATTGAGGAGGATGAGTTTTTTGCAAGCATGTGTGAATTTTTGAATATAACAATCAGATGTCCAAGACTTAAGCCACATTTTAAGAATCTAGGATATTTAGCTCACTCCTAAGTTCACAAAATCTTTTCTCATTTAGGGGCTTGGTAAAAATATCGGCCAATTGTTTTTCGGTTTTCACATGGGAAATTGTAATGTCTCCTTTGATGGAGTGATCTCTCAAGAAATGGTGGCGAATATCGATGTGCTTGGTTCTTGAGTGTTCAACTTAAGCTCATCTTTAAGCTTTATGATTAAGTTTGAGCATTTACAAGGTTGAGATGCTTTGGATTTGATATTAGTGGAAGGTGAGCTTGTAGAGGAAGAAGGTGCATTGATCTTGAGACACTTCACCTGTGTCTCAAGGATCTTGTTAGCTTGTGTCAAACTAACAAGTTCATCCTTGAGTACAATTGTAGTGTTCTCAAGGTTTGAGCAAGTTTCCTTGCTCAAAGCGAGTTCACGATCAAGTGCCTTGCTTCTTTCTCTTTCAAGCTCCAAGAGCTCCTCAACCTCTTGACATCTTTCCTTTTGTTGGATGAGCATGTCCTCTTGACGGTTGATGAGCTCTTCCTTCTCAAATATTTCCTCTGTCAACAATCTCAATCTTTTCAAAGTACTTTTACTCATGTCTTTAAGCATGTGTTCATTTTCACTACTACTATCAAAATCATCATGAGAATAAATGGAAGAAGAGGATTTAGATTTAACCTTATTTATTCCCTCCTTGGCCATGAGACACGTTGGCCTTGAAGTCTCCAAGTTGGGGAAGAGCTTGTTCTCCGTTGTTGTCTTCTTTATAGCAATAGTTGCTATCTTCTCATCTTCATCAGAGGAGGATTCCTCATTTGAATCCCACTCCTTTCCAAGGTGGGCATGTCCAGATTGCTTCTTATTCTTGAAGTACTTCTTCTCCTCGGACTTGCCTTCCTTCTTCTTCTTGTTTTCTTCATCTGGACAATCCACAATGAAGTGGCCATACTCTCCACAATTGTAGCAAGCCTTCTTTGATCTTGTCTTGGGCTTGTCTTTGCTCTTTCTTTCATTTTGGTAGCTCCCCCTCCTTCTTCTAAACATTCTTTTGAAGTTGTTGATGAAGAGAGCCTCTTCCTCATTGGTATCGGGACTCTCTTCATCACTCTCTCCCTTTTCTTGTGATCTTGAGGATGTTGCCTTGAATGCAACATCCCTTTTCTTGGAAGAGGAAAGTTTTTGTAGATCATTGTAAAACATGGCTTCTTGCTCCATCATCTCATTGTTGATGATCCTCCCTAACACTTCTTCGGGAGTCATCTTGTGAAAGCCCGGACTCTCACGAATTAGTGAGCAAAGAGTGATGTTTCGAGGTATGAATGCTCGAATAATTCTCTTTACCATCTCGTGGTCGGTCCACCGGGTGCTTCCATAAGATCGATCTTGTTGATGAGAGTCTTGAGGCGGTTGTACATGTCTTGGGGGGACTCACCATCCATGATGGTATACCTCCCAAGCTCTCTTTCAATCATCTCGATCTTCGCCTCCCTAATGATGTGGTTGCCTTCATGCGCCGTCTTGAGGGTATCCCATATTTCCTTGGCAACCTCCAACCCTTCAATGCGGTTGAACTCCTCTCGAGTCAATGAGGAGGTAATCACTCCAACGGTTTGAGCATTGCGGTGGAGAAGGATGGCTTGCTCCGGAGTGATGTCTTCCTCATTCTTTGGTAGATGAAAACCTATCATAACAATTTGCCACAAGCTAGGGTTTAAGGAAATGAGGTGCATCTTCATATTATGCTTCCACATAGAGTAATCATTTCCGTCGAACTGAGGAGGTTTGTCAATGGGAATAGACAAATAATGGTTGCTCACGGTAAATCGCTCATAATTGTAAAGATACCGAGAGTAGTCTTGTGAACTACTCCCATTGTCGACATTGATCGGAGCAATTTTCTTGATATCCTTCTTGGGCACGTTGAGCTTCTCACGAAGCTGTTCCTTGAGCATCCGAACTTCTTCGTCGTCATTTGGATCATCTTGAAGAACATCGACATTCTTCATCTTGGTGTCGTCGATGACCATTGGAACCTCGTTGTCACCCCTTATGGCCATTACTTCTCCGAGTTGTTAGACTCTTGTGGAGAAGCCTGCTCTGATACCAATTGAAATTTACCTAGAGGGGGGTGAATAGGCAATAATAACTGAAATGACTTAATCAAACGAGATTAAACCCCTAAGGCCAGACTTGTCTGGACCAGGCCGGACTAATCCGCTCAGCACATGGTGAAAACCTAAAAACTTGGTTTCAACAAGTTATTTGCGGAATTTAAGTTCAACCAAGATGTAAACAATGTATAGTAACTTGGTACAACTAAGATTGAAAGGTTTAAGCACTTAGATCACAAGATTTCAACAAAGATCAAACGTGAAAGGCAATGCGAACAATATGACCCCTAATAGCAATACTAGTGATCACAAAGTGTAAAAGACAAGTGAGACAAGATTTATCCCGTGGTTCAGCTCCACAAAGAAGCCTACATCCACGTTGAGAAGTCCACACAAGGACTGGGTCTCACTTAATCCTTTTCTCACCAAGCCACCACAATGACTGGCTTGTTTTCCACTATATCAATGGGTAATCACCAAGTTTGATGGGGCTGCTCACAAGTTGAGGCTCCCACAAACCAATACAATGAGGAGCACACGAAGCTCGACTCACACATGCCACAAAACACAACACAATGTGCAAGAGATCAAACTGAGAGCCAAAGCGCGATGATCTTCCTTTACTCTCCTCCCCAAACCCTAATCTCTTCAAGATTTGCTCTTAGAGGATTAGTAGGATGAGTAGAAGGCTTTGTAAGGCTCTAGGATGCTTGTGGCGGCGCTAGGGTTCAAGACTTGTTCAAATGAGGCTGGGGGTCCCCTTTTTATAGGGTCCCGTGCCCCTTCTGCTGACCTCAGCAGAAGGGCGGACTAGTCTGGCCATTTGCCCTGGACTAGTCCGACCCTATGGGTCCACTGACCTCTGGTCAGGTCCCGATAACTGCCACACTGAGCGACGATCGTCACGCTACCCGCCAAATTACCAAATTTAAACGGTCACTGGACAACGGACTAGTCCGGTCTAAAACGGACTAGTACGAGGTGGAACAAAACCGTTTCGTCCATCCCAAAATGGACTCTTATGGGCCGGCTCGGACTAGTCCGACCCTCTAGGGTTTCTCTCGGTTTATCTCACCAAGTCTCACACGGACTAGTCCGTACCCAAACGGACAAGTCCGAACTTTTCCAGAGAGCTTTAGTCCACCCAAAAATGGACAAGTCCGAACTTTTCTAGAGAGCTTTAGTCCGCCCAAAAACGGACAAGTCCGGTCTTCTGGGACATGGATTCATTTTCACTAGGAGTCACTCCAGAGACGTTTGCTCTGTCTCAAAATGGACTTGTCTGCCTAGCCGGACTAGTCCGGCCTTGAGGCCCGGACTAGTCCGACCTCCTAGGGTTTTTCCTCATTTTGGCTTCTCACTTAGGTTTTTTCTTTCAACCACCACTTTGAGCCCTCTAGAATGATCTCATTACACATGATACATCCACCCTCTCACATGACATGGCTCATATAAGCTCAACACCATAGAAACCCTTGTTTCTACGCTTGAGTCCTTGACACCCGTTTTATCCTTTTTCTTTTTGAGGGTTTTCATCTCATTTCAATTCTTGTACCTGTGCTTAAGATAACTTTAGCTCATTAGCCTCTTAATTGTCATCATCAATCATCCAAAACCCACGGGGATTCCTAGATGCACTTTCATGTTGCACTTCCATCAATCAGCAGGAAGATTTCACAACAATCGGAGTGATGGAGAAGGTGCAGAGAGAGCATGGATGAAGCTGTCCTTCCCTAAATTCTCTGGAGATCACCCTACCATTTGGATTGACAAGTGCGAAGATTACTTCACAATCTATCATGTACCTGAGTCGTTTTGGGTGCGTGCTGCATCTATGCATATGGAGGGCAATGCAGTGAAATGGTTGCAAGTTTATAAGCTGAATGAATGGTTGAGCACTTGGTCAAAATTTGTGCAGGCAGTGAAGGAGAAGTTTGGGACCTATGAGTATCATCAGGCCATCTATGACATGTTGCATTTGAGGCAAACTGGGAGTTTAGATGACTATGTCACAGCTTTTGAGGACTCCAGGTATGTAACTTCTATGCATAACCCAGATTCGGATGAAGTATTCTTTGTCAATCAATTGATCAAAGGGATGAGAATGGAGTTACAAGGTCCAGTACTGTCTCAAGTACCAACTACTGTGACTAGAGCTGTATTGCTAGCAATAGTGCAAGGAGATCTCCAGGAGAGGACCATGTTCAGAACATCAAGGGTTGGGGTTGGGTTCAAATAGGGGACCCTACCCAATACTGACTTCAGTAAAGAAAAGCAGTTACAAGACTATAGGCACCTTAATGGGCTATGTTATTCCTGTGGAGAGAAGTATGAGCCTGGGCATGCTGAGTCTTGTACTAAAAGAGCTCAACTAAACGCTATGGAAGTGGAAGAGATCATAGGAGGACTCTCAGATGCCAGGTTGCAGTTTTTGGAGAAACAGGGTTAGGAGGAGAGCCAACAGGAGGAATGTCTGTAGTTATCTGTGCATGCAGTGGCCGACACTCAGGGGCCGAATTGCATGAGATTGAGAGATCTAGTGAAGAATCAAACATTTCTGATATTGGTTGACTCTGGGAGTACTCAGTCTTTTGTCAATACAGCTTTTGTAGACAGAGCTGGTTTGGTGAAATAGAAAAGTCCTACTGTCTCTATGAAGGTAGCATCTGGGGAGATGTTGAGGAGTGAATGGATGATCCCTGGACTGGAGTGGTGGTGTAATGGACATACCTTTCATTGTGATATGAGGGTATTACCATTGGGAGCTTATGATGCTATACTAGGATATGATTGGTTATCAACTCATAGTCCCATGCAATGTGATTGGGACCACAAGTGTCTCACATTCCAACATCGGGGTCAACTAGTGGCTCTGCAGGGTGATAAAGGAAATCCACAACAACAAATCTCTCTTCTTCCAGTGCAACAATTACATAAATGGATTAAGGAAAATGATGTCTGGGCTATGGTGGTAGTAGAAGGTAGGAATAATGCAGAGGAGGAAATAGTGCAAGAGCAGAAGTTAGGTGAAGAGGTCAAGGATTTGCTGCAGGAGTTTGCAGATGTATTTCAGGAGCCCAATACATTACCACCCTCAAGACCCTTTGATCATGTTATACCCCTCTGAAAGTTTCCTAGAGGGGGGGGTGAATAGGCTTAATTGACCTGAAATGACTTAATCAAACGAAATCAGCACCCAGGGGCCGTACTAGCCCGGTTCAGGGGCGGACTAGTCCGGTCAGCCTGCAGAGAGAGACTAAAACGAGATTGAGTTTTAAACAGATTTTTGTGAAACAAAATGCGGAAGGATAATCACGTTAATACCAGCAACTATCAAGATAAGTGAATCACAATAGCTAGCAAAATGTAGGCAAAGATTACTAGAATGAGCAATTAGTGACGAACCTAACCCGAGAGCAATATTTGCAACTAACAAATAGTAAAGCACACAAGTGACACAAGGATTTATCCCGAGGTTTGATTCCACATAAGAATCTACGTCCCCGTTGATAATCCCACGAAGGACCAGGTTAAACAACCCTTCCCTCACCAAGTTTACTGCAAGGGCCTAACTCGGTTCTCCACTATCATAAAAGGGCAAGTACAAGATTCGTGAGGCTTCTCACAATCTGAGGCTCCCACAATGAATATGATCAAAAAACACAAAGATTATCTCAAGCCACATATCACAAAGACTCAACACAAGTGCAAGAGATCAAACCGAGAGCCAAGAACGGAGTTCTTCCTTCTCTTCTCCTCACCAATCTCCAATACACTTAAGAATCAACTCAAGAAGTTGAGAATGCAAGAGAGAGGGCTTAGAATGGCTCTAGGAATGCTGTGGCGATGAATGTGGCCTAGAGGGGGGGGTGTGAATAGGCCTTTTTGAATTTTGTCGGAACCTGCAACACTTAACAACCAGATCAAATCTCGAGATATCGGACTAGTCCGATCAAGTGCGGACTAGTCTGGTGTGTATCGACTAGGCTAAACAAATTTGATCGATTAACTTGATTCTAGGATGTAAGCAGCAGAATTATACTTGTAATTTAAGTGTTGCACAAATATAAACTAGGGTGTATCACAATTTAATCTTAAACTCAATGTTTCAACGTAAAGTGAGCACGATTGATCAAAACCCTAGATGTATATATGAAATGTAAGAACAATGGGTGCAAAGAAAGAACACAATGATTTTATCCCATGGTTCAGTTCCCACAGAGGCAACCTATGTCCACATTGAGGAGTCCACAAAAGGACCGGGTCTTCTCCAACCCTACCCTCGTCAGATCGCCACAAAGGCCAATCCTCTTCACTTATCACAAAGGGTAAATAAACAAATTCAAGGGGCCTTCTCACACGTTGAGGGCTCCCCAAGATTACAACAAGAACACCACCAAGAACACACTCGAAAGATCATAATGAAAACCATAGGAGTGTGTTAGGGAATCAAACCAAGAGCTCAATGAGTGATGAATCGTGTCTCTCCAATGATCCAAAGTGTATCCTCAAGGGATTGATCTTTGTTGCGTTTGATTTCGTGGAGATATGTTTTTGAGGCTCTTGGGAGGTGTGACGGCGCAGGGGGTCGAGAGAGGTATGAAAGATGGGCCGTGTACACCTATTTATATGGGGTTCCCAAAAGTAACCGTTAGGGTTCATAAAGATCAGACTAGTTCGTGGTGGACACCGGACTAGTCCGGTGCGCTATGTGTAGCAAACCCTAGGTGCCCTGAAATATCGGACTAGTCCAGGCTATAAGCGGACTTGTCTGATTTCAGTTCTGGAAATCTTCGGACTAATCCGATAATCGTCGGACTTGTCTGGATAAGTGAAACCCTAAGTGAATTGGGGATAAGTTCACACTTGGAGGACTTGTCCAATTTAGGTCAGAGGGTTTTTCGGACTTGTCCGATTTTGTGCAACCTGTGAAGTGTTTGGAGGACTAGTCCGCACTGGGGAGGACTAGTCTGATTCTAGTCAGAGAGATATCGGACTAGTCCATGGTGTTATCGGACTTGTCCTATCTTGTGCAGAGAGATATCGGACTAGTTCGTGGTGATATCGGACTTGTCCAATCTTGTACAGAGAGATATCGGACTAGTCCGGGGTCAGTCGGACTAGTCCGATCCTGTATAAACTTGTGCAATGTGTGTGATTATTTGTGCTTGAGCTCTTGGGGTGTGTTTACTTAACACACTCCATACACAATGATCTACTACACTTGTTCCTTTAGCTCTTTTCCACATTGCTCCTCATTCTCCTTTCTTTTTGGCTCTTTGCTCATTTTCTCATTAAAACTTGTGCTCATCTCAACAAGGTAGTTAGGATCTCATTTGCTTGTCATAAATCATCCAAAACCCACAAGGGATTCCTAGATGCACTTTCAATATCCCCCTTTTTGGTGATTGATGACAAACAATTGAGATTTTACAAAATATGATAAAAAGTTGAGATTTTCATAAAGTGTGCACATATGAGTTTAAAATACATTAAGTAATGAAAACATGATCCATATGTGTACTCTTTATGGTGGGATGCAGAACTAAGTGTATAGAAGCAACAATCATTATGAGAATGACATAATTGACAACAACACATCAACAATATGCATATATGTCATTATTATAGAAAAAACACATATTTCATCAATTTCTTCATAAGCAGTTCAAAACATTGCATCACAGGACCATAAGTACCATAAGAGCATATTAAAAGTTTCACAACTCACAAAATAGACAAAAGACACAAAAAGGAACCCTCCTCACATTCTACAGCTAAAACCTAAGACTCCCCCTCAATCTCTCCCCCTTTGGCATCAAGACACCAAAAAGAAGGAGAGGAGGGACCTAAAGTCCTCAAGCCTCGGTGTTGGTCCTCTCATCATCTTCATCTTCATCTTCGGGATGATCATGAGGAGGAGGAGGAACGGAGCCACTCGAGTCCCCAATGCCAAAATAGGCACGCTCGGAGGGAGTCAAGGGCCCGACCATGGTGTAATTAGAGTCAGAGTCATCAGAAATTACTGGAGATCCAATGGGTTCGATCTCCAGCTTTTGACAAATCTGCTTCATGTTCTCCTTGACATATCTCATGTCTTCCTTTCTTGTTTTGTTGAGCTTGTGGGCCTTCACCTCGACCTTTTTGCAGGAGGCAAAATAGTAGCCAGGTACTTGAAGATGCCACTGGGGGACCCCTTTTGAGGAGGGGCCCTGGTGGCGGGAGCAGCCCTAGCACTGGCACTGGGTCTCGCTGGATCCTCAGGGCTGGAGGCCGGAGATGGAGAAGCTTGAACACTTGTCTTTTGAGGCATCTGGGGCCTCAAGGGAAGGTGCTCCACATCCTTGACAAACTCTATGCTTGTAACCTTCTCAATCATGAACATTAGATAGGGAGCATAGCCACATGACCTGTTCGATGTGCAGGAGATGTTTACCATGTCGTTCCAAATATAGTCACAGACATCAAATCTTCTGTCTTTGCTAATGACCTTCATCAAGGTCCTGAGATACCCCTACACACTCCCAACATCTCCATCCTTGGGAGCAATTGTCTTCCTCAGGACCCTGTTCAACACCACAAAGAAAGGCTTCATATTCTTTGAAGAAGGGGGGTTGAAATTGGAGTTGGACTCATAGAGGAACTTCATCCTATCCTTCTCAATGACACCTATGTTGTGGGTGATCAAGTTGTCATTGCTTGAGGTGTCAAGGTATAGCAGTCTTGCAAATTCCTCATAATTTATGCTGTACTTGGATCCATGAGTCATCCAAGTCACACTTTCTTCTCCGTCACTTGAGAAGTGGCAAGTAGCATAAAACTGGGTGATGACTTCATCATTCCAGTTGTTCCTGAAGGAGAAAGGTCCCTCAATCCATGCCTTTCGACTGCCTCCACCACTTCAATAAACGGTGAGCAGGCCTTCTTCTCAAAATGTGCCTAATCGATCCATTGGTTGCACACCACGTGTGTCTTCATTGGGAGGTATACAAACTTGTAGAAGTCTGCATGGAAGTTGCTCCAAAACCTCCCATTGGCAGCTTGCTTCGGACGGCTGTAACAATCAACGTTTCTGAATTTGGCAGCTGTGTCACTGCCCTTCCCGTTGAATCTCTCCTTTGTGGGGTCCCTGGCCCCTTCCCTTGGAGCTAACAGCTTTAGAGGGCCAATCGGGCCCATTGCAATTCCCTTGCCCTTGCCCTTGGCTTGGCGAGGGCCACCTCCTGCAGAAGCCTTGGATGTTGGCTTCTTCACGAGGACTTTCCTTCGTGCCTTGGGAGGAGAGGTAGCTGGCTCGGAGGGGAGTTCTTGGCGCTTCTTGCCAAGGCTTGTCGAGGACCGAAGCACAGCTTTGTGGTCCATCTCGTCCTCGAAGTCGGAAACTTTGTCGTGAGAGTTCAACATGCCCTGAGAATGGATTGAACATGGTATTGATGAGAATAGATGACAAGGAATTGCATTGAGGAATTAAGAAGTTAGGGTTGAGTTCAGAAAAGTCGGACAAGTCCGGTGTACAGGCACGGACTAGTCCGGGTGACCGGACTTGTCCATGCATGGACCGGACTAGTCCGGTATTCATCCTCAAGAACCTTAACTATGAGACAAATGGAGTTGCTCAATGCAAAACTAGCCTAACAGCAATGTAATACATCAAGGACACTTGCATTAGGTGATAGGAGCTAGGATATTCGATCAACAATGAAGAAAATGGAGATTTCTAGGGTTTGGGGGGAAATTTACCGAAAAATTGCTTGAATCTCGGAGAAGAGGGGGTTGAAGGGCGGACAAGTCCATGGTCTTCAATCCCTAAGCGAAGGAGGTTGATTTCCACCCAAACTTGGAGATTTTTGATGGAGAAATCGTCGAATCGCCTTGGGGAGCTCGAGCGTGGAGAGAGAAAGCTTGAGGCAAGTGTTGGGTGAGGAAGATTAGGGTTTGGCGGCGGCTAGGGTTATGGACACGAAAAATCATACAAGTCCGAAAATGATCGGACTAGTCCGAACTTTTCCAGAGACTATATCGGACTACTCCGTAGTCTGCTGGACTAGTCCGGCCTAACCGGCGCTCTGCGGACTAGTCTGCACGTGCGGATGAGTCCGGGTAACCACGGACTAGTCCGTGGTCACCAGAAAAGAAATGCTTAGTCCTTTCGTATATATTCGAAGGTACTTACTCAGAAAATAGGGAATCAAATCAAATCATATAATCTTGATGAATATGATAAGTAAGCATACAACAATCAAGCAATGATCATAATTCACCAAAATCTAATAATTGACATAGTTTTTCAAAAAAGTTGAGAGAGATGATTTTGACAACAAAATCAATGAATTTTGAAGAAGCATTCAGGTATACAAGATTTCAAGCCACACTCCGAGCATCAAGGATATTTAGTTCATTTCGGAGTTCGCAAAAGCGTCTTTCATCAAGTGGCTTGGTAAAAATATCGGCTAATTGCTTTTCGGTATTGACATGTGAAAATGGTTATATCTCCCTTCAATGAATGGTCTCTCAAAAAGTGATGTCGGATGTCTATGTGTTTGGTCCTAGAGTGCTCAACAGGATTATGGGCAATCTTAATCGCACTCTCATTGTCAGAAAGTACTGGAATACGGTTCATATTGTAACCGTAATCCCTTAGAGTTTGTCGCATCCAAAGGAGTTGTGCACAACAACTCCCAGCTGCAACATACTCCGCTTCGGCCGTGGATAAGGCAATGGAGTTTTGTTTCTTGGAGGACCAAGAAACAAGGGATCTCCCTAGGAATTGGCATGTACTAGTGGTACTTTTTCTATCTACCTTGCATCCGGTATAATATGCATTGGAGTAGCCAATGAGTTTGATTTTGGAACCTTTGGGATACCAAAGGCCTAGGTTGGGTGTATGAACTAAATACCGCAAGCGGCTGTCAACTGACACTCTTTTGGGTTGGCTTGAAACCTTGCACACAAGCATACACTCAACATAATATCTGGCCTAGATGCACATAAGTAGAGTAGAGATCCAATCATGGAGCAATATACCTTTTGATCGACATTTGGTCCATCTTCATTGAGATCCAAGTGGCCATTCGTTGCCATGGGAGTCTTTATAGGCTTCGCCTTGTCCATTCCAAACTTCTTGAGTATGTCTAGAGTGTACTTAGTTTGGCTTATGAACGTCCCTTTCTTTTGTTGCGTCACTTGGAATCCCAAGAAGTACTTTAGCTCTCCCATCATTGACATCTCAAAGCTATCTGTCATAATTTTTCTAAATTCCTCAAAAAAAGATTTGTTAGTTGAACCAAAGATTATATCATCAACATATATTTGACAAACAAAGAGATCATTGTTAAAGTTCTTTGTAAACAATGTATAATCTACTTTACCAATCTTAAAGCCATTTTCAATTAAGAAATCTCTAAGACACTCATATCAAGCTCTAGGAGCTTGTTTGAGGCCGTAGAGAGCCTTACGCAATTTAAATACGTGGTCGGGGAACTCTTCATCTTCAAACCCGGGAGGTTGCTCCACATACACCTCCTCCTTGATTGGTCCGTTGAGGAAGGCGCTTTTCACATCCATTTGATAGAGCTTGAATTCATGGTGAGTAGCATATGCAAGTAATATTCTAATAGACTCAAGTCTAGCTACGGGAGCAAATGTCTCATCAAAATCCAAACCCTTCGACTTGTGAATACCCTTTGGCCACAAGTCATGCCTTGTTCCTTGTCACCACCCCATGTTCATCTTGTTTGTTGCAGAAGACCCATTTGGTGCCGACGACGTTGGATTTGGGTCTTTGAACTAGTTCCCATACCCCATTCTGCTTGAAATTGTTGAGTTCTTTTTGCATGGCCACAACCCAATCCGGATCCTTCAATGCATCCTCAACCCTGCGTGGTTCCAAAAAGGACACAAACGAGTAATGCTCACAAAAATTAGCTATGTGATATCTAGTAGTTACTCCCTTTTGGATGTCACCGATGATGTTGTCGATTGGGTGATCCCTTTGGACGCATTGGTGCACTCTTGGGTGTGGCACTTGCTGTCTTAAATCTTCATGATCATCTTCTTCTCCCCCAAAATGGTTGCCCTCATTGACTTGTTGATCATCTTCACTTTCTTGAGGTTGATCTTGTATGGAAGCTCCCCCTTGATCATTGGTCTCCTCTTGTGGTTCATTTTCCTCATGCATATGTTGAGGTGGCTCTTGTGGTCGAACTTCGCCTAACGCCATTCTCCTCAATGCTTGACAAGGAGCTTCTTCTCGATCTAGCACACATGAATCAACTTGTTCCTTTTGGGAGCCATTAGTTTCATCGAACACTACGTCACATGCTACTTCAATAAGTCTGGAGGTCTTGTTGAAGACACGATAGGCGTAAGTGTTCGAATCATAACCAAGCAAGAAACCTTCATCGGACTTTGAAGTGAACTTTGAAGTCCTAGGCTTCTTGTTTAAAATATAGCATGGGGAACCGAAAACTCGAAAATATGAAATATTAGGCTTGTTACCGGTGAGTAGCTCATAGGATGTCTTCTTGAGTAGTCGATGAAGATAAAGTCGATTTATGGCATGGCAAGCGGTGTTAACTGCTTCCGCCCAAAATCGATCTGAGGTCTTGTACTCATCGAGCATTGTTCTTGCAATCTCTATGAGGGTTCGGTTCTTCCTTTCGGCAACTCCGTTTTGTTGATGGGAGTAAGGTGCTGAAAACTCATGTTTTATGCCTTTGTTTGGATCCTTATTTTCTTCATACTCAATGTACATTCTTCTTTCTCCGGTCATATTGTTGGTGCAACCAGTGTCTAGCACCCATTTGGCTCCACCGAAGGAATAGGCCTGCAAAAACAAATTATGCCTTGGTTTTGGGTACCCAAGCTTGCTTGGGTCCTTTTAGGTTAGTCACAAGGGATTTGGGCACCCACACATGAGACTTGGTGTTCCCATGGTGTGGCCCAACATAATGAGCATAAACTTTGCCAACATTACTTCTCATTAGGACATAAGATGCATTGAAAGTTCTAAATGGCAACTGTTGTCGTTTATATACAGGACTAGTCTGGGAGATTGGACTTGTCCGGAGGACCGAACTTGTCCGGATCCCGACCGGACTAGTCCGGTGATCATTCGTGTTGGAAGCATTAACTTTGGATTTTCCAGTTTGAGAGGGTCTTCACAAAGATAATGCTTTCCTTGTTATTCTTATGGCTTCTAGCATTTTGCTTTCCACCATAGGAATACCCAATGCCATATTTAATATTAGGAGGTCTTGTGGCCAAGTATGCACTACGTGCATATTTGACCTCCTTGTCAAATATGCCACTTTGGGTAGGATGTTTATCCTTGGTAGAGGTTGACTTGTCTTCCAAACTGGTGTCAACTTTACCACATGAACAAGTAATGATAGTTTCAGTTTTAAGTGGTTGAGAAGGTGAGCTTGAAGAGGATGAAGGGTCACCTTGCTTGAGTGACTCAACTTGCACTTCGAGGATCTTGTTAAGCTTGATTATGTAAGTGCATCTAGGATATCCCTTGTGGGTTTTGGCAAATTGATGACAAACATATGAGATCCTAATGAAACTATTGAGATGATTGCAGGACAAACAAGTGAAACAGCTCGGTGCACACAAAAAGGTGAAAAATGAAGTGGTGTCCAAAGAGGGATACTTTGATGGAGCTTGGAAGACCAAATTAGATTTTGAATGTATAGGGGTGTATGAAAGACACACTCCAAGAGCTCACAACTTTGCGCTAGGGTAAGGGATTAAAATTAACCTAACTTTCATAATGCACCAGACTAGTCCGATAATGGACCAGACTAGTCCGTTTAACTTTCTGGAATCTCTCTTATTGGGAGACCGGACTAGTCCGTGTGTCCACCGGACTAGTCCGTTGAACTTTCTGGAGTCTCTCATATTGAGGGACCGGACTAGTCCGTGTGTCCACCGGACTAGTCCGTTGACCTTTCTGGAGTCTCCCATATGTGGAGATCGGACTAGTCCGCGGACTAGTCCGTCGAACTTTCTGGAGTTCACCTTCACACAGAACCGGACTAGTCCGAGCTTGGACCAGACTAGTCCAACAGACTTTCTGGACTTCAAAATACACAGTGACCGGACAAGTCCGGACTTGCACCGGACTAGTCCGGTATTAGGGTTTTTCAACGGTTACTTTTTGTAAATCCTATAAATAGAGAATCCACGGCCTTCCAAAGAAAATACACGTCGAATATTGCTGAAAAAACAAACCCTAGTGCCGCCACTTCGTCCCAAGAGCCCAAAACACATCTCCCCACACATCTAAAGTGCAAAAAGAGAGAAATCAATTGAACACATGGATTCGGGATTGGGAGATCGTCGTTCTTTCATTGCGAGCTCTTGGGGTTTGACCTTTCTACACTCATACTCTGCATTGTAATACTTTCGAGTGTATTTGATCACTTCTTTCGTTGTAGTTTTCATGGGAGCCCTCAATGTGTGAGGTTGCCCCATAAACTTGGTGATTACCCGTGATAGTGGAATCAAGTCGGCCTTCGTGGTGACTTGAAGAGGGAAAGGGTTGGGGACCCGGCTCTGTGTGAGCTTCCTCAACGATGACGTAGATCTCGTGGTGAGATCGAACCTCGGGAAAAATTCGTGTGTCTTGTGCCTTAATTCCTTTACATTTTGTTCATTAGATCACTTGATTGCTAAAACATCAATCTAAGACACTTATAGGTTTTTACTTGCATTCTTACATTAATCTCAAATAAAAATATCAGTTGTTCTCATTTCCGCTGCTAAAAGAATTTGGTTTCCCAAATAACGCTTAATCAACACACATATTTCTAGCACACCGGACTAGTCCGGTCAACCAAGTTTTAACAATTCTATTAAGTGTGCAGGAAACTTTAAAGGCCTATTTACCCCCCTCCAGGCCACATTCAATTGGTATCAGAGCAAGGTTCTCTGCCAACGAGACTCACATCTCAGAGAGATCAATGGCCTCTGAGAAGAACAACGATATCTCGAAGATGAACATCAATGAGGAGGAACAAGAAGCTAAAGCCTTCGATGTGCTGAAAGACATTCCACATGATGATGAAGAAGTGCGACAACTAAAGGCACTCCTGAGGAAGAAAGTGCTAGGACAAAAATGAAAAGAAGATGAGAAGACGACGGGGAGTGGTCATCACAACTACTCCTGACATCCTTGCAACTACAACCGTCTCAATTCAAATAATCACTATCTCTCCATTCCTATGGGAAAACCTCCACAGTTTGACAGAAGCGACTATACCATGTGGAAGTACAACATGAAGATGCATTTAATATCCCTAAATCCTAGTCTGTGGCACATTGTTTTCATTGGCATAGATATCCCGGACACGGATGAGGAACTCACCCCAGAACAAGAACAAGAGATTCACATAAATGCACAAGCCGTCGCCGTGATCACGTCATCACTAAGAAGATAGGAATTCACCAAGATCGATGGCTTAGAAAGTGCAAAAGAAATCTGGGATACACTCAAGACAGCTCACGAAGGAAATAGGTCGGTTCGTGAAGCTAAAATCGAGATGCTTGAAGGAGAGTTTGGAAAATTTGCTATTGAAGAAGGCGAATCACCTCAAGACATGTACAACCGGATGAAGGCACTCATCAACAAAATTCGTGCCTATGGAAGTAAGAAATGGACGGATCACGAGGTGGTCAAGAGAATAATTAGAGCCTTCATGCCAAGAAATGTCACACTTTGCTCAATGATTAGAGAAAGCCCCGGGTTTCACAAAATGACACCCGATGAATTGTTGGGGAAGATCATAAATCATGAAATGATGGAGAAAGGGGCACACTACGTCAAAGACTTGGCCGAACTCACTTCTTCCAAAAAGAAAGAGGTTGCTCTCAAAGCAACATGATGACCCAAACTCAAAGAAACTTGTGAAGATCAAGACGAGTGGCATACAAGCGACGAGAGCACCGATCTTGATGATGAAGAAATGGTACTCTTTATCAAGAAGTTCAAGAGAATGATGAAAATAAGACATGGCAACAACTCAAATGAAGGCAAAAGCAAGGATAAAGGAAAATCCAAGGCTCGACGCACTTGCTACAACTGTAGAGAGTATGGTCACTTCACGGTGGACTGCCCTTATGAAGAAAACAAAAAGAAGAAGGAAACAAGACCTCAAGAAAATAAAATTTTTAGAAAAAGAAGACAAGCCCATCAAGCCCACATTGGCAAGGAGTGGGACTCAAACGACGAGTCCTCCTCTGATGAAGAAGAAGAGATGGCCACTATCGCAATCAAGAAACCTACTATGAAGGCCACACTCTTCCCAAACATGGGAGGATGGGATATGAACAACCACACGTCCCTTATGGCTAAGGAAGGCAAGAAAAAGGTACAACTCACCCCTCCTACGCTAAATTCCTCTATTGATGACTTTGATAGCTCTAGTGATAATGAAGAAATGTTTAGAGGACTAAGTAAAATTGCTCTAAAGAAAATGGAAATATTGTCGAACGAAATTTTTGAAAAGGAGGAACTTCTTAACCGACAATAAGATATGCTCATCTGTGAAAGGAAGAGATATCAAGAAGTTGAAAAGCTTCACGAGCTTGAAAGAGAGAAGAACGAGTCACTTAAGGTTGAGCTAGCCTTGAGTAAGGAAACTTACTCAAAGCTAGAAGACTCACATATTGCAATCAAGGAAGAACTTGCTAACTTGTCAAAAGTTAACAAGATCCTTGAGGTGCAAGTTGAGTCGCTCAAGCAAAGTGACTCCTCTTCCTCCAAGAGCTCTTCCTCCAAAGATATGAGTTCGACAACAATCGGAACTTGCACTTGATCTAGTAAGAAGAATGTTATTTCTAATAATTCAACTTCTAATCATGCCTCTCCAAGCGGCATATTTGATAAGCAGAAGATCAAATATGCACACAGTGCATATATGGTCACTAGACCTCCTAATGTCAAAGATGGCCTTGGTTTTGACAGGAACAAACACATGTCTACTCACAATCATGCTAAGAATGGAATTGTCTTTGTTAAGGAAAAATCCCACGAATCTGATTTACAAATATTGTTTCGTACATTTGATGCTTCCTATGTTCTTATGAAAGCCAAACATGGAAAAGTCATTGCTAAATATACAGGGCCACGCCACAAGAACTTAAAACCTTATGTGTGGGTGCTCAAGACTCTTGTGACTAACCTGAGAGGACCCAAGCAAGCTCTAGTACCTAAAACCAAAGAATAATTCTTTTTTGCAGGCTTAATCTTCCGGTGGATCTAAATGGGTGCTTGATAGTGGATGCACAAATCACATGACCGGAGAGAGAGCTATGTTTGTGGAGTACGAGTACAACAAGGATCCAGGTGAAGGCATATACTTCGGAGACAACAGCCAAGGAAAGGTCCTTGGTAGCGGTAACATTGAAATATCCTCTCAACATACCTTATCCAATGTTTTACATTTAGATTCTCTAGATTATAACCTTTTGTCAATATCTCAGCTATGCGACAAAGGTTACAACTGTTTGTTCACTAATGAGGGTGTGACCGTTTTTAGATAAAGTGATGGCTCGATTCCATTCAAGGGAATGTTGAAGGGCAAGCTTTATCTCGTTGACTTCAACAAAGATAAAGCCGAACTCAACACTTGCTTGGTCGCTAAGACCAACATTGGATGGTTGTGGCATAGATGGCTAGCCCATGTTGGGATGAGAAATCTGCAGAAACTTCTAAAAGGTGGTCACATCCGTGGTCTTAAGGATGTGGTGTTTGAAAAAGACAGGCCTTGCAGCGCTTGTCAAGCGGGAAAACAAGTCGGAGCACCACATCCCGCCAAGAATGTGATGACTACCACAAGACCGCTGGAACTCCTCCACATGGATCTCTTTGTTCCAATTTCATACATCGGCATCAGAGGTAACAAATACGGTTTTGTAATTGTTGATGATTTTTCAAGATTTACCTGGGTATTTTTCTTGTATGATAAATCAGAAACTCAGGGAATCCTCAAGAAGTTCTTGAAAAGAGCTCGAACGAATTCTCATCAACTATAAAGAACATCAGAAGTGACAACGGGACAGAATTTAAGAACCTCCAAGTTGAAGAGTATCTTGATGAAGAAGGGATAAAACATGAGTTCTCGACACCCTACTCTCCTCAACAAAACGGGTGGCCGAAAGGAAGAACAGAACATTGATCGAAATGGCAAGAACTATGTTGGATGAATACAAGACATCAGATCGATTTTGGGCAGAAGAGGTGAACACCGCTTGTCATGCCACAAATCAGTTGTACCTCCATCGACTACTGAAGAAAACTCCATATGAGCTCCTTACTGGTAAAAAGCCCAATGTTCTTATTTCAAAGTATTTGCTTGTAAATGTTTTATTCTGAACAAGAAACTGAGGACCTCGAAGTTCGCTTTGAAGTCCGATGAAGGGTTCTTGCTCGGTTATGAATCGAATGCCTACGCCTATCGTGTCTTCAACAAGGTGTCCGCCCTTGTTGAAGTAGCACGTGACGTAGTGTTCGGTGAATCTAACGGCTCACAAGTGGAGCAAGTTGATAAGTGTGTGCTAGATAAAGAGGAAGCTCCATATGAAGCACTGAAGAAAATGGGACTTGGTGATATCTTACCACAAGAGCAAACATTCAACTCAAATGCACAAGATGAACCTCAACACGGAGGCAATGATCAAGGGGGAGCTCTTGCACAAGATCAAGAGGAGGAAGATAAAGAAAAACAAGACATTCATGGAAGCAATGTTCTAGGGGGAGACAATGCACATGAAGATAATGAAGAACAAGCAACTACACAAGTTCCACACCCGAGAGTACACCAGAGCGTGCAAAGAGACCACCCTGTCAACAATATCATTGGAGATATTGCTAAGGGAGTAACTACTAGATCTCGAATTGCAAATTTCTATGAATACTATTCTTTTGTGTCTTTTCTAGAACCATACAAGGTAGAAGAATCCTTAAGGGATCCAGACTGGGTGATTGCAATGCAAGAAGAGTTGAACAACTTCAAGAGAAATGAAGTGTGGGAGCTGGTGGAGAGACCAAAGGCGAACATAGTTGGAACCAAATGGGTCTTTCGGAACAAGCAAGATGAACATGTAGTAGTAACAAGAAATAAAGCAAGATTGGTGGCCAAAGGTTATTCTCAGGTTGAAGGTTTGGACTTCGATGAAACATTCGCTCCTGTAGCTAGACTTGAGTCCATTCGTATTTTATTGGCATATGCTACTCACCATAATTTTAAGTTGTATCAAATGGACGTCAAAAGCGCTTTCTTAAATGGTCCAATCAAGGAGGAAGTTTATGTGGAGCAGCCACTAGGATTCGAAGACCAAAAGTATCCCAACCATGTCTACAAACTGCGTAAGGCTCTCTATGGCCTCAAACAAGCTCCTCGAGCTTGGTATGAGTGTCTTAGAGATTTTTTGACTCAAAATGGATTCAAGATTGGTAAAGCTGACTATACACTCTTCACTAAACATTGTGATGATCATCTATTCGTATGTCAAATTTATGTTGACGACATTATCTTTGGATCCACTAACAAGTCTTTCTGTGAAGAATTTAGTAAAATTATGATAGATAGGTTAGAGATGTCAATGATGGGCGAATTGAAGTTCTTCTTGGGATTCCAAGTGAAGCAATTAAGAGAAGGTACATTTATAAGCCAAACCAAATATACACAGGACATTCTGAAGAAATTCAACATGGACAAAGCCAAGCCCATCAAGACACCCATGGCTACTAACGGACATCTCAACCTCAATGAAGACGGTCCCAATGTGGACCAAAAGGTATATCGGTCCATGATCGGCTCCTTACTTTATTTATGTGCATCTAGGCCAGATATTATGCTTAGTGTTTGCTTGTGTGCAAAGTTTCAAGCCGCACCAAAAGAGTGTCACTTAATTGCTGTAAACAGAATCCTAAGGTACCTTGTGCACACACCCAACTTGGGCCTTTGGTATCCCAAAGGATCCAAATTTAACTTGATAGGGTATTCCGATGCCGACTATGCAGGATGCAAAGTCGATAGAAAGAGCACGCCAGGGACTTGTCAGTTTCTTGGTAGGTCCCTAGTTTCTTGGTCATCTAAAAAGCAAAACTCTATTGCTCTTTCCACAGTGGAAGCAGAGTATGTTGCAGCCGGTAGTTGTTGCGCACAACTACTTTGGATGCGACAGACTCTTAGGGACTATGGCTACAATCTAAGCCATATCCCGCTTCTATGTGATAATGAAAGTGCTATAAAAATTGCACACAACCCTGTAGAGCACTCAAGAACTAAGCACATAGATATCTGTCATCATTTTCTTAGAGATCATTCATTAAAAGGTGACATTGCTATTTCACATGTTAGAACTGAAAAACAACTTGCAGATATTTTTACCAAACCATTGGATGAGAAAAGGTTTTGTGAGCTTAGGAATGAACTTAATATTATTGACTCTCGAAATGTGGCTTGAAACGTTGCACACCTGGTTGAAACTTCAAATGTTACATTTTATTGCTAAAACTGCCCCTCACCTCTTTTTCTTCTAAGAAAACTAATTTTAATGAAAAAATCTTGGATTTTATGACCACTTTTCATTGTTGATTGCCTTTTGGTCATAAGTACCAAGATTATTTGCAAAACTTGTCCTTGGATCACTATTAGTTATCTCTAAATACTTAGTTTTTCCAGGGGCACCGGACTAGTCCGTCCTCTGACCGGACTAGTCCGGTCGGCCGCGTATATAAGCAGCTGGCCGGCCCAAAATCAAAATTTCAAACCTCCCTCCACTTTGAGTTGAGCCCTCACCTCTCAAACCCTAGCCCCCAAAAGTGATTTTCGAGTTGAGCCCTCAAAATCCAAGTTTTCTCCGTGCGAAATCCTCCCCTCGACGAGTTGATACTCCACTCCGAACTCATCTGGACAGATTCGTGCTCCTTCAATGCGAATCTTCAAATCTCGGTAAATTTCTTCCTAAAATCAAACTCTCAACTCTTCTAGTTCTAGCTTGTTTCCCTTGATTCCGAGGCAGTACATTAGCTTCAGAGATGTATTCCTTTCACTTTCATGCCCCCTTGCATCCTTAGATAGAAGCTGTGGTTCATAGGTTTTGTTAGGGTTCTTATGCCAGGCCGGACTAGTCCGGCTCCCAGATATGGACTAGTCCGGTACACCAGACAAGTCCGCACTCTGAAACCAGACAAGTCCGGTATCTAACATTTGAATCCTCACATCTCCTTCAATTCATGGTTCTTTCTCGTCTAATCCATGAACTCCTTATTGGGCACGATGTCTTCAAGCTCAGATGACAGCTCTTTCCACGTTGATGAAGAAGTTGAACGTGAAAAAGTGAAGAGAGCCAAGGAGAGGTACATGAAGAAAAGACATGATGTCAATGTGCACTCTCCACCCTCCAACGACATTTTGCCCAAGAAAAGCAAGGTGGTTGTTAAGAAGGCCCAAGGAAAAGCTGGCGAGAGCTCCTCAGGGCCAAAGAGGACTCTCAACAAAGGAAAGGTGCTTGCTAGTGGTCCCATTGGGCCCCTGAAGATGAAGAACCCAAGTCACCGCAACAGGCAGCGCTCGAGTAAGGATTTCACCGGAAAAGGGGGTGAGCTTGCCGATAGCTTCAGGCAGGTTAATGTGTATGATCAACCTCGGCAATGCTCAGACCCAAGATTTTGGAGCAACTTCCATGCCGACTACTACGAGCATGTGTACATGAAGATGAAGAATCCCGTAGTAGAGAGTCAATGGGTCATCACCCAATTTTACTCTACCCTCTACTTTGCTCGTGGTGATGGAGACAGTCTTACTTGGATGACTCATGGTTCCAAGTACAGTGTCACTTATGATGAATTTGCAAGGATCCTCCACCTTGAGCACACTTTGGATCATGATCTTGTCATCCACAATCTGCAACCCTTGGAGAAGGATGAGCTCAAATTTCTCTATGACACAAGGATGCCTTATGTCCCTCCCACTATCAAATATTTGAAGCCCTTCTATGTGGTCCTCAACAGAATTTTGAGGAAGACAATAGCCCCGAAAGATGGAGATGCGGGGACTATTCAAGGAACTTTGAGGACCCTAATGAAGGTCATTGGTGGGAGGAGACCGTTCAATGTCTTTGAATACATCTATAATGACATTGTGAACATCTCAATCACTCCAAACAGATCTTGCAGGTATGCCCCGTACATCATGTACATGATTGAGAAAGTGACTGGACTTGAGTTTGTCAAGGATGTTCACCATACGGGTTTGAAGCCGCAAAAGCCCACTGAGTACACTCTACCCTCAGCTCCTGGTGCACCTCCCTCTCCTGAAGCTGAGAGGAGGTCAAAACAAGCTCAGGATGTGAATGCCACAAGATCTGCAGCTGCTTCTCCTAGCTTTGCACCGGCTCATGAACCCTCCGGTGGTGTGCTCAAAATGCTCACCTCTATCTTTGCCTGCTGCCGCAATATTGAAGTCAGGCAGAAGAAGCATCAACAATATGTGAATGCCAACATCAAAGCTAATTGTGACAAGCTTGAGATTGAGCCGGTTGGATCCCTGCCCGCCTTCGAGGACTCCGAGGAAGAGCTTGCTCCAGCGAATGATGATGGTTGTGAAGATGAAGACCGGACCGAAACTGAAGAAGAGAGCGGCGATGAGTGATTCCCCTCAATTTTTCCCTTTTTGGTGCCTTGATGCCAAAGGGGGAGAGATTGAGACTAGTAGTTTCTCTAGTTGGTGTCTTTTTGTTTTTGTGATCGAGGACATGTATTTATTTCTAAAACCTTGTAATGCACTATTTCTTCTCTTATGTGTGATGCTTATTGTTACTTGAATGATTATATCTATGCTCATTATTAATTACCTTTATTTCATCACACCTTGTTGATCACACACCTGTTAGGTACCCCACCATAAGGAGTGTGCATATGTGAGAAGCTTTTTGTGGATTTATCATTATTCTCATATGTGCACACCTTATGAAAATCAAGATTTTATTCTCAATTGTGATATCTCAAATGGTTGTCATCAATCACCAAAAAGGGGGAGATTGTAAGTGCATCTAGGATATCCCTTGTGGGTTTTGGCTAATTGATGACAAACATATGAGATCCTAATGAAACTATTGAGATGATTGCAGGACAAACAAGCGAAACAGCTCGGTGCACACAAAAAGGTGAAAAATGAAGTGGTGTCCAAAGAGGGATACTTTGATGGAGCTTGGAAGACCAAATTAGATTTTGAATGTATAGGGAGTGTATGAAAGACACACTCCAAGAGCTCACAACTTTGCGCTAGGGTAAGGAATTAAAATTAACCTAACTTTCACAATGCACCGGACTAGTCCGATAATGGACCGGACTAGTCCGTTTAACTTTCTGGACTCTCTATTATTGGGAGACCGTACTAGTCCGTGTGTCCAACGGACTAGTTCGTTGAACTTTCTGGAGTCTCTCATATTGAGCGACCAGACTAGTTCGTGTGTCCACCAGACTAGTCCGTTGACCTTTCTGGAGTCTCCCATATGTGGAGATCGGACTAGTCCGCGGACTAGTCCGTTGAACTTTCTGGAGTTCACCTTCACACAGAACCGGACTAGTCCGACAGACTTTCTGGACTTAAAAATACACAGTGACCGGACAAGTCCGGACTTGCACCGGACTAGTCCGGTATTAGGGTTTTTCAACGGTTACTTTTTGGAAACCCTATAAATAGAGAATCCACGGCCTTCCAAAGAAAATACACGTCGAATATTGCTGAAAACACAAACCATAGTGCCGCCACTTCGTCCCAAGAGCCCAAAACACATCTCCCCACACATCTAAAGTGCAAAAAGAGAGAAATCAATTGAACACTTGGATTCGCGATTGGGAGATCATCGTTCTTTCATTGCGAGCTCTTGGGGTTTGATCTTTCTACACTCATACTCTGCATTGTAATACTTTTGAGTGTATTTGATCACTTCTTTCGTTGTAGTTTTCGTGGGAGCCCTCAACGTGTGAGGTTGCCCCACAAACTTGGTGATTACCCGTGATAGTGGAATCAAGTCAGCCTTCGTGGTGACTTGAAGAGTGAAAGGGTTGGAGACCCGGCTCTGTGTGAGCTTCCTCAACGAGGACGTAGATCTCGTGGTGAGATCGAACCTCGGGAAAAATTTGTGTGTCTTGTGCCTTAATTCCTTTAAATTTTGTTCATTAGATCACTTGATTGCTAAAACATCAATCTAAGGCACTTATAGGTTTTTACTTGCATTCTTACATTAATCTCAAATAAAAATATCAATTGTTCTCATTTCCGCTGCTAAAATAATTTGGTTTCCCAAATAATGCTTAATCAACACACATATTTCTAGCACACCGGACTAGTCCGCCCACGCAACCGGACTAATCCAGTTAACCAAGTTTTAACAATTCTATTAAGTGTGCAGGAAACTTTAAAGGCCTATTCACCCCCCCCCCCCCCCTCTAGGCCACATTCAGATTAGGTTAGCAAGTTCGTCCTTGATTGTAGCCTTTGAATCGCTTAGCTTCAATCAAGCTTTCTAGCTTGAAGCTAACTCAAGCTCTAGTGACATGCTTCGCTCCTTTTCAAGTTCTAGAAGTTTGTCAAGTTCAACATATTCCTCCTTTTGGGAGATAATCATGTCTTTTTGACGATGTATCAACTTCTCTTTCTGAACAAGTTGATCAAGTAAAAATTTCATTTTTGTGGCTGTTTTCTTATCTAACCCAATGAGCATATCTTCATTATCACTATTAATTTCACTATCACTGGAATAGGAATGCACGAAAGAGGATTTGGTAGTTACCTTACGTTTACCTTCCTTTGCCATGAGGCAAGTGATGTTCCCCTTTCGTGCGCCAAGAGTGGGGAAGAGAGTGGGCTTCATAGATTTCTTTTCGATGGCTATGCTAGCCATCTCATCTTCTTTGGATGAGGACTCATCATTTGAGTCCCATTCTTTCCCAAGATGTGCTTGTTCAACTTGCTTCTTCTTCTTGAAGAACTTCTTGGGTTGAGGCTTTACTTCTTTGGTCTTCTTCTTATTCTCTTCATATGGGCAGTCAACTATAAAGTGACTATACTCACAACAGTTATAGCATGCCCGCCTGAACTTTGGTTTTGATCTTTCCTTGTACTTTCCTTCACTTGATTTAGCACCTTGTCTCTTCTTCATCATTCTCTTGAATTTCTTCATGAATAGTATCATGTCATCTTCATCCAAGTCACTGCTCTCATCATCACCGTCTTCTTCTAGTTGAGCTTCTCGAGCTTCTTTAGACAAGGACTTAAGGGTGGACTTTAGAGCGACCCCTTTCTTCTTTGCCGAGGTGAGATCGGCAATTTCCTTAACATGTTTGGCTTGTTTTTTCATCATCTCAAAGTTGATGATTTTCCCAAGTAGCTCATCCGGGGTCATCTTCTTGTACCCGAGGCTTTCTCGTATCATCGAGCACAAGGTAACATTGCAAGGCATGAAGGCTCTAAGAATGAGCTTCACTACCTCGTGGTCATTCCACTTCTTGCTTCCGTATGCTCGCACCTTGTTGATGAGCGCCTTTAGTCGGTTGTACATGTCTTTTGGTGACTCATCTTCTTCGATCATCTCGATCTTTGCTTCTCGCACATTACAATCGCCTTCATGTGTGGTTTGCAACGTATCCCATATATCCTTCGCAATCTCAAGTCCATCCACCTTTGTAAACTCATCCCGACTAAGCGATGAAGTAATGACTGCAGTAGCTTGGGCGTTTCGATGGATCACTTGCTCTTGGCTAGGTGTGAGCTCCTCATCATCATGAGAATATCTATTCCTGTGCATACTATGTGCCACAAACTTGGATTGAGAGAAATCAAATGCATTTTCATGTTTTGCCTCCACATTGTGTAGTCATTGCCGTCAAAGTGTGGGGCTTTTCCAAGTGGAATAGATAGATAATTATTATTGTTAGAATTTAGGCGATCATAGTTAAAAGGATATCATGAGTAGTCAGTGTGACTACTCCCCTTCTTTCTCTTCTCATATTCGATCTTCACCTTTCCCTTGGAAATGGTTTTCTTCCTTAGGAGCACCTTGAGTTCCAGCGTCTCCTCATCATCATCCTTGAAGTATTGAATGGCTTTGAGGAGCTTCTCCAATTTCTGGTTCTTGTCTTCATCAACCTTCTCTCGGTTGTTGCTCTTGTGTACGTCCTTCATTTCCGACATGATCTCTTCGAGCGATTATTCTCCTTTTGAAGAATCTTGCTCTGATACCAATTGAATGTGGCCTAGAGGGGGGTGAATAGGCCTTTTTGAATTTTGTCGGAACCTGCAACACTTAACAACTAGATCAAATCTCGAGATATCGGACTAGTCCGATCAAGTGCGGACTAGTCCGGTGTGTACCGACTAGGCTAATCAAATTTGATCGATTAACTTGATTCTAGGATGTAAGCAGCGGAATTATACTTGTAATTTAAGTGTTGCACAAATATAAACTAGGGTGTATCACAATTTAATCTTAAACTCAATGTTTCAACGTAAAGTGAGCATGATTGATCGAAACCCTAGATGTATATATGAAATGTAAGAACAATGGGCACAAAGAAAGAACACAATGATTTTACCCCGTGGTTCGGTTCCCACAGAGGCAACCTACGTCCACGTTGAGGAGTCCACAAAAGGACCGGGTCTTCTCCAACCCTACCCTCGTTGGATCGCCACGAAGGCCAATCCTCTTCACTTATCACAAAGGGTAAATAACCAAATTCAAGGGGCCTTATCACAAAGGTTCATAAAGATCAGACTAGTTCTTGGCGGACACCGGACTAGTCCGGTGCGCTATGTGTAGCAAACCCTAGGTGCCCTAAAATATCGGACTAGTCCAGGCTAGAAGCGGACTTATCTGATTTCAGTTCTGGAAATCTTCGGACTAATCCGATAATTGTCGGACTTGTCTGGATAAGTGAAACCCTAAGTGAATTGGGGATAAGTCCGCACTTGGAGGACTTGTCCGATTTAGGTCAGAGGGTTTTTCGGACTTGTCCGATTTTGTGCAACTTGTGAAGTGTTTGGAGGACTAGTCTGCACTGGGGAGGACTAGTCCGATTCTAGTCAGAGAGATATCGGACTAGTTCGTGGTGATATAGGACTTGTCCAATCTTGTGCAGAGAGATATCGTACTAGTCCGTGGTGATATCAGACTTGTCTGATCTTGTGCAGAGAGATATCAGACTAGTCCGGGGTCAGTCAGACTAGTTCGGTCCTGTATAAACTTGTGCAATGTGTGTGATTATTTGTTCTTGATATCTTGGGGTGTGTTCCATTAACACACTCCATACACAATGATCTACTACACTTGTTCCTTTAGCTCTTTTCCACATTGCTCCTCATTCTCCTTTCTTTTTGGCTCTTTGCTCATTTTCTCATTAAAACTTGTGCTCATCTCAACAAGGTAGTTAGGATCTCATTTGCTTGTCATAAATCATCCAAAACCCACAAGGGATTCCTAGATGCACTTTCAGGCGATGCTAGGGTTTTAGTGTTTTTTCAAATGAACCCGAGTTTCCTCTATTTATAGAAGTCCCGAGCCCATACTGCTTACCTCAACAGAAGGGCGGACTAGTCTGGCCACTGGCCCGGACTAGTCCGACCGGTTGGGACCACTGACCTCTGGTCAGGTCCCGACAACTGTCGCACTGCGTGGCTATCATCACGATACCCGCCAAATTCCAAATTCAAACAGTCACTTAACACCAGACTAGTTCGTCTCAAAAGGGACTAGTCCGTTCTCACACATGACCTTCTCGTCCGTATGAAAACGGACTAGGCTAGACGGCACGGACTAGTCCGGCCAAATCGGCGAACTAGTGCGTCCCTCCGCACTTAGTCGCCACGGCGCTCCTCACTCAACTAGGCGGACTAGTCCGCACCGAAGCGGACTAGTCCGAACTGAGACAAAACCTTTTGGTCTGTCTCAAAACAGACTATTTTGCCAAGATCGGACAAGTCCGGCCACAAGGGCGGACTAGTCCGTCCTCCAGGACATTGTACCAAAACTTCACTCCAAGACCACAACGGACTAGTCCGTCCCTAGACGGACAAGTCCGAAGTGAGTCAGGACCTCTTGGTCTGCCCAAAACCGGACTAAGCCGACATGAAGCAGACTAGTCTGGCCTCCTAGCCAGACAAGTCCAGCCCTCCTGTCAGGGCACTCCAACACTCTTCTCTCAAGGGGTTTGATCTCTAATTTCGCTTTGGGCTCCCAACTTTGATATTAATGACCTTCACACACACACACACACACCCTCCTACATCTACGGCTAGTCTAAACTCGACTTTACTCTTCGAGTTGTCAACACCGCTTTTTCATCCTTTTCCTTTTGAGGGTTACGTGCTCCAATCAAGTCCACACCTGTGCTTAAGATCATCTGAGCTCATTAGTCACTTAATTGTCGTCATCAATCATCCAAACCCACAGGGATACTTAATGCACTTTCAATCTCCCCCTTTTTGGTGATTGATGACAACACATTAAGTTTCAACATAAGAGAGTATAAGATTTGGTTTTCATAACAAGTGAGTATATGAATGACTCCCCCTCAATGTATGCATCATGATAAGAAGATTGAGGAAATTTTTCATATACACACATGTTATGGTGGGGTGCCTAAGTGATGTGCTCATTAATTGTGACATGACAACAAGTATGCAAGTTAGACATGTAATTGAAGCATAGCATCACAATTTAGACATAAAACAAGAATTAAAGTTTGACAACACATGAAATAAGTCTTGACATAGATAATAGAGAAAACCACACGTCCATAGGATCAACACAAATAGATAACAACTAGATACTACCTACCACCCTTCTAACTCTCCCGACTAGACACTACCCCCTTCTAACTCTCCCCCTTTGGCATCAAGACACCAAAAAGTAAATGACAAAGGGAACAAAGGACCTATCACCTAGTCATCCTCCTCCTCGTAGATGTTTGGCATGTCGCTCTCTATGACGTCTGGATCAGCATCCTCATCGGAATCGTCATTGGAGGCCTCTAGAGGAGGAGCCGCCCTGCAGGAGCTCCCATCCTTAGTGAACTGGGCAAGCTCATCAGCAGTGAACTCTGGGTAGGGAGTTATCTCGCCATCACTCTCCTCAGGTGGAGACATGGGTACCTCCATCTTGCCGCATAACGCCTTAAGGTACTTCTCTTGGTGCTGATGGGCTTGTTGATTGCGAACCTCCATCTTTCTGCAGGATGAGAAGATCGTCCTGAAACACTTGAAGAATCCACTCATGGACTGAGGTGGAGGCGGAGATGGAGGAGCCACTGGACAAGAGGGAGGATCAACTGGACGAGAGGGAGGCTCGACATTTTTCCTCCTTGGAGGATCTAGTATAAGAGGTGCATCTGAGGGCATAGAGGCTGGTTAGTCACATTCTTGGCAAACACTAGCCCTGACACCTTCTCAATCATCCACATAATGTAGGGGGCATATCCACACGCACGATTGGGAGTGTGAGAAATGTTGAAGATGTCATCAAAGATGTACTTCACCAAGTTAAACTTCTCCTCACCGTCAAGAAGTAGCAAAAGATGCCTCAAGTTGCCTTGAATGATCCCGTCATCACCTTCCTTGGGAGCAACAGTCCTCCTCAAGATCATGTTCATGATGCTATAAAATGGCTTGATATTCCTAATAAGCCCGTCCTCATAGGGAACATGACTCGGATACATGTAGTCAAGTTGATCCCTGTCCACGGCCTTGAGGTTGGAGATGATGATCTCGTGGTCTAGGTGGTGCTAAAGTCTAAGCGCCTTGGCAAACTCCTCATAGGTAGTGGAGTAGCGCTCACCATCGGTCATCCAGGTGATTCTTCTGTCCTCGAAAGTGTGGAAGTAGACTGTGGTGTAGAACTGCACGATCACTTCATCATTCCAGTTATACCGGAATCCCAAGATGTCCTTGATCCCATGACACTCTACAACATGGATAACCGCATCAAAAGCGGGGTGCTTCTTCCTTGACATGTACTCCCAGTCCACCCATTGAGCTTGAATGACAGGCTTCTTCATGGCCTGGTAGACTAGGCGATAGTAATCGCAATGGAAGTCACACCAAAAATGAGGATCGACAGTGTTCTTCTCATAGTCATAGACCATGTCCATGTGAAGCCTCTTTGCCTTTTCTGCTCCTTTTCCCTTGAAAACATTAGCTGCAAGGTTGGGTTGCCAGTTGGGGTTCCGGACTGGAGTGTGCATCCGCAGGGGGCCAATGGGTGTGTCCTTGCCCTTGTCCTTGATGACTATTCCGTCTGCCTTCTTTGCCGGTGTTTTGACTACCAGTTTCTTTTTCTTTGCCTCTGCAGGAGCAAGAGCCTGATCCTTCTTAGGATCATGAACAATTCTACGTTTGGTTTCCTAGTCTTTGGCCGTTTCTTTCTCTCTGGCCCTTTCCTTCTCGCCCATTGTGATAATCCTCTTCCTCTTGGGAGCTTGGGCTGCTGCAGCTTGTGAGTTTTGTGCCTCTCGATCAAGTCGCTTCTTCATCCTTAACTCCCGGCGAGACTCCTCAAGAGCTCGTTGCAAGGATGCTTCCTCATCATAATTGATAGGAGAACCCTTGGTGCCCAAGTCCTTGGAAGGGGACAAATCGGGGCTAGAGTCCACCATTGAGCTGAAACAAGAGATATGGAAGATGTTATGAGGTCAAGGAGATGGGATATTGCGAAATAATTCACAAAAATAGGCTAGGATTGGGTTTTGTCCTGTGTACACCGGACTTGTCCGCCCAGGGGCCGGACTAGTACGTCCTGAAATGGACTTGTCCGCCCTGACACTGGACTAGTCTGGACTGCACAGGAAGAACCCTAACCCTAACAAACTTTTGCAAAAACTTCGAATCAAGGTGCAATACTCCTAGGCTACATTCACAAGGACAATGCAAGCAACATTTGTGAAAGGGATCCTATCAAATAGCTTATTAATCAAGAATGGAGAGGAATTTTGAGAGTGTTGAGGATACCTCTTCAAATCCTCAAAAATTGAGGGGATCAGTGAAGGGATGCGAAGAAGATGCATGACAAAGGTCTCCCACACCTCTTTAGCCTCCAATGCGCGGACGAGAAGTGAGTTTTGATGGAGGGATGCGAAAATCGCCGATGTGGGCGGTCCCTCGCAAGAGAGAGGTGAGAGAGTGAAGTGAGGAGAGAAGAGGGGTCAGGCCGCCCCCTGGGAGGTTAAGTCCAGAGAGGCCGGACTACTCTAGTGTCCGGACTTGTCCGACCCTTGGGGCGGACTAGTCCAGTCCTAGGGCTCAAAACATATATATTTTACAGTTTCAGCCACAATAATTGATCCTTCTGGACATATGGGCACAAGAAAACTTTTTAAATATGGCCAGTAAGCATTCAACAACCAAACTATGAGCATATTTCACGAGGTTGAAGAATTTTCAAATAGTTTTGTGGAAAATGGAGATGAAGAGAGAATTTTTCAAAACATGAGTACTTTTGAAGAAAGTTCAATTTAGACAATCAGATGTTCTTGTTTCAAGTCACATTTTGAGAATCTAGGATGTTTAGCTCACTTCTAAGCTCACAAAAGTGCTTCTCATCTAAGGGCTTGGTGAATATATCGGCTAGTTGGTTTTCGGTTCTCACATGGGAAATCACTATATCCCCCTTCATGGAATGGTCTCTCAAGAAGTGATGCCTAATATCAATGTGCTTGGTCCTCGAATGCTCAACTGGATTATGGGTTATTTTGATGGAACTCTCATTGTCACATAGGAGAGGAATATAGCGCAAGTTGATGCCATAGTCCCTAAGAGTTTGCCGCATCCAAAGAAGTTGTGCACAACAACTTCCAGTTGCAACATACTCCGCTTCGACTGTGGAGAGTGCAATCAAATTTTGTTTCTTGGAGGACCAAGACACTAGGGATCTACTCAAGAATTGGCAAGTCCCAAATGTACTCTTCCTATCAACTTTGCATCCCGCATAATCCGCATCGGAATAACCAATAAGGTTAAACTTGGATCCCTTGGGACTTAAGTCCTAGGCTAGGTGTGTGAACTAAATATCGAAGAATCCTCTTAACAGCAGTCAAATGACACACCTTAGGGGCAGCTTGAAAACGTGCACACATACACACACTAAGGATGATATCAGGTCTAGATGCACAAAGATAAAGCAGTGAACCAATCATGGAGCTATATACCTTTTGGTCCACACTTGGACCATCTTCATTGAGGTCGAGATGTTTGTTGGTCCCCATTGAAGTCTTGATGGGTTTGGCCTTGTCCATGTCAAACTTCTTGAGGATGTCTTGTGTGTACTTCGTTTGGCTTATGAACGTGCCTTCCTTGAGTTGCTTGACTTGAAATCCTAGGAAGAACTTCAACTCCCCCATCATGGACATCTCAAAACATTCCATCATTATCTTAGAGAACTCATCACAAAACACTTTGTTAGTAGAACCAAATATAATGTCATCAACATATATTTGGCATACAAATACATCATCATTAAAGTGCTTAGTGAAGAGATTATAGTCGGCTTTCTCAATTTTGAAACTATTTTGAGTTAGAAAGTCTCTAAGGCACTCATACCAAGCTCTAGGAGCTTGCTTGAGGCCATAGAGAGCCTTACGCAATTTGTAGACATGGTTTGGGAAGTCTTGATCTTCAAAGCCCGGTGGTTGCGCCACATATACTTCTTCTTTGATTTGTCCATTTAGGAAAGCACTCTTGACGTCCATTTGATATAGCTTAAAATCATGGTGAGTAGCAAAGGCAAGTAATATTCAAATTGACTCTAGCCTAGCCACGGGAGCGAAAGTCTCATCAAAGTCCAAACCTTCGACTTGTGAATACCCCTTGGCCACAAGTCGTGCCTTGTTCCTTGTCACAACACCATGCTCGTCTTGTTTGTTGCAGAACACCCACTTGGTGCCCACAACGTTTGCTTGTGGACGCTTGACGAGTTCCCAAACTTGATTCCTCTCAAAGTTGTCAAGATCTTCTTGCATGGCCACCACCCAATCCTGATCTCTTAGTGCGTCTTCCACCTTATGAGGTTCCAAAGAAGAGACAATGGAATAATATTCACAAAAATTTGCAACACGAGAGCGAGTGGTTACCCCTTTTGATATGTCTTCTAGAATGTTGTCAACGGGATGGTCCCGTTGAACACTTTGATGTACTCTTGGATGCGGGGGTGGAGCTCTTGAGTCATATTCATCCTATTCTTCATCTAGGTCTCCCCCTTGATCGATGCCTCCCCCTTGTTCTTCATCATCTTGATTTTGTTGGGGTGCATCTTGTTGATCTTCAACTTGATTGTGTGGGGGATGACTTGCATCATTTGGGGGTTGGTCACTTTAGCTTTGAGGTGGTTCTTGTGGACGAACATCTCCAAGTGCCATCCTTCTTAATGCTTCTTGTGGAGGCTCCTCTTGATCTAGCACACATTGATCAACTTGCTCCACTTGGGAGCCATTAGTTTCATCAAAAACCACGTCCCGTGCTATTTCAATAATTCCGGAGGACTTGTTGAAGACACGGTAGGCGTGGGTGTTTGAATCATAACCTAGCAAGAAACCCTCATTGGACTTTGAAGCAAATTTCAAAGTCCTCGCCTTCTTGTTAAGAATATAGCATTTTCTCTCAAAGACACGAAAGTAGGAAATGTTAGGTTTGTTACCGATGAGAAGCTCGTAGGGAGTCTTCTAGAGGAGTCGTGAAGATATAGTCGGTTGATGGCGTGGCAAGCGGTGTTGACAGCTTCTGCCCAAAACCGATCCAACGTCTTGCACTCATCAAGCATGGTCCTTGACATCTCTATGAGTTTCCTATTCTTTCGTTCAACCACCCCATTTGGTTGAGGGGAGTAGGGGTTGAAAACTCATCCTTCATTCCCTCCTCATTCAAGAACTCTTCCACTTGTGTGTTCTTGAACTCAGTGCCGTTGTCACTTCTTATTGCCTTGATTCTCAAATAGAACTCGTTTTGAGCTCTCCTTAAGAACTTCTTGAGGACACCTTGGGTTTCACCCTTATCATGCAAGAAAAACACCCAAGTGAAACGAGAAAAGTCATCAACAATAACAAGACCATATTTGTTACCGTCAATGCTAATGTAGGCGATTGGACCGAAAAGATCCATGTGAAGTAGCTCCAATGGTCTTGTTGTCTTCATAATGTTCTTGGACAGGTGTTGAGCTCCCACTTGCTTTCCGGCTTGGCAAGCACTACATGGCCTATCTTTTTCAAACACAACGTTGTCCAAACCGCGGATGTGCTCGCCCTTAAGAAGCTTTTGCAAGTTCCTCATCCCAACATGGGTTAGTCTTCTATGTCAAAGCCATCCCATGTTAGTTTTCACCATTAAGCATGTGTCAAGTTGAGCTTTATCCATGGTGAAATCCACAAGATAAAGTTTTCCCTTCAGCATACCCTTAAAAGCGATAGAGTTGTCGCTTCTTCTAAGGACACTCACACCCTCATTAGTAAAAAACAATTATAACCATTATAACATAGTCGTGATATGAAAAATAGGTTATAATCCAATGAATCAACATGTAAGACGTGAGAAAGAGTGTGTTGTGAGGATATAGCAATTTTACCGAAGCCAAGGATTTTCCCTTGGCTATTGTCCCCGAAGAAGATCCCTTCACTTGAATCATTATTGTCTTCATACTCCACAAACATCTTCCTCTCTCCGGTCATGTGGTTGGTGCATCTACTATCAAGCACCCATTTCGACCCACCGGAGGAGTATGCCTGTAAAATAGAATTATGCCTTCCTTTTAGGCACCCAAGCGGAGTTGGGTCCTTTGAAGTTAGTGGTGAGGCACTTGGGGCACCCACACGCAAGGCTTAGGGCTCTTGTGGAGTGGCCCAACATATCTAGCAAGGATTTTTCCATACTTGTTCCTCATTAACACATAATAAGTGTCAAAGTAATGAAATAGAGTATGTGGTCCAGTTTTAGACATTTCATGAGTGTTTGCAATGTCTTTTCCTCTTTTTGTTTGAGATGAGCTTCCTTTGACAAAGACAATCAATTCTTCGCCATACTTGGAGGTTTTAGCATTTTGTTTTCCTCCCCTAGTATAGCCAAGACCATCCTTGAGATAGAGAGATCTTGTGTTGGTGTATGCACTTTGTGCATACGCCACCTTCTCCTTGTCAAAGATGTCACCTCTAGGTGCTTGTTTGTTTTGTGTAAAATTAAGTTCATCCTTTAACTTAAGGACAAGTTTGAGCACTTGCAAGTTGAGATTGCTTCAGATGCAACCATTGAGGAGAATGAGCTTTTAGAGGAGGAGGTTGCATTGGTCTTGAGGGACTCAACTTGTGTCTCAACGATCTTGTTAACCTTTGTCAAGTTAACAAGTTCATCCTTGAGGCCAATGGTTGTTTCCTCAAGACTTGAGCATGTTTTCTTGCTTAACGCAAGTTCATCCTCTAATGTCTTGCTCTTCTCTTTCTCAAGCTCAAGGAGCTCAATAAGCTCATGACATATCTCCTTTTCGTGGATGAGCATGTCTTCTTGCCTATTGATTAGCTCCTCCTTCTCAAAAATCTCATTCGATAGCAATTTCATTCTTCGCAAGGTGCTTTTGCTTATATCCTGAAGCATATGTTCACTCTCACTAGCACTGTCAAATTTATCATGCAAAGAAGTAGAGGAGGATGATTTAGGAGTAATCTTTCTTCTTCCTTCTTTGGCCATAAGGCAAGTTGGTTTGTGGTCGTCGAGGTTGGAGAAGAGCTTGCTTCCCTTGGAGCTGGTTCCGATGGCAATGGTGGACACCATATCTTCGTCTTCGAAAGAGGAATCTTCATTGGAGTCCCACCCCTTTCCTAAGTGAGCATGACTGAAGGACCTCTTCTTCTTGAAGAACTTCTCTTGAGGCTTCACTTCCTTCCTTTTTTTGCCTTCTTCATGTGGGCAATCCACAATGAAGTGCCCATATTTGCCGCAGTTGTAACATGCTCTCCTCGTCTTAGGCCTTATCTTTTCTTTGCCTTTGCCATCATGGTTGTAACCTTCTTTTCTTCTTCTCATCATCCTTTTGAATTTTTTGATGAAGAGTGCCTCTTCCTCATCAGTGTCAAGGCTCTCCTCATCACTAGCTTCTTTCTCCTTGGGTGATGATGTTGCTTTGAGTGCAACATCTTTCATCTTTGAGGCGGTGAATCTTTGGAGGTCATTGTAGAAGAGCGCTTCTTTTTCTATAATCTCATGGTTGATGATTCTTCCAAGGACCTCCTCCGGGGTCATTTTGGCAAACTTCAGACTCTCTCGAATCATGGAGCAAAGAGAGACGTTTCTAGACATGAATGCCCGAATCATCCTCTTAACTACCTCATGGTCAGTCCACCTTGTGCAGCCATAGGACCTGCTCTTGTTGATTAGTATCTTGAGGCGGTTGTACATGTCTTGGGGAGATTCACCATCCATTACGGCAAATCTCCCAAGCTCTCCTTCAATGAGCTCAATTTTCGCCTCCTTGACGATCCGGTTTCCTTCATGGGCTGTCTTGAGAGTGTCTCATATATCCTTGGCCACTTCTAGCCCATCTACTCGGTTGAATTCATCTTTAGTTAGAGATGAGATAATCACTATGGCTGCTTGAGCATTGCGGTGGAGAAGTACGGCTTGCTCTGGAGTGATGTCTTCTTCATTCCTTGGGATGTGTACCCCAGTCAACATGATTTGCCACAAGGCAGGGTTTAAGGACACAAGGTGGATCTTCATGTTGTGCTTCCACATCCCATAATTAGATCCATCGAATTGAGGAGGCTTCCCCAATGGGATGGATAAGTAGTGGTTGTTGGAGGTTACCCGCTCATAGTTGAAACCTTATTGGTTGTAGCTTTGTGTGACACTTGTTGTGGATGTGGAGTGTCAATCTTTATGATGCCCAACTTCTCTCGAAGTCTCGCCTTGAGTTGGCGAGTTTCTTCACCGTCCGTTGTCTTGTCTTGGTACACAATGGTTTCCTCTTGTGTGACTTGGACATTGTTGGTCGAGCATTCATCATTTCTCACCCAGCCATCTTCTCTCCGAGTGATTAGACTCTTGATGAAAAAATCTGCTCTGATACTAATTGAAAGTTGCCTAGAGGTGGGTGAATAGGCTTAATTGACCTGAAATGACTTAATAAAATGAAATCAGCACCCAGGGGTCGGGCTAGTCCGGTTCAGGGGCGGACTAGTCCGGTCAGTCTACAAAGGGAGACTAAAACGAGATTCTGATGAGTTTTAAACAGATTTTCGTGAAACAAAATGCGGGCAGAAGGATAATCACGTTAATACCAGCAACTATCAAGATAAGTGAATCACAATAGCTAGCAAGATATAGGCAAAGATTACTAGAATGAGCAATTAGTAACAAACCTAACCCTAGAGAAATTTTTGTAATTGACAAATACTAAATCACACAAGTGACACAAGGATTTATCCCGAGGTTCGATTCCACATAAGAATCTACGTCCTTGTTGAGGAGCCCACGAAGGACCGGGTTAAACAATCCTTCCCTCACCAAGTTTACAGCAAGGGCCTAACTCGGTTCTCGACTATCACAAAGGGGCAAGTACAAGATTCGTGAGGATTCTAACAATATGAGGCTCCCACGACGAATATGATCAACAAACACAAAGATTATCTCAAGCCACAGATCACAAAGACTCAACACAAGTGCAAGAGATCAAACCGAGAGCCAAGAATAGAGTTCTTCCTTCTCTTCTCCTCACCAATCTCCAATCCACTCAAGAATCAATTCAAGAGGGTGAGAATGCAAGAGAGAGGGCTTAGAATGGCTCTAGGAATGTTGTGGCGGCGCTAGGGTTTCAGTGTTTTTCAAATTAACCTGAGGTTCCTCTATTTATAGAAGTCCCTAGCCCATACTGCTTACCTCAGCAGAAGGGCGGACTAGTCCGACCACTGGCCCAGACTAGTCCGGCCGGTTGGGACCACTTTCCTCTGGTCAGGTCCCGACAACTGTCGCACTGCGTGGGTATCGTCACGATACCCACCAAAATTCTAAATTCAAATGGTCACTTAACACCGGACTAGTCCGCCTCAAAACTGACTAGTCTGTTCTCACACAGGACCTTCTGGTCCGGATGAAAACGGACTAGGCTAGACGGCATGGACTAGTCCGTCCAAATTGGCGGACTAGTCACCACGGCGCTCCTCACTCAACTAGGCGGACTTGTCCGCACTGAAGCCGACTAGTCCAATCTGAGACAAAACCTTTTGGTCCGTCTCAAAATGGACTAGTCTGGCAAGACTGGACAAGTTCGGCCACAAGGGCGGACTAGTCCGTCCTCTAGGACATAGTCCCAAAACTTCACTCCAAGACCACAATGGACTATCCCCAGACGGCCAAGTCCAAAGTCAGTCAGGACCTCTTTGTCCGTCCAAAACCGGACTAAGCCAGCATGAAGCGTACTAGTCCGGCCTCCTGGCCGGACAAGTTCAACCCTCCATTTCAGGGAACTCCAACACTCTTCTCTCAAGGGGTTTGATCTCTAATTTCGCTTTGGGCTCCCAACTTTGATCTCAATGCACTTCACACACACACACACACACACACACCCTCCTACATCTACGGCTAGTATAAACTTGACTTTACTCTTCGAGTTGTCGACACTGCTATTTCATCCTTTTCCTTTTGAGGGTTACGTGCTCCAATCAAGTCCACACCTGTGCTTAAGATCATCTGAGCTCATTAGTCACTTAATTGTCGTCATCAATCATCCAAAACCCATGGGGATACTAGATGAACTTTCACCCTCATACCTGGAGCAGTTCCCATCAATTCCAGACCCTACAGATACTCCCCTTTGCACAAGACTGAGATTGAAAAGCAAGTGGTTGAGCTGTTGCCTGCAGGTCTCATTGAGCACAGTGTCAGTCAACTTGCAGCACCAGTGCTACTAGTCCAGAAGAAGGATGGGTCTTGGAGAATGTGTGTGGACTACAGGAAGCTTAATGATATCACTATCAAGAACAAATTTCCTATGCCACTAGTGGAGGAAATTCTAGATGAGTTAGCAGAGGCCAAATGGTTTACTAGTCTGGACATGAGGGCATGTGTCAGTACCTGGCGAACCGGGTATCCCTAGATACAGGAAAGAAGGCACATTGGGTCCCACCACCCACGGGGGCAAGATCTGACGTGGTCCCAGGGTGCCATGTGGCGTGGCCACGCCTCTCCACTGAGGGAAGGCCCGACGCTACCACGTGCCCTGCAGTTCCAGGTGTATCTCCCCCTCGAGGGGGGGGGAGGTCTAGCATTGCCACGCATCTCGCAGCTCTGGGCCCGCCTCCCCGCCAGGGAGAGGTCCGGCGCGTCCGCTAGATCAACAGCCCCAGACCTGCCTCCCTGCGGGAAGAAGGTCTGGCACAACCACGTGTACGGCAGCTCTGGACCCGGCCTCCCGGCAGAGGGAAGGACCTGACTTGCCACGTGCCAGGCAGTGCCGGGCCTAGTCCATCCTGCGATAGCGGCAATAAACAGAGACGAGCCCAGTGCGCCTAAGTGGGAAGGACACGCATGTTCCCTAGGTAAGTGGGAGCTCGCACTCATAAGTCAAAAGTCCTGTACCAAGTCTTGTGATAACAGGCTGGCGCCGAACTACTATGTATGACAGACGAATGAGAAGCCGCGACAATACGGACGAGACACGACCAACCATGATGAGGGGCTATGTGTAGCCCTACAGCAAGGCATGGCCAGGCGGCACATTGAAGCCATTGTCAGGGGATAGCATTTACTCCCAAATCTTAGGATAGATTTGGTACTCTCGGGGCCACTTGTCGGGCCCCGGGCCCCACTTGTAAGTTGCTCGACCTTGGACTATAAAAGGACCGAGCGGCAACCGACTTAGACAAGTTCTCTCAGACCAAGACACACGCTTGAGCAATACAACACACAAACCACCGTGGAGTAGGGTATTATGCCCCCGCCAGCAGGCGTCGGGTGAGGACCAAGCTTCATCCCACCCCAGAGTTGGGTCCTACTCCACGGTGGGAAGATCTGGACCATCGCGACGCTGTGCAATCACTCCACTGACTGCAGGCCCGCACAACATGGCACGACAAACTCCTTTCATGACACCTGCTACGACCCCGCCAGTAGCAAGCTCGGAAAGTGCACTCCTTGCTGCACGTGTGCTATTCCGCAAAGCACCGACGACAGGTGCCCCATACGGAGCAACCCAACAGTGGGTAAACAATGTCGACCATCTGGTTGTCGCTGCACTCCAAGCGACTCCACAAGGCGGGAGGCGTGCGGCAACAACATTTGTACCACTATTGCGAACGCCTAGCGTCGACCATCGGACCGCCGATAGCCGCTCGACGAGGCTTTCGACGGCGGACCTACGAGCTGAGCTGTAGCACCGCAGAGCTGGTGAGGACTGTCGAGTTGTCATCAAATGACAACGGGAGCGGCATCGCAATCTTGAGGCTGACTGCAGCCTACCAGGTCCTGGACCCCAGGTGCATGACGCCCTCCTGCCACAACAGGCATATGTGGCGCCCCTCGCGCAGCACCGGGCATATGTGTCGCCCCCTCCACACCAGGCGTACGTTGTGCCTCCCCCACTCCAGGAATATGGTGTGCCTTCACCGCACCAGGCATCTGCCATCGCACCTCAACATCAGGCGTACGTAGTGTCGCCTGGCCATCAAGGTCACGCAGCGCCAGAACAGCTGCCTGCAAGTACTGGTGGAGGGTGCGCAGCTCTAGCTCCACACCTGCGGAGGGTGGTATGGCCTCACAAGTTCCGGCTGCACACGCCGGAGAAGTATGATGGAAGTGTCAACCTGAGTGAGTTCCTGCAGATCTACTCAAACCTCGATCCTGGCTGGGGGGGTGAAGAGGTCATCATGGCCAACTACTTCCCTGTGGTCCTGGCCGGCCCAGCCCGGTCATGGCTCATGAACTTGCCCCAGGGGTCCATCACCTCCTGGGAGGAACTGTGCCAGTAGTTCTTGGCAAACTTCGGAAGTTCGTACGAGCGCCCGGGCACGGAGCTTGACCTCCATGTTGTTAGGTAGCGTACGGGAGAGCCGTTGTGGACGTTCATCCAACAATTCTCCCAGGTGCGAAAGACCATCCCGCACATCTCAAATGCATCGATTATAGTTGCATTCATACAGGGTGTGAGGGATAAGAAGATGCTTGAGAAGCTTGCCACGCACGACGTGCACGATGTCACGGAATTGTTTGCCTTGGCAGACAGGTGTGCCAAAGCTGCGGAAAGTCATAACTAGCACACTCGACCCTCCTCAGAAAGTGGAGAGCCCTTGCAGTCTGAAGCGGAGGCCACTACCAGGGGTGGTGGCAGGAAGAAGAAAAATGGGGGTCGCGGCAGGAGTAAGCCGAGGCCCGGAGCTCCCATGGTGGCAGCTGCGGCAGCTGGCAGAGCCCGGGGATCGCGCCAAGACAAGCGCCCTCGTCAGTCACCTGAAGGTGAAGGCGTTGACTTCAAGTGCCCGGTGCACTAGACCATTGGTCACAGTGCAAGTGAGTGCCGGGAAGTAAAAAAACTCACGGAGCGTTACCGCGAGCAAAGGCAGAAGCAGCAGCGACAAGAGAGCGAGCCCTCCCGCCACACGGAGGGTAAGCAGAAGCTTTATCCCGTGGAGGACAAGGATGAGGACATGGGGTACCAGGAGCCCCACGGGGCGGTGAAAGCTGTCTTCACAGGTGCTGACTCAGACACTAGCAGCGACCAGGAGCGTTGGAAGCTCCTCTACGTCATCTATGGGGGAGCCACGGACCCCACATCCCGGAACGCAGTGAAAGTCCTGCGACGGGCTGTGGCTGCGGTGGCCTCGACACCAAGCCCTACACCCCACAACAAGTGGATGAGTACCGCAATCGGCTTTCATGCCTTAGACTGCCCGGAAAACATGGCAGGAGTCGGAGTGCTCCCGTTGCTTGTGGCCCCGACCATCGCCAATGTAAAGCTCCATTATGTACTGGTCGATGGCGGTGTAGGCCTCAACCTCATCTCATCTGCTGCCTTTTGGAATCTGTAGATACCCATGTCCTGTCTCACCCCTTCAAGCCCGTTCTCAGGCTTAGGCCCGAGACAAATCGTGCCCAACCGTAGCATCCACCTCCCAATAACCTTCGGTACTCCGGAGAATGATCGCACGGAGAATGTCCTGTTCAATGTGGCAGATATCGAGCTTCCCTTAAACGCCATTATCGGAAGGCCAGCGCTATACCAGTTTATGGTTGTAGCTCACTATGGCTATCTGGTCCTGAAGATGCCAACGCCATCTGGGGTCCTCAGGGTCCGTAGAGATCGCACTGTGGCAGTGTCAGCCTTGGAGCAGCTCCAAGCACTCGCTACAAGGCGGGCCTCGAGCTTTGATGGTGCGAGGGAAGGTCGAACAAGTAAAGGCTTGTCCCAACGGACCTCCACCACAGCTCCGCGCGTGCTGCCTGCCGAAGATGACGTCCTAGTAAAGGTCATCAGGATCGGGTCCAAGGCTGCCCAGACGACCCGCATAGCGGGTAACCTGGACAGCAAATAGGAACTCGCGCTCGTCACCTTCCTCCAGGACAATGTCGATGTGTTTGCCTGGCAACTATCACAGATGCCCAAGATCCCCAGGGAGGTGATTGAGCACCATCTGAAGATCTACCCCGACGCCCGCCCGGTACAACAGAAGCCCTGGAAGCAGTTTGTTGAGTGCCAAAACTTCATCCGAGAAGAGATTAAGAAGTTGCTCGACGCTGGATTTATCTGGGAGGTCCACCACCCTCGGTGGTTGGCTAATCCTGTTGTCATCCCCAAGGCTGGCGAGAAGTTTCGGATGTGCGTCGACTACACCAACGTAAACAAGGCATGTCCAAAAGATCCATTCCCACTCCCCAAGATAGATCAAATTGTAGACTCTACATTAGGATGTGATCTGCTGTGTTTCCTAGACACATATTCTGGTTTCCACCAAATACCTATGTCTAGAGATGATGAAGAACACACTGCTTTTGTAACAGTAGATGGTCTGTATTGTCATGTCTCCATGCCTTATGGTCTTAAGAATGCTCTCCCCACTTTTGTACGAGCAATGCATAAAACGTTTGGGGACCTCATTAGAGACCTACTATAAGTGTATTTCGATGACATCATGGTGAAAATAAAAAACCACACGTCTTTTCTGGACAACTTAGCGCAAGTCTTCAGCAGGCTGCGCGCCACGTGCACAATGTTGAACCCCGAAAAGTGTTTCTTTGGGGTCTCTTCTGGGAAGCTGCTCGGGTTCCTGATCTCCTACCATGGAATGAAAGCTAATCCCGAGAAGATTAAGGCGATAGAGCTGATACGGCCTCCAGCTCGCATCAAGGATGTTCAGAAGCTCGTAGGGTGCCTAGCGGCCCTCAGCCGGTTCATCTTGAGGCTAGCGGAGCGAGCGCTTCCCTTCTTCAAGATCCTGCGGAAAGCAGGTCCCTTTGCATGGACCGAAGAGGCGGAAACGACATTGCAGGAACTCAAGAAGCACCTAACATACCTGCCCGTTATGGTGGCGCCGAAGCCTGGCGAACCCTTGCTGCTGTATATCACCGCAACAACCGAAGTTGTCGGTGGTTTTGATCCGGCAGATCTCCCGACTCTACTAAAGTGTTTGCGGAGTTTGAAGTTCGGTGTGGGCGCGCGAAGATTCAAGAAGGTGAAATGTAAAAGGACACAGGAGACACAAAGATTTACGTGGTTCGGGCCGCCTGAGCGTAATACCCTACTCCACGAGATGTGTTGGTGTTGTATTGGCTGTATGAACTCAACTCAGGTGACGTGAGTTGAGTGCGCGTATGAGCCGATTAGACCAAATCATATCAGAGCAGGTCAGATCAGGTCAGACTCAGTCTCTTCTATGTATCGTCGGCCTGTCCTTTTATAATATAAGGACAGGTCGTTACAAGTTGGCCTGGCCCGACATGTGTCCCTGGCGGTTACTAATATTGATACACATTTGATGCGCTTAATTGCCCTTAATGACCGAGTTACGGGCTTTGACAGCACCGTTAATGGTAATTAAGGTCATTCGATCATGTGTCATTAACATAGTATTAATGACACTTAATCGGGTCTTGAAGTCCTTGATTCCCCTTTGAAGATCCGGAGCCGTTGTGGAGTCTTCCGGAGGTTTGAGGCTGAAGATCCGACGGTTGGACACATGGCAGCTCCGGAGCATACTATGGGGAACAGATAGGTCCGGTGCCACCAGACACGTGTCAGTTCTGGAGCTTCCCTCGGTCTGGGGTTAGGTCCGGGGGTGCCGTTATAGTACATAGCACGGAGCTTCCCCCTTGTGGGCGGTAGCTCCAGTTTTATGGTACACGTGGTGACCCTGGGACTAACCATGTTGGGGAAGCGGGTCTGGTTATGTCTGACATGTGGGCCTTCGAAGGTCTTCAAATCAAGTAGATGACATTTCCTTGACATCTTTGCAATCTCAAGGGGTATACGGTACCCAGGGTACCGATAGAAGTGGTTAGCATGGTCCTGGTCGTAGAGCGGTCAGAACCACCGCAGCAGCAGTACGGGGAGGAACCCGTGACGCAAGTGCCGAGCCCCGGAGATTGGACCTGGCCATGGACCTCGCACTGGATAGCCCCAGGAACCAGGGAATCCTCGTGTCTCAACCCCCGGAGGTTGATTCAGATCCCGGAGGTAAGGAGCCTTCGGACCTTGAACTGCTACAAGGAGCACAGGACCCTTCAGATAGGGTTTGGACCACTCAACGGTCAGTCTACTACATCAGCGAAGTCCTCCATGAAGCAAAAACAAGGTACTTGGAGGTACACAAGGTGATGTATGCCGTGTTGACAGCATCAAGGAAGCTCCGACACTATTTCCAAAGCCACAAGGTCTTGGTGGTCACCTCCTTTCCGTTGAGAACGATGCTCCACAGCCCTAACGCTACCGGCAATGTCGCCAAGTGGGAAACCGAGCTAGCAGAGTTTGAGCTTGAGTTCCTTCCTCGGCACGCGGTCAAGAGTCAGGCTCAGGCAAATTTCTTGGCCTAGTGGACTCCATCGCCTAGTAACCCGGAGCGCTCGAACAGTGGGGAGGCAGTGCCCAGCGTACCAGTCTTCACGGAGACCCCATGGACACTTTATTCGATGGTTCTGCCCGAAAATAGGGGGTCGGGGCCGGAGTGGTGCTCATAGCTCCGACAGGGGAGCAGTTCAAATATATGGTGCACCTTGGCTTCAAAGCCACCAACAACATGGTAGAGTACGAGGCCCTCATCTATGGGTTGAAGACAACATTGACCCTCAATGTCCGACAGCTCCTTGCCAAAGGTGATTCTCAACTAATTGTCAAGCAGTTCAAAGGGGAGTGCAATTGCAACGACTCCCAGCTGGCAGCATACTTGCTGCATGTCAGGAAGCTGGAGAAAGACTTTGAAGTCTTGGATCTGTGCCATGTGCCCTGAGCTGACGACTCAGTCGTAGACGACCTGTCAACGAAGGCCTCAACAGAGGCACCAGTGCCCGAAGGAGTCTTTGCAAGGACGTTATTGCGACCAACCGCTCGAGCTGCCGAGCCGGCTGAAGGGGGTGAAGCTAGCACCTCAAAGCTAGCAATCCCCATGGCCCTGCATCCATGGTGCCCGCCAAGGTTCTTATGCGCCACCGGCAGCTCCGAGCAGCCGGGCGCCCAAGAACCAGAAGCTCAAGAAGGTCCCGATGCATGGATCTCGGAGGTCCGGGACTACTTCAAAGACAACTACCTTCCCAAAGAACATGCCCTGGCAGAACGGATTGTGCGGATGGCTAAAAGATACACGCTAGTAGAAGGGGATCTCTATCGGCATGGCGCCAACGGCATCCTACTGCGATGCATCACTCGGGAGGAAGGTTGCGACTTGCTCGCAGAAATCCATGGAGGTGAGTGCGGGAACCACGCATTGGCCCGCACGCTGGTTGGCAAAGCCTTTTGGCCCGACTCCTACTGGCCCACAGCACTCCAAGATGCCACTGACATGGTTAAGAGATGCAAGGGGTGCTAGTTCCATGCCAAGCAGATCCACACACCAGCTCAAGCGCTGCAGATGATCCCTCCCCCCCCCCCCCCTTGTGGCCATTCACCGTGTGGGGACTGTACATCCTGGGACCTTTCCCAAGAGCCGTCGGAGGATTTCGGTACCTCTACGTCACCATAGATAAGTTCACCGAAAGGCCAGAAGCCACCCTAGTCACCACCATTAACAAGCAGTCGACAGTGAAGTTCATTAAGTCGATCGTCTGCGGGTTCGGGGTCCCATACAGGATCATCACTGATAACGGGACCCAATTCACGAGCGCGGCATTCCGAGAATACTGTGAGGAGCTCGAGATCCAAGTTTGTTACGCCTCCGCTGCTCACCCTGAGAGCAATGGTCAGGTAGAGAGGGCGAACACGGAGATTCTCAAAGGCCTCAAGACTCGTACATACTCAAGCCTTGAGAGGCATGGTGCAAACTAGGTGGATGAGCTTCCATATGTGTTATGGGCTAGCCGGACATCAACCAGCCGGGCCACGGGAGAAACGTCGTACTTCTTGGTGTACGGGGCGGAGGTCGTCCTTCCCCCAGATATCGCCATGGGCTCCCCCCGTGTTCGGATGTACGACGAAGCCATGCAGGACCACTTCAGGCATGAAGACATGGACCTCGTCGATGAGGGATGCATACGAGCAGCCCTCCGAAACGCATGGTACAGGCAGGCGCTCCGGCGCTACCATCAGTGGACCGTGCGCAGTAGGGAGCTGAAGGTAAACGACCTGGTCCTGCGACGTCTAATTTCCCGTGAAGGAGCAAACAAGCTCTCCCCTGGTTAGGAGGGCCCCTTCTGGGTAACAGAAGTTTGTCGCCCCAGGTGCGTTCGCCTAGCTACGGAGGATGGGCAATGAGTGCCCAACCCATGGAATATCGAACACCTTCATAAGTTTTATCCATAGCTCAGTGGTAGGACATTTTATTTTATTTTGTCATAAAGAGAGCATAGTGTCTAGAGACAACACTTGGGTTAACCAAGGTCAGGGAGATGAGCTCCGGCTATACGCCTTGCTCGGCACGGTCCGGTACCTTGAGAAGGTACACTCAGCTCCCTGTCACCCAGGCTGGGTCATTCTTCCTGTAAAAGTTTGTCCTCTCCTATGAAAGTTATAATGAAAAGATGTTGGACCTACCTTGAAGTGCTTTATTCATTTAAAAAAAATCTTTAGTTCTTGTGAATAAAGTCACGCGTTAGCCATTAGCTCATCACCTAGCGTGGGTGCAGTCAGTTTTTCCCTCGTCTCTATAGTAGTGGGAGCTTTGCTGTCCGTTTGCCGGCGGGTTACTTGATGTACTTGCTAAGTGTCCGGAACCTTCGAATCCTCTCCCCACGTGCAGTGGGTACCAAGTTCCGGGTACAGACGCCCTGAGTTAATGAAGTCCCCCACGACAGTAAAGGATTGTAAGACAAACATCACTAATAGAGCGCGGGCAAAGAGTGACTGAGGAGCGAAATTACCTTTTATCTGTCATGTGTGCAGGTTCCTAAGTTCGTAACGCTAGTAAATCCACTCTCGAACCACCGGTGATGAACGGTTACCGCGCCGAGTGTAGGCCCAAAGGCCCAACGTTGATGTCCTCTACGACGGCAATGGGCGTCGACAGAGCTCCTAAGATCCGACAACCCCAGGGGGCCCGGCGGTGACACCTTCCACATGGACAGCGGACGTCGCTGGATCTCCTAAGCTCCGACAACCCCTGGGGGCCCAGCATTGAGGCCTTACGTTGACAATGGGTGTTGCCGGAGCTCCTAAGCTCTAACAGCCCAGGGGGCCCGGCGTCGACGTCTTACATTGGCAATAGGTGTCGCCGGAGCTCCTAAGCTCCGACAACCCCAGGGGGCCCAGCGCCGGTGTCCTCAGAAAAAGTCTTGGTTCTTTTTGGTACATGTACACAATCAACATTACGTACATCTACTAGGGGGCAGGACATAAAAATATTAAAGACAAAGATCAAGAGGACTTCATTCATTGAAAGATCATATTACAAAATCGGAAGCATACAGGCGGGAGCAAGAAAGGAAAGGCCTAAGTCCTACGGATAGCTGAGGCTACACCTTGAGCGGCCTCCTGAACGCTCTCCCTGACAGCATCCAACTCTTCCTCGATCGGCCCTTTGACTGCCGAACTCAGGGGAAGTGGGGGTCCTGGCTCCGATAGCACCATAGCACATACTCGGCGACGGTCTTGTCCAAGGACCTCCCCTCTGTCTCCGGCTGGTCCACAGTGACGTCAACCACTGCGTCGAGCTTGCCACTGGCGGAGCTAAGAGTCGCCAGCGCTTCATCTAGCTCCGACACTAGGTTGGTCGGACGTACGGTGCTGAAGCCAAACGGTTCCAGTACTCCCTTGGCCCTTCCCAGGAAGTCCCACACCTGCTGGGACTCGACCGCTCTTGAGCTCTGCAACTCCTCCAGATCCCTCTTGGTGGCCGACAGTTCCGCACCCTCCTTTGCTGCTGGATGCTCTTGGCTAGTTGTCGCTCGCGATCAGCGAGCTTCGACTCCTTGAGGTGGATACGGTTTCGTCGCTCCGCCAGGTCTTCCTCCCAACCCCGAACTGTATCCTCTTTGGCAGAGACGTCGGCCTCTCGCTTGGTGAGGATTTGCCCCCGTTCCCAGAGCATGTCCTCCTCGAGCTTACACCGTGCTTCAAATCTCTTGCTGCGGTCTGCCAAGCTCTTCTTACCCGCCGACAGCTTCCGAGAGAGCTCCTCCTCTCTCTGGCCTAGGCCCTTCCGCTTCTCGTAGAGTTCGGCCTCCCCCAGGTCAAGCTCCTAGCGGCACTTCTGGAGAGTCTCATGCCAGGCAATTAGACCCCATTGGCGCTGATCCGCAGCTCTGTGGAATTCCATAGCTTCCTCATATATCTTTTGCGCCTTCGCATCGAGAGCTTTGAGGGTAGCCTCTCTCTCGTTGAGCAGCTCTCCTTGCTCGACCAGCCGGGTTTTCTCATCCTTGACCCACTCTTCCCGTTGACGGAGCTTATTGCACCAACGATCAAGGGCGATACGCTCTTCTTCCAGGGCTTTGCGGTTGTGCTTGAAGGACACAACAACATGCTGCAGGCTCGAGCGGGCGTTGTCGATGGCCAGTTCTAAGGGAATGGGCGCCGGACCAGATGGGGGCGCCACTTCCCCCATCTCCACAAGAATGTCCTCCGTCACTTGGGAGGGGCTCCCCCGCGAAGGCGGGGGCACCCGCAGGCTTGAGGCGCCTGGGGTGTCCTCCGGAAGCCCGCAGCCCCGGCGACAAGTAGAGGAAGGTTGGCTGGAGTAGTGCCAGTCTCCGTCGGACCCTCTAGTGCAGCCACAGACGCTCGTGATTCAGCCTCCAACAACAGAAAGGCAGGATGCGCATCTGGAGCCTCCACGTCTTGCAGCCCGGGCGTAGGTGTGCTGGACGCCGCCGACGGAGGCACCGAAGTCTCAATTACCACCGGTTCAGGAGTAGATACTTCGATGACCATCGGGTCAGCCACCACAACCTCTGCAATAGTTGGCGTGGGGGTCGGGTCTTCAACTACTTCCGGCCCGCCGATCGGAGCCTCTACCGTATCTGGCATGGGGGCCGGCCCCTCAGTTACATCCGGCTGGGGCACCAGAACCTCTCCAGAAGACGGTGTGGGGGCCGATCCTTCGGTGGCTCCCCGCACCAAGGGTAGAACTTCCATCGACATTGGAGTTGTGCTGGCACTCGGCACCTCCGTCGGGGCCTCAGGGGCTACCGGGTCCGGCGCTGGAGCCGCGGCCATCCCCGCATCAACAATCGGGGTCCTCGGTGCTGGTGCAACCGCATTTGTGGCTGGAGCCACCCTCGCGGCGCCTAGAGCCTCCACATTCGCCCGAGCAAGTGCAGCAGCTGGAGCTGGAGTGCCTGCCTGCTCAACCTCCCCCGCGACCGTTGGTGTGGCAGTCATCTCTCCCTTCTTGGAAGTGCTGCCCATCCTAGATAGAAACATTCAAAGGATGACTTTGACCCAAAAAGAAATCAAAGTAATTGCTCAGCTGTTTACCTTGGGAAGCCCCAAGTACCGCAGAGACAAAGCCGCTTCTGAGCGGGGCCGGAGCCGAAGCCCGATGGACCTGATGTGGCTGGAGCCTCCGACCTCCCAAGAGCTTGGGCCGGAACCTCCCTGGCCCGAGTGTCCCTCGTTGGGGGGGGGGGACCTCCAAAACTTGGTCCTGCACTTGGCGCCTAGGTGGGAGGTGGCCCCTCGGAGCTAGCGCCCTTCAGAGGTCCCTGAGCTGGTTGAGGTGGCCCTCCGGAGGTCATGACATGCCTTTCGTCACCTCGCACCAGCTTCCTCTTCCGGCTGGAGGGCTCCGACGGAACCTCGCCCTTGCCAGAGCTAGCAACTTCACCCCCCCCCCCCCCATGGCTTGGGGGAACTGGGGCTGACTCCCCGGAGGCCCCAGGAGCAGTGATCGCAGGGGGAGCCTACCTCTTCACAACCCAAATGTAATCTAGCATTGGCATTAGCTTCTAAAGCTCCCAGCAGAACTCAGGAGCCAGGTTCAAAGGCGGGAAAGACTCTGGGGGTGTCAAGGAGTCGAGCGAGATGTTGGGTTTACTATGGAATTTCTTCAGTAGAACCTTCAGAGCTTCGTCCCTCATCTGGGTATCAGCATCATGCGGCGTGAATGTCCACGCAGTCTGTTCCCTGAACTTCAGTGGCGCCCATCTGTTCCTTGAAAAGTTCCCGAAGACCATCTGGGGGGTCACTCCGCCGGCAATGCAACCTTCAATCCTCGCCACAATGTGCTTGTACGCCGTCGACAGCTCCGGGAGCTTGTTCCAGAGGTCGGTGTCCACATTAGGGAGGCTCTCGGGTAGGTCCAGCTTCTCGTGCCTGTCCACGATGATGATCACCAACTCCTTCTTCCAATCGTCCCATTTGCCGTAGGAAATGGTTTCCAAGTACATGAAGGGACACCACTTCCGCTTCACGAAGTAGTACAACCCAACCATCTTGTTCCCCTTCCCGGTGGTCTACAGGGTGAAGATACTCCGGAAGAGCTCTAGGCTGGGCCGCACTCCCACCCACATCTCGCAGAAGTGGATGAAAGTAGCGACCAACAGAACTGAGTGGGGGCCGAGGAAATGCAGCTGGATGCCATAGAACTCCAGCAACGTCATTAGGAAGGACGAGAAGGGGGGAAGCAAGCTGACCATGGCGTATCCTTGGAAGTAAACCATGTCACCAGCGCTCTTCTTCTCGAAAGGAAGCTCACCAAAGCGGATCTTGTCACTGAAGGATTCATGGGACCACCCCATGTAAGCACGGACCTTCTTCAGCTCCTTCTCGTTCTTGATCTTGCTGGTGGCGAGGCCCAACTCCATTGCAACAAGATGGAGCAGGGGAAGGATGGTTGTGCAAGGGCTAGGGCTCAAGGCTGAAGGATGCGAGAAGGCAGTAAGGTCTTAAGAGCGAGTGCGAATGGAGGCGTGAAGGGCTTGTGACCTGTTCCAGTCCCCTTCTTAAGTATACTTCCGCGACGTTTGGATGGGAACCGCAAGCACAACGATGCTGGAGCTACCCATGCTAAGACTAGTGGGTCGGAGTCTGATTCATTGGAAAGGCCGAAGTAGTCGTCTCAAGGTAGCCGCTCTCGTAGGAGAGAGTTTGAAACTTAAGAGCGGTGACTTAATGGGCGCGCGGAACGAAAACAAAAATCGTATCAGGAACCGATTCTAGTTGATGGCGCGATATCTGCAGACAAAGATTTTATCCGCCGCATTAAAGGGAAGCCCTTAAAGTCGCGGCACGAGGATTCAAAATGGCCCCACCTCAGGTATAACCACTTAACCGAGGAAGTTCCTCCCTGAGATGGGCCCGGGGGCCACTGTTGGTACCTGGCGAACCGGGTATCCCTGGATACAAGAAAGAAGGCATGCTGGGTCCCACCGCCCACGGGGGCAAGATTCGACGTGGTCCCAGGGTGCCACGTGGCATGCGGCATGGCCACGCCTCTCCACTGAGGGAAGACCCGACACTACCACGTGCCCTGCATCTCCAGGTGCATCTCCCCCTCGGGGGGGGGGGGGTGGGGGGAGGTCTGGCACTACCACACATCTCGTAGCTCTAATCCGACCTCCCGCTAAGGAGAGGTTCGGCTCGTCCGCTACATCAGCAGCCCCGGACCTGCCTCCCTGCGGGAAGAAGGTCTGGCGCAGCCACGTGTCCGGCAGCTCCGAACCCGGCCTCCCGGAAGAGGGAAGGACCAGACTTGCCACGTGACAGGTAGCGTCGGGCCTAGTCCATCCTGCGATAGCGGCAATAAAGAGAGATGAGCCCAGTGCACCTAAGCGGGAAGGACGCGCACGTTCCCTAGGTAAGCGGGAGCTCGCACTCATAAGTCAAAAGTCCTGTACCTAGTCTTGCGATAACAGGCTGGCGCCGAACTACTATGTACGGCGGACGAATGAGAGGCTGCGACAATACGGACGAGACACGACCAACCATAATGAGGGGCTATGTGTAGCCCTGCAGCAAGGCATGGTCAGGCGGCACATTGAAGCCATTGTTAGGTGATAGCATTTACTCCCAAATCTTAGGATGGATTTGGTACTTTCGGGGCCACTTGTCGGGCCCCAGGCCCCACTTGTAAGTTGCTCGGCCTTGGACTATAAAAGGACCGAGCGGCAACCGACTTAGACAAGTTCTCTCAGACCAAGACACACGCTTGAGCAATACAACACACAAACCACCGTGGAGTAGGGTATTACACCCAGGCGACCCAAACCATGTAAAACCCTTGCGTTCATCATTCACTGAGCTCGATCTTGCTAGGAATAGCCCTCGAATACACATCGAACCCCCGCGGGCTGCCTTCGAGCAAGTTCGGGAGAGGTGTCAGTTTAGACATCGACAATAGGCTATCACCAGATCAGAATGAAAATAGGGGAGGAGTTCAAAACAGCATTCAAGACTCATTGTGGACATAATCAATTTAAGGTGATGCCCTTTGGATTAACTAATGCACCTGCATCATTTCAATGTGCTATAAATTAAGTACTAATCCCATATTTAAGAAAATTTGTATTAGTCTTTATGGATGATATACTACTATACAATCCATCTTTGGATTCTTATATCACACACCTAAGGTTGGTGTTACAAGCACTGAGAGAGAACCAATTTTATATCAAGTTATCCAAATGCAATTTTGCTTAGAAGGAATTGCTTTATTTGGGTCATATCATTTCAGAAGTTGGGGTGCAAACAGATGATAAAAAATTGAGGCAATGATCAAATGGCCTACTCCCACTTCCTTCACTGATTTGAGAGCATTCTTGGGCCTTACAGGGTACTATAGACGATTTGTTAAGAATTATGGGTTGATGGCAAAACCTCTAACCTCTATCCTCAAGAGGAAAACTTTCCAGTGGTCTGAGGGGGCAGAATTAGCCTTTCAAGAGTTGAAGCAAGCAATGACAACTACACCTCTGCTTATTCTACCAGATTTCAATGAACCTTTCATTGTTGAAACTGATGCAAGTGATATTGGTGTGGGAACTGTGTTAATGCAGAAGGAAAGACCAGTGGCTTTTCGAAGCAAAGCTCTAACTGATAAACACAGACACAGGTCTATTTATGAAAAAGGAGTTTTTGGCCCTTATGCTGTCGGTTGACAGGTGGCACCAATATTTACAAAGAACAGAGTTTCTCATTCGTACTGATCACAAGAGCAGGAGCTTTTTGGAGGACCAACAGTTGCAGTCTGATTTGCAAAAGAAGGCTATAGCTAAGCTTATGGGCAAAGAGAATGTTGCTGTAGATTCACTGTCCAGGGTGGGCCATTTAATGGTGTTATCTGCAGTTAATGAAGTAAGACCATTGTGGATTCAAGAGGTACTAAATTCATATGCCACAGATGTACACGCACAATAGTTGATTGCTAAGTTGGCACTTGCAAGTCCTGATGAAAATGGGTTCTCCTTATCCCAAGGTATCACAAGGAAAGATGGCAAGATTTGGATTGGATAAAACTCTACTACAAGAGCTAAATTGATTTCAGCTTGTCATGACAGTGCCATTGGAGGTCATTCTGGTATTCAACGAACTTATCAAAGACTGAAGAAGTACTTCTTTTGGAATGGAATGATAATGGAGGTGGAAATCTTTGTGTCTCAATGTATTGTATGCCAGCAAGGGAAAGGGGTGCATCAAGCACCTGATGGGTTGCTACAACCCTTACCTATACCTGAAGGGGTGTGGCAGGATTTATCAATGGATTTTATATAGGGTCTACCATTATCAGAGGGTGCCAGCACTGTACTAGTGGTGGTTGACAGGCTTTCCAAGTATGCCCACTTCATCCCACTTAAACACTCTTTTACAACATCCAAAGTAGCTACTGTATTGCTGGAGCAGGTGATTAAGTTGCATGGGCTTCCAAGATCTATGTTGTCTAATAGAGACAAAATCTTTACCAGCAATGTGTGGAAGCAACTGTTCACAAGCATGAATATCAAACTACTGCTATCCATTGCCTATCATCCTCAAACTGATGGGCAGGCTGAAAGATTTAATTAGTGTTTGGAGACTTATCTGAGATGTGCAGTACAGTCTTCCCCCACAAAATGGAGACAATGATTAGCTTTGGCTGAATACTGGTACAACACTACATTTCATTCAACACTAGGTTGTACACCCTTAAAAGTTTTGTATGGCTGTGATCCAAATCCTCTGGCAGCTCCTATGCTCAAGGATACTTCAGAGAAGGAAGTGAATGACATGTTAGCCGACAAAGCTGCTCATTTGGAGTTACTGAAGAAAAAGTTAGCAGTGGCCCAGAATCGTATGAAGCAGCAAGCTGATAACATCGCAAAGATCGAAGCTTTATGGGGGGAGAACTGGTGTTGTTGAAACTACAACCCTATCCTCAATCTACAGTGGTCAATGGACCATTCCCTAAGCTTGCTTTCAAGATTTTTGGTCCTTACAAAGTACTGGAAAAGGTAGGGAATGCGGCGTATCTGCTGGACTTGCCGGAGGGATCTCAAGTGCACCCAGTTTTTCATACATCCCAGCTCAAGCCATTCAACTCTAATTTCACCCAGGTGTTCTCAGATCAGCCAAAAATTGCTGACTTGAGCACAGATCCACTGAAGTCACTTCAAATCAAAGACCGTCGACTGGTCAAATGAGGAAATCGAGCTGTTACGACATCGGCAATGGAGGATGTGGCAGTGGCGTCAGCGGAACTGGCGAGGAGTGCTACCTGAATCTGCAAAGAGGAAGAGCACCAGTGAGCATGTTGGTGTGGTATGAGTGGGTTGTAAGGACATTATGATAGGTGGGACCTGCGTGGGTGCGTGGGGCCAATTGTAAGGGCTGCTTCCCTACTTCTGTAACCGCACGTCGAACTGAGTGGAGGACAAGAAAGAAAAATATTCCAACTGAATTTAGTTACGGTCTCTCTCGACCTGTGTCACCGTGCACTACTCTCACTGGCGCCACGATACGGCTCACGCCGCGGCGACGACGCGCCGCCGGCCAAGGGCTGTAACAAAAAAAATTGTCATAATTTTCGTCAGATATGTACCTTTGTTGGAGACGGTGGCGTGACGAGGGGCTGGAGCCCGTGGCAGGAAGTGGTTGCCACGACCACGTTCTCGGGACGGAGCGCCTGCGGCTCCTCCCAGGCAGCGGGCCACCATCCGTCGCTGGCCGCCTTCTCGCGCCCGCCGACGCTGAGGGTCACGGCGAGGTCAGCAATCGAGAGGCAGCTATGCGCCACAGTCATCTCGGTCGTGCTCATTCATGAAGTTGCAGTTCCCGGCTGGAGGGGAACGCGACCGCGACCGCGAAGCAGGCAGCGTAGATCTGAGGCCAGGCGTGGCGGGTGGACACCGTGTTGGCGTCGTGCCCAGTGTAGGCTGCTGGCTGACGCGATGGAGACGACGGGGCTACCGGCCGTGGCTGGCGGCAGACGCAGGGAGGTGGGGAATTTCACCATCGATCTGGTGAGAAGCAATCGATAATGAGCCGCTGAGCTGAGCCGATCGATTCATCTAGCCGAAGTGGCCGTGTTGGGGCCTGTTGTGCTTTGAGATCAGCACGAGTGCACGTTTCAGCCATCTAAGAGGTGTTGTACAAGGGGAGATCTGCAGCAGTGCTGCATAGAAGAAATGGGAAATGGCTCAAGCGCCCCTGAGTGGCAGAGAAGCTCCCTACAGCAGCGGCAATGGCAGCGGGTCGAGGGCGCTTTAGCCAAAGACAGCGGCAGATAGCTGTTGCGCATGCGCTCAAGCACCTGACTCCGCTCCTCGTAGCCACGCGCATTCAGCTGCTGATGATCTAGCGCGTGTGTGCTCGCAATTCAATGATCAGGTATGGCACCGAGGCCTGTGTCGCTACCGTTGCATTGCTCGCCTGCTCGGACTTGGATAAGCAGCAACCACAGTGAAGGAAATAATCAACGACCAACTCGTTAGATACGCATGCGCATGAGCATCGAAGCTCCCTGCCTGAGTTGTTGGTGTGCACTAGCAATAACAGCTGTGGAGCCGGTCGATCCATGCACGCATCCTTCACAAAACCCAGCTCCACTCTAGCACCCTCCAAAGTCCAAACCCTAGTGCCGATGGATCGCAAGCGCCGCACCCCTTCGCCGACCCCACCGCCACCGCCTGCGCCTCCCCCGCAGGACTCCTCCACCGAGTCTGGCTCCGAAACCAACGACGACGAGGAGGAGCCACCTAGGCCCGCCGCAGCCCAAAAGCCGCTGCTGCAAAACCCTCCACCCGCCGCTGCGGCTGACGGCGCTGACTCGTCAGACAAGGAATCCGATTCGGACACAGATGCAGATGCGCACGCCTTCCAAATTCACCCGGTGTCCCACGCTCCCACCAAGTCGGCGGCTCCGGCCCCCCAGCCGCAATCCAACTCTGACGATGACGAGGAGGAGGAAGAGGGAGAGTCGTCAGAGTCGGAGCTCGAGGTCCCGGACCCGGTGCAGAAGAAGGTGGTGGCTGTGATGACCATGAAGTCCAAGACCGCAGAACCAGCAAACAAGAAGAGGCCCGCACCCATGCCCGTTCCATCCAGCAGGGCGAAGAAGGCCAAAGCTGAGGCTGGGAAGGCGACGCCCGAGGCCACTGCGGCTGATAAGGGAAAGAAGGTGACACCAGTGCAATCTCCCTCTAGCAAGGCCAAGAAGCCTAGGGGCATGCAGGAGAAGTTGGGGCTGGACCGCTCACTGTCGAGCAATTCAGAGAAGACGGTTGTCACGCTCGGTCATCGAAAGGATGAACATACGCTTATCACATGTATGCCAGGATCAGATGAATCATACATGCGTTGACGAAAGTGAAATATCATTACATAGCCATGTTCGATTACATAAGTCTTACAATATGATATGAAGGTCTACAAATACACACCACTAACCTACTTACATCATCTAAACTATTTACATAATCCATACTACAACGGAAGATTAGATAGATAGCTAGGGCTCCATCTTAACAGGCAGTCGCGCGAAGGATTGTCAGTCTAGACCATGTCCTCCAGGTTGATGAAGAAATCTTCTGGTGCCGCTTCTTTTTCATACTCTTAAGGGAAAAGTAAATGCTTGAGTACATAGAGTACTCAGCAAGTGTGGAAAGGGGATGACATGAATGGCTAGAACAAGGATAGGCCAATTATGGCTTAAGCACTATGCTTAGAACCTAACCTTAGCTTTCAGTTATCAATATCATAACAGATAAACATTCCAACAAAGTAATGATGATAATTTAACTTGAATCATAAATAACCACCATTTCCCAACCATAGACTAATTATGAACTGGCCCCAAGCCGCTCTTATCCGTGAGCACGGCTGTCATGACAGTTTTACCAAATTTCTGCAGAGAGTGTACTCTTTACCCACAAGCAGTGATTTCATCCTCTATTGCCAGGTGGACTGAGCAAACCTCCCTGAATGCCCGTGGTAGCTAACCACATTGCACACTTCCTTTGGTGTGAGGCCAGGAGATCATTACATGGTCTTTACAAAGGTACTCCCAACTAATGCTAGTCCAGTGAGGTTTCACCGCTGAGGTATTCCTAGAGTAACCCTCCACCTCAGAAGCCCCCTCTTGAGTCTTGCGGTCCGTAGAGCAGTACTCCTGCATCATTCCCCGCACCTTCCAACTACTAGCATTTCATCGGGAGAAACCTAATTAATTGACCAAGCCACCCCATCTCAGTCTCGTGGTGGTACTATAAAGCTTAGTGGCTTCCTTCATAAACTGGTCCTTAGAATCAGATGGTGCCAAACCCAATCTCAGGTCTCATACAAACTGCACCATACCAAATCTATCCAACCACCAGATTCCTATCAACTACTAGTGTGTGTCCATCATGATTAAATTAATCATAAAGTATAATATGTCACATTTGTATGAAATCCCATTCCCAAAGTTTAAGCATGACTGAGCATAATTATAACCTATCTACTTCCCAACCCAACCAGGTAACAAGGAATTATGTGGAACAGGGCATGTAACATGAAATAGGACATCATTTTATGTAGCATGCAACTAACTATCATTTTAAAATTGGTACAAGATGGTCAAGGGCACTTGCCTTCTTTGAAGACCTGGTTGTAGTTGAAGTCTTGGTCTTGAAGATTAAAGTTGGGGTCATAGTACGTATCTAAATATATTGCCAAAGCATGAAAAAGAAATAAAAGCTAAATAAGTATATAGCACACAATGCATGGCATCACAACATTCACATAAGTATAAAATTCTACACTATTGTGTTCCTACGAAGCATTTATTATTTTACATAGCCAAAATATGCATCTAACATTTATTTTACATTTTTAGGATTTATTTATGGGCTAAAATCATTTTTATTGAATTTTCTATGGCCAAAATGTATTTTGAACTTTTTTAATAAATTTTCTATGGTTAAAATATATTTTATGTGCACTCTACAATTTTATTACAGCATAAAAACATTTTATACTAATTTCCCTACTGTTTTATAATTATTTACCATTTTTATCTATTTTCCATACATTAAATTCATCTCTAAATAATTTTCAGCAATTAAATAAAACATCAGGGGCTAGCTGGTAATTTTCTTATACTGTACAGGGGATAAAAACACAATTCAACAAATTTCCAGGGGTTAGATTGCTTAATTAATTGATTTAATCTAATTCCAGGGAGTCCAGGGGCTAGACTGATAAATCTAGGGGTTAGATCAGTATTTTAGTAAAGTCCAGGGGGTAGCCCGCAAGTTTCTAAGGGCCTGGGCGCAAAACTGGCGGTGGGAAAAGGGAATTCAACGTGGGTCGTCGATTTTGAAATGAACGCGCGAGATTTTATTATGGCGAATCGGTACGATGATCTAATCTCGGTCGTCGGCCTCAAATCGATGGTCGAGACGCAGCCACGTCGCCCTAGGCGGCGCAGGCGGCGTGCAGCACGGCGGCGCTCGGCCGCGACGGCGACCTCGCCGGCGTTGGCCAAATCGGCCAAACGTCGCCGAATCCCTGCGTTTTCTACGTGGAACGAAAGAGGGGGGATGAGGAACACACCTCGGGTGTCTACGGAGTCCAGTGAAGGTCGGAAAGAGGCCGGTGACGATGGCTTGCGGCGGACGGCGGCAGCTTCCGTCGATTTCGGCGACGCCTCGCCAAATTCTTCATGAAACCTTGTCCGGCATGCTCCTGGCGACAAGACAAATAGATTAGAGGGGAGAGGGGAGAGGGTAGGGAGACAACCGTCGGTTAGTCAGGAACGTGCGCGTCTAACCTCGGCGACGGTGTGGTTAGGGTTTGGCGCGGAGGGAGAAGAAAGAGAGGGGGAGGGCTGAATTTTATAGAGGGAATAGGGGCGACGGTTGATGACGCGTGCGATGGGCAGTTCCCTGGCTTGATTCCGCGCGGGGAAGAGCAGATAGAGGGGGGTGGGGCGCGGTGTGGGCGCGGGAGAGAGGGAGAGTGGCGGTTGCTGGGGGAGAAGATGACAGGTGGGGCCGGCGGTTCAGAGAGAGGGAGAGAGAGAGGGGGTTCGCTGGGCTGCGGGCGGGAAGAGGGGAGTTGGGCCGCGGGTGGGGTTTTGACCCAGTAGGCGTTTTATTCTTTTTTCTTTTTCTTTTTCCTTTTCTTTTCTTTTGTTTTGATTTCAAATTCAAATTTCAATGAATTCTACTTGTTTGGACTCAAAAATTCACATAAAATGCACACACTTTTATACTATATTTTATTTATTTTATTTACATAAATTACGGGTGTTACAATGGCGCGGGCTCCACGCATGTGTTCGAAAGAGGATTTGATAAAGATCTTGGAGGCCCTTGAGGCACACGTCAAGACTGAGGGTGAGCTGCCAAAGACTGCTGTTCTTCTTGCTTCCGTTCGTGACCGCCTTGACAGGAAGGACTGCAGCTATACGGATCTGTATGAGAAGGTTCGAAAGTTAAAGGAGCGGTACAACAAGTGTTGTGCCAAGTGAAGAAGATGAGCTCCGGATGTATATTCTCTCGGAAGCAATATGGGGACAGAAGGCCAAGGAAGCTGTTGATGCCGCTGCATCCCAAAATGATTCCACTGTGGCAAAGAGTAAGAAGGGGAAGATGGGATAAAGATAAGATGAACATAGATCTCATGTCTAAGGAGGCCTCAACTGGCAAACAGAACGGTGGCACTCGGACAGAAGAGGAAACTCACCAAGAGGAAACAAAAAAAAAGGTGCTAGTGTACAAGGCACACGCAGAAGTTTTGATGAGTTGCAGAGCCTGTACCCCAGCCTTGCTGGGTGTGTGGAGTCAATTGAGGCCCAGCATCCATGCGGGGAGACTCTGAAGAGGGCATTTGAGTTCATTGGTAATGAGAAAGCAAATGCCTTAGAATCTAATATCAGGATCCAAAGATTGTTAGAGGCGAAGGCAGAGAACCGTCTAGCAGACTTAAAGAAGAAGGTTGTCAATCTGTTGATCAGCTTGTCGGACTAGACTTTCATGGACCTTGTAATATCCAAATATTTTATCTGGTATTTAATACTACCTGAGCTATTATTTCCTGCTTCACTATTAGAGTTTTGGTATAACTTGATCTTTGAAAGTTCGATGTGTCAGAATTGAATTTTGCTTCGCTACTTATTATTTAAATGTTCTAATCCTCCGTAGTGGTTAGTGAACAAATTTTGACATATATGAATACACGGTGCATGCAATTAAAATTTATTCCATTTTCAAATTGCTTTTGATCATCTACTTTATTTTTGTATGATATAGCTTACTGCTACTAAATCCTTCTCGTATGACTCGTGTAGAGAGTTTTTATCTAGACATCTTCATAAATCTGATGTAGAAATGTTTGGTTGTGGACGAGCACATTCTGGTACACTTGGATATTTGGTTTCTATGCATCCTTGATAAGTGCAGATCCTTTCTGTAATTCTGTTGTGTTTCTATGTGATAATTCTTTCTTGCTAGGTTATGGCATTTCATCTCTTTTATTTATGATGTCTGAGTGTTGACTCATATAAAGCCTATTCTTTGTTTCAAACAGATGGCCGTATTGAAGATTCAAGCTGCAAAGGAATATGAATTGAAGGGATGAGATTCTCTAGTTTTCTGCTATTATCATGTTAATGTGGGGTGCTGTGTAACAGTTCACAGAACATCTGCTTAAGCTGGTTCCTATAGTACTTATATAAGTGTTTTAGTGACGGTTATATTTCTGTAGTTTTCAGCTTTTATTATGTTAATATGACATTTTAGGTAAGCTGATTCCGGTAATATTTACAACATCTATTACTTGCAGTTGTCTTTTAGCCAGTATCCTTGAGTGCTGAATTTCTTGAAAATGCCTGATGAATAGATTGACTCAAAATTCATTTTATCGTGCCCTGTAGTCCGTGAGGCGTGATAGTTTTGCTGGCACTGTTCACATGACATTTTAGTGTCAGTTGATCGTTTCTACCTGTTTTGAGTTGTGCCACTGCACTGTCTGCATGCAGGTTGTCAGAAGCATTTGAGCTGAGAACATAATTGTGCCTCTGTTTGGCAAATTTGCATTGCGCGGTTGCTGCTGTTTATTTGTGATGTAAGGCGTTGCCATGTGGATCATGTATTCACAGCGGTGTATCGTAGGGAAGGAGGGTCTTGGTTGCGTCGGTGAAGTTCAGTTCTTTATGGAAATCCTTGTTCCTTGCAATGCTGTCAGGTAGAGCCGAGATATTGTCCGTATTTCAATACCATGAACAATTTCTTTTAAAATTATGGCCTAAAAATAATAGAATTTTGTTAAATATATTTCAAATATTTACATATAATATTATTTAAGCTAATTTTAAAATAGTGGTTTATGATGAGACTATATGATTACATAAATAAATAAGAGATTAGATTTATTTTAATTAAGTCATTTAGTTATAGTTGTCTTAATATAAGTATGAATAATCTCTACATAAAATGATATCTTTTATTTTCAATCGGCTATTTTAAAAGTTGGCTTTATTGAAAATAAATTATACCATAAATTATTCTTTTTACTAAGCCATTTTTTAAAATTTGGCTGGACAAAAATAAATAATTTTTATGTGTTTATTTATTATGATTAACGCACTCATTACAACATCATCATGATGATTTTATTAATAAAATCTCTGATTTCCTATATGTAGGAATCAATGGCTCGCTTTCACGCCCGATCATCGTAAAGATGAACAGACGCAAATCACATGTACGCCAGGATCAGTTGAATCGTGCATGCATTGACAAAAGTGAAATATCATTACATAGCCATGTTCGAGTACATAAATAGTCTTACAATACGACCCGAAGGTCTACAAATACACACCACAACCTATTTACAACATCTAAATAGTTCATAAAGATTATACTACAGCGGAAGGCTAAATAGATAAGAACGGCTCCATCTCCACAGGTAGTCGCGTGAAGGATCGCCAGCCTAGCCCAAGTCTTCCGGGTTGATGAAGAAGTCTTCTGGTGCCGCTTCTTCTTCATATTCTAATGGAAAAGTAAATGCTTGAGTACATAGAGTACTCAGCAAGTGTGGGAAGAGAATGACATGATTGACTAAAGCAAGGGAAGGCTAATTATGGCTTAAGCACTATGCTTAGAACCTAACCTTAGCTTTCAATTATCAATATCATAATTCAAGAAGTAATTCAACACATAATTAAAGATGATGAATGTAACTTGAATCATAAATAACCACCATTTCCCAACCATAAGCTAATTATGAACTGGCCCTAAGCCGCTCTTGTCCGTGAGCACGGTTGTCATGACAGTTTTACCAAATCTCTGCAGAGAGTGTACCTGTCGACTGTTGGAGTCGGCAGATCCCCTGACACTACGAAAGTGTGGAAGGAGTTTGTGGTTCGGTTTGGGCGCGCGGAGACTCAAGAAGGTGAATTGCGATTGGACTCGAGTGACACAGTAGTTTACGTGGTTCGGGCCGCCTGAGCGTAATACCCTACTCCACGAGAGTGTATGTGTGTTGTATTAACTTGTGAGCTTGAGTGTGTTTGAGTGTCCTCCCCTCGTGTATCGTCGGTTTGTCCTTTTATAGTACAAGGACAAACCGTTACAAGTCAGCCTGGCCCGACATGTGGCCCTGGCGGTTATTGGCATTGATACACAAGATTAATTGTTGTTAATAACCCTGTAACGGCTCTGACAGTGCCGTTACAGGTGTTAAGATCATTCGATTAAATATCATTAATGTGGAATTAATGATAATTAATCGGGTCTTGAAGTCCGCGGCTGTCCTTTGGAGATTCGGAGCCGTTACAACGTCTCCCGGGGGTTTAAAGCGGCCAGCTCCGACGTACGGACACGTGGCAGCTCCGGAGCTTGCTCGTGGGAAGCGGGAAGCTCCGGGGCGGTTTGTTACGTGTCAGGTCCGGAGCTTCTCTCGGTCAGGGGCTACCTCCGGAGGTGCCGTTTCAGTACTTGGCCCGGAGCTTCACCCTTGCGGGTAATAGCTCTGGTCTGACAGTACACGTGGCAACCTAGAGGTTAACCATGTTGGAGAAGCGGGTCCGGTCACGTCTGGCGAGTGGGCCCCCGAGGGTCTTCAATTTGAGTAGATGTCCTTCCCTTGAGATCTTTGTAACCTCAGGGGGTGTATGGTTTTTAGGGTACCGACAGTACCCTTTCCCCACAAGTAGTGATTTCATCCCCTGTTGCCAGGTGGACTAAGTGAACCTCCCTGAATGCCTGTGGTAGCTAACCACATTACACACTTCCTTTGGTGTGAGGCCAGGAGATCACAACATGGTCTTTACAAAGGTACACCCGACTAGTGCTAGCCCTCTAAGGTTTCCACCACTGAGGCATTCCCGGAGTAACCCTCCGCCTCAGAGCCCCCTCTTGAGCCTTGCGGTTCCCAGAGCAGTACCCCTGCATCATTCCCTGCACCATCCAACTACTAGCATTTCATCGGGAGAAACCTAATTAATTGACCAAGCTGCCCCATCTCAGTCTCGTGGTGGTACTATAAAGCTTAGTGGCTTCCTCCATAAACTGGTCCTTAGAATCCGGTGGTACCAAACCCAATCTCGGGTCTCGTGCAAACTGCACCATACCAAATCTATCCAACCACCAGATTCCTATCCACTACTATTGTGTATCCACCACAATTAAAGTATCCATAAAGTTTAACATGTCACAATTGTATGAAAACTCATTCCCAATGTCTAAGCATGGCTAAGCATAATTAATACCTATATACTTCCCAATCCACATCAGGTGACAATGAATTATATGGAACAAGGCATGAAACATGAAATAGGACATCATTTTAATTAGCATGCATCTAACTAAAATCCTAAAATTGGTACAAGATGGTCAAGGGCACTTGCCTTCTTCGAAGACTTATTTGTTGGTGAATTCTTGGTCTTGGATATTAAAGTTGGGGTCGTAGTACGACTCTAAATATGTTTCCCAAGCATGCCAAAGAGAAATAAAGCCTAAAACAAGTAAAGAGCACACAACACATGGCATCAAACATACACATAAACATAAAATTATATACTAATGCGTCCCTACAAAGTATTTATTATTTTACATAGCCAAAAATATTCATTTTATATTTATCTCACATTTTTAGGATTTATTTATGGCCTAAAATAATTTTTATTAAATTTTCTATGGCCAAAATATATTATAAACATTTTTACTGAATTTTCCATGGTGAAAATATATTTTATTTGTACTCTACAATTTAATCACAGCAATAAAATATTTTATTCCAATTTTTCCTCCTGTTTTTACACTTAATTACCCTTTTTATCTATTTTCTACACACCAAATACTCCTAAAAACAATATTCAGCAATTAAATAAAAGTCCAGTGGCTGCTTAATAAGTTTCCTACACTGTACAGGGCCTAAATCCATAATTCTACAATTTTCCAGGGGCCAGATTGATTAATTAAGTGATTAAATCCAATTCCAGAGAATCCAGGGGTTAGATTGTTAAATCTAGGGGCTAGATCTGAATTCTAGAGGATTTCAGGGGGTAGCTGGCAAGATTCTAGGGGTCTGGGTGCAAATCCGGCGGCGGGAAAGGAAGTTTGAATGTGGGTCGTCGGATTTAAGATCTATGGCCCAGATTTAAAATAACCGAACCGGTATGAATTTCTAATCTCGGTCGTTGACCCCCAACCGAGGGCTGAGATCGGGCCACGTCGCCTCTGCCGACGCAGGCGGCGCACGGTGCGGCGGCGATCTCGCCGGCGACGGCCAAACCGGCCCTAAATCCGTCTAAACTACACGCACTATACACCAAACGAAAGGGGAGAGAATGTGGAGCATACCTCGGGGGTTTTCGGGACTTGAAATCGACCGGAGAGTAGTCGGCGATGAGAGGTGGCGGCTGTTGGCGTCGGCACTCGTCGATTCCGGTGAAACCTTGGCGATCTCTCCGCTAGACTTTGCCCGACGTGCTCCTGGCGACAAGGCGAAGAGTTTAGGGTGGAGGGGAGAGTGAAGTAGTCATCGATGCGTCGGGAACACGAGAGACAGACCTCAACGTCGGTGAAGTTAGGGTTAGACGCCGAGAGGGTGAAAGAGTGGGGGAGGGCGGCAATTTATAGAGGGAAAATGGGCGTCGGTTGAAGGCGAGCGTGAATGGCGGTTTCCCGGGTGGATTGATGCGGGGTGGAGCAGTTGGAGGGAGGAGTGGCACGGCGTGGGCGCGGGAAGGAGAGGAGCAGCGGTTGCCAAGTGGAGGAGATGACATGCGGGGTCCACGGGGCAGAGAGGGAAGGGAGAGTGGAGCTGGCTGGGCCGCGGGTGAGGGGAGGGGAATTGGGCCAGGGGGGAATTTGGCCCAATAGGGGGGTTTCTTTTGTTTTTCTTTTTCTTTTTCATTTCTTTTCCTTTGATTTGATTTTTAATTCAAATTTAAACGAATTCTACTCGTTTGAACTTCAAAATTCACACAAAAAAATGCACACTAGGATGCAATATAGTTTGATCAATTTTATTTACATAAAATATGGGTGTTACATGAAATCACTGCTTGTGGGGAAAGGGTACACTCTCTGCAGAGATTTGGTAAAACTGTCATGACAGCTTTGCTCACGGACAAGAGCGGCTTGGGGCCAGTTCATAATTAGATTATGGTTGGGAAATGGTGGTTATTTATGATTCAAGTTACATTCATCATCTTTAATTATGTGTTGAATTACTTCTTGAATTATGATATTGATAATTGAAAGCTAAGGTTAGGTTCTAAGCATAGTGCTTAAGCCGTAATTAGCCTTCCCTTGCTTTAGCCAATCATGTCATTCTCTTCCCACACTTGCTGAGTACTCTATGTACTCAAGCGTTTACTTTTCCAATAGAATATGAAGAAGAGGCGGCACCAGAAGACTTCTTCGTCAACCCGGAAGACTTGGGCTAGGCTGGCGATCCTTCGTGCGACTGCCTGTGGAGATGGAGCCGTTCTTATCTATTTAGCCTTCCACTGTAGTATAATCTTTGTGAACTGTTTAGATGTTGTAAATAGGTTGTGGTGTGTATTTGTAGACCTTCGGGTCGTATTGTAAGACTATTTATGTACTCGAACATAGCTATGTAATGATATTTCACTTTCGTCAACGCATGTACGATTCAACTGATCTTGGCGTATATGTGATTAGCGTCTGTTCATATTTACGATGACCGGGCGTGACAAAGTGGTATCAAAGCCGTGTTGCCCGTAGGACGCAGTCCTAGTTAGAAATGGTCGAAAATAAGGACTATACTATTTTCTTATAAAATAGTATTTCCAAAACTTTGTGCTTTCCATCTCAACCCTTGTGCTTCTTTATCTCTTTGTACTTATTGTTTTAATTCTAACTTAATTTATTGATTATTGATCTTACTCTCTCTTCTTTTCAAATGTTTGTAGATGGCGCGTACCAAGCAGACGGCGCGTAAGTCGACTGGGGGTCGTGTTCCTCACCACGCCCTAGCCAGCCGCTCCGCACCTCACACACCTAGGAGGGAGACAGTGCTGATCTCTTCTGGACGTGTTGTCCTGAGGATGCGTGCTCGTCTTCGCTCTCTTCTTCGTGCTGCGGGGTACCGTGAGTACCGTGTTCGCTTCCTCTACCACACCACCAAGGTCTTTGTACCCTCTACTGGTGGATTGGAGTGGACTTCCCAGCTGTTCGTCTACTACGACTCGGAGCTGCTGCACTCACACTTCTCTCCGGCTTGGAGGAGCTCCCAGCGTGCGACTGAGGAGGATGCTACGTGGGAGGCGACTACCTACTGGAGTCACGCCCACAGGTTCCGCCTCGGGTGCACGGAGCACGCCTACACCCCTCAGCGCCATAGTGGCACAACCGACTTCAATGGACGTGACGTCGAGGGGCCTCTGTACCTCGCTCAGAGCGAGAGGCTTGTGGACAACGTTGTGGAGTTGTCTTCACGACTCCAGCGTTGTCAGCAGGAGCTTCAGGATAGCAGGGACCTTGTTGACCGCTACGAGTGACTTCGTCGACGCTACGCAAGGATCACTGCGGTTGACCCAAACTCTCCCCAGTACGCTTCATACGTTGAGCCTTGGGACCCAAACTCTCCAGATCGTCGTGAGAACTCACCCGTGAGATCGGGGGGGACACGGAGGAGGAGGACCCGGAGGAGGAGACCGAGGAGTACTCCGACGAGTAGGGGTAGACTTGTTACCCTGTTGGACGACTCAAGACACCTACCCTTAGTATGTAGGAGCGTGTAGCTGCGCCCTCTCTAGTCTTTAGTTGTATTATCTTTGGTATTGTATTTGTCGACTGTTGGAGTCGGCAGATCCCCTGACACTACGAAAGTGTGGAAGGAGTTTGTGGTTCGGTTTGGGCGCGCGGAGACTCAAGAAGGTGAATTGCGATTGGACTCGAGTGACACAGTAGTTTACGTGGTTCGGGCCGCCTGAGCGTAATACCCTACTCCACGGGAGTGTATGTGTGTTGTATTAACTTGTGAGCTTGAGTGTGTTCGAGTGTCCTCCCCTCGTGTTTCGTCGGTTTGTCCTTTTATAGTACAAGGACAAACCGTTACAAGTCAGCCTGGCCCGACATGTGGCCCTGGCGGTTATTGGCATTGATACACAAGATTAATTGTTGTTAATAACCCTGTAACGGCTCCGACAGTGCCGTTACAGGTGTTAAGATCATTCGATTAAATATCATTAATGTGGAATTAATGATAATTAATCGGGTCTTGAAGTCCGCGGCTGTCCTTTGGAGATCCGGAGCCGTTACAACGTCTCCCGGGGGTTTAAAGCGGCCAGCTCCGACGTATGGACACGTGGCAGCTCCGGAGCTTGCTCGTGGGAAGCGGGAAGCTCCGGGGCGGTTTGCTACGTGTCAAGTCCGGAGCTTCTCTCGGTCAGGGGCTACCTCCGGAGGTGCCGTTTCAGTACTTGGCCCGGAGCTTCACCCTTGCGGGTAATAGCTCTGGTCTCACAGTACACGTGGCAACCTAGAGGTTAACCATGTTGGAGAAGCGGGTCCGGTCACGTCTGGCGAGTGGGCCCCCGAGGGTCTTCAATTTGAGTAGATGTCCTTCCCTTGAGATCTTTGTAACCTCAGGGGGTGTATGGTTTTTAGGGTACCGACAGTGGCCCCCTGGACCTACCTCCGGGGAAGGCTAACGGGATGAAGTCATTCCGCCGGAGGTGGGTCCACACTTGCGACTCTTGAACTGGGTCTTCAAGGGTCTTAGGAGGTGCCTTTGGCGGGGCTTTACGGTTAAGTCCTAACGCGTGGCGCACCTCAGGCGGCAGATAAGATCTTTGACGTGCGGATCTCTCGCAATTGAAGGTCGTCGGTTCCCGATACGAAAACCGTATCGGTTCCGCGCGCCTTGTCAGTCCGCCGCCTTTGGGTTTCCCGCCTCGTGATGACAACTGTTCGCCTGGGTAAGAGCCTCGACTTGATCGTCGGGGTGGTCCCGGGCCCTCTTGTCATCGGCTGGGTTGAATTCTTGAGTAGTATGCTTGACTCTCCTGCAGTTTCCATCCAAGCGTTGCGAGGGCTTACTTAAGAATGAAAGTGCACCGTCGGGAGTTCTTTACGCTTTCCATCTGTTCTTGCGCTCAAACTCCCAACTCGTGCTTTGCTTCCCTTCTCTCGCCTAGCTGTGCTGCGATGGAGTTGGGTCTGCGTGAGAGTCGTTTGAAGACGGAGAGCGATCTAAAGAAGGTCCAAGCCCTCATGGGGTGGTCGTCGGACTTCTTCAACCGTTCAGTCCGCGCCGGCGGGGAGCTTCCCTTTAAAAAGGAGCACTCCGGCGAAATGGTGTACTTTTCATCGTACGCCATGGTGGGGCTGATCCCACCGTTTTCTTCGTTCTTCTTGATGCTGCTGGACTTCTATGGTCTGCAGCTATACCACCTTGGCCCTCACTCCCTCCTCCTTGTGTCCATCTTTGTCCACTTCTGCGAGATGTGGGTGGGCATCCCTCCCTGCATCGAGCTCTTCCGCACCTTCTTCACCGTCCAAACCACCGGCCGAAGTGACGAGTACCTTGGCTTCTACTATTTTGTGAAGCGCAAGAAGTGCCCGTTCAAGTACCTCCGGTCGTTCCCTTCCGGGAAGTGGGATGACTGGAAGAAAGATTGGGTAGTCGTCCGGGTGGAGGAGCACGAGCGGTTGGAGCTACCAGACGGTCTGCCCGGCATTGACACGTCGGTGTGGAGCGAAGTTCCGGTGTTGGCGGCAGCTTTCGACCCCGTCCTGTCCAGGATCCGCCAATGTGTGGAGGGAGGATTGACTCCCCAGGCGGTGTTCTGCAACTTCCTGTCCAACAGGTGGGCGCCGCTGAAGAGGAGGGAGAAGCTCGCCTGGGCCCTCAACAGCGTGATGGACGAAGACCGGGTTGAGACCGGGTTGAAGTCCAACATGGTGGGGAAGTCCTTGGAGTTTCACCTCAAGAAATTCCAGCACGGCATCGATGTAGACGGAGAGTACTTGACTCCGCCACCGGCTTTCCTCCCCCTGAACGTGGAAGTTGAGTTCAGCAGGGAGCTCCGGCGGAAGATGCCCGCGCTTGACGACCTTGGCGTCGTCGAGAGAAGATCGACCGCCCGGTTGGCGATCCCCGGGTTGTCGGAAGGCGGCTCCGCCCCTGTCTCTCAGCCAAGAGCTGAAGTCACCGGCAAGGGCAAGGAGCTGGCGGAGGAGCCGGAGAGCCGGAAGAGGAAGCTGCGACATGCTGACGGAAGGTCCGTTGGGCTCGCTACTTCCCCGCCAGTTCCCCGTCCTCAGGAGGGAAGATCCTCCGCCGCTGTAGCGTCTGTCCCCGTGGTGGGGTCCTTTCGGAGTGCTACTGTTCCGGCGGTGGGATCCTCCCGGAGTGCAGCTGTCCCCGTGATGGGTCCCTCCGGAGGTGCCAGCTCCGGACAGGCGACTCCGGTTCGAGAAGCGGTGAGGGCCTCCAGGTCTAGGAGTTCCTCCCGGTCTAGGAGAGCTCCGACCCGGGAAACGCCCGCGGCTACGGCAAGTCCTGGGAGTCCTCCCGGAGCTCCTACGCCGACCCTGGCCAGCCCGGAACGTCCGGGAAAGAGGTTCCGCGCAAGCTGGTGCGTGAGCCTCCCAAGGTAATTTTTCTTGCTTACCTCCACTAACTTTTAATTATAACATCTGTTTGCTCATTTTCTTCATTCTTCATCTGCAGCGTTCCCAGGAAGGGGAGTGAAGCTCCGCCCTCAGCCACAGTGTCTGAGGCTGTGAGGGCTTCTGCTCCAACCCCGGTGCCGCCTCAGGCGGAGGCTGCGGCAGCTCCGGCGCCGGCTGTCGTGGTCATGGACCTCGATTCGTCTCTAGAAGTTCCCGTGGTAGCGCCGGACCACGGGATTGAAGATGCGCCAGCGGCACCCGCTCCGGAGGTTGAAGCTCCGGGCCCTGGTGCTGCAGAAGTAGATGCTCCGGCTGTCGAGTCGGAGGAAGTAGCGGTCCCGGCTTTGGAGCCGGAAAGTGCTGAAGCCCCGGCGGTTGAGCCGGAGGTAGCTGAAGCCCCGGCGTGCGAGCCGGAAGTTGAAGTGGTTCCGGCGATTGAGCCGGTTACTTCCGAAGCTCCGGTCGCAGAGCCGGTAATTATTGGAGCGCCGGCTGCAGAGCCGGTGATTGTGGAGGTGCCGGCTGCAGAGCCGGTGGTCGAAGAGACGAGGGAGCTTGAGCCTCCCTCAGAAGAAGTGTCCCGGCCGGAGCCAGTGGAGGCGACGACGTCGATGGTACCCGTGGCGGAGCCAGAGTGCCTGAACGAAGTTGCCGGCCCCCAGCCTGAGGGGGCGAATGAAGGTTTGGTGGCGGGACCTTCTTCGGTGGCGACTGAGGCCATCCCGGAGGAGTGCCCTAGTGCCTTGGAAGCTCAGGGTTCCGCTCTCGTAGAGTGGGACCCAATTTTTGTAAATGAAGACCCGCTGGAACCGGCGGAGGAGGCCCCAGAAGGTCCGGAGCCCATCTCGCTGTCGATGTCCATCGACAACGCTTGCTCCAGTCTACGCCAAGTCCAACTAGCCTTCTTCCACGACAGCAAGGTTCTTGAAGAGGAGCGCCAAACCCTTAGGAGGTGGCGTAATCGACTCCAATTCGAGACCAAGCTGGCGCAGTCGAGGATTGCTGAGGACAAGGAATGGATCAGGCGGGAGAAGGTCCGCCTGGAGCTCTGGGGTGAGATGCTGGACGAGAGGGAGAGCATGACTCACAACCTCGACGCCCAATCCCGGGAGTACCATGACCAAGCTAAGGCTGCTAATGATGCGGCCAACGCTCGGTTCGATCAACTCGAGGCCATCAGTACCTCACTCATCAAGCGCCGAGAGGCACTTGAGGGAAGGGAAAAACGGCTCGAGGATGAGGAGCAAAAACTCCTGGAGCTACGGGACGACGTCTTGCGACGTGAAGAAGAGCTCGCCGAGAAGATAGCTCTGGCGGACAAGGGCCTCGAGGAGCGCGCTAAAAAATTGGAAGAGCGCTGCCTCGAGGAAGAGGAGAAGACCTGGGTGCGAGGGCAAGAGCTCTACGAGTATGAGTGCGCCCTCGTCGCCCGGGAGAAGAAAATAGAGGCTAGGGAGAAAGACCTGGTCGACCGCCGGAACAAGATCCACCTCCGAGAGGAGGAGCTCGGAAGACTCGAAAAGCGGGTTGCTGCGAAGATTCAGCAAAACGCCAAAGAAGTTGAGCGCCTCTCCCGCGAGAATTCGGAGCTGGCGGCGGCCCGGAGGTCCTTGGAAGAGATGAAGGGCCTGAGGAAGACGGACTCCCTGCAAATTTGGGAGTTCCTGAGCAAGGCCGACGATGCGCTAGCGCCGATGGGTTTCAGCCCCGTGCTTCCGGATGATCCGGAGCCGGAGCCGGACCTTGCGCTGCAAGCGTTGGGCGCTGCGGGCAGCAAGCTCTCCAAGGTGGGTGACGTCATCGCGGACCAGTTGGAGGTCAAGGGGCAATCCCTGGCTAGGAACGTCACAGAATATGTGTTGACGTGCTACACTAGCCGGAACCCTCGATTCCCTCTGGACCCGGTGCTTGAAGGCCCCGTTGAAGGAGAAGGCGAAGCTACCCGAGCCAGCGTGTCGGAGGTCGCCCAGAAGGTCGCTGAGTTCTTCCATAGGGTCTAGGACTATCTTTCTTAGCCTTTATTTGTATCTTCTCTTCTTCCTCAATTTTGTAATCCTTTGTCCCCAGATGTAATCTCTGGTCTTCAAATGAAATGAAATCCCCAATTTTTCGTGAATTTCATTTTTTGTCTTCAACATCTTTGTCTTCACTTGGCCCCCTGGTAGATGTGCACAATTTGATTGTGGACATGTACCAAAAGGATGTTGAGTTTTGTTGAAGACAAATTTGCTTCGAACTCGTGTAGTTTAAGTCCGAAGTTTTCGATAGTGAAGGTCCCTTGAAGTCGTCGGAGCTTAGAAGCTCCGGCACTGTCCATCGTCGGAGCTTAGTAGCTCCGGCAGGAGCCTCTACCAACACGTTGAGTGTCGATAGTTAATACTTCAAGGTGTCGGAGCTTAGAAGCTCCGGCAATGACCCTTGCCACGCCTGGCTTGCTGGCAACAGACTCTAGTGATAGAGTCTTCTCACCATCTTTAAGTTAACGCCGGTGGGAGTCGGAGCTTGGTTAACTCCGGTTTTTCTCCATCAATATCGGGTTTGTTTTTCCTGCACACTTAAGCCAAGAAAAACAGTAAAATTCGTTCCTTATCTATAACTTCGTCGCGGCTTACGGTTCTCAAGAGAATTTCAAGTTGAACACGATTTTTAGTATAATTGGATGAATTGTCTTTTCTTTTAGATCCAATTGTCCATGGACCCACCTTACTTTGGCCTGCCGGGATGTAGGTAGAGTGGCGTACTTAGGGTGCTTGACCAGGCTAAGTCGATAGCGCACTCCGGCCCTAGAATGGCTTGGCGGCTTTCAGGCGAGTTGACCACAGACGATATTTAAATCTAAAAAATCTGACAATTCAACTCAAATTATACATAAACCGGTTTAACTAGAACTTCTTAAGAATTGCACGTTTCTGTTATAGACAAGAAAGAGAAAAATAAAAATGTTGAGCCTTATGCAAAAATGAATGCACGTGGAGTCTATTTCACATGAAGATGTCTTTCATTATAGGTCCGGGGTACAGGGGAAACAAGTACACTCTTAGGGTACGGAACCAGGCTAAGCGTGTTCGGTTTCTCGTTTAACCCAGGGTAATTAGCTACACTTCTAGTCCGGAGACTGTTTCAAGTGTTGCATGAGCTTTCCAAACCTTTCGGGAAAGGTCCGGCTGCTCTCCCGGAGGAACTACCCGACTCTGTACAATGACTCTATAACATACACTTCAAGTTACTTAAGACTCACCTCCGTGGAATTAAGTGTAGAACTTACGGAGGTGCTCGATGTTCCAAGGATTTGGGAGAGGTGTCCCATCCTCGGCAACCAAGCGAACGCTTCCGGGACGGGATACTTTGATCACTCGGAAGGGCCCTTCCCAGCTGGGGGAGAGTTTGTTTTGCCCTTCTCTGGATAGTATTTTCCGTAGCACCAGATCGCCTTCCTCGAGCTGTCGGTTGTGTACATGCCGCTGATGATAGCGCCGTAGAGCTTGGCGATATCGGGCATTCCGAACAGCTGTTTGGCACCTTCCCTCCTCAAGGAGGTCTAGGTCTTCACGCCGGAGCTGGTCCTGCGCGGCTTCGTCGAAGGTCCGGACTCGGAGGGAACCCAAGGTGATTTCCGGAGGAAGGATCGCTTCAGCTCCGTACACCAGGAAAAAGGGTGTTTCTCCAGTTGCCCGACTTGGAGAAGTCCTGTTAGCCCATAGAGTGGGCGGAAGCTCTTCGATCCAATTAGTTCCGTGCTTTTTCAAACGCTCATAAGTGCGCGTTTTGAGTCCTTTAAGGATCTCTGCGTTTGCTCTCTCGGCTTGTCCATTGCTGGCAGGATGAGCTACGGAAGCGTAGCAAACTTGTATACCGAGGTCTTCGCAATATCCTTGAAATGCGGAGCTTGTGAACTGAGTCCCATTATCAGTGATGATCTTGTTTGGGACTCCGAATCTGCTCACGATAGATTGTAGAAAATTGATTGCAGATTGTTTGTTGATCGTCACAACAGGAGTAGCTTCCGGCCACTTGGTGAACTTGTCGATGGCGACGTACAGGAACTTATAACCTCCGACGGCTCTTGGGAAGGGTCCCAAGATGTCCATCCCCCACACAGCGAAAGGCCACGTAGGAGGTATCATTTGTAAGGGCTGAGCAGGTGTATGAATTTGCTTTGCATGAAATTGGCATGCTTTGCATTTCTTCACTAGCTCAGTAGCATCCTGGAGTGCTGTAGGCCAGTAGAAGCCGTGCCGAAAGGCTTTTCCGACCAGCGTGCGGGAAGACGCGTGGTTCCCACACTCACCTCCATGGATTTCTGCGAGGAGCTCGCAGCCTTCTTCCCTTGTGATGCACCGCATTAGGATGCCGTTGGCACCGCGCCGGTAGAGATCCCCTTCTACCAACGTGTATCTTTTAGCCAATCTGACTACCCGGTCAGCGGATACATCATCGTCAGGAAGGATGTTGTCTTTCAAGTAGTTCCGGATCTCCGAGATCCATGCATCGGAACTGACTTGAGCATTTGAGTCTTGCGTGCTGGGTTGCTCGGAGCTTCCGGCAGCACCTACGACCCTTGATGGCTGCCATGGTAACAGGGCCATCGGGACCGTCAGCTTCGGGATGCTGATCTCGCCCCCTTCGTTCAGCTCGGCAGGCTGAACTGTGGGTTTTGACAACCTCCGGACAAAGGTTCCGTCTGGAGCCGAAGCTCCGGTTGACGCCTTGGTCGAGAGTTCGTCAGCTTCAGCGTTGTGAGCACGCTGAACATGGTGAAGGTCTAGGACTTCGAAGTCCTTCTGAAGCCTCTGGACTTCAAGGAGATAAGCAGCCAGCTGGAGATTATTGCAGGAGCATTCACCCTTCACCTGTTTGATGACAAGTTGTGAATCTCCTTTGACCAGCAATTGTTTGACACCATATGATAGTGCCACCTTCAATCCATATATGAGTGCTTCGTACTCCGCCATGTTGTTGGTTGCCTTGAAGTCAAGGTGCACCATGTATTTTACCTTCTCCCCGGTTGGTGCGAGGAGAAGGATTCCAGCTCCGGCTCCCTGCTTCTGCATGGAGCCGTCGAAGTAAAGGGTCCAGTGAGGCTTAGTGAAGGCCGGAACTTGTGGTTCCTTCTTCTGCTCGCTGGGGCCCCCAGGGTTTAATGGAGAGGGAGTCCATTCTGCCACGAAATCTGCCAACGCTTGACTCTTGATTGCTTGTCTTGGAATGAATTCGAGGTCGAATTCAGCCAGTTCCGCTGCCCACTTTGCTATATTCCCAGTTGAATTGGGATTATGCAGAATCGCTCGAAGTGGATATGAGGTTACCACCGAGACTTTGTGAGCTTGGAAATAATGTCGAAGCTTCCTTGAGGCAATAAGAACCGCGTAGAGCAGCTTATGCACCTCTAGGTATCGAGTCTTGGCATCATGTAACACTTCACTGATGAAGTATACTGGGCGTTGAATGGTCCGGACCCTCCCGGAGGGGTCCGGAACTTCCTCTTCATTGATCCGGACCCTGTCAGAGGGGTCCAGACTATCTTCGGGGACCTCCGGGTTCTGGGTGGAGGAACCCGGAGCTTCTTCAGGAATGACTTGGATCCTATCGGAAGGATCCAGGTCCTCTGAAGTGGCTTCTTGTGGGCCCAAGTCTGGGAGCTGGGACCCAGACCCGCTTTCAGGAACCTCCGGATCCTCCCGAAGGGATCTAGATTCCTGAGTATTGGGTAGTTCCGGTCTTTCCGCAACCAGAACCATACTGACGACTTCGTCAGCTGCTGAAATGTAAAGCAATAAAGGCTCACCAGGGTTCGGAGCTACCAAGACTGGTAGGGTGGTGAGGAACTGTTTCAGCTCCTGGAATGCCTTCTCTGCTTCTTCAGACCATTGGAATGGTCCGGACTTCCTCAGCAACTTGAAGAAGGGAAGTGCCCTTTCCGCCAGTCTTGAAATGAACCGACTGAGGGCTGCTAGACATCCAGTTAATTTTTGGACGTCTTTGATGCGGGTTGGTGGCCGCATGTCTTCGATGGCTTTTATCTTCGCCGGATTAGCCTCTATACCCCGGTGACTTACCAGGAAACCAAGAAGCTTTCCGGAACTAACCCCGAAGACGCACTTGTCTGGGTTTAGCTTTGTGCGGGTGGCCCGCAGCTTGTCGAAGACAGCCTGCAAGGTGTCCAAGAGGGACTCCTTGTTTTTGACTTTGACCACGATGTCATCAACGTACACTTCCACTATGTCTCTGATGAGTTCTTCGAAAGTTTTGTACATTGCTCGTACAAAAGTTGAAGCTGCATTCTTGAGACCAAAAGGCATGGCTGTGTAACAATACAATCCATCCACTGTGATGAATGAAGTATGTTCTTCATCTTCCCTAGACATCCGGATTTGATGATATCCTGAATATGCGTCTAGGAAACACAGTAACTCACACCCGGAGGTGGAATCCACTATCTGGTCTATTCTAGGTAGTGGGAATGGATCTTTTGGACATGCCTTATTCAGTGTGGTGTAGTCGATGCACATCCGAAGTTTCCCGCCGGCCTTGGGCACAACGACTGGGTTTGCCAGCCATTTTGGATGGTAGACTTCTCGGATGAATCCGGCTTCGAGCAACTTCTTCACTTCCTGTCGGATGAAGTTCTGTCGCTCTACAGATTGCTTCCGAGGTTTCTGGTGCACAGGCCGAGCGTCGGGGTAAATCTTCAGATTGTGCTCAATCACTTCCCTGGGGATCCCAGGCATTTGTGACGGTTTCCAGGCAAACACGTCAACGTTAGCCCGGAGGAAAGTGATGAGCGCGAGTTCCTATTTGTCGTTCAAGCCACCCGATATGCGGGTAGTTTGGGTGACATCGGAACCAATTTGGACGACTTTGACGGGAATGTCGGTGTCGCCGCTTGGCTGCACACGGGGTGTAGAGGTCGAGCCTCGTTGACGAATGCTCGGAGGTTGTGAAGCTTGCTTCTGTCTGGAGTCCTCCTCTTGCACTGTGGTGAGTGCATGGAGTTCCTCCAGAGCAGTTACTCCGGCAGTGCGATCTCCACGGATCCGGAGAACGCCTACTGGTGTTGGCATCTTCAACACCAGGTATCCATAATGAGCAGCTGCCATGAATTTGTACAAGGCAGGTCTACCCAAAATGGCATTGAATGGTAAGTTGATCTGAGCGACGTCGAAGATCAACTTTTCGGTGCGATACTTCTCCCGGGTCCCGAAGGTAACAGGGAGAGTAATAGCTCCGAGTGGGGTTATGGCCCCCGGACCTACTCTGGAGAAAGGTCGAGAGGGCTGGAGGTCCGAAGGTCGAAGCTGAAGCTTAGTGAAAGCTTCGAAGCTGATGAGATTAAGCCCCGAACCTCCGTCTACCAGGACATGATGGAGCTGGATGTTGTTGATGGTGGGAGATACCATCAAGGGTAGCTGACCAGCTCCGACCATGCTTTGAGGACAGTCCGAAGCATCAAAAGTGATGGGTGTGTCCATCCACTTTCGATGTGGCTCCGGTCTAGCTGTAGGAGCTACAGCAGCCATATCCCGTCGCATAGTCTTAATGACGCGACGAGAGGTGATGTCCCATGATCCACCAAAGATGGTGTTCATGGTTTTTCGACGCTCGTTGTCGGAGACGTCGGAATCATCGTCGACGGAGGTGTAGACGGCTTTCAAGACCTTTTTGGGGTCTTGAAACCCTAACTCCTCTTCAGCCGGAGCTTCATCGACCTTTTGTTTTCCCTCCCTCTGACGGAAGGGAGACCCTTCCCGGCGCTTGTGGTAGCGTTCGGCAAGGTTTTGGACCTCCCGGCAGTCCTCCAGTTTGTGGCTGCTCGTTTTGTGAATGGGGCACCACATCTTGGATTTGCCACCGTCTTCAGAAGACGGTCGAGGTCGCTTCTCGGGGCGTGGCCCCCGGCCACCAGGAGTTGCAGCGGCTGCAACGTTGGATGTGCCGGCCGACGGCTTCTTCTTGCCGTTGGTCTTCTTTTTCTTCTTGCCACTCCCGGAGGTAGCGGCTTCTTCTTTGGAGGATTTTTTATGATCCTCCAGGGCTGGTTTGGAGTGCATTTCACGGCCCTCCGCAGCTCTGGCACATTTGTCGGCCAGGCTGAAGAGCTCCGTGACGCTGGTGATCTCTTTGATCGCCAGCTTCTCCAACATCTTCTTGTCTCGTACACCCTGTCTGAATGCCACAATGACAGAAGCGCTTGAGATAGAAGGGATTGTGTTACGTACCTGAGAGAATCTCTGGATGAATGACCGCAAAGATTCTCCTCCTTTTTGCACGACCGCAAAAAGGTCCAGTTCGGTGCCCGGACGGGTGTATGAACTCCCGAAATTGGCGGTGAACTGGCGGCATAGCTCCTCCCAACTGTCGATAGAGTTGGGTGGAAGGCTCATAAACCAGGACCTGGCGGTCCCAGTTAAAGCCACTTGAAAGTAATTGGCCATTACAGCCTCGTTTCCTCCAGCTGCTAAGATCGCAGTGGAGTATATCTGTAGGAATTCTACGGGATTGACAGTCCCGTCGAATTTTTCCGGCAAGTGTGGCCGGAACTTCTGTGGCCATCTAACCATGCGCAGGTGCATGGCTAGGGCGGAACAACCTCCTCCTACTCCTTCCAGAGTAGAAAGGTCTTGAGCATCTCGTCTTTCTCGAGCTCGCTCGATGTGGACACGGCCATCCTGTTGGCGGTATCGGCGGTCAAGCTCCGCCCGGAGGTCGTGTGTCGAAAGCCGAGATGCAGTATGGGCACGTCGTGCCCCAGAGGGCAACGACGTCACTTGTTGTGATGCAGCTCTTCTCCGATTGTTGGAGACATGTGGACCAAGTCTTCCAGACAACGTTCGCCGCTGCGACGGGGCCCGCCCTGAAGGAGGTGGACCCTGGTTGTTGAGGCGTTCGGCCGCTGCTACGACCAAATGCTCAATATCAGCTCTCCATTGCTCCATGGCACCTTGAGATGCATCCGGAGGTGGTGGTCGCTGAAGAAGAGCACGCGCTGCATGGAGCGCGTGTTCTGGATTGTCACGACTTGCCGGCGCAGAATGTGACGCCGGCGCACCATCATGTCGTTCGGCATGTCTTGCCGGAGAAGATGGTGGTGGTGGGAGTGTGACTCCTGCTGGAACTGAGGCTCCTGCCGGTGGTTGCATGTTGGAGGGATTGCCTCCGACAGCCTGAGCAGCAGGTTGCCCGTTGGATGATCCAGCCGCAGAATTCACCATTCTTGAAGATCTCAGGCGCCCCTACCTGGCGCGCCAACTGTCGACTGTTGGAGTCGGCAGATCCCCTGACACTACGAAAGTGTGGAAGGAGTTTGTGGTTCGGTTTGGGCGCGCGGAGACTCAAGAAGGTGAATTGCGATTGGACTCGAGTGACACAGTAGTTTACGTGGTTCGGGCCGCCTGAGCGTAAACCCTACTCCACGGGAGTGTATGTGTGTTGTATTAACTTGTGAGCTTGAGTGTGTTCGAGTGTCCTCCCCTCGTGTATCGTCGGTTTGTCCTTTTATAGTACAAGGACAAACCGTTACAAGTCAGCCTGGCCCGACATGTGGCCCTGGCGGTTATTGGCATTGATACACAAGATTAATTGTTGTTAATAACCCTGTAACGGCTCCGACAGTGCCGTTACAGGTGTTAAGATCATTCAATTAAATATCATTAATGTGGAATTAATGATAATTAATCGGGTCTTGAAGTCCGCGGCTGTCCTTTGGAGATCCGGAGCCGTTACAACGTCTCCCGGGGGTTTAAAGCGGCCAGCTCCGACGTATGGACACGTGGCAGCTCCGGAGCTTGCTCGTGGAAGCGGGAAGCTCCGGGGCGGTTTGCTACGTGTCAGGTCCGGAGCTTCTCTCGGTCAGGGGCTACCTCCGGAGGTGCCGTTTCAGTACTTGGCCCGGAGCTTCACCCTTGCGGGTAATAGCTCTGGTCTGACAGTACACGTGGCAACCTAGAGGTTAACCATGTTGGAGAAGCGGGTCCGGTCACGTCTGGCGAGTGGGCCCCCGAGGGTCTTCAATTTGAGTAGATGTCCTTCCCTTGAGATCTTTGTAACCTCAGGGGGTGTATGGTTTTTAGGGTACCGACAGTATTAGTTTGCTTCATGTTGTGTGTGTGTGCGACGTGAGTTGTGGAATGCTTTGGCATCCTGTCCACATCCACATCATTTGTATATAGGCTTGTTAGTGTGTCGTGCGAGTTGTGGAATGCATTAGCATCTTGTCCACATTCGCACTAGTGGATTATTGAATTTGCTTGCTTTATATATATATGTTTCCCTTGATGCATGTAGTTGGGACCGTTTACCATAACGTACCCTTCTATATCTTATCTATTATCCTAAAGTTTCAATTATTCCCTATACAGATGGCTGGAAGAGGTAGAGGTAGAGGTCGTGGAAGGGGTGTTGTGCCCCAAGAGGAAGGACTTGGAGGTGTGCCAGGATGGAATGGTAGGGGTCCTCGAGGAGACCCAGTAGCGCAGCAGATGCAGCAGATGATGGCCATACAAACCCAATTACTCACCAACCTCACCCAAATTGTTACCAATATGCAGCAAGCCCCACCGCCACCACCACCACAATACAACCTTCCACCACCACCACCTTTTCCACCCAGGTCCTTTCTAAGGGACTTCCTTAACACTCATCCACCCACCTTTGCCACAGTCAGTGAACCAATGGATGCCGATGATTGGCTTCGAACGATTGAAAGCAAGTTGAGGCTTATACATTGTGAAGGAAGAGAGAAGGTACTTCTAGCCTCTCATCAACTCTAGGAACCTGCAGCCGACTGGTGGACCGCCTTTACTGAAGCCCACCAAAGTCCAGAGAACATCACTTGGGAAGAATTCAGGACAAATTTCCGCAATCACTTTGTGCCTGAGGGAGAATTCCAAGCAAGGCGTGAAGAGTTCCTCATGTTAAAGCAGGGCCGTATGACTGTGCGAGCCTACTTGAATGCATTCACCTAGTTATCTCGCTATGCCCCAACAGATGTGGATACTGATTCCAAGAAACAATTCCATTCCAAGAATGGACTGGACAAGGAGTTGAAGTTTGCCATGTCTTCCAGCGACTACAACGACTTTCAGAAGTTGGTTGACAAAGCTTTTGAGGTGGAGAGGACTAAGAAGGAACTGGATGATGATGATAGGAAAAGGAAATTGGCTCTCGGACATGCCTCTAGCAGCAATGTACGCCCTCGTTTTGCCCCTCAGCCTATGACACCCATGACTCACCCTATGAACCACACAGGGCAAAGATTCCCAAACCCCAACTACAGGCCACCCACACCCTACAATCAGCAGATGTGCCAGCAACAACAGCCTCGACGCCCACCAATGCAACCCCCTCGCCAGCAAATGCAACCCCCTCGCCCTTTAGCACTAGCTAACCGTCCCAATGGATAGCCACCGAGGAATCAACCAGGAGGCAATAAGAGTCAAAACAATGCTGTAGGAGTTCAGTGCTATAAGTGTGGAGAATGGGGACATTACTCCAACAATTGTCCAAAGAAGCAGCAGAACGCACCTGGACGTGTCAACCATGTGACTTTGGAACAAGCGCAGGAAGCACCTGATGTGGTGATCGGTATGTTTTCTGCTAATTCCCACCCCGCCACAGTATTATTTGATTCGGGTGCTACACATTCATTTATATCCAAAGATTTCATAAAGAAACATGACATGGTAGTTATATTCTTGAATCGGCCATTGTTGATAAACTCTCCGGGAGGAGAGATGGTGGCAAGGCATTTATGACGTAAAGTGAGTATAAACATAAGGGGGGTAGTCTTTTGGGCCAACCTAATAGTGTTGGACTCACAAGGATTAGACATCATTCTGGGGATGGACTGGGTGATAAAGAATCAAGGAGTAATTCATTGTGCAACTAGGACAGTTTGCTTAACGCACCCAGATGGCACTACAGTGGAGTTCAAGCCAGATCAGACACAAGAGGCAGTTGTACAACTCAACCATCTTGAGAGTACAGAAGGCATCAGGGTTGTGAGTGAGTTTACGAATGTATTCCCAGATGACTTACCAGGTATGCCCCCTGGTCGAGAGATTGAGTTTGTCATTGAATTAGTACCTGGAACGGCTCCAATATATAAGAGGTTGTATAGAATGGATGCTAAACAACTAGCTGAACTAAAGGATCATATTGAGGAGTTATTGGGGAAAGGATATATTCGTCCTAGCTCATCGCCTTGGGGAGCACCAGTCATATTTGTACCCAAGAAGGATGGTACTCAAAGGTTGTGTGTAGATTACCGTGCCTTAAATGCGGTAACAATGAAGAATAAGTACCCATTACCAAGAATTGAAGATTTGTTTGATCAGTTGAGAGGAGCATGTGTGTTCTCTAAGATTGATCTTCGCTCGAGTTATCACCAATTGAAGATTAGACCCTCAGATATTCCCAAGACTGCATTTGTCTCTCGATATGGATTATATGAGTATACAGTTATGTCGTTTGGATTGACCAATGCTCCGGCATATTTTATGTATCTAATGAATAAGGTATTCATGGAATACTTGGACAAGTTTGTAGTGGTGTTCATCGACGACATACTTATCTACTCCAAGACTGAAGAAGAGCATGAGGAGCACATCCGGATGGCTCTACAGAAGCTTCGCCAACACCAATTATATGCCAAACTTAATAAGTGTGAGTTTTTGCTAAAAGAAGTGTCATTTTTGGGTCATGTCATATCTGAAGGAGGTATAGCAGTGGATCCAGGCAAAGTGGCCGATGTCCTTAAATGGGAAACACCTGAGAGTGTACATGATATACGGAGATTCTTAGGCATGGCTGGTTATTACCGTCGATTCATCGAGGGGTTTTCAAAGATCTCTCGACCACTAACCAAGTTGCTTGAGAAAGGAGTTGCTTTCAAGTGGACCCCCGAATGTGAAGTGAGCTTTGCTGAGTTGAAGAAGAGGTTAACCAGTGCACCGGTATTAGTAAGGCCTGATATGCAGAAGGAGTTTGTAGTTTATTGTGAGGCATCTGGTCATGGTTTAGGATGTGTCTTAATGCAAGGAGGACATGTTATAGCCTATGCTTCAAGGCAACTTCGGAAACATGAGAGGAATTATCCAACCCATGATTTAGAATTGGCAGCTGTTGTCCATGCTTTGAAGATATGGATACACTACTTGATGGGAAAAAAGAACCGAGATATACACGGATCACAAGAGCTTGAAGTACATATTCACACAACCAGATCTTAATCTCAGACAACGTCGTTGGTTGGAGTTAATAAATGACTTCGATGTGGGAATCAACTACCATCCAGGAAAGGCTAATGTGGTCGCTGATGCTCTAAGCAGAAAAGGACAATGTAATAACTTGTCAGTACAAGCTCTTCAACCCCAGTTATGTGAAGAGTTTGCAAGGTTAAACTTATGCCTAGTATCTAGTGTTGAAGCAGTTGCTATGGAAGTGGACTCAACCCTTGAACATGATATACGAGAAGGACAAAGGAATGATTAGAAGGTTAAGGAGATCAAGCAATTGATGAAGAAGGGAAAAGCTTCGAACTTTAGGGAGGATGAACAAGGAACCCTATGGCTTGGAAGGAGGATTTGTGTTCCAGATATCAAGGAGATTAGAGAGTTGATACTAAGGGAAGCTCATAACTCATCATACTCCATTCATCCCGGAAGCACAAAGATGTATCAAGACCTTAAAGATCGATATTGGTGGCATGGAATGAAACGGGATGTAGCAGAATATGTGGCCATATGTGATACATGTCAATTGATTAAAGCGGAACACCAAAGACCAGCAGGGTTGTTGCAACCAATCAAAGTGTTGGAATGGAAATGGGAAGAAATTAGTATGGATTTCATTGTGGGACTACCAAGGACACAGTCTGGATATGATTCTATGTGGGTCATAGTGGATCGTTTGACTAAAGTTGCTCACTTTATTCCCGTGAAAGAAACTTACAATGGTCCCAAGTTGGCAGAACTGTATATCTCCAGGATTGTATGCTTATATGGAGTTCCTAAGAAGATTATTTCACATCGAGGCACTCAATTTACCTCAAGATTCTGGTAGAAGTTGCATGAATCAATGGATACCTGTCTAAATTTTAGTTCGGCGTATCATCCTCAGACTGACGGTCAGACAGAATGCACCAACCAGATATTAGAAGACATGTTAAGAGCGTGTGCTCTAAAGAATAGCCAAAGTTGGGATAAGAATCTGCCATATGCCGAATTTTCTTACAACAACAGTTACCAAGCCAGTTTGAAGATGTCTCCTTTTAAAGCATTGTATGGGCGGAAATGTAGGACACCGTTGTTTTGGAATCAAACTGGGGAAAGTCAAGTCTTTGGGTCTGATGTATTAAAAGAGGTTGAAAGACAAGTACAAGAAATTCGGAAGAATCTAAAGGCAGCCCAAACAAGACAGAAGAGTTATGCGGATACTCGAAGACGTGATCTAACATTTGAGGTTGGTGATTATGTGTACTTGAAGGTGTCACCTATGAGAGGGTTGAGAAGATTTAAAGTAAGAGGCAAGTTGTCACCTCGTTACATTGGTCCATTCAAGATATTAGAACGACGAGGTGAAGTGGCTTATCAGCTTGAGCTTCCACCACACTTGTCACATGTACATAATGTGTTTCATGTATCGCAGCTTAAGAAGTGCTTAAGAGTACCTGAGGAGCAGTTACCTATGGAAGCAGTTGATGTACAAGAAGATTTGTCATATGTGGAACAGCCTGTCAAGATACTTGAAACATCAGAAAGGGTGACCAGAAACAAAATCATTCGCATGTGTAAGGTGCAGTGGAAACATCATTCAGAGGCAGAAGCAACATGGGAAAGAGAAGAAGATCTCAAAGCCGATTTCCCTCATCTTTTCTCTTAGGATGCCCGAATCTCGAGGGCGAGATTCCTTTTAAGGGGGTAGAGTTGTAACACCCATATTTTATGTAAATAAAATTGATCAAACTATATTGCATCCTAGTGTGCATCTTTTGTGTGAATTTTGAAGTTCAAACGAGTAGAATTCGTTTAAATTTGAATTAAAAATCAAATCAAAGGAAAAGAAATGAAAAAGAAAAACAAAAGAAACCCCCCTATTGGGCCAAATTCCCCCCTGGCCCAATTCCCCTCCCCTCACCCGCGGCCCAGCCAGCTCCACTCCCCCTTCCCTCTCTGCCCCGTGGACCCCGCATGTCATCTCCTCCACTGGGCAACCGCCGTTCCTCTCCTTCCCGCGCCCACGCCGCGCCACTCCTCCCTCCAACTGCTCCACCCCGCATCAATCCTCCCCGAGAAACCGCCATTCGCGCTCACCTTCAACCGACGCCCATTTTCCCTCTATAAATTGCCGCCCTCCCCCACTCTTTCACCCTCTCGGCGTCTAACCCTAACTTCACCGACGTTGAGGTTTGTCTCTCGTGTTCCCGACGCATCGACGGCTACTTCACTCTCCCCTCCACCCTAAACTCTTCGCCTTGTCGCCAGGAGCACGCCGGGCAAAGTCTAGCAGAGAGATCGACGAGTGCCGACGCCAACCGCCGCCACCTCTCGTCGCCGACTACTCTCCGGTCGATTTCAAGTCCCGAAAACCCCCGAGGTATGCTCCACATTCTATCCCCTTTCGTTTGGTGTATAGTGCGTGTAGTTTAGACGGCTTTAGGGCCGGTTTGGCCGTCGCCGGCGAGATCGCCGCCGCGGGAGCCAAGCGCCGCCGCGCCGTGCGCCGCTTGCGTCGCCAGAGGCGACGTGGCCCGATTTCAGCCCTCGGTTGGGGGTCAACAGTCGAGATTAGAAATTCATACCGGTAAGGTTATTTTAAATCTGGGCCATATATCTTAAATCCGACGGCCCACATTCAAACTTCCTGTCCCACTGCCGGATTTGCACCCAGACCCCTGGAATCTTACCAGCTACCCCCTGGAATCCTCTGGAATTCAGATCTAGCCCCTAGATTTACCATCTAACCCCTAGATTCTCTAGAATTGGATTTAATCACTTAATTAATCAATCTGGCCTCGGGAAAATTGTAGAATTATGGATTTAGCCCCTGTACAGTGTCGGAAACTTATTAAGCAGCCACTGGACTTTTATTTAATTGCTGAATATTGGTTTTAGGTGTATTTGATGTGTGGAAATAGATAAAAAGGGTAATTAAGTGTAAAAACAGTAGGAGAAATTGGAATAAAATATTTTATTGTTGTGATTAAATTGTAGAGTACAAATAAAATATATTTTCACCATGGAAAATTCAGTAAAAATGTTTATAATACATTTTGGCCATAGAAAATTCAATAAAAATGATTTTAGGTCATAAATAAATCCTAAAAATGTTAGATAAATATAAAATGAATATTTTTGGCTATGTAAAATAATAAATACTTCGTAGGAACGCATTAGTATAGAATTTTATGCTTATGTGTATGTTTGATGCCATGTGTTGTGTGCTCTTTACTTATTTTAGCCTTTATTTCTCTTTGCCACGCTTGGGCAACATATTTAGAGTCGTACTACGACCCAACTTTAATCTCCAAGACCAAGACTTCACCAACAATCAAGTCTTCGAAGAAGGCAAGTGCCCTTGACCATCTTGTACCAATTTTAGGATTTTAGTTAGATGCATGCTAATTAAAATGATGTCCTATTTCATGTTTCATGCCTTGTTCCATATAATTCCTTGTCACCTGATGTGGGTTGGGAAGTAGATAGGTATTAATTATGCTTAGCCATGCTTAGACATTGGGAATGGGTTTTCATACAATTGTGACATGTTAAACTTTATGGTTACTTTAATTATGGTGGATACACAATAGTAGTGGATAGGAATCTGGTGGTTGGATATATTTGGTATGGTGCAGTTTGCACGAGACCTGGGATTGGGTTTGGTACCACCGGATTCTAAGGACCGGTTTATAGAGGAAGTCACTAAGCTTTATAGTACCACCACAAGACTGAGATGGGGCAGCTTGGTCAATTAATTAGGTTTCTCCTGATGAAATGCTAGTAGTTGGATGGTGCGGGGAATGATGCAGGGGTACTGCTCTGGGAACCGCAAGGCTCAAGAGGGGGCTCTGAGGCGGAGGGTTACTCCGGGAATGCCTCAGTAGTAGAAACCTTAGAGGGCTAGCACTAGTCGGGAGTACCTTTGTAAAGACCATGTTGTGATCTCCTGGCCTCACACCAAAGGAAGTGTGTAATGTGGTTAGCTACCACGAGCATTCAGGGAGGTTCACTTAGTCCACCTGGCAACAGGGGATGAAATCACTGCTTGTGGGAAAAGAGTACACTCTCTCAGAGATTTGGTAAAACTGTCATGACAGCCGTGCTCACGGACAAGAGCGGCTTGGGGCCAGTTCATAATTAGCTTATGGTTGGGAAATGGTGGTTATTTATGATTCAAGTTACATTCATCATCTTTATTTATGTGTTGAATTACTTCTTGAATTATGATATTGATAATTGAAATCTAAGGTTAGGTTCTAAGCATAGTGCTTAAGCCATAATTAGCCTTCCCTTGCTTTAGCCAATCATGTCATTCTCTTCCCACACTTGCTGAGTACTCTATGTACTCAAGCGTTTACTTTTCCATTAGAATATGAAGAAGAAGCGGCACCAGAAGACTTCTTTGTCAACCCGGAAGACTTGGGCTAGGCTGGCGATCCTTCGCGCGACTGCCTGTGGAGATGGAGCCGTTCTTATCTATTTAGCCTTCCGCTGTATTATAATCTTTGTGAACTGTTTAGATGTTGTAAATAGGTTGTGGTGTGTATTTGTAGACCTTCGAGTCGTATTGTAAGACTATTTATGTACTCGAACATGGCTATGTAATGATATTTCACTTTCGTCAACGCATGTACGATTCAACTGATCCTGGCGTACATGTGATTAGCGTCTGTTCATATTTACGGTGACCGGGCATGACACTCGCGAGTTTAAAAAACTTGCTCTTGATGGTTATAATCACCCGATATAAGCTCTTGATATCAAGATTAGCTTGGCTTTTAGAAGAATCATGCCTGCACATACTCCACCTGCAGAAAGATATGCACATTTCTGGATACATACAAGTACCAAACACTATACATTATCTGAAATCATTTTCATCCCGATTTAAAGTCGGAGTATGTTATGAGGAGGAACTTCATATTATTTGGGTGGCACTAAAAAGCTGTTATGAACAGCAAAAGTCAATATTATTGTCTGAGTCAAATCATGAATAGACTCAACTTTGTCTTCAAGACTTTAAGTCTATAGAAGACTACAACCATATTGTTCATAAGGTCTATGCTAAATTAAAGTTTTGTGAGAAAGAAACATCAGAAGAAGACAAAATTGAAAATATACTTCAAACTATGCTTCTTTCTGATCGAGTCTTACAACATCACTATTGGGTTCGCAACTACCAACAATATGTTGATCTCATTTGTGATTTACTTCAAGCGGATGAGCATGTGAATTTACTATTAAGAATCATTACTAATGTCGTGTTGGGGCTGCTTCTCTACTTGAAATTCATCATAATGAGAAGAAAACAAATGCTTCTAAGAATTTAAATTCTAAGAAGAATGGTAGATCTGCTAGACGCCACCGTATTAGGCAGAAGAATAAGTTCTCAAAAACAAAGAAAAAGAATGATACTCCCTTCAAAGGGAAAACTAATGTACAGTGTAAGACATATGATACTTATAAGCATACTGCTAACAAGTGTTGCACTCCAAAACACCTTGTGGTCTTGTACTAGAAATCACTGGAAAAAGACAAGAAAGCTCAAGGATCGGGAAGTGAATATGAAACTCACTTTAGTATCCCAACAAAGCTAATATTTGAAGTCGGTTGTTCAAGCAAGGATGTGGAAAATCCGGGTAACAACGAGCCAACATTAAGTGTTGATGACTACAGGGACATGGACAATTCTATGGTTGAATACAAATCAAACGACTTACCATAAAATTTATAAATACATAGTTTATGTAATAAAGTGTGTTTAGTTAAACATAATTGTTTTTTATATTATAGTTATTTAATACTTTAATTTTTTTTAAATATGTGTTTCAATGTAATTAATTGAATTTTTACAATTCTTAATTGTTAGATCTCACGGGAAGTTAAGATGGAGAAGAAACGTGAATTTTGGACATTGCACCACAAACTCTATACTTACATAAACAAAATATTTCCAGACCCTAACTAGAAGGTCAGAAAATATTTTAACCATCGCTGGACGTGATGCAACAATAGTTGGCCTCGGTCGAGCCACTATAATGTTTTCTAGTGGGACACAAGTTATGATCGAGAATGCTTTGTTGTATCCTGATTCTACTCGTACTCTTATAAGTTTTAGAAATATCCAGAAAATGAGTTACATGTATGTACCCATGAAGATAACAAAGAAGAATTTATTTTTATTTCTAATAATTCTGGATATGGCTATGAAGTTTTAGAAAGAATTCTTTCTACTCCATCTGGATAGTACTACACATACATCAAACATGTACCATATGTTGCATACAAGGTGATTTTCCAGAATGTTGATACATTCAAGACCTGAAACTCACGCCTAGTCCACTCTGGAAAAGGGATTATGCGGAAAATTATTGCTAATTGCACCAACTATGCATTAAATAATGCAAAATTTTCAAAATCTAATGATTTTGTATGCAGTTCATGTGCTATGGGCAAGTTGATCTTGCGGCCTTCTCCGCTTAAGATCCATGCCGAACCATTAGAGTTTCTTAAACGTATTCAAGAAGACATTTGTGGTCCCATATAACCTATGTGTGGTCCGTTTAGATACTTCATAGTATTATGTGACGCATCTACTAGATGATCACACGTGTGTTTACTATCTACACGTAATTATACTTTCGCCAAATTTATGATACAAGTCATAAGATTAAAAGTGAATTATCTTTAACATAGGATAAAAAGTATCTGTATGGACAATACTGCTGAATTTACATCTCGGGCCTTCAATGATTATTGTATGACTCAATGCATTGAAGTACAACATTCTATTCCATATGTTCACACAAAAAATGGTTTGGCGGAATCTATCATGAACAGAGTTAAACTCATAGCTAGGCTATTATTGTAAGGTTGCAATTTACTAAAATCTTGTTGGAGTCATGGGTTTTTACACGCTCATGATCTCCTATAACTACGTCCAACTGCATATCATATCAACTCTCCATTCCAACTTGTGCGTGGAGATCAACCAAATATCTTCCATCTGTGAAAATTTGGATGTGCAGTGTACACACCAATTTCACCAACTATGTGAACTTTTATGAGCTCTCATAGAAAATTGGAGATCTACGTGAGATTTCAATCCTCGTCTATCTTAAAATATTTGAAGACTTTAACGGGTGATCTATTCACGACCCGATTTGCTGATTGTATTTTTAATGGTTCATTTTCTGGCTTTAGGGAGAGATAATAAATATATCAATGAAAGCCGAGAAATTAACCGGGATGATAAGTTTATCCTAACCTTTGATCCACGTACAATGGAGACTGAACTTCAAGTTCAGAAAATTATTGAGTTACAACAAATTGCTAGTAATCTGTTAGATGCGTTTACTGATTATAAAGATGTCACGAAGTCTTTAAATCCTGCTGTCAATGCGCCATGTAGACTGGAGGTACCGATAAAAACCATTTTACCTCTGAAAGGGGGAGAGCAATTCAGCAGAAAGATGTTTCAAATAAGCGTTCAAAGACTATGATGACAAAATCTTTCTCAAATCAAGTAAATGCAAGTCAACAAAATGTTGATGGACACCAATTGGATGTGATAAATCCAATACCTAGCCCTCAAGTGCGCACTATAGACCAGACTGGAGTATCGGAAGATCCTAATTCTCACATGTTGGGAAATCATGATGAGTTACATAGGGTACAACAAATTTCTATCAATTATACTAGTTTTGGAGAATTACTTAACTGTAATACAACGATTTTCAACTCATGCTTTTCAATCATGATAGCTGATATTCTCAATGATCCTGATCTTAAGACCATGTTGACCATGTCAGAGTGTAAACAACGCTCGGACTGGGTCAAATGAAGAGAAGCTATCAAGGCAGGACTTGACTCACTAAAAAAAGAGGTATTCAGTAACGTAATACATACACCTCCTAAAACATATCCTATCGGGTTCAATTGGGTTTTCATCCGAAAATGAAATGAAAATAATAAGGTTGTGAGATACAAGGCAAGGCTAGTTGCACAAGGATTCACGTAGATACCTGACACTGGTTTCAATGAAACATATTCCTCAGTCATGAATGGAATAACTTTTCGATATCTTATATTACTGGCAACACAAAAGCATCTATCTTTGCAGTTGACGGATATCGTGACTGCATACTTATACAGGTTAATAGATTCAGAAATATACATGAAAGTCTCTGATAGGATATCTGTATCGAATGAAAACGTAGAACGCAACATGTATTGTGTCAAGCTCAATAAGTCATTATATAGCTTAAAACATTATGAAAGGATGTGGTATAACTGACTGAAGGAGTTTCTTTTAAACAAAGGCTACTCTACTAATGATGATTGTCCTTGTGTCCATACGTAAATACTTAACCGAATTTTACATAATTTCAATATATGTTGATAGCTTGACATTAATGAAGCTAATCATCTAAAGATGGAATTCAAGATGAAAGATTTAGGTAAAACTAAATTTTTCTTAGGTTTACAACTAGAGCATCTTCTTACGGGCATTCTCGTACATCAATCGGCTTATGTCCAAAAGGTATTGGAGAAACTCAATATGGATAAAGCCTATTCATCTAAAACTCTTATGGTGGTAAGAGCTTTAGAAAAGGATACAGATTCATTTCGGCCATGCCTAGAAGGAGAAGATGTATTAGATTCTGAATATCCATACCTAAGTGTCATTGGAGCACTTATGTACCTTGTAAATAATACAAGACTCGATATTGTATTTGCAGTAATTTTACTAGCAAGATACAGTGCCGCTCCGACCATGAGTTATTGGAAATGAGTTAAAGATGTTAATATATATCTTAAAGGCACACAATATCTAGGTCTTATCTTTAATAAAAATCAAGATCTTAACCACATTGGCTATGTCGATGTTGGGTATTTAAGTGATCCTCATAATGGTAAATTCCAGACAGGATTTGTGTTCTTACATGGATAGACGACAATTTCATCAAAGTCTTCTAAACATACTCTAATTGCAATGTCTTCAAATCACTCCGAGATCATAGCATTATATGAAGCCGTACGTGAATGTGCATGGCTACATAGAGTTATTAACCACATTCAAATCTCATGTGGCATTGGGCTATTTAGTCACCTCATTATCTATGAAGATAATGCAGCTTGCATTGCTCAGATATAGTCAGGTTATATGAAAACTAATGTTATTAAAAACATAGCACCTAAACTCTTTTATCTACATGAACTTCAAGTGAGTGGAGAAATTACTCTCCAACAAACAAAGTCATGTGATAATTTAATTGATCTATTTATTAAGTCTTTACCATACTATACATTTTCTAAATGTGTCGATGGTATAAGTATGCGTCGACAGGGTTTAGGGGGGGGGGGGGGGGCTTTATAATAAAGCTACATGACTTTGACATCAAATTGTACTCTTTTTCTTACGTGAATTTTACTTTAAAAAAGTTTTCTCACAGTAAGTTTTAATGAGGCAATGAGAATGTAAGCTAATGTTTGTTTTCTTATTTTCCCCACAGTGAGTTTTATATGAAAACGAATATGACATTTAAATGATGTATTTTTCTCCTGTTTTAACAATATTTTTAGGAGTTTTTACACAAGCATTCAATTATATATCTTTAGATTTTTCCCACTGGGTTTTTTGAATATAATCATTCAACAAGGAGATCAAGTGTTCAGGGGGGTCTTATAAAACATTTTTCACATGATCACTTGACAATAACCGCCCTCGCGCCCGCTCGCCTCGAGCCCGCGCATCTCGCGGCCGCGCGCCTCGTGCTCATGCGCCCGAGCGCCGTGACTCCCCCTTGCTCCCGATCATCGGTGAATGCATCCATCCATGAAGCATGTATGAAAAGAGATTAGAATGAATGAAATAAGAAAATAATCATTTGTGCAATTGTCTCTCTCAATTTCCTCTCAGTTGTTCAATTTTGTTTCTAAACATTCCCCTTGATACCCTTCCACCCGCGTCCGATTGTTCCGTGTCCTTCGACAACTGCCGCCAGAGGCGAGAAGGCGATCGCTCCCATCGCGCAGGTGAGACGGTGATCGCTCCCGTCGGCGCAGACTAGGCTGCATTTGGGGTGCCTCCGTCCAAGCGCGCAGGCGAGGCCGCGCCCCTCCCTTTCGCTAGTTCGCCCCGCGCGTGAGTCCCCCGCGGCAACAGTCGCCGGTGTCCACCGTGAGAAATCGATTATCTATCCTCGTTCTCAACATCAGATTCCGTGTTGGGTTCTTACTCTAAGGGTGCATTTGGTTCGTGGAATGAAGTGAGACGGGATGGGATGAACTCACTTTTGATGGTGTTTGTTTTGAGGACAGGTGGGATGAAGTCATACCGGCAAGGAAATATTCTTCACAAAACTGGTACATAATCATCCCTTCAAAAACGAGCGGACGAATTCGTCCCACTTCGATGTCGTCAACCTCCGTTTATTCCAGTGCTCGTACGTGTCGCGCCGCACTTGCATCACAGCATGTGCACTAGCTCTTCCTTCATTTCTGATGGATGGGAAGGGCCAGTGCCCATGCAGATGTTGCCGGCGAGGTCAGCCAAGCATGAGAGCAAGCAGCGGACCTTGAGCTGTCCGAATCTGCTTCACAACCAGTTTGCTGCTTCCTTCACTGACGACATTGCTCCTGCACAGATCAAGCAAAAGGTTTTTCTTCCTTTCTTCAATGCCGGGGTTGCCTGTGCTGAATCCCGTAAATAGACATAGCGTGGCGTAGGTCCATTAACCGGGTGTGCAAAAGACATGCATCAAGACGTTTGATGAAATGTCAAAGTGAAGTGCAGTTAACGAAGCTAACGGAGTAGGAAACACCGTCTCATTCATATCCCACTTTATCCCTCCAATCAAACAAAAAACAGGGATCATTCTATCCCTCAAGACAAACAAAAAATAGGATCATCCCATCCTTAAAATTAGGAATGGACTCAACCAATCTCATTTTGTCTCCAAACCAAACACACTCTAAATTTCTTGAAAAAGCGTCACCGTTCACCGCTCGTCCAAACGCCTTCAGTCACCCGCCGACGTACAGACTACAGACAATTTTTGAGTGTTTTTTGCATCTGTCCTTTTTATCAGCTACAGGCAAGTGTGCACGGTACTGTACCACACGCTGGAAAAAAAATTGATTCGACTCAATGTCCAACCGTAGCACATGTTGGAATAAAAAAACAAAAAATATACTTAGTTACCACACCGTCACATACAGGCGCTGGAATAAAAAAGAACAAAAAAATTTCTTAGCACATGGTCACGTACAGAGCGACGCTGGGATACAAAGAAAATACTCCCTCCGTCTCTAAATATTTGTCATCTTCTAGTAAAAATGAATAAAAAGACAACAAGTATTTAGAGACGGAGGGAGTACTTAGTTGACGTACAGATGGGAGAAAAATAACCTGAACAACTGACGTACAGGTTAAACACTTATTTAAAGGCATGCAGGTCATTTTATACACAGTTAAGGAATAAGCTACTCAAAATAATCAAGTTATCCGAACATTCCACCCCCTCAGACAGTTGTTTCATCTTACCACAGACTCACCAGATAATCATGCTCACCATACAGAAAAGCGAAAACAAATACAACGGTAGTAATGGGGCTATCACGTGAGGATGTCTCCTCGCAGCATTTCCTCCTAAACAGGAATAAGATGCAATCAACTTGTAGTAGGCAATTAGGCACTACTAAGATGCAATCCACTTTGTGTTTCCCATAGAATTGCAAATTTAAGTCTCAAAAAATAAATTGCTGAATACAGAGCAAAATAGCATGTGGTTTTATTCTTTCGATCAGAAACTGGGTGGGCACGTTCAAAAAAAAAAGATAAATATGAGAAATGAAGGTCCCTTTTGGAACCCATAATTCTGTCAACGCAGGAATAGTAGTAAAAATGTAGTATTAGTGCTTGCTGTAACTTGCAATCCTACAAGAAAGCTACCTAATATTAAGTGTTGGGATATAAAACACACGAATTTGAAGGAAAATGTTCCATATGAATTTCACAGGGAATTTGGAAAAAACATCGTCATTAAATTTCAACCACTACTCATTATTGTGCCAAATTGACAGTAGGCTGGAACTGCCTGCAGATAACGAGTTCATCTTTTAGATGGATTACGGATATTTTGGTCCAGATTAAAGAGTCTAATTTTTTCGAATCCTCTGTCGCACATAATAGTATATGGGGGATTCAGATCAGATTCTGTTGAGTTTGAGTTTTATTATACAAGTGTCAGTCCGAAATAGTTTAGGACTTGTAATTAACTCTCTTGTGAGGACCACAAGAGATTACCTTCTTTAAAGAAGATTCTGTCACTGAACCTTATCTTCGGAACAAAATCCCCTACAGTAACTGCACTACAGTTACTGTAGCTGACTAGTGGGACCAGGGAACTTGGGGCCCACCTGTCAGCTGCAGTAACTGTAGTGCAGTCACATCCGACGATTTGAGTCCCTTATCTTCTCCCAGTCCCTCCTCAGTCCCCACAAATCACTATTCCTCATTTCATCAGCCACCAGGCGGCGCGCGGGCCGTCGAGCGCGGCGCGGCTGAGGCGTAGCGAGGGCGGCGCGTCGAGCAAAGGCGCAACTGTTGGCACAAGCTTGTCTAAGTCTGAATAAAACCGAATCTGAAAAGTTCAGACATAGTGTAGGTATATTCAGTCTTTTTTGTCAGCAGTTTGTGTTGAGGTCGAATTGTGTTTTGTCAGAGTTAAAGTAGGATTAGGAAAACCGAGTATGGGTCTGCGTTGAGTTGGATTCAGTCTTTGAATCGTGTTGGACGTGGAAACCAAGTTGTAAGACTCTATATATAGTTACAAATACATCAAGAGTTAAGCGCTCATCAAAAAATAGAAAACGTCCGGCTGTGTTGTTTATCTGTCCACAAGACTTCGTTTTTCCAGCTAATTTCGATGACTTGCGTTTTTGCGACGATCTAGAATTGAGCACCAACAAGCGGTATCAGAGCTGCAGGGCGTGTAAAACCTTGTTATCGATCAAAGGAAAGTGGGATGGCTAACGAAGAAGACAAGAACAAGGGAATCAACTTGGCGGGTTCAAAGACTAAGGCTATCATGATGTTGCCAAAGGTTAGCTTGGTCCCTGTACAATATCTGATGTTGAATGACACAAATTACATTGTGTGGGCAACAAAGATGAAGTTTATACTCTGAAACCTTAGTGTATGGAAGGCCATAGAAGGGGCTGGAGAGGTTGATGCAGAATCTGATGAAGGAGCTATGGCTGCTCTTTGTCAGTCTGTCCCGGACTCAATGGTGATGACCCTTGCAGAATATGCCACGGCTAGAGAAGCATGGGAAGTCATTAGAGAGATGAGAGTTGGAGAAGACAAGGTCAAACGAGCTCGAGCACAAGTGCTCAAAAGACAACTGAACAAGCTTGAAATGTCCAACTCAGAGACTATTGCAGAATATGCAATGAAGCTCACAAACCTTGTAGGGGAGATCAAGTCCCTAGGAGGGAAGGTAACTGAGACTGAAGTAGTGGAGAAATTGTTCTGAAGGTAACTGAGACTGAAGTAGTGGAGAAATTGTTCTCCACTGTCACTGAAAAGTTCACCGACATTATTGGGACTATTGAACAACTCAGTGACATCACAACAATAACTGTTGCAGAGGCAATAGGAAGGTTAAGAACCCATGAAGAAAACCGAAAAGGGGAAAGGGAGGCCAAAGAAGGGGGTGAAAAACTCCTGTATACTCACTCTGAACTTGAAGCTCGACTTATGAAGGAAAGGAAGAAATTTGAGAAATCAAGTGCAAAAAAGAGTGATGGACAGTCAAGGAACAAAGGTCGGTCTCAAGGGAAGTCACAAAGTTCAGGACCCTTTGTAGATGAAAGAAGACTACCAGGCTTTGATCTTTCCAAAGTCAAGTGCTTCAACTGTAATGAAAAGGGGCATTTTGAAGCAAAATGCAAGAAACAAGACCGCAGACAGAAATCAAAGTCGAATGCGCCTAAGAAAAATGAAGAGGTGGAAGCACACCTGCTTCTATCAAAAACTGAAGGAAGCACAGGTGAATGTCAAAAGGGTGACAAAGTGCTTCTTATTGAGAAAAATGAAAAACCAAGCCATGATAACTGTCAACAACTATCTTGGTATCTTGACACTGGAGCTAGTAACCACATGACAGGGAGAAGAGGAGAACTCAATGAACTTGATACAAAGGTAGAAGGCACATTTAAATTTGGTGATGAATCCACTGTGAAAATATGTGGCAAAGGCTCAGTGTTGTTTGAAGGGCAAAATGGGGAGCACAAAATTTTGACAGATGTCTCTTACATCCCTGACCTGAAAAGCAATATCATCAGTTTAGGCCAGCTTGATGAAAATGGTTGTAAGCTGCTTGTGCATGAAGGGATGATGACATGATGGGACATAACTTGAAAGGAGTTTGCCAAAGTGAAAAGATCAAGTAACAGTTTATTTACTTTGAATCTGAAGAGGAGCAAGCTGGAGTGCTAGCAGGCAAGGGCTCAAGAGGATCCTTGGATCTGGCATGCGAGGTATGGCCACCTTAATTTTCGTGCTCTAAGAAGTTTATCTGTCAAAAATATTGTCAGGGGAATGCCTTCCATAAATCAAGTAGAGAAAGTGCGTGATGGTTGTTTAGTAGCTACACAGCAAAGGAAACTCTTTAAATCAGTTTCAGAGTTCAGGGCAGAAAAGGTGTTAGAGCTTCTACACGGTGACTTGTGTGGACAAATTACACGTGAGACAAACTCTGAGAAGAAATATTTCCTACTACTAGGATGATTTCTCAAGGTATATGTGGATTACCTTGCTTAACACCAAAGATGAGGCATTCTCTGCATTCAAAAGGTTCAAGCTGCTGTTGAACTTGAGCTTGACAGAAAAGTCTGTTCACTGGAAACAGACAGAGGGGGAGAATTTAACTCATGGCAATTTAAATATTATTGCAAAAAACAGGGATAAAAAGGATGCTAACAACACCCTACACCCCTCAACAGAATGGTATAGTTGAAAGAAGGAATCAGACCATTGCAGCCATGGCAAGGAGCCTACTAAAAAACAAAGGCATGCCAAATAAATTTTGGGGTGAAGCAGTAACCATGGCAGTTTATTTGCTGAACAGAGCTCCTACAAAGAGTTTCCCATGAAAAATCCCATATGAAGCCCTTTATAATAGGAAACCAAATATGGAACACCTGAAAGTATTTGGCTGCATTGGCCATGTAAAAAAAATCAACACCTCACTTAGGAGAGCTTGAAGACACCAAGATGGTGTTTATTAGGTTTGAGATTGAAGCTCATTCAAAAGCTTTTCGAATGTATGATCCAGTAGCAAAAAGGGTACACATCTCTAGGGATGTTGTATTTGAAGAAGATGAGAGTTGGCCATGGAAAGATGAGGAAGAAGGAGGGCACACCACTGAGTCTTTTGTGGTGGAATATTTAGATTCAAGCATACAAGAAAATTTTTCTGAACAAGCTGAAGATGCAACATTCCCTGAACCAGGAATAGATGAAATTTAGGCAGAAGAAGGAGAAGAGCTCGAAGTCAACAAACCTAAGCCACAAGATAATTTTGTGCCTGAAAATGATTCTTCACCTGATCAACCATTAAGGTTCAAAAGAATATCCTCGGTCTTGAGAGATACTCGAGGACGGGCTGAATATTCAGGCTTGTGCTATCTTGGGACTGAAGAACCTGCAAACTATTCAGAAGCTTTGAGCATGCTAAAATGGAAAAGGGCCATGGATGAGGAACTCTCTGCTGTACATGAAAATAAGACATGCTCTCTAACAACCTTGCCATCAGGACACAAAGCCATTGGCTTGAAGTGGGTGTTTAAACTGAAGAAAGATAGTGAAGGAAAGATATTTAAACACAAGGCAAGGTTGGTAGTCAAAGGCTATGTTCAGAAGCCAGGAATAGACTTTGAGGAAGTTTTTGCTCCAGTGGCAAGGATTAAGACTATAAGGCTGATCATAGCTCTAGCAGCACAAGAGTGGTGGAAAATACATCATATGGATGTTAAATCTGCATTCTTAAATGGGGATCTTGAAGAAGAGGTCTATGTAACCGAAGCACCAGGTTTTGAGAAAAGGGGAGAAGAACACAACCTCAGACAAGCACCCCAGGCCTAGAATTCAAAGCTAGACAGAACACTCACCTCTCTGGGTTTTACAAGGACATCACTAGAACATGATGTCTATGTAAGAGAATGTCAAGATAAAAGACTCTTAGTAGGTGTATATGTTGATGATTTAATTATCACAGGAGGAATTGCTAAAGAGATTGAAAAATTGAAGGATCAGATGAAAAGAGTTTTTAGTATGAGTGACCTTGGGTTGCTATGTTATTATCTGGGCATAGAAGTAACCCAAAAGGAAGGAAGCATAATTTTAAGTCAGACCTCTTATGCCACAAGGATGTTAGAAAAATGTGGGATGATTGATTGCAATCACACCCTGATTCCCATGGATCCCCGGGTGAAGCTGAAAAAGGAGGAAGGAGGGTCTTTGGTGGACTGTACACAATATAGAAGCATAGTGGGAAGCTTGAGGTATCTGACACATACAAGGCCAGATCACTCTTACTCCGTGGGAATTATAAGAAGGTTTATGGAAAAACCTACGTCTCTGCATTTAGCAGCAGCCAAACAGATAATGAGGTATGTCAAAGGGACATTGCAGCATGGACTCGTGTACAGACATAGCCAAGAAGGACTGAAGATACATGGGTACTCTTACAGCGATTTTGCATCGGATTTGGATGATTGCAACAGTACTTCTGGCATGATTTTCTACCTTGGTATAAATCCAATCAGTTGGGATTCTCAGAAGCAAAAGGCTGTTGCACTCTCTTCATGTGAAGTAGAGTATATGGCAGCAAGTTTAGCCTCATGTCAAAGAATTTGGTTGAGCATATTACTGACAGAGTTAACAGTAAAGAAAGAAAAAGAAGCAATTTTGATTCAGGTTGACAATCAGTCAGCCATATCACTTTGCAAAAATCCTGTGTTTCATGAGAGAAGCAAACACATCGAAATCAGGTTCCATTACATTAGAGAATTGTTAGGATTGATCTCGGTCCCAACTCGTTTGGCAAAACGGGCGAGGACTCCATCCTCCCATCAGAATCGGACGTGGGTAACAACCCCACGCTGAAACCCTCTCAGCAGTGCGATACTACCGGGGGCACAACAGACTCGTTCTATTGACGCCCCCCACCTGGTATGCATTATTTAAGTCTCAGAGGGACCTCAGGGCATGAGACATCGAGTGCACACGTTACCATAGGCCCCCACCACAACCAAAAGAATAACCCTAGTCGCCGCCCTCGGATCTACACCGAGCCGCCACCGCATCACGTTCTTCCTGCACCACCGTTCGCCCTGCTTTAAGTCCATCTTCGGTGACCATCCACTTGTGCCCAATGGCAGCAAGTGGACCCTCTGAAGGTAACCTCGCCTCTCACCTCTCTCTCTCTAATCCTACCCCATGTGCCATGTGATTAGGATGCATGTTAGATTGCTTGTCTAAGGGTTAATGTTGTTGTTAGTGATTGATTATGTCTAAGCACTCTCGGTTATATGTTCATGGTCATGATCCTAAGGGTAATTAGTTCCAACATTGGTATTAGAGTCGTACCTATGAACTACTAATCGGGTTAGCTAAGTTCTAATTAAGGTTGATCAGTTTCTAATCATGTTTAATTTGAGTACTTAGGCTCTACTGAGTTAAGAACAAATCAGGTTTTGGTGTAGAATAGTTTTGGTTAAGAAATTAGAAGGAGGGGAGTACAATTTTAGTTCTAGTTCAATCGGATCTCACACAGAGATAAGAAAAGAGACAAATAAGAAAAAAGCTAAGTCAAATCGATGCAAGTCGATGAACTCAGAAACTAAGAAAGAAAGATTACTAACCTAAGGAGGAATAAGAATTAAGAGAGTGGACTAGATCACACCTTAGTAAATTTGACTCGACTTGTTTCCTTCGGGACCAAGCCGCCGTTTTTGTTCATAGCGAACCCGTCTTTGACGGGAACCGTGGCCGTCAGATTCGCCCCATCAGAGACACCCCTTGTTGTGACCCTTAGTGAGCCGCCCTAGGTCCTTGGGATGAAACCCTAACCCTAGGCGCTCTCCCTCCACCGGCGGCACGATGTGCGCGCCATGATGGAGGTCCTAGCGGTGCCGGTGTACCTACACACAAAGACACTTAGAATCACTCAATTTTCGCCAGGCTAGGGTTAAGGGTCGGAACCCTAACCCTAGCCGCGGGTTTTATTCGACGGCAAGCGGTCGCTACCTCGGCCGACGACGAGCAACCTTTTCGGTCGCTCGCCGGCGGCGGAAGCGCGACCACGCCGGAAGTCCCCACGGCGAACCCTCTCGCTCAGATCTGGCTTGCGTTGGTTTCCCTCGACGACTGCCTTCTCGTGTCGCCGACGCCGACGGGGAAGCACCTCGCGGTGCCATTCCCCCGCCGGAGTCAACAACGCAGTGGCGCTGGAGGTCCCGCGCCGCTGGCTCGCTCGCTCCCTCGCCTCGAGCTCACCATCGCTTGGCTGCGGAGGAGAGGAGAAAGTGAGAAATGATTTAGGGTTTCGGCCGAACGCGGCGAAACGCCTTAAGTACGTTCCGAAATAAGCGTTGAGCCGTCAGATCAAAAATGAACGCTTCAGATTGTCTCGCATTTAAAGTGCTCAGTCGATTAGGGCCGTTGGATCGAGATCCGACGACCATCAGTGCGCGTCGCGCCGCCGCTTACCCTTAGTGGGCTCCGAGCCCATGTGGGAAGAGGAATGGGCCGCCTTGGGCTGCCCTTTCTAATTTTCCCGTTTTTGTGATTTTTTAGCCGGGCTGAATCTCGTGTTGGGCCGTTTAGGATGGTGGGCCGCGCGAGTGAATTTTTCCATTTTCCAGGGAATTTATTAGTGGACCATAACAGTTTGTGGGCCACTTTGGGCCTTATTCACAGGATGAGTAATTTTAATCTTTTTAGGGATTTTTGCTGTTGGGCTGGGCCAGAGCAGTAAGTTTTGGGCCAAAATTCAAGTTTTGGCCTGTTTAGAATTTTAACAGTTTTTTCTTTTCCAGAAATGTTTAAGAGTGGAAAATAAATCTAGAAAAAATTAAGGAATGATTAGAAAATTAGTTAAATAACTGAGAAAAAAAGTAAGAATATTTTTCTTGATGTTTGTATGCATTTTGATTGCATTTTTTCTGCATTTTATGTTGTTTATTGTCAATTAGAGTATTTTCTCAGTTATATAAATGCTAATAAGTGCTTTTTTAAGCAATTTTCATTAATTAAGAAAATAAGTTTTAGCTTTCATTGTTATTAAGTGATGAATTAATAGAGTAACCAACGTGAAATTTTGATTCATCAAATTTGAATTTAGTTTTAATTTTGTCTAAGTGGTACTTTAAATGAGTAACTAACGTGAAAGTTTAATTTTGCCAAAATCAATGTTAAGTTTATTATTTTCAGCTTGTGACAGTTTTAAGTTTCATAAAGTAACCAACGTGAAATATGATTTAATTAAGTTCATTAAGTATGGAATCAAGGGTAACCAACATGAAATTTAATTTCCATGATAAGTTTATTATGCTAAGTTTAAGGTGCATTTTGTGGAGTAACCAACGTGAAAAGCAAAATGTCATTCTTATGTTATGATGTTTTAAGCTTGATTAATGATCTTCAATTTTGTCTTATGAAGGTTTTGGATTATCCTCAGCACTTAGCTACATCTCCACAGTTGAGACCCTCACATGTCAGAACTATGGAATGTGGAGAGAGAGGCTTCAGTGTGCCCTTGTGGTGTCTGACCTCGATTTTGCGATTACGTCTCAACGTCCTGTGCTGTCTGCTATCCCCGTTGCTGAGATAGGGGAATCTAAGGAATCTTTCGCTACGCGAAAGGCTGAGTATTTAAGCTTGAAGGAAAAGTATGATAAGGATTTGCCTAAGTGGGACACTTCCAACAGGAAGTGTCTTGTCATCATTAAGAGCACCATAGCCGACTCTATTAAGGGAGGAATCCCTGATTGTGACACTGCTGCAGAGTACTTAGAGAGAGTCAGAGGTCAGTTCACTGGCTCCACTAAGGCGAGTGCTAGCACTCTAATGAGGAAGATTGTCACTCAAAAGTACTTTGGAGGTGGTGTGCGTGAGCACATCAATAAGATGAGTCACTACAACTCTAAGCTTATAGAGCTAAATATTGTGATGTCAGATGAGATTCTCATTTATTTCATCCTCAGTTCTCTTCCTAAGGAGTTTGAGGCCTTTGTGTTCAATTATAACTCACTCCTTGAGACTTGGAACATTGATAAGGTTGTTGCTATGTGTGTTCAGAAGGAGGAACACATCAAGAGCTCTAAGGGTGCTGAATATGTTAATCTGGCTGACACTAAGGGTAAGGGAAAGGCAAAGAGATACTTTACATCTCCCAAACCACCTTCCTTCAAGGCTTCAGGATCCAGTTCAGCTAATAAGTTCAAAGGCAAGTCTCCTCAAAAGAGATACAAGGATAAGTGTCTCTTCTGTGGCTCGGATGAGCATTTCCAGAAGGACTATATTGGATTCATTAAGTGGTGTGCTAAGAAATGTAATGATATAATTACTTTTATAAATGAGGCCTTATATGTGAACTATTCACGATCCACCTGGTGGATTGACTCAGGTGCCACTGTGCACATTTGCAATTCTATGCAGGCATTAAGTACGATGAGAACTATAAGAAGAAGGGAAAGAGTGATTAAGGTGGCAGATGGGCGTGAAGCCGAAGTCAAAGCCATTGGAGATTTATCTCTTAGATTACTTAGTGGCTTTGTACTTAGGCTAAATAATGTTCTTTATGTCCCTTCATTAGAAAGGAACTTGATTTCAGTTTCGTGTTTGGATGATTCAGGATACATTTGTCATTTTGGTAATGATAAGTGTTTTATTAGTTATAATAATGAGATTATTGGTCTTGCCTTCCGACAGGACATGCTCTACTTGTTGTCCACTCACGAGAATGTGTATGCTATAAGTGATGATCAAGTTTCGTCTAAGAATGACTTAGGACGTAGTAAGCGCAAAAGAAGTGATTTAGATACTTCGTCAAAAATATGGCATTGTCATTTATGCCATATTTCGAGGGGGGATCAAACGATTAGTATATCAATTGATTCTTACACACTTAGACTTTTCAGATTCTGAGGAATGCATTGATTACATTAAAGGAAATTTTGAAAAGACTATTAAGAAAAACGCCATATGTAGCACGGGAGTCTTAGAAATAATCCACACGGATATTTGTGGACCTTTTCCCGTGACCTCATTAGATGGTTATGATTCTTTCATAACATCCACAGATGATTTTAGTCGTATGGCTATATTTATCCAATCAAGGAGTGATCCGAAGCATTGGATAAGTTTAAGATATTTAAAGTTGAAGTAGAAAATCAGCACGACGTTAAGATTAAAGTAGTAAGGTCTGACCGTGGAGGTGATTACTATGGTCGACACACCCCTTGTGGCCAAGTCCCTGGACCTTTTGCGAGGTTTTTACTGGAAAATGGCATAGTAGCCCAGTATTCTACACCGGGCGAACCTCAGTAGAATGGTGTAGCGGAACGGCGAAATCGTACACTTATGGATATGGTAAGAAGCATGTTAAGCTATTCTACACTACCAATTAGTTTGTGAATGGAGGCATTAAAGATCTTCATTCACGTACTTAACCGTGTTTCATATAAGTCAGTACCTAAGACACCGTATGAAATATGGACGGGACGTAAGTCCTCACTGAACTATCTACATGTGTGGGGATGTCCGGCTGAGTCTAAAATATTCAACCCGAACTTAAGCAAATTGGATTCTAGAACAATCAGTTGCCATTTTATTGGCTATCCTAAAAAGAGTAAGGGATTTAGGTTCTATTGTCCAGGTAGAAACACTAAGTTTATTGAAACAAGACATGCCGTGTTTTTAGAGGACACTATGATCAAGGGGAGCACTGTACGGCGTGAAATAGATTTTGAGGAGGACTGGATTAGTATACCCGCTCTAGTGACTCAAGAGCCTTATTTCACCCTACCTGTTGTCGTTGTGCCACCGGTGCCTGCCACTAGTGACACGGCGCCTGTTGTTGCATCTCCGTCGGCCACAACATAAATAAGTGAAGTTCCACCTTCTCAGCCTGTTGAGGATATGGTCGAACAAAATGAGGTTCAACAATAGCCTCAACCCTTAGATGATGCTCAAATAAGATCACAAAGAATAAGACTATCGGCAATTCCAAGTGATTATCGGTTATACTTAAGTGAGGAATTTCATATTGAGGATGACCCCACCTCTTTTGAGGATGCCATGAGAAGACCTCAGTCGTCTGAATGGCGTAAAGCCATGGAATATGAAATAAGCTCCATGAGTGCTAACAAAGTCTGAGACTTAGTAGAGATTTCTAAAGGAGCCAAAACAGTAGGCTGTAAATGGGTCTACAAGATTAAGCGTGACTCCAAAGGGAAGATCGAAAAGTATAAGGCTAGGCTTGTGGCTAAGGGATTCACTCAACGGGAAGGTATTGATTATAATGAGACCTTTTCTCCCGTATCATCTAAGGATTCTTTTTGAATCATCATGACATTAGTAGCACATTACGACTTAGAATTGCATCAAATGGATGTAAAGACGGCGTTCCTCAATGGGGATCTTTATGAGGACCTCTACATGGCTCAACCAAAGGGTTTTGTCATTGAGGGTAAGGAACATATGAGATGCCACTTGAAGAAGTCCATTTATTGACTTAAGCAAGATTCAAGGCAATGGTAACTAAAATTTGATGAGACGATAAGAAAGTTTGGGTCTAAGAAGAATGAGGAGGATAACTGCATTTATGTTAAGTTTAAGAATGGGAAATTTATTTTCCTAATACTATATGTAGATGACATACTACTGGCAAGTAGTGATGTCAACCTACTCTTAGAAACTAAGAAGTGTTTATCCTCAAACTTTGAGATGAAAGATTTAGGTGAAGTTTCTTATGTTCTAGGGATTGAAATTCACCGAGATTGAAGTAAGGGGGTATTAGGATTATCTCAGAAGGCAAACTTAGAAAGTGTACTCAGAAAGTACGGTATGCAAGGTTGTAAGCCCTCGCATGTCCCAATAGTTAAGGGTGACAAATTTTCACAATCGCAATCGCTTAAGAATCAGTATGAGGTTGATCATACGAGAGGAATTTCGTATGCTTCTGCTTTCGGAAGCATAATGTATGCTCAAACATGTACACGCCCTGACTTAGTTTTTGTGATTGGAATGCTTGGCAGATATCAAAGTAATCCAGGTCTAGACCACTGGAAAGCACTTAAGAAGGCTCTAAGATACATACAAGTTACTAAGAACCTCATGTTAAAGTATAGTAAGTCAGGCCCATTAGAAATAGTGGGTTACCCAGATTCAGATTACGCGAGTTGTGTGGATACTAAGAAATCCACATCAGGCTATATATTCACCCTCGCGAATGGAGCTATATCGTGGAGAAGCTCCAAGCAAGTTATAATTGCATCGTCCATAATGTATGTTGGGTTCATAGCTTGTTATGAGGCCACTGGACAGGCATCTTGGCTTAAGAAATGTGTTCCCGGTCTAAGAGTGGTAGATAGCATTCATAAACCACTTAAGTTGTACTGCGATAATGAGCCAGCAGTGACATACTCTCACAACAACAAGTTGAGTGGTGCTGCCAAACACATCGACATTAAGTATTATGTTGTAAAAGAGAGAATCCAAGATAATTCAATTAGTATCGAGCATATAAGAACTAATCAAATGTTTGCGGATCCGCTAACCAAGAGTCTCCCACCCAATGTGTTCAGAGAACACGTAGCCGACATGGGATTAGGGGAGAGCATGTGAAACAAGTCCTGGATACTAAGGGGACACCTAAGCATAAGGTTATATCTAATTGTGAGACATATTGTGGTCTTCGAGTCGAACAGTACGTAAATGGCTATTTCTGATGCGTCGTGCTCCTTATGTCAGAGCAAGAGGAAATTTATATAAGTATAGTAGTTAAGAATAAGAATAAGCTAAGTAAGTAAGAAATAAGTTGTTCTGAGATCAAGGGGGGGAATGTTAGAATTGGTCCCGGTCCCAACCCGTTGGGCAACAACCAACGGGCGAAAACTCCATCCTCCCATCAGAATCGGATGTGGGCTAACAACCCCACGCCGAAACCCTCTCAGCAGCGCGATATTACCGGGGGTTCAACAGACTCGTTCTGTTGACGCCCCCCACTTGGTACGCGTTATTTAAGTCCCAGGGGGACCTCAAGGCGTGAGACATCGAGTGCACACATTCCAAGAGGCCCCCGCCACAACCAAAAGAATAACCCTAGTCGCCGCCCTCGGATCTGCACCGAGCCGCCACCGTGTCACGTTCTTCCTGCACCGCCGTTCGCTCTGCTTCAAGTCCATCTTCGGCGACCATCCACTTGTGTCCAATGGCAGCAAGTGGACCCTTTGAAGGTAACCTCGCCTCTCACCTCTCTCTCTCTAATCCTACCCCATGTGCTATGTGATTAGGATGCATGTTAGATTGCTTGTCTAACTGTTAATGTTGTTGTTAGTGATTGATTATGTCTAAGAACTCTCGGTTAGATGTTCATGGTCATGATCCTAAGGGCAGTTAGTTCCAACAAGAATGTATGGAGGGAAATAAAGTTCAGGTGCAGCATGTAAGCACAAACGACCAGTTTTCAGATATTCTGACAAAATCACTAAGTCGGCCTAAATTTCAAGAGATGAGAAGAAGGATTGGTATTCAAGAGATCATCAAAGACAAGCTTGAGGGGGAGTATGTTGGCATAAGCTTGTCTAAGTCTGAATAAAACCGAGTTTGGAAAGTTCAGACATAGTGTAGGTATATTCAGTCTTTTTCGCAGCAGTTTGTGCTAAGATCGGATTGTGTTTTGTTAGAGTTAAAGTAGGATTAGGAAAACCGAGTACGGGTCTGCGTTGAGTTGGATTCAGTCTCTGAATCGTGTTGAATGTGGAAATCAAGCTGTAAGACTCTATATAGTTACGAATACATCAAGAGCTAGGCCCTCATCAGAAAATAGAAAACGTCCGGCTGGGTTGTTTCTCTGTGGACAAGACTTCGTTTTTCCAGCTGATTTCGACGACTTGCGTTTTTGCGACGATCTAGAACTGAGCACCAAGAGCAACGAGGGCTGCGCGTCGAGGTTGCGGCTCGGCCGCTGAGGAGGAAGAAGAGGTGATTATTTTAGATAGAAAAGTAATAGCGTACAAAAGAGTGAGCTTCATCGATGGTTGGTAGCAGGTGGCACCGGTCAGGGCCGGCACTTCGGTTTCTCACGCTGCCAGGCACGCGTAACAAAGCATGGAGGCGCCGCTCCTAACTGCGACGAGCACCGAGAAGAAGCATGGAAGAGGTGAAGCAGATACCCCGGTGTGGAGTGAGGTCAAGAAGCAGCTGTACCTCGCCGGGCCGCTCGTCGCGGGGCACCTCCTGATGGCCGGCGTCCATGTCGTCTCCCTTATGTTCGTCGGCCACCTTGGCAGGGTCGAGTTTGCCGGCGCGTCCGTCGCCACAGCTTTTGCCAACGTCACTGGGGTATGCTTGCTGGTAAGCACCACCCCCTGCCGAACTGTCTCCATTAATTGAGAAGATGCTGCTACGACTTCCGTGATGAACAGCGGGCGCGTCCTTACCTTCTCAGGTTGGCATGGCGAGCGCCCTTGCCACGCTTTGCGGTCAGGCCTTCGGCGCGGGGCAGCACCGCCTGGTAGGCGTCTACAAGCAGCGAGCAATGCTAGTGCTCGTCCTGGTGAGCGTCCCCGTGGCGGCGGTCTGTGCCTACGCCGGCGAGATCCTCGCGAGGTGCGGAGTGGACCCTGACATCGCCGCGTCGGCGGGAAGCTACGCCCGGTGGTTGATCCCGTCAATTCTCGTGTTCGGTCAGCTGCAGTGCCACATCCAGTTTCTGCAGACGCAGAACATTGTCATGCCGGTGATGGTGGGCTCCGGCATCGCCGCCGCGGGACACCTCGCCATGTGCTGGCTGCTGGCGCACAGGCTGGGCCTCGGTAGTAGAGGCGTGGCGCTGAGCATTGCCGTTGCTCAATCGGTTAACCTCTCCATCTTGGCGGTCTACATCAGGGTGGCGCCGTCCTGCAAGGCTACCTGGGCGGGCTTCTCCGGTGAGGCGTTCCGTGGAATCCCCAGCTTCCTGAAGCTCGCTGTGCCTTCTGCCCTCATGATATGGTGAGAGACACGTACTTCAATTCAAACCGTGAGATGGATATATATCATCAACGCCGTTGCCTGCTCAAACTGGCTGCAGCATGGAGTGGTGGTCATTTCAGCTCCTGGTGCTCATCGCCGGTTTTCTTCCGAATCCGAAGCTGGAGACGTCCGTCTCCTCCATATGGTGAAACATCTGCGATTGTGTATTGCAAAAATTCATCTTGCTGTTTGTTCTATGCATGATCTGTTCAATTTTCACACTACTGTCTTGACTCTCGTAGCTTGCACACTATCAACTTGGCCGTCATGGTTCCGATTGGGCTTGGTGCTGCCATAAGGTGAGTATCATTGGGTAGCTTTCACAATACCACTGATAATACTCTATGATTGGGTAGCTTTCACAATATCAATGATAATACTGTATCATTGGGGTAACGTGTTCTTTTCTGTTGCACACGTTGCTGCACAGCACACGCGTTTCAAACGAGCTCGGCGCACGACGTCCTGAGGCTGCCCGCCTCGCAACTCGGGTGGTCATGTTCTTGGCGATCTCCGTGTGCGTATGCGAAGGGCTCGTGATGGTGCTGGCAAGGAATCTGTTGGGGTACACGTACAGCAACGACGAGGAAGTGGCCAAGTACACTGCGAGAGTGATGCCCGTCCTCGCGGTGGCCCTCCTGTTCCATGGCCTTCAGAGTGTTCTTTCAGGTAAACGAGTCTGTTCAGCATCTTCGGTCAATATGCGCTTCTGTCAGGAGGCGTGATATTATATCGGCCCAGTGGTTCAGCTGCTCTTCTGTCATGTTCTGAACAAGAATCACAGATGCTCTGGTGCTTGATAATTTGCAGGTATAATAAGGGGCTGTGGCAGGCAGAAGGTTGGTGCCATCATCAACTTTGTTTCCTACTACATTGCTGGTATACCTGCAGCACTGCTTCTCGCCTTTGTGTGTCATCTCGGTGCAATGGTAAATTTTCCTCTTGCTTACTAATTTCATCAAGAACAAATTGGTCCCTGGTGTTCAGAAAGAAAATCCAGTTTTTTGAACTCTAAACGATTCATCTTGTTCTTCAAAAAAAAAAAAAAAAAAAAACTCTCTTAACAGGGTCTCTGGTTTGGACTCCTGTGCGGACAGGTGGTTCAAGTGCTCTTGCTTCTCTCTGTTTTGTTGTGCACGAATTGGAAGGAGGAGGTGAGAACAAGTTTCAGTTTTGGTGCAGCTAGTTTTATTCGTTCCAGTTCCTCAGAATTGTTGGTTGGGTTTTGCAGGTACTCAAGGCAAATGGACGAGTTTTTATCAGCTCTAAAATTCCTGCAGATACTATATGACAACGAGAGACGTCACGGAGCAGAAGATACGCTATACTTATTTCGATGAAAAATATTGCTAAAAAATACTTCAGGAAAAGAAAACGTTCTTCTAGCCCTCAAGTGCATGTTACTTGCACTGCATTGATGGTTATCAAATACTCTCTGATTTCAAAAGTTTATCGCTTTATAGATCATGCAAAACGATAATTGAGGACGGAGGAAGTAGTCATGAAAACGTGTCGGGCTTTGAGCTATTTTGTATTCTGACAAGTATTTGGAAATCCGAATTTTTTTTATTAATATACGATTTTTAAACGTTTTTAATATAAACAACACACAAAATGAAAAAAAATTCAAAACTAACCCACCTTCGTATGTGTCACAAACGAAATTTAAATTTCGTATGTGGCACATACGAAATTCAAATTTCGTATGTGTCACATACGAAATTCGTTTTAAGCTGACGCAGGTATGTTTTATTGAGTTTTGAACCTCAGTTTTGAAATATTTAGAGGTACAATTGCTCCAAATTGTTATAATATAAATTATAGTATTAGTTCTGGTGAGTCTAATAAATAGATTCCCAATATATTTCGTCCATTTAATTGAGAGATATTGATTTTCGAAGTTGGTATTACGATCACATAAACTGAATGATTGTGATCATATTACACAATTCAATATTCAATAACTTTTGATTCCCAATACTACAACTATATGTTCCTCACTGCATAAATAACTTCACAATCTACTCTACATTTTGTATTTTGGAAACATTTTCAAATTATTACTCTAAAGCTTCATAAAATGAGGTTCAAAACTCAATAAAACATATTTGCGCCAGCTTAAAACGAATTTTGTATCTGACATATACGAAATTTAAATTTCGTATGTGACACATACGAAGGTGGGTTAGTTTTTAAATTTTTTCATTTTGTGTGTTGTTTATATTAAAAACGTTTAAAAATCGTATATTAATAAAAAAAATTCTTGGAAATCCAGCCAACCTAGCATTACGACAAATTACTATACTAGACGAATAGTTCAGATATATGCGTTGTATTATCTGTAGTTATATACACAGACACACAAATGTTTACATATCTACTATGTTTACAGAAATAAATGTTCCTTTTAGTTTTGTATTTTGACGTTAGTTAATGTACATTTAAGCTAACTAACGTCACGTGTATTACGAGTAAAATCACATTTGGAGTTGAATGGTACGGCATATAAATGTGCACTACGTTTGTTGGACAACAATTTACCAACGACGTTAATCAAATGGCATTTCCTCATTGCATTTAAACCATGATACAACGCTCACATCTGGATCCAACAAAAGTAAATAGGAGATCAAAGGTCTAAATGAAGCACATACAGAGGCAATATCCTCCTATATGGTAACAAGAAGCAGAATATGTCCATTCATTATCACGAGTTTCAAGTACATAATTGAGGCCTGCATGTTTCCAAACTATTGCTGTTTCAGCTTGGTTCAACATCCTCAACAGCCATCACGCAAATCACATGGAACACACTTCAATTGCTTAAAGCGGCTCACCGATACAAGGACACATAGCATAAAAAGACTGAAAAATACAAGCGCATGCACTAGACGTTGAAGCTATTTTTTGCCTCCACGAAACAACTTATCAGTTACTGTTGAATCCCGAAATGAGCAAGCAAACTTCTCTCTAGAAGAATGTCCCTTCTGGAGGCTGCACTAGCTTGCGATTATGGGAGACAGACATCTCTTTCTTCAGCTGAATAAGGATGTTTTCCATAGTGTAGTCCCGCTGCCAGTTTGCTAGCAAACTAAACTTCTTTGGATCAACCTACATAGTTCCAACCAACAAGCATATACAAATCAGGAAATTAGTTTCTGAAGTCATCCGTGTGCTATTAGGCGCTAGATGCAAGAGATTACCGCTCCTGTTTCATGATTAACACATGTCATGTTGATTCTTGAATGGAATCTGACAGATGGTGGTTTCTCAGGATAGTCCTTGTCACAGAACAACTTGAGCTGGTAGATGCGACCCTCATGAACAGTCTGATAAGGCAAACGGAGAATGTGGAAGGAATTTAGATAAACTAAAAAGTAGCTAAACAGATGATAGTAGCATGGAGTATTTTTTTAAAGAAACTAGCACATTCAGTGACCCCCATGAGTCCAAAAGCAGTACTATTGGTTCTTGTATAAACATAGAGACTGGGGCGAGAAACTTATTTCAAAAGAATCACAAAGTTTAACCCTAACTATGCATCTGCAGCGAATACTGTTACCATATTTCTCCAAGCACCGATTAAGGTTGCACAATGGCTTGGGGTAAAAACCATTCATGGCAACATGATATAGATAACAATGAAGATTGCAAGTGTCCCACAACCTTATCTGATGAAAGACAATTGGGAAATACTCAGACAAAGGAGAATATGCTCTCACATTGTGTGGGCCAATGATGGTACCGGTCCATGACCGCATGTAGATGTCATCTGCATCGTCCATTCCGTAGCTCACCGTCCCATCACCAATGCCCTTCTCTCCACGTTCAAGCTCCTCCAAAAGCCTGAAGTTCCGAGGAACTGCCAATTTTATTATTAGTCAGAAACATAAACAGGAAATACAGCGAATTCTACAAGATATATCTATTAAATCAATCATAGAACAACAAGAGTAAAGTGCACCTGCGATCCTAAACTTATCCTGAGGTGTTAATCTAGGCCCTTGAACTCTCAGAATGTTTATTTAGGTCCCTGAACTTGCTAGTGAGGTGTTAATGTAAGCCTGAAATTTTGAGGACTGCTGGTGCACTTTACTCTAACAACATACAGAAGCGTAGTGAATGCAGTGGACCACGATTGGGTTAGTTTCATTATGCATGCCAAGCATTATCTTCAAGCAAAATAGGGGCATGGGATATAGTAATAAAGAAAAATAAATTTGATGCACATCAGACATCTATATGCACATGCACACGATCTCAACACGATCTCTCAGCGATACAGTTTAACCGCTCCTCCATTCTGAAACACGACTTGACATGGTCGACTCCAGTGGATGGGAAGTCAATCAGCACACAAGCATGCCCGAACATATGTTTTGGCTTCCTGTTAGGGTCCGTGTCCGTGCAAGACGTGCGATCTAACACTCTGTAGCAAACAATCGCTCTGTTATTCCAAGGAAACCCGCCGCCGATTGCGCCGGGGACAGCTGACCTCCCGCGCACCCGGCGGCTATCGCTTCTCGAACCGAGCGCGACCTAATCGAACCATCAGTCCGACCCCGACCGGGATATACATCACTCCGTACCCATCAGGGATCATATCACGCGCGGGGCGGATCCGGCGGTGGCGGCGGCGTGCGCGGACGGCGGAGCGCGACCGGATCGGATCGGGACCGCGGGATCCTGGGCTGGGATTGTCAGGCGGAACTCAGCACAAGGAGACGGAGGAAGAGGAGGGAGTAGTTAGGTGCTCACCGACGACGCTCGATCCGGCGCCGGAGCTGCCCAGCGTCATCGCCTGTGGATGGATCGGGGGAGGGTTTGGAGCTCTCGCCTTCTTCGCGGAGGAGAGAGAGGAAAAGCTGCGGCTGTGCACTCGAGAGGGGGCGGAGATGAGATGAGATGATTCTTCGTTCTCTAGTAAAGGTAAGGTGGGTGCACGGCGGATTTGTTCACCTCTGACGCTCAACCGTCCGATCACAGATCAACGGAGGAGCCTCGTCAGGAACAGGACCTCGTTCCCTTCGCTTGTGACGTACCGCTTTATTCCATTGGCAATAGGAGTTTGTTTAGATTACAACCAGAAGATACCTTATCAAATTTTGGTAATACCAAACTTTGGTGAAAGATTGGAGCCTATTTAAATATAGTTTCTCGCTAATGATTACCTTACTAAAATTTGATTTGATAGTTGGCCGAGTGTACGTTTGGATTGAAGCTAAAATTTGGTAAGCCAATAGACCTTATGTGTTAATGTAGTTCATTTTTATTGCTAACATTGGTCAAAGTTTGGGTGACCAAATCTATTACCAAAATTTGGTAAGGTATCATTTGGTTGCAATCTAAACAAGCCCTTGTCACCCAAACTTTGACCAACGTTGAACGAAAATGAGTACATCAACACATAAGGTCTATTGACTTATCAAATTTTGGCTTCAATCCAAACATATAGGATGTGTTTGGACTGTTGTCAATACTTATCTTACAAAAATTTGATAATTAACCATGAAATATAAGTGTATTTGAATTGAAGTCAAAATTTGGCAAGTCAATGGACTAATATGTTGTGCTAGTTCATTTTCTTTACCAATATTGATCAAACTTTGAGTGGTCAAATCCTTCACCAAAATTTAGCAACACCAAACTTTTTGAAAAAGTAAGCAAGAAAACAATCCAAATAGACCATCTCCTTTTACGATCAACTACCAAATTTTAGTAAGATAATCATTAACAACAAACCAAACTACATCTTTCAAGTCTCTCCTAAGTCCAAACCTATGTCCAAGTGCGTGATTATATGTTGCATTTTAAAGGAAGGAATTATTTCTCACTGCTCAATCCTTCAGTCACTGTCGTCCTTTTAGAATAAAATCATATCCCACATACGAGCTCATCAGGTTCAGGCTACCTCATCTTGATCGTATTCAGATCAACAGATACATTAGGTCCGCCGTCCGTGTCCCATGCTCCCGCGGTGGGACGCGCGTTATTTGAGCTCATCAGTGTCCCATACATCGCAATGCTGTCCCCTCCGATTTCCTTTTACTCATGTTGTATAATCTCTGTCATAAAAAGCTTGTCCCAAAAAGTTTGCCGCTTTATAATTCTGACACTTTCTGAAACAGGAGTACATTTTATACTGATGATGCTCATTTCTTAGAAAACTCATTAGCAGTCATGTCATTTCCAGTAGGGAAAATGGAAAATTACGACATCCAACTTTGGAGGCATCTCATGAAAACCGCTATGAAATGCCATCTCTAGTTTCGGTATCCCGTGGAAGTTAAACAATAAAGGACGAGTTCGTTTTCAGTCATTACATATTGACATTCAAATGAAACAGCAAAACGAACACATTTACAGTTGCTGGACACAAACCGAAAGAGCATAGTAAATAGCTGAAAAATAAAAGGATCAGCATTGCGAACTTTCTGAAATACAACAACATTTTTCCTTTCAATAAAGCTGGTTGCAGAATATACAAAATTACAATTACAAAACATGATGAGAACCACGTTGGCCACATCTCCTACTGCCCCTGCATAGACCTGAATTAAGAAAAGCCTAATCATTAGAGTCATTAACACAGGTTTACTTAACACAGACCTTGGCTCAGTCAGTGTCCATAAATGAAAACAAAAGATGCAGTACAAAAATAGGCAAATAAAAGCTCCACTAGAACCCATGCGGCAATGCCTCGACTAGCTAGTGATAGCAATTTTTCGTAAGCAAATAATTACAATAAACTGATGTGCCATGCAAATCTGAACAGAAATAAACTTCGAGAAAATGTCAAAGCAGACAAGGGTGCTCAAAAGGCACTCTTAAGCAAGTTGATGAAATGAGACATTCCGTTTGGTGTTGCAACAGGTGGAAAAGATGGAGAGGAACCCAGGAAAATGACTGAGCGATAGTGATTGGCAGAATCAAACAAAAAAAATTATGGCAGAATTTCTCATGCGCCATTCTAGTCTTGGCAGGCATCAGTTTCATGTGTGAGATACTAAGTTGAATAACAATTACAGGTTTCTGATCACTAAACTGGTTGTTGATGTTTCCACAGCATCAGCCACTTTGATTACCCTAATGTATACGCATATAAAGGCTAAAATAAACTCAGACTACTTACAGATTGCAACAAAGGAAGGGATATGTAAGGCATCCATAATAGGCACATTGCTAACTACTGAAGTGCAAATAGATGCATACCGATCACCAAGGCACTTGAACAAATCCATCGAGTATTTATCTTTCATAATGCACTAATGCAGAGACAGGTTCACAGAGATGAAACCTGCCTAGAAAACTTCCTGTAATGACAACAAATCATGCTTTCAGTCACCACCAAACCTAGTAAATTCCCACCATGAATTTGGGTAGCAGAAATCACGAAACTTCATTGCCAAGTAAAATATAAACTGCTAATGACAATTGCAGCAACAAAAATGGATAATATTTAAGCCAAGAATTGGACAACCATAAACCGAAAAATAATAGAGAGGAGATGTTGGTAATTACCATGGTCAATCATCAGCACTCCAAAGCATACCTCTGAATCTGCAAATAATGAAACAACAAATATATTACATAATGTTATATCATGTCTGTAAAATGATAGGAATGTGCCTTAAAGGACCCCAAGCAACTAAAATTAAGCAATATACAACTATACAAGCAATATATATGAATCTAGAACGGAAGTTTAAAAGAAAGCACAAAACATTTGTTTGCAAATAGGAGTATGCTAGAGATGAAACCAAAAGGAAGAAATCTATTTTAATCCCTCCAAGAATTCACTGTCTGTTTGCCTCCCTGAACAAAATATTGGCTCAATTTACTCAAACAATTCAATTCAGTGCATTTACACCCTTATACAGTTTGGTTTTTTTTGTTTCTCTATGTACTATTCATGTTTAAAGCTCAAATCTTGTATGATGGTAAATGATGTTAGTACTCTATAATAAAGGATTATAACATATTATTTTCAGGATTATTGTTATAGTTTACTAGTATTGAATAGTGCCTTAACAATATAATATAAAAATACATGAAAAATATTATTATAGAGGCCTACGAATATGCCCAAACCATCTCAAGAAGTGTTGGGTAAGCTTTTCACCAAATCATACCACCTCTACCCAGTCATATACTCATATATGTCATCAGTTCAAATATAATCCTTGGCTACAGACCCACTGCAGCATAGTTTCAAGCGTTTCACAATGTCCATTACTCTAGGACACCTTTAGAGCAAATGCCTCACATATGTTGGTAGATAGCTTAATATGAATTTCATCTTGCACCATGCTTCAAGAAGGAACACCTATGATTCTACTATTCATGTTTAAAGCTTAAATTGTGTATGATGGTAAATGATGTTAGTAATCTATAATAAAGGATTATAACATATTATTTTCAGGATTATTGTTATAGTTTACTAGTATTGAATAGTGCCTTAACAATATAATATAAAAATACATAAAAAATATTATTATAGAGGCCTACGAATATGCCCAAACCATCTCAAGAAGTGTTGGGTAAGCTTTTCACCAAATCGTACCACCTCTACCCTGTCATATACTCATATATGTCATCAGTTCAAATATAATCCTTGGCTACAGACCCACTGCAGCATAGTTTCAAGCATTTCACAATGTCCATTACTCTAGGACACCTTTGGAGCAAATGCCTCACATATGTTGGGAGATAGCTTAATATGAATTTCATCTCGCACCATGCTCCAAGAAGGAACACCTATGATTCTAGTACCCACATCTTAGCAGCCTGTTGTACAAGCCATGCACCCCCTGCCAGATCAATATATTCATATGAAGCATATATTGGAATTTGGATATAGTAAACCCTACTAATTGGAAGGCCAACTAAACTGGGACAGAGCCCCAAATATCAGCATGAACATGGTGATGTATCGGTCTTAAAGATGAAGATGGAGCTGATACAGCCAGTAATCAGATAAGCAGATTGATAGCTCCAACAAACAAAAAGTCGAAAGAAAAAAAAAACTAAAAAAGAAAAGAGAGAGACAAGTAACTAAAAACAAATACAACATAAGGAAACTCACTACCTCAAGCATATTTTCCTCAATAAAGCAATTTAGCCTCATGCTTGTCACATCTGCACCACTGTGCTGAAGGATCCTGAGCTTGCCTTCCTATAGTTCACCATGATGAAAACATAAGCAATTAACAATAACTTGATTTATTGAACTAATTGTCTACTCACCTTAGTCCCATAAACAAGGCCACCCCCAGGGGAAGGATGAAAACAAGCAACATTGACCTCATCTTCAGCACTAGGAAGCACTCTTACTAGCTCCATATCTGAAACTCTATACACCTAATGGAACCAAAAATGCTACCAAAACGTTAGCTTGCATATGAGAAACATTAATTGTGGGTAAGAGTAAGATTATTGTTTCAAATTCCAAGTAGAAGAAAATAAGTATCATCCCAATGCAAAATCAACGGTGCCACAATCTCTATAAAAAAGTCACTAATCAAACTATGATATTGGATATGATTATTATATATACCTCCAAGATAGTATATACAGGAATCCCATTACTATGTTCATCGATGACAAAGCTCCTGAGCAAAGAGCCATGTCGACGACCATATGCCAAAAGTATGTGTTCTGATGTAGGTGAGAACTGCAGCAAACATGAGACAGAACAAGATAAAATAATTGCTGAGAACCCCAAAACAGTTGCATATTCATCAGACAGAAGCCTCAAGTTTCTTAGCAAATAAAAAGTTTCTGGGCTGGAGAATGTGGAATTAGAGATGCATTTCTGTTTGCACACATGAACACGAATAGATGAAAAGAAAATAACCTGAATGGATGTTAAGCAATGTGCTGCTCTTATTGCTCTGGAAGCAAGAATTTCCCCAAACCTACAAGGTAATACAAACTTCAATATAGATAAACATTCAGAAACAGTAACCTTGTACTCCATTTCAGAATTCAGAATAAACGATGTTCTGACATTCATTGTTTTTGCTAAAACTGATATTGTTCTCGTAGTCCAATGTGATTTCAAAAGAGAGCTACCGTTTCTACCCCTTATTAATGCTCCCACCACCCATTCTCTCCTTTCATCAGTCATCCCAAGGCATTGAACCTTGTTGGTATCGCCTCCAAGCTCTCATCCCCATCTCTCCGCCCCATTCCTACAACTCACCCTGACATGCCACGAATAGCTGCGGAGCGAGCCCAATGCGGTGTGGAGGCAGGTTGCGGGCTGGAAGTATGGTGGCAGTGTGAGGAGCGGTGGAGCTAGAAGCTGCAGCCACGGAGGGAACAATGGGTTGACGACCAAATCAGGCACTAGCTCAGGGTCGTGACTCCATCAGGCAAGAGGAGAGACCATGGCTGGTGTGAAGGTCTAAGGACATCCCTTGCCAGCGCTCCCTCCATTAGTAGCTCGAGTTAGCATGGCATAAACATGCTTGGCCTACTCATAGTGATCGTCGGCGGCCACAGTCAAGAGCCATATGGGTGGTGCTTGGAGGAGTGTGTGGCGCAGGCAGTCCACTTTGTCAAGGAGCGGGCGGATCTAGCCATCACCGTTGTCACGGTTACAGCTGTTCATCACCACAGCCAGCACCGACCTGAGCTGCTAGCCGCCATGGTCGTTGCCCCCTCGCGTGGTGTCTCTAGAAGCAAGAAGCATGGCCACAACGGCGGCCACTGCCTCTTCATGGATGCCGGAAGTGTCCAAGAATGGCGGGCGCAGTGAGGTGGGTCGTCGAGAGCTCTGCACGTCACGCCAACAGTGGTGAAGGCGTTGGTCGCATTGCTTTGACCAGGACAAGGGGGCGAGGACCGGTGGGTGGGAGGCATCCTGGAGGCGTGGAACCTTGGACAGATTGGGTTGCATTTGATAAGGGGTAGCAGTGTCATTTGATATTGTCTTGGTTCATGTGAGAACGGCTAGAACAATAAAAAAGGGACAGACCCAGTGCGGAAGCTCCCACGCAAGGTGGGGTCTGGGTAAGGATTATACGAGGCCAGTCTTACCCCCGCAATGTGCGGTGCGGAGAGACGGCGTCGAACCCAGGACCTCTTGGCACCAGTGGGATGACTTCACCACTGCACCACGGCTGGAACAATATTTAAATTTAAATGGAGGGAGTACAAAACATGCTGTAAAAAGAAACTGAGTGAGGAAACTTACGTCGCTTTCTCGAGAGAGTAAACCCGAAGCTCATATATGACTCTGTGAGAGGGAAGTGGGTGACGAGTTGGAGATGATCCAGACCCTGTAGAGTCATACTGCACAGGCAATTGGTTACCACGGTCACCTTCTGTTTGAGGCAGCAAACATGCAACACAGGCTACCAGGAACCGTCCACAGGGGGAAAAATGGGCACCCATTTCACTGTAAGATCAATAGCTTCCAAGTAAGTAATGAGATCTCATATCTTCACTGAAGCTCAAGTTGCAACAAACACAACAAGTACAATCCACAAATGAAGCAGCAAATTATACAACTAAGCATTTTATTTAGAATTGTTTAACAGAAGATTATCAATGAAAACGGGGCTATTGCTGGATAATGTAAGTTATATAACAGTTCAGAAATGACATGGGGGCAAATAATTCATGCCTTTTTCATATATATATATATATATATATATATATATATATAGTATAATAGTAGTATGTTACAAGAAAGCACAAATAGTAAATATACAATAACAACTTGTATTATACAAAATCCAGTGATACGAAGAGAGAAAGAAGCACATGTGCACACCTGCAAAGAACAGCATGAGAAATCGTCAAGCAGCAAGCCTCAGGTCCTAGAGGGACGCATGACTTCTTGATATTGTGCCGCCATATTCTGAGCTTCACTGTACAGGGTAATTCAGTACTGCCAGCAGCAAACAGCGAGGTAGCAAGTTCTGACCCACTTCCCAGTGAGGTGGTATGATGCTCAGCTTCAGTATTTTGAGGACCTAGGAGCAAACTCCCAACCTGAGGCATAGAGGACAAGGCAGAACGTCTATTTGATCCTCTAGAACTCCCAGTGGCAATGGGGATCGATGATGAAGCACCTGGTTGACCCAAGTTTTGCATGTGCTGTGGTTCCCTTGTTATGTTATTAATCGCTGCAGTACTGCCAAGAGAAAGGTCTTCAAGGATATTATTGTTCACAAGTGCAGGGCGCTGATCTGTATGGTTTTGGGCCATCAACCAACCTTGCAAAAAAGGCACCTCCCAGCTACGTGTTTCACCAAAGGTGTAATTATTATGTTGTCCGCTCTCTATAGTTCTTAGAAACATTTGGACATCTAATGCACCAGAAGTTGTAAACATATTCATTGGCATAGCACGTTGGTCATCAGATACTGAAGACCCAGCTGTAGTAGGAATTGGCATAGGGTTGCTCGTGGAAAACATTTGCACATCATCTCTAGCATTAAACCTCTCAAGATTATTAATAGAGCTGCTGCTCAGTATCCTTGAGCCAGGATGGCCCGTAGCATCAACGATATCATTAGATGCAGATGGTTCTCTGGGACATACATCCATAGGGGTAGCAAACTGGCCTGGCTGCTGGTTATCAGCATCTGATGTTGTATTTTGAGCAAATTGTGATGATATCTGTTGTGAACTGGTTGAACTACCAGTTAATTCATTGCCAGGTGGAATATTTTCCTCACCGTTAACATATGCAGGCCACAATACGCAAGGTGCTGTCATATTAGACTCTGGATGTGGACAGCTACTGGAGTTAACGTTTGCAAACAACAGGAGTGAAGGATAATTTGAGTAACCAGAGGATGTTGCAAGAGTAAGTTGTGAGTCAGCAGAATCAAGATTATTAACCTGAAATTGAAGCTCAATATAAGTTCGTAAAGCAAACATGAGACATGGAAGGGAAAGCATAAGTGTGGACCCCAGGGTATTCTAGATTTGTACCTCTGCTGTTAGAAGATACGGAGCACCACGTGGGTGAAAATGCACAGCTCTCAGCGACCGGCGAGTTTTCAGTATAATGGCTGGGGCTTCGTCACGTTTATTGTAGTTCCATATGTACAACTGTCAGGTAAATAAGAAAATGATATGAGCCTTAGTATAGAACCACTGGTTATACAAAAATAATATGAGCTTTAGTATAGAACCACTGGTTGTTCAAGTTCAGCACTATTGGTCTCACTTTGTGACCTGATGCAACTGCCAGAATCTCCCCCCTTGCATGAAATGCAATGGACGCTATTGGACGATCTGCCAAAGCAACACGAAAAGGTTACAGCTGTTTCTAAATTGCCCGCAATATGAATGCAAGGAGTCTGCTGAGAAATATTTACTGAAGTCTTGTGATCCAATACAGACTGCCGTGTTAGCATCCCATAGACGAACTTCCTGATCCAAACTTCCACTAGCCAGAATATCAGAATGTAAAGGATGGTACCTGACCTGCAATACAGCGGCAGCATATAACTTAAAATATTTGGTGGTGATAGACAAAGCTATAAAAAGATTATTGCACGTCTTCTTATAGAAATAAAAAAAACTGTCAGCTAGCAAAGATTGTCAACAGCCACATCATATGAATTATAGAGCTCACAAATCGGTATTCCAGACATATGATTGTTGAACAAACAAGAATCATGTTATTATGAGTTCGTTCTTTGCATGAAGCACATGGTTCTAATATACATACAATAGGAAAATGATGACAGTTTAGTAGGCATACCACCCAAGGTGTACGACGATGTCCACTCAAAACTTTCAAACATTTCCCAGTATGGCAGTCAATAACTTTCACAGTATGATCACCACTGAAAGAATAGATACAGTAAGTGTACATGTCTTTAAGTTTAGTATAAATATTGAGTCTGTCAATAAGCTTACTGTGTTGATGCAAGTGTTTTCCCATCTGGACTAAAAGCAGCTGCAATAGTTGACCTAGGAGGTGGTAACAGAGGGCAATACTTGGCTGACCAATGATGCAGAGACTGTGATTCCGCCCTGTACATAGTAAGGTTTAAAAAAGCAGCAGAAAAATGGCACGCATATACTAACACAATATGCGACTCAGCAGACAATATATGATGAAAGATCCTTTTCTTGTGAGAAGATGAAACATAGTTCTTAAATATCATAGTGATGAAAAGAAAGCTCCTGTACCAAGAAAATATATCCTGTTTAGCATCTGTATCAACAAATCTTAACTCAATCAAATCAGCATCACTTTCTGGAGGACTGCTCCATATCCTTTTAGCTTGGTGTTTTGTTCGAGGTGAGACCTCTCGTTGAGCTAAGAGATGAAAGATGTTCCTGACAATAATGAAATTAATGGAGATTATTTATGAGAAAAGTAACAATATTAGCAACAATAGAACTTTGGCAATAATTTGGTAACTCAGTTAGTGGCTTGGGGTACCACAACTTGCACGGTGGGAGCACTAAGCCAGAGATATTGCCGATTTTTCAAATAGCACTGGGGAACTCATGCATGCACTGCTAATCTATCTATGAGACTTGTATAAAAAGTCATACGTTGCACAGGATCAACAACGAGTGAACAAAGATGATAAATTATGCCATACAGAGGAAGAAAAATGGCAAGATTACAGCAACCATAGCACAATGCATTTCTTGCCCAATGACTTAACAGTCATTGTCTCATTGACACAAGCAACGATGCACAAAAACATCAAGATGAACATAAGGGTACAATGCAATTAACATGACATTAGATGGAGCACAAAATCGCATAAACAATGAAACGGAAGTATATTTTGAATTGCCCTTAATAAGGATAAGATTACATTTTCGTGGAAGAAAGTGAATCAGAATAAATTGTTACAAATTTATTAGTATAATTTATTTTCGTGGGAGAAGGCAATTTGAAGTTTTCGTGAATCAGAATAAATTCTTCCAAGATTAATATTTACTCACAATTTCTCAACCATTTAGTTCATCGATATGTAGATGTAGGTATTGTATAAACTTAGGAAATTGAATTGTAATATTCAATATAGTTTAAAGTGAAATCAGATAGCACCAATTCAATGTACCAAACATTCTTCAAAGAAACCAAGTTATATGATAGCCTCTATGCAAGCTACAGCTACTCAAAAAGGGGTTCTCATTTGCCATGTTATTATGAGAGACCATGAAATAGTAATTTGTTTCAGGGTGTAGTGTTGTCCAGGCGACGCCTAGGCGGTGCCTAGACGTCCAGTCGCTCCACGATGGACGCCATGACACATTGCCTCGCCTGGAGCGGTCCAGGCGGCCGACTGGGACGCCATGGCGTCCTCAGGCGTCCTGGCGCGGCGTCCAGTCATCATGGGCCAGCGACTGGCGCGTCGATGGTCATCGAATCGACGGCGTCCAAACCGTGCAGCGAACAAGGGGAGGGGGGCGGCGCAGCGAGCAGGGGGGATCGTTCGTCGCGACGCAGCCCGGACGGAGGAGGGTGCGCCGCGGCGCGGCATGACCCTGGCGGAGGAGGAGGGGGCGGCGCGGCGAGCAGGGGGGATCGTTCGTCGCCACGCAGCCCGGGCGGAGGAGGGTGCGCCGCGGCGCAGCATGGCCCTGAGGGAGGAGGGGGCGGTGCGGGGAGGCTCGAACGGAGGAGAGAGGCGGCGCGGTGCAGAGACAGGCGGCGCGTTGGGGACGGAGGGAGACGAAGAGATGCAGCCTGGTTATGTTAGGGTCAACTTGGGTTGGGGGAAGGTGGGCTTTCTCTTGGCCCAGCCCATTATAACATATACTTTTTGAAACCCTAACTACTACCTGGTCTTTCTACAGCCGCCCCCTCACGGCTGGTTCCGTCCCCGCCGCCCCATCAGGCGCATGTTCCGTCCCAGGCCGCCGCCGGCACTGCCTCTCTCCATCCTCTCCGAATCTATCCTCTCCCTCATTCTCTCTACCTGAGGCAAATATGCATGGTCGCCTGAACACCACCTAGGCGCCCAGTAGGTCGGCGGGTGCCTAGGCGTCCAGGCGCCAATTTACAACCTTGTCGGGGTGTACCCAATGCTGAAAGCTCCCACACATTGTGGTGTTTGGGGAAGGGAATTTCTAGGCAGCCTTCACCTTACTTATTTTGCAAGGAGATTAATTTAAACCGAAGACCACCAGGACACAAGTGGAGAGACTACCACTGTGCAGGCGCGCCCTTCAAAATAGTAATTTACTCAAAATGCAAAAATAAAATGATGGCTGGAGTATCATATAGTTATTTACCTTTGCCTTGATTTTCTCGGTGATGGGGCTTGACGTCTAGAAACCAAGCCAGAAGATGGTGTTGCTGTAGACATATGCTTTGAACGTTCTAAACAGTTTTCAGCCATTTAAGGCCCTTCCGCCCTCGATATAATCACCTAGAAATAGTTTAACCCAAAGTAAAAATATTTTCAGTGAGAGTGGGACTGCTGAGGATTAAGTCAGATGAATACCAGAACGTTACAAACAAGAGCAATCCATTAGATAGATTTGTAAACCGGGTACTGAAGTTGTGTAATTCTATAAATTTTGAACATTTTAGTACAGACAAGTCTGTAATCATATTAGACCTAGCCTTAAACAACAGTTAAGTTTCTGTGGTAATCTATTAAAACCTAAAGTTTGCACTGCATTCTAGAGCATCATAAAACTTCAAGGACGTAAGTTAACCCCTCACTAGTTGGATGCACATGCACTGCCACAAAAAAAATACCGGCACAAGTGAAATTATAAAATTGATAGTACCCTTATTTTCTGAAACTTTGATTCCTCCATGATGATACCTTTTACACATTCTCCTTGTTCAAACGCCTCAACTTCTTTGAGGATACTATGAGTAGGTGTAGTAGTCCTTAATTGAATTTGCATGCCATCATCTGAGGAAGAACAACTAAAGTCTACGACTCTATGTTTGATGGCTCACATACATGGTGCGAAATTGAGACATCACCTCTTTGCTTAATCCTGGTCATTTGACAGTAATGTTTGTTTAAACATAAATTTTATCACTTTGTGCCCTGCCCTAAAAGTTGTGTTCATATACTGCTCTACACGATTGCAGGGGACAACACAAACCTTCTTGTTAAGCTACTATGCGCTGATCTGTTGCAACCAAAAGCTTAAGCTGATGGGAAAGGGTAAGCAATTCACTTATACACTCTAACACTCCCCCTCACGTGAGGCTCCCTCGGACCTCGAACATGGAAATAGGAGTGGGCTTGCGCCCGTCAGGATTCGAACTCGAGACCTCTGGCTCTGATACCATGTTAAGCTGCTATGCGCTGACCGAGTGCACCCAAAAGCATAAGCTAAAGGGGAAGGATAGGCAATTCACTTATACACTCCAACACTTCTTTACGTTTCCCAATGTCTTGACCTGGGTGCCTTGGCATTTTTCTATTAAAAAGAGTTGATACACGATAGATAATCAATAGAGATCATTAAAGGATGCAAGATGAGATAAGTCATTGTAGTGGTCTTCAGACATTTCTTTCCGACCATATCCCAGATACCTATTACTTTATTTCAAATAGCAAGAAGCTCACGCCATAAAAAGGGGGGGGGGGGGGGGGGGGTGGTTCCAACCCAAGTTAAGATATTAGGTCACCAATATTAGGTAATAATGTATTCATCATTGTGGTAAATTTCCTAAGTGCAGTTCAAAGCATCCAACGGCATGCAAACTATCATATTTTCTGATTAATATATGGTGCTGATGGATCAGGACAACCCAATTGGCCATTCCCACCCTTTTTTGTGCTAATAGGCTTGCTAGCAGTCATAGTTCTCCATGACACATGTGATGTTCATGTTTATTTTGGGACAGACATTTCAGCTGCAATGGATGTGCGAGACTGTCAACGAATCAGGCAGCAGATTTAATACCCAGCCAAACAATCATGTGACAAAAGAGGCATGGTAGTGGTTCTTTTGGGCATGTCAAAATAATCCAATCAGACAGAAATGCAGCACAAGCATGTCCGGATAAAAGAAAAGAAACTGGACAACAAGTGAAAATCTACAATACGCCATGCTACAGGATAGCTGCCAAAATAGCAAAGCACCAAGTTCTCGCCTCGCCTGTTCCATGGAATAATAGACTCAAAACCTACTTTATGCATCAAAATAAACCCTAAATGCCTCATGTACCTATCCAGGCAAGCTCCCACGGGAAAAAAAATAACCTGCCCTCAGCTCAGCTTGCCTTAATCCCAGCGGCGGACGCAGCCATGGCCATGCGACCGCGCATCCGAGAGGAGCGCTACTGCCGCAGGGGCAGCTGGACCCCGAAAAGGGTTGGAAATTTCATCGGTTATAGCATTCCGCGACGCAAACGTTTAAGGCCTTTGCTTACCAGCAGAGGAAGAAACCAGCACGGGTCCGGCTGGTGGATCTCCGTTCCACGCCGGCCGAGAAGGGGGTTGAGGATGAGGAGCGCGCCCACGGCTGATGCGCAGCTGCGGCGGGAGGCCGCGGGGGCTGGATCTGGATCGGGACGCGCTCGGCTCGGCGCGGTCGCGGGGGGGCGGAGGCGGAGGCTGCAAGCGGGGATCGGGGAACGAACGGATAGTGGTCTACGCCTCTCTGTGGACTCGGGCCTCCAAACAAACAGGGGCCACATATCCAACAAGGCCCGTTTCGAATGAAGCATTCAACTCTGGTGCACCAAAGTATGACACTATGTCCGAACGAGATGTCCAGAGGACTAGTTTATATCATATATGTGTATACAATAGTGTAATATTATTTATTACAAGCTATATTCGAGTATATAAATGTCTTACAATAATGATCCATAGATATAAAAGAAAATTACAAAGCAAAACAATGAAAATAAACTAGTAGAGCTTCATGCACAGGCAGTTGCTTGGGAGTACGTCAGCCTAGAACATCTCCGTAGAAGTCCGTGTTGTTCACTTCTTCTTCGTATGCTCAAGGAGAAGATAAGCGCATGTAGGGGAAGGTAAGCGCATAAATACATAAAGTATTCAGCAAGTGGAAGAAAGAAATGGCATGCAAGCTTTAACAAGAATGTCAGTTTAAGCACTATAGCATTACAACTTATCCTTACTTTTTATTAGAACCTAGGTGATTGAGTTCAACCATATTCCAAGTGTACCACAAAACCAAGTCTGAATCAATCTCAATCATCAATCTCAAACTTCGACTAATTATGAACTGGGCACCAAACCACTCTTGTTCGTGAGCACGGCTGTCTAAACAGTTCAAAACTCTGTAGAGTGTGTACTTTTTACTCACAAACCGTGATTTCATCCCTTATTGCTAGGTGAACTAGGTAAATCTCCCTGACTAGTACACACTTTTGTAGGTATGTGACCAAAAATTAACTATGGGATCTTTACAAAGCCACTTCCGACTAGTACTAGCCTTTTAAGGTTTCACCGCTGAGTTATTTCTGGAGTAACTCACCGCCAACAGAAGCTACATATTGAACCGTGTGGATCCAATGGTGGTTACTTTGAACCTATTATGTACACCATCCAAACACTAGTACTAAGCCAGGACAAACCTAATTTGTCGATCAAGCTATCCATTTCCAGTCTTGTGGCAGTACTTCAAAGCTGAGTGACTTCCTGCATAAATCGATCCTTAGAATTCAGCGATGTCATTCTTCAAATTCGGGTCTCGTGCACGCAAGCACCATACCATCAAACCAACCGTCAGATTTCTAAACACTACTCTATCACTTCCAATATAATAAAAATAATCATAATTGTAAAATTTAACATGTATCCATATTCTCTCTCAAATACTAAGTGTCGGTACCCTGCAGACCGAGTACCCCCGCGCACAGGAGAAAACCGCTAAGTACTATGCCTCTGCCAAAGAAGTCGAATCCGAGGCTGCCACGTAGGGGAGGGAAGGACCCGATCCTACCTCCCCCTCGGTGGAGGCTCCCAAGCTGCCACGTGGCCGGCAGGGCCAAACCCACGCCTCCCCGCTGAGGAGGGCTCCGGAGCCGCCACGTGGCCATTCGGGACCTCAGGGCCAAGTCCGCCTTCCCGCTGAGGAGGGCTCCGGAGCCGCCACATGGCCATTCGGGACCTCAGGGCCAAGTCCGCGCCCGCGCAGGGAAAGGCACCGGAGCTACCACGTGGCATGCAGGGCTGAGCCTCCACCCCTCCATAGGGGTGGGTTCCGAATGCGCCACGTGGCCTGTTCCGTCGAGTGATTTACTTCCTGCAAAGGCAGGCTCCAGCGTAGCCACGTGGCGGACGCCCAACTCAGTGTGGTAGGAAGCCGCAGTAAAGGAATGCGTGCGCTGCTTAGACAGGCATTAAGTACACGCGCCTTCCCCAGGCAGGCTGAGGCGCGCTTACGAAAGTCAAGGCTCCAGTGTCTTGTCTTGTCCGAGTAGCCGGTACAGACCCACGCCGCAAGACGGACGAATGGGCCGCGAGGACAAGACGGACGAGACGTGCCCCGCCATCATCACCAACTATGTGTAGCCCTGGCGCACAACGCGGCGGGACGACGCATTGACTCTCCTGACAAAGGGAAGTAGATAGCAATTAATCCTAGATCTTGTATAGGATTTGGCTCTCCCCAGGACCACCTGTTGGGTATTGGGACCCAGCTTGTGACTATAAAGTCCTTGAACTATAAAAGTGCTCTGCAGACGACCTTCAGGGACGACGGACAAAAGATTAGATCAAGGCTCATACACGCAAAAGCAAGGCAATACACAACACTCCCGTGGACGTAGGGTATTACGCTCCGGCGGCCCGAACCACGTAAATCCCCGGTGTCCATCATTCTGCTGTGTTTGATCTCCTGGGACTAGCCCTCGTGAATCCAAAGAACCTCCGCGGGCTGCTCTCTAAGCAGGTCCGGGGGAAGTGTCGTTTACGACCTTCGACATTTGGCGCGCCAGGTAGGGGGCTTTTTCCCCGTCAAGATATCCACCAGCAGCAATGGTGAACGACCAATCCAACGCTGGATCATCCAGGGCGCAGTCACGGCGACAGACTGTGGCAGAGGACCAGGCGTCATCCCGCTCTAGAGCAAGCTACCGCTCTAGAGCAGGAAGGTCAGGACCTTCGCGCCGCCTCGCAGTCACTTCGCCGGCTGCAGGCCAACACGCCACTCCACGGCGTACTCCTGTCGTGACAGCAGTCACGGCGCCACCGGCTGTAAGCCCGGAGAGCGCGCTCGCGGCAGCGCGCGCACTACTCCACAACCCTCTGGCTGGGGATGCCCCTCAGGGAGCAGCTCAGCAGTGGATCAATGACGTCGACCACCTCGTCACCGCTGCACTCAATGCGCCTCCGTCGAGGGAAACACATGCCCAGCTGGTGCATGTGTCATTGTCGCGAATGCCGACAGTTGACCGGTGGATGGCAGACTCGCGCTCAACCAGGATCTCAACAACAAATCTGAGAATCGGGCTGCACTGCCGCAGGGCTGGAGAGGACTGCCGAGTCACCATCGAGCGCCAGAGGGAACATCGGCGCAACCTCGAGGCCGTTTACAGCGCGTCGGGCCACGTGCCCCAGGCTCATGCTGCGCCTCCACCACACCAGACGTACATCGTGCCTCCACCGCACCAGGTGTACGTCGCGTCTCCTGTACAGGCGTACGCAACACCACTCCAGCCCCAGTTGTGCGCAGGCCCGCCTGCTCACCCAGGGTATGCGCTGCCGCTGCCAGCACCAGTCAGCCCTAGCCAAGGGTGTGCGGCGCTAGCGCCTCACCTCCGTTTCGTGGTCTAGCCACGAAAGTTCCGGCCACACATGCCAGAGAAGTATGACGGGAGTGTCAACCCGAGTGAGTTCCTGCAGATCTACACCACTGCGATACTAGCTGCAGGAGGCGACGAGGCCATTATGGCTAACTACTTCCCCGTCGTCCTAACCGGCCCAGCTGGGTCATGGCTCATGAACCTGCCCCAGGGGTCCATAACCTCTTGGGATGAGTTGTGCCGACAGTTCGTGGCTAACTTCGGTAGTTCCTACAAGCGCCCTGACACCGAGCTTGACCTCCACGCCGTTAGGCAGCGCGCTGGAGAGTCGCTGCGATCGTTCATCCAGCAGTTCTCCCAGGTACGGAACACCATCCCTCATGTTGCTAGCGCATCAGTTATCGTTGCGTTCAGACAGGGTGTGAGGGACAAGAAGATGCTCGAGAAGTTAGCCACGCACGAGGTGTGTGATGTCCCCGAGCTGTTCTCCCTGGCAGACAGATGTGCTAAGGCAGCTGAGGGGCGCAACTGGCACTCCCAGCCATCCTCAGAAGCAAGGGAAATCACCCGACTGAGGAAGGGGCCTCTGCGAGGAGCAGCGGCAAGAAGAAGAAAGGCGGTGGCAAGAACAGGCCAAAGCCCGGAGCCCAGGCAGTGGCGGCTGCGGCGCCCGACAGAGCCCGAGCGTCGCGCCGAGACAAGCGCCCTAGGCAGTCGCCTGATCCCGAGGAGCCTGACTTCAAGTGTCCGGTGCACCGTACAAATAGCCACAGTGCTAGCGAGTGCCGGGAAGTGAAGAGATTCGCGGAACGATTCCGCGAACAGAAACAGAGGCAGCAGCGCCAGGAGGGTGCACCCCCCGCCAGAGGGAGGGCAAGCAGAAGGCTGATCCTGAGAAAGAGGATGACAGCGAGATGGGGTTCCAGGAACCCCAGCGGGCGGTCAAAGTCGTCTTCGAGGGTGGCGACTCCGACTCCAGCAGTGATAAGGAGCGCCGCAAGACCCTCCATGTCATCTACGGGGGATCCACCGACCCCACGTCCCGAAACGCAGTAAAAACCCTGCGTCGGGCAGTGGCCGCAGTGGCCCCCGCCCCAAGTCCGGCTCCCCACCACAAGTGGATGAGCACGGCGATCAGCTTCAACGCTTCGGACTGCCCGAAGAACATGGCAGGGGCAGGAGTGCTCCCGCTGCTGGTGTCCCCGACCATCGCTAACGTGAAGGTCTTTCACGTATTGATAGATGGAGGGGCGGGCCTCAACCTCATCTCCACTGCGGCTTTCCGGAAGCTGCAGCTGCCGATGTCCCAGCTCACACCCTCGAGCCCATTCTCGGGTGTCGGACCTGGGCAAATCCTCCCGTATGGTAACATACACCTCCCGGTGACCTTCGGGACCCCGGAGAACTACCGTACGGAGAGTGTTTTATTCGACGTGGCAGACGTCGACCTCCCCTTCAATGCAATCATCGGGAGGCCAGCCCTCTACAGGTTCATGGCTGTAGCCCACTACGGCTACCTCATCCTGAAGATGCCGACGCCTTCCGGTGTCCTCAGGATCAGAGGGGACCGCTCAGCCGCAGTGTCAGCCTTGGAGCAGCTCCAAGCACTTGCAGCAGGGAGGGATCCAGTCCCAGGAGGCTCAACGGAGAGTCGGCTAGAGCAAGGCCCGGCGCAGTGAGCCTCCACTGCTGCACCTCGTGTGCAACCCGCCAACGATGACGACGTCCTTGTGAAGGTCGTCAAGATTGGCCCTGAGGCTGCCCAGACGACCCGAATCGCGGGGAACCTGGACAGCAAATAGGAATGCGCGCTCATCACCTTCCTCTGGGACAACGTCGATGTGTTTGCATGGCAACCATCACAGATGCCCGGGATCCCCAGGGAGGTGATTGAGCACCATCTGAAGATCTACCCCGACGCCCCGGCTGGTACAGCAGAGGCTGAGGAAACAGTCCATCGAGCGGCAGAACTTCATTTGTGAAGAAATCAAGAAGCTGCTCGATGCTGGTTTCATCCGGGAGGTTCACCACCCACGGTGGTTGGCCAACCCTGTTGTCGTTCCTAAGGCTGGCGGGAAGCTCTGGATGTGCATCGACTACACCAATCTCAATAAGGCATGTCCCAAGGATCCATTCCCTCTTCCTAGGATAGATCAAATAGTAGACTCAACATCAGGTTGTCACCTTCTGTGTTTCCTAGATGCGTATTCCGGTTTTCACCAAATACCTATGTCTAGGGAAGATGAGGAGCACACTGCTTTCATAACAGTAGACGGCCTATATTTTTATGTCTCCATGCCTTATGGTCTCAAAAATGCCCTCCCCACCATTGTACGTGCAATGCATAAGACATTCAGGGACCTCATTAGAGACCTGGTAGAGGTGTATGTCAACGACACCATGGTAAAAATCAGGGACAGCACATCCCTATTAGACAACCTAACCAAAGTCTTCAGCAAGCTGCGCACGACACGCACGATGCTGAACCCCGACAAGTGTGTCTTTGGGGTCTCCGCAGGGAAGCTCCTTGGTTTCTTGGTATCGCACCGAGGGATCGAAGCTAACCCAGAGAAGATCAAGGCGATAGAGCTGATGCGGCTGCCGGCCCGCATCAAGGACGTGCAGAAGCTTGCAGGATGTTTGGCAGCCCTCAATCGGTTCATCTCAAGACTGGCTGAGCGAGCCCTGCCCTTCTTCAAGATTTTGCGGAAGTCAGGCCCCTTTGAGTGGACTGAGGAAGCTGAAGCGTCCTTCCAGGAGCTCAAGAAACACCTGACGATGCTACCCATTATGGTGGCGCCAGAACCCAGCGAGTCGCTCCTCTTGTACATCACCGCAACAACAGAAGTGGTCAGCATGGTCTTGGTTGCAGAACGGCCGGAGCTACTACCACAACAAGTACCAGAAGGAGCCCTAGAGGGGGAGGCCGAGCCTCAAGGCCCGAACCCACAAGAGCCCCCCCCCCCCCCCCCCCCCCCCCCCCCCCGTTGTGAGTTCCAGTGACCAAGTGCCTTACGGGTCCCAGCCCCCGGAGGCCCAGCTAGACCATAGGAGCCACATTCCCCAGGAGACAGACGCATTGCAAGGAGCCCCGGACCCCCCACGGAGGGTTCGGACCTGCCAACGGCCAGTCTACTACGTCAGTGAGGTCCTCCATGAAGCAAAGACAAGATACTTGGAGGTACACAAACTACTGTATGCAGTGCTCATAGCATCGAGGAAGCTCCGACATTACTTCCAGGCTCACCGGGTTTCAGTGGTCACCTCCTTCCCACTGAAAACCATACTCCACAACCCCAATTCGACTGGCAACATTGCCAAGTGGGCGGCGGAGCTGGCTGAGTTCGATTTGGAGTTCTTACCTCGACATGCAGTCAAAAGCCAAGCACTGGCGGACTTCTTGGCCGAATGGACCCC